>NADL03000775.1:0-600000 GCA_002205965.3 Kappaphycus alvarezii
TAAGGGAGAGGCAGCGGAGGAGGGAGGATGGGGTGGGTGGAGATGTCCATGGGAGGATGCTTAGGCGGAGGAGCCGTCACCCGACCGCACTCCTTCCATTGCGGACGCACCGACAGCTGGAGGAAGGGGCAGCGGGGTCTTGAGTGGGTCCCTGGGTCGGAGGTGGGACATCTTGCATGCCTATGGACGACGGCGGCATGGCGGCGTGTGTGGCGGACTCCCGACCCTGTGGCGCCGAGGAGGCGACAGTGGCGGCAGAACGGCCGGGAGCGTCGGGGTTGCGGTGGGCACCATCAGGAACTCCGCCGCGGGGGCCTCTTCGGATGCAGCGCAGCGGCGTTTGGTCGCCGAGGGTGAAGAGCCCGGGATTGCAGGGTGAGGTCGGGGGATTGTTGCGGGGCGTGCCCGGGGGCGGGAGGGGCGGAGGAGGCCGGTAGCGCGTTGGGGCGCTTGTTGCGGGCGGAGCAGGAGAGGTCGGCGGTGGGGTGAGCGGGGCTCACAACGGGTGGGCGGGTGGATTGGGGGGTCTTGGTGGGACGGGGTCTTGGGTGGGACGGGGGTTGGGTTGGGCGGGTGAGGGGCGAGCTCGGGCGGCACGACGGGTTCGATGACGTCGCGAGCGGTGGCGCAGGGTCGTTGCGAGGGCCGTGCGGACGTAGGAAGGACCCAGGAGCGAAGGGTTGGTCGAGTAGGCGGTTGGCCTCTCGGCCAAGGCGTGTCACGACTCCTTGGGAAGCGGAGTCATCCAGGGCTGCGGCGGTGGCCGCGATGGTCGTCGTTGTGGTTTGCAGGTCCGGAAACATGCACTGGAGGTGGGCTAGGATGGAGAACATCTCCTGTCGGGCAGCATCGGGGAAGTAAATGAACGTCCATTTTCCCACGTGAGGGATGAGACGTGCGGGGCAGCGCGGTGTTGGCGAGGGCGGCAGCCTCCCCGAGGAACTGTTGGGCAGCCTGGTAGGAGGCGAAGGAGCGGTCCGGGGTGGTGGCGATGCCCAAGTGGGCGAGTTGCGGGGCGGGAGGGGGCGTTGGCTCAAGCTCCCCGTGCGCGGATTGAGACGACCGGGGCGGAGGCGCCGAGAGCGACGAGCTCCCGAGCACGGGCGAGGGCCTGGGGAGAGGCATTGGCCGGTTGGCCAATGAGCGCTTGAGCCTGCGGGAGGCTCATGACACGTGCGCCAATAGCAGGGTCGACGCGTGGAAGCTCGACCTTGGTGATGGGCACTAGTGTGGGGGCGGTTTGTGGGCGGCGGGGCGGGCGTGACGCAACGGCGGCATAGGATGTACCCATCCATGCGAGCGCGGCGGGGCGCCGGGCGGGCGCGCGGAAGGCGCCGGGGGGGAAGGGGCATGAGGGTGGTGACGTTGGTTGTTGGAAAAGTGTTTGTTGGAGCGATTTCGAAGAAAAAGTAGTGGAGGAGTGACTAGTAATAAGAGAAAAACTTTACTTCATTGAGTATCTATCGTGTACACTGCAGGACTGACTATACGGCTAAGAACTAACCGGATGTTCCACGTCAGGCACGTGCAGTGGGGCTCGCGATAGAATCGCCATTGCAATAGAAGACCACAGTGTGCAACTAATGCGCTGATAAATACGTCTGCGGATCACTGCTGTGGTTGTGTTGAACTTCTCTGCGATGCGCGGGATGAAGTCTTCGATGAACAGGATAGAGGCGGGGATGGGGCACCCAAGGAGTCGAAAGCCAGGGGCTGAAACTTGAAGTTCGGTTCCTGGAGGGTGTTGTGCGAAGGGGGCGGATGCGGCGCGTACCAGTTTGCGCTCCAGGTCTGTGACTTTGTCTCGATGGGCAATGTCGGCGGCGCCGCCGGCCATTTGGGTGGCCCTTGTGCGCACACCTTGTTTGAACGGCGAGACAATGGTTAGGTCGCAGGCTATGGGGCGGACCTGTTGACCAGTGGGCAGGGGGGGGGTTGTATGAGAATGTCCGCAGGACGGATATTCGTTCCCGGGACAAGGAGCGGGACTTCGTATTGGCAGTCCAGGCCCGCGGCGCGAGCAACGTGGTAGGCGAAAACGTTGCGCAGCGAGTTGTGGCGGTGCGGGCGGCCGAAGCCGGCAGGGCAGAGGTCAGCCGCGTGGTCCCGAGTGCGTCCAAAGTTTGATTGCAGTGGGCACAGGTGAGCGGGCGGGAGTCGTCGTATACGGGGAGGCCTAGGTGCCGGCGGAGCATGGTCTGCCAGTGGGCCGAGGACACCACCGTAGCGGTTGTGGGGTGAGCGATGAGAAAAGCGGCGGCGGGGCTGTTCCGGAACGCCAGGCCACGGATCCGATGTCGAACTTCTTGAGTGCTGTGCTGAGCCGGGTTGGGGTGTGTCAACCATGAGTCGTCGCGCCAGTGGACCTTTGCCTGTGCCTCCTGCTGCACACCATTTAAGAAGGTTTGGAGGTTGGATGGTTTGGCAGCAAGCAGGCATGGGTCAAAGGGGCCGAGGTCGACGGAGTACGGGCGCCCAGGGATACATTGCAGGAAATCACGGATTCGCGGCAAGGCTTGTCGGACCAGGAACGCCCTGTCACCTCGGTATCGGTGACCAGAGACGGCGGCAGAACGTTGCGTGGTATACGATGCCGATCTCTCACGTGCCGGAACCGCGTCGATGATACTAGCTGCGACCGAGCCGTGTAGGAACGGAGAGATGAGGGTAAATCCCTGACCTCCCTGGCGGATGGGTAGCGTGACTTGGTCCCATGCAGTGTCTGTGAGGGCGATCCCGTGTAGCTCCGAGTACGACGACCTCTGCAGGGCGTCAAAGGCTTGTGCAGCGGGGGCCGAGTGTTGTGGGTCGGCGAGCCGGAACGCGTGGGTGACGAGGCATGCCGACGCGCACAGCCGGTGCATGTGGAAACGGGCGCGGGGGTCACGAACGTGGGTCAGCAGTCGGAGGGTGCGGCGGCACCCATCGACCTTGTCCCGTAGGTATGCATCGGTGAAGGCCCGGTTGCCCATCGGCGCTCCTAGGAGCTCGAAGCCGTCGCGCGAGCACTCGGACAGATGAAAAACCCGGAGGAATTCCGTGCGGTCCGGCAGGAGCGTGTTCGGCCAGTAAATGCGCGTCTTCCTCGCGTTGACATAGAGGCCCACAGCCGGACCCTCAGCCTGCAGGAGGTGGAGAGCGCGGCGCAGACCCTGAAGTGTCCCTATGAGAGTCCCGTCATCCGCGTACCATTGATTAAGCACGATGTCGCTGTCCTCGGCGATTTTCCGAATTAATGGTTGGATCGTGAGGGAAAACAGCAACATACTGGCCGGGTCGCCCTGCTGGGTGCCCTGAGCACTCGAGATGACCGTGTTCTGGCGATTCGGTATAAGCAACGGTGGCTGAATACGACCGTATATCATATTCACGAAGCGGGCCAGAGAAGGAGCGAGTGCAGGAAGTTGAGACAGCATTGACTGGCGATCAACGCGGTTGAAAGCGTTGTGCGCGTCAATGAGGACCGTGGCAACATGCGGAGCACCAGTGAAACGGCGAAGCAGGGTGCGAGTGTCATGGATGACCGCGTCCATCCCGGCCTTGATACCGTTGGCCGTTTGGAATGGCGCGAGGAAGTCTCGAGAGTCATCGATGGCGCTCGGCAGCAGCGTCTTGGTGACGATGCGGCGGAGGACCGACCCCACAGCGATGGGACGAATTTTGTCCGGTCTCGGCCGTAGCGGGAGTAATGTTGCGGCAGCGAGCAGGGGCAGGACCGAGTCCGGCAGTTCCCCACGCGCGATCCGCATCACCAACTTCGTAAGCACACTTTTCCCTGTCACCCCGGCGGCCGGGCTGACCGATGTTTTGACTAGCAAGTGGAACCAGCGTGCCGGCGTGCGGTCCGGTCCCGCGGTCGTACCACGAGAAATACCTCGTACAGCCTGCTCTACGGCGTCTGCCGTGATTGATGGTGGAGGAGGAAGGCCATCTTCAGGAATGGGCGTGATCGGGCGCGGGGGCGCGGGGTGAAGATCACGCAGCGCTTGTATGGTGTGCGGGTCGTTCACATCGGCTAGCGGAGCGTTGTGCAGGGACCGCATGGCCTTGCCGTAGCGGGCGTCTGCACAGAGGGCTTCAGCGCGACGGGCGCGCCGAGCGTCGCTGGAGCCCGAGCCGTAGGCGGGGCGGTGCTGCTGGATCCATTCAGAGCGTGCTTCATGGGCGCGAAGGGCTTCAAACCACAAGGTGTTCCACTCAGCTCCGGTATGGGCGCGTCGGATTCGGGCACTTAGTGCGGCCCGTTGACCTTTGTTATGCTGCCAGCCATCCTCCCCGCGCAAGCTGCGGCGGAGGACAGCGGTTGGCAGCATGTGGAGGTGCAGGAAGGCACGGTAGGTGGCCTCGTCCCCCTTGCGTTGGCGGCGGCTTGTACCAGCTTGATAAACAGGAGAGTGAAGGGCTTGAGACATGGGAATGGGATATCCTGGAAGATGTCCCTTTCCCGGTATGGGGTGCGGAGGATGTCTTCGGGGCTTGGTAAGGGAGAGGCAGCGGAGGAGGGAGGATGGGGTGGGGTGGAGATGTCCATGGGAGGATGCTTAGGCGGAGGAGCCGTCACCCGACCGCACTCCTTCCATTGCGGACGCACCGACAGCTGGAGGAAGGGGGCAGCGGGGGTCTTGAGTGGGTCCCTGGGTCGGAGGTGGGACATCTTGCATGCCTATGGACGACGGCGGCATGGCGGCGTGTGTGGCGGACTCCCGACCCTGTGGCGCCGAGGAGGCGACAGTGGGCGGCAGAACGGCCGGGAGCGTCGGGGTTGCGGTGGGCACCATCAGGAACTCCGCCGCGGGGGCCTCTTCGGATGCAGCGCAGCGGCGTTTGGTCGCCGAGGGTGAAGAGCCCGGGGATTGCAGGGTGAGGTCGGGGGATTGTTGCGGGGCGTGCCCGGGGGCGGGAGGGGCGGAGGAGGCCGGTAGCGCGTTGGGGCGCTTGTTGCGGGCGGAGCCAGGAGAGGTCGGGGCGGTGGGGTGAGCGGGGCTCACAACGGGTGGGCGGGTGGGATTGGCGGGGGTCTTGGGTGGGACGGGGGTCTTGGGTGGGACGGGGGTCTTGGGTTGGGCGGGTGAGGGGCGAGCTCGGGCGGCACGACGGGTGTCGATGACGTCGCGAGCGTGGTGGCGCAGGGTCGTTGCGAGGGCCGTGCGGACGTAGGGAAGGACCCAGGAGCGAAGGGTTGGGTCGAGTAGGCGGTTGGCCTCTCGGCCAAGGCGTGTCACGACTCCTTGGGAAGCGGAGTCATCCAGGGCTGCGGCGGTGGCCGCGATGGTCGTCGTTGTGGTTTGCAGGTCCGGAAACATGCACTGGAGGTGGGCTAGGATGGAGAACATCTCCTGTCGGGCAGCATCGGGGAAGTAAATGAACGTCCATTTTCCCACGTGAGGGATGAGGACGTGCGGGGCAGCGCGGTGTTGGCGAGGGCGGCAGCCTCCCCGAGGAACTGTTGGGCAGCCTGGTAGGAGGCGAAGGAGCGGTCCGGGGTGGTGGCGATGCCCAAGTGGGCGAGTTGCGGGGCGGGAGGGGGCGTTGGCTCAAGCTCCCCGTGCGCGGATTGAGACGACCGGGGGCGGAGGCGCCGAGAGCGACGAGCTCCCGAGCACGGGCGAGGGCCTGGGAGAGGCATTGGCCGGTTGGCCAATGAGCGCTTGAGCCTGCGGGAGGCTCATGACACGTGCGCCAATAGCAGGGTCGACGCGTGGAAGCTCGACCTTGGTGATGGGCACTAGTGTGGGGCGGTTTGTGGGCGGCGGGGCGGGCGTGACGCAACGGCGGCATAGGATGTACCCATCCATGCCGAGCGCGGCGGGGCGCCGGGCGGGCGCGCGGAAGGCGCCGGGGGGGAAGGGGGCATGAGGGTGGTGACGTTGGTTGTTGGAAAAGTGTTTGTTTTGGAGCGATTTCGAAGAAAAAGTAGTGATAATGGAGGAAGTTTAATGCGTTCAGTATCTACTGTGGACTGCGCACGTCCTAACTATACGGTTAAGATCTAACCGGATGTACTTCGTCGTCCGTGCATAATGGAGGAAGTTTAATGCGTTCAGTATCTACTGTGGACTGCGCACGTCCTAACTATACGGTTAAGATCTAACCGGATGTACTTCGTCGTCCGTGCGCATCGGTGCTCGGGACAGGATAGCTTCGGCGATGGAGGACCACAGGGTGCAACTCAGTCGCTGGTAGATACGGCGGCGGACAATGCCAACTGTCGAGTGACACTTGGACGCGATCCGCGGAACTAACTCCTCGATAAATGCAATAGTTCCAGGGGAAGGGGCACCTAGGGAATCAAACGCCAGAGGTCGAAACGTGAAGTTCGGCGTGTAAGGCGCAGAAGATGGGCCAGTCGATGGAGCGGGGAGTCGTCGGGCGATGTTGCGTTCCAGGGTTGTAACCTTGTCGCGGGCCGCCAGTTCAGCAGCGCCTCCGGCAGCCTGGGTCGCCTTGGTGCGAACTGCGGCCTTGAACGGTGAAACGACGGTGATGTCACAGGCAATGGGGCGCAACGTTGTGCCTTCCGGGGTTGGTGGTGGTTGTACAAGGATATCGGCGGGGCGGAGCTCAGTGCCCGGGACGAGGAACGGAACCTCTTGCCGAGTATCCAGACCCGCGGCGCGGGTAACGTGCGTCGCAATCGCATTACATAGCGAGTTGTGGCGGTGACGACGGCCGAAACCAGGGCAGCAGAGGTCGGCGGCGTGATCCCCGAGGGTGTCCAAGGGTGGTCACAGTGGTGGCAGTTGAGGGCCATGGAGTCATCATACACTGGCAGTCCGAGGTGACGGCGGAGCATGGTCTGCCATTAGAAGAAAGAAGAAACTTTACTTCATTGAGTATCTATCGTGTACACTGCAGGACTGACTATACGGCTAAGAACTAACCGGATGTTCCACGTCAGGCACGTGCAGTGGGGCTCGCGATAGAATCGCCATTGCAATAGAAGACCACAGTGTGCAACTAATGCGCTGATAAATACGTCTGCGGATCACTGCTGTGGTTGTGTTGAACTTCTCTGCGATGCGCGGGATGATGGAGGAAGTTTAATGCGTTCAGTATCTACTGTGGACTGCGCACGTCCTAACTATACGGTTAAGATCTAACCGGATGTACTTCGTCGTCCGTGCGCATCGGTGCTCGGACAGGATAGCTTCGGCGATGGAGGACCACAGGGTGCAACTCAGTCGCTGGTAGATACGGCGGCGGACAATGCCAACTGTCGAGTGACACTTGGACGCGATCCGCGGAACTAACTCCTCGATAAATGCAATAGTTCCAGGGGAAGGGGCACCTAGGGAATCAAACGCCAGAGGTCGAAACGTGAAGTTCGGCGTGTAAGGCGCAGAAGATGGGCCAGTCGATGGAGCGGGGAGTCGTCGGGCGATGTTGCGTTCCAGGGTTGTAACCTTGTCGCGGGCCGCCAGTTCAGCAGCGCCTCCGGCAACCTGGGTCGCCTTGGTGCGAACTGCGGCCTTGAACGGTGAAACAACGGTGATGTCACAGGCAATGGGGCGCAACGTTGTGCCTTCCGGGGTTGGTGGTGGTTGTACAAGGATATCGGCGGGGCGGAGCTCAGTGCCCGGGACGAGGAACGGAACCTCTTGCCGAGTATCCAGACCCGCGGCGCGGGTAACGTGCGTCGCAATCGCATTACATAGCGAGTTGTGGCGGTGACGACGGCCGAAACCAGGGCAGCAGAGGTCGGCGGCGTGATCCCCGAGGGTGTCCAAGGGTGGTCACAGTGGTGGCAGTTGAGGGCCATGGAGTCATCATACACTGGCAGTCCGAGGTGACGGCGGAGCATGGTCTGCCAGTGTGTAGTGTGGACCTTCGTAGCTGCCGTGGGATGAGCGAAGAGAAACGCCGCAGCGGGGCTGCGGCGGAACGCTAGGCCACGGATGCGATGTCGAATGTCGGCGATTCATTCCACTCCGTCAAGCCTAGGTATAAATATTTTGTTGGAACATCAGATTTCACGGCAATGCGAATTCCCATTGGTCTAGTGGTTAGGATGTCCCGCTTTCACCGGGAAGATCGCGGGTTCAAACCCCGCATGGGAAGGAGCATACCAGCATCTTTTATGTTTTCGTTCTTTTGCTTCCGCGTGCTTGGAATTCGCCAAGATGTCAAATGGTGCACGCACTCACCGCGGTATAGAATCAGTCACCCTTTATTGCATACAGAAATAATTGCAACCAAGGGACGGGCGGACGGGTGTGATCGCCTGTAGGCTCCGCTCTGCCGATTCTTTCCTCCGCGCAAACATTCAAAGTTGCCACCGCATCCTCCAGCTGCTCCACAAAGTAGCCCACCCCCGCGCTCGCTATTACATCCATCGCGTCGGCGCCTCGGCGTGTGTAGTGGATTATGCTTTCAAACTACCAGACCGGACACACGCCCGTACCGCTGCCGGAGCTTTTGACTGCCTGCAGCGGACGTACTTCACGGCGCTTCATTGTATCACGCTGTCGGACGAAGCATGGTAGCAGGCCACACTGCCCTTCCAACGAGGTGGTGTCGGCTTCTCACTCATCGACCGCAAATGTCGCAACGCGTAGCGGCAGCTCCCCTAGGAGAGTGAAATGTCGCCCGTACCAGAAGTTAAGCCACGCGATCTGGTCCACATGTGTGCTTCGATACTTTGCCGCGCCTCGCAACACACAGAGATTCCAGAATTTAGAGGGGGTGGGCCTCACTCGACGATCAGCGGCAAAGTTAGCAAGGTCATGAAGAGGATGACGTCCGGTTGATTCGATTTGTCCGTAGATATCGATGGCGATAGTCGGAAGCCCAACATCTTTGGCACGACACGGTATCGCATAGTGGTCTTTTTTCCGCCATTCGGGCCGGGCCAGTGGTGAGAGACCTCCATCCGCCTGTTTGCGATACGGCGCGGAGTGAAGGTTTACAATGGTCATATTTTGAACCTGTGCGGAGGGCGCGAATATACGGTCGTCGATGAACAGCTTCGGTGCGCGCTGCTCGGCTGGGCTTTTACGGAGGTCAGCGGCGAAGACCAGCTCCCGATATACAGTTGGGGAAACGGCCGGGCTTGTAAGTTCGCGGAATAGAATATCCCGAACACGATTTTGGCGGCGTACTCCACCTACACCACCATTGCAGGTTGTTGCGTGATGGCCCATAGTGTCGAGGAGAGAGGGAACAGTAAAGTTACCTTTAAGGCTGGTAGGGCAGAGCAGGAGGCTGCAGAATATTGGGTCGCCTAAGCGAAGGTCGCCCATTGTGTGCCATACCTCCCCGGTGGTGTATAGGTCGGTGGAAGGCAGCGGGAATGTTGAGAAGGGGGCGGAAGTCGTGGAGAAGGCAGTAGAGGCCAGGCGAGTAAAAGGGTGCGAAGAAGAGGCAATAGTGATCGATCAAAGTAGCAGGGAGAGGCGGGAGAGGTGGAAGTGATGGGTAATCTCTTCCTGGAGGGAACGGGCGGCGTTGTTGTGGACGTAGTGGGAGCGTGATAAGAGTGCCTCTAGTCGTAGTTCTGCAGGGAGGTCTAAACTCATAGCCAGGGTGTCGGAGGACGACGCAAGAAGCCTGGCGACATGCATGGGGGTTGTCTGCAGAAACGTCGAATGAGGGGCATGTTTGTAACGTTTAAGACAGTGTACGGGATGACTTTGATGGGAGTGCATGGAGTGAGGCTGAGGCTCCCATTACAGAAAGGCAGCGTGGTCTGAAGCCATGCGATGTCGGACATCCTACGATGAACTTGCGCGAAAACCCTTCGCCGCCCCATGTCAAAAGCTTTGCCTCATGTGTTTTCTGTGGGATGCACTGACGGGACTGTCCAGTACTTGAGGCAAGAGCTAACCGGTTGAGTCAAAGGAGTTTACGAAGAGGCATGGAATATGACGCAAAGGCGGTGCGACATGCATCGTTGTTGCGGAAAACATTTTATTGGGTAGCTGGGCAACACCAGAATGCCGTACTGAGCAGCGCAGAGATTTTGTGCCATGCAGGAAACAGGGGACCCTGGCGTTGCATATTTTCGCACACGTAAATCAAGAGATCATGAGTCTATTGTCTAACCACATCGTGACTGCGACCTTAAAGCCATGCCTACAAGCTTGCTTTAGTGCGATGGCTCTGGCAACTGACTGCAAACGCACGCCAAGAAATCATCTGCAGTTAGACCTCTTGCCAATGACGTTGAGGCCGGTACTGTAACATGCGCTAGGGCGGCATATCTCTTCCTTCTCTCCCTCAGCAATTCTGGGTAGCACCTGCGCATTGCGTCCATCGGCGGCTCTCCTTCCTTTGGCCTATACGCATCCCCCCAAACCACTGGTTTAGGCGTCTCGAAGTAATTAGAGGTCATCATTCCCAACATGTCATCACTAGCCTCCAGATGCACAACAAGGTACTGCCGTCGCACTCGTTCTAAAGTATCCTCTTTCAAGTAGATGAAACTTCCCGTTGTGTCGAGGACGTTGTTCTTGCCTGGTTCAGGCTCAGTACATCCTGTGATACGCTCTTCGTGAGTGAGATAGACATTTTGGTTGTGCTCAAACCGTGAGTCGGATGGGAACCCCATCCATTCCGCAAGACCTTGAATGCCGGAATACCCGAGAGCGCGTAATTCAGGTTCGATAGCAAGTTCGATTTGTTCATCAATGGACACAACATGATAGCGGCGATGTTGTTTGAGCTGACGGGACCAATGAGATTTGCCGCAGTTTGACATGCCAATGAAGCAGATGGCAAGGGAGGACAATGCTTCGCGGTTTTTGAACTCCGACCTGGTGATGGAACCCCATGATGTGAGAGCACATCGTGGATCGGTGGGATATGGCGATCGAGGAGTGGTATGTTGAAGGAAGGCGGGCTTGGAGGCACGTTGTGCTGTACGTTGTGCGGTAGTACGGAAGGACGGGCATTGGGCAAAGACGGCGGTGAAATGCAAGATGATGACGAACTGGACCAGAGAGGGGTTGCGGTTTGGAATGCAGGGGTAGCTTGCATGAAAGTCATTGTTAGGTATTGTCCAAAGGCAGTGAGGCACGGCTGATTTGATTGTCGCTAGGTGGGTTTGAACTTGACGTGACAGTCGGAAGACTTAGTGAGGACGAGCAGGCTGTGTTTAGTAATGATAATTTGTTCAAAGAGATCGCTTTATTTTGATCCACGGAAGCCTTCTGCGTTTACACACGACAAAGTCGATAGCGCAGTCACCGAACGGTCTGTTGACTTAAAAGAACCTTTTCCAGCAGAACAGTCAAGTAGGTCGAGCCAGGGGTTATCTCTCTGCGACTGAAAGAACCATTGGCGCATTGCGCAGCCATCGAAGTATTTCCAAAAGAGAAAGAGGTAGATCGAAAATCTGAATTTAGGGGAAATTTTTGGGTAATTAATATTTCGAAAGTACAGTACGTGATGTGATTTCCTGAAGTGAGGCCACATTACGAATTGAGGCGAGTGGGTGTGAGCTTACAGAGGACAAGGTTTGGAGCTTGGCCGCGTCACCCTAGAAAACGGGCCGGAGTCGGGCCATCAGGCAGGCAGCAATGGACATTGATGCCGCTGTAGCGTGTCTTTGACTGAGTACTTTAAACTTTCCGAACGTCTCCATTATCCTTACTGCCAAATTCAGTCTTAGTAGCGCGTAGGCATCTGGGCGGCAATCTTCAAGAGTGGAGATGGGGACGAGAATGAGTCCACCTCTGGCAGAATTCGCGATGGATGACTCGTATCCCCTCACTTTCGCGTTTTTCGCAGCTTGGAATGATGTCAGCGGGTTGAAGTTACGCGCTGTGAGGGTGCCAAGGGGTTGACGAAGGTGATGTCGAAAAAGTACGTGCCGCCGATATGCCCAATGCGTTAAATATCGGCTCTGGTACGGTGGAGGCCTTCTCGCGGTTCCACGACTGGGTGATGAGCTGCCTTTTTCCGATCACTGGCCAGTAGACCGACCTGGCAGTCGTGGCGTCGTGTCCTTTCGCTCCGTGGAAGCAATGGATGTGGTCGCTGAAACAGTCGTGCATTTCGGGGCAGTTCATCTTCGAGCATGGTATCTGCGGGGCGAGAAGTGCGACTTGGCAATAATACTGAAGCCAGAACGGGAATTCTCATGGTTCAGTATTTGTCATAAGTACCGGAGATGGGGCATAGCACATCCATGCTTTCCCACCGGAGAGAGCCATGGAGGCCCGAAAAGCCTGCCTCCTGCTTTCACCGATGGGTAGTTCTTCATGTACTCTTTTTGGATTGCATCCGTCAAGGCCTTCTGCGATGGGGTTTTGCTGGAGCAGAAAGCACTGAATGGGAGAATCCTGGATTGCGTGCATGAAAGGGACCAAGCTCTGTGGGCATCCAAGGTGTCTTGGTATGTTGCCATATCTCTGATATAAGGGGCAGAAGGGCTGCGCACAACTTGTTTGACGCCAACCCGGTGGAGAGGAAGTCAGCGGCTGCAATTGACTTTGGAGAGGTGAATCCCACCCAGGCGATGGGTTTTCCGTCTTCAGCATGACTGGGAGCTGCAGTTCTCGAAATATGTCAGAGTAGAGTACGTCCCTGCTTGGTGACCTCACGAAGCTCTCCATCATCTCATCAAATTTCGCAGCGCCCTCTGCCGTGCATGATGGGGGCACCACGAATAACAGGTAGCCGATCTTGCAAACGCCGAAACAGTTACGCAGAAGCTGGAAAGAGATCTGCGTGTCCTAGAGGTCGATGATGGTGTCGAGGAACGGCTTCAAAGACTCGACGTGGGCTGTGAAGTTCTTTTCGGTAGAGTCTTTGGAGCCAAGTGGAGCGTTCAAAACGGCTGTGCCTTCTCTGAACTCTTTACTGATTTCTGGTGGGTATAAGCTTTGTAATGACTCTTGCGGTGGAGTAGGCCACCAAATTCCGCATTTCGGCATGGCCAGATATAGTCCCCTGCTTACTGCGTGTGACGAGGAGAGGATAACCAACGCTCTACGGAGCTGGTCGTGTCGTGCGATGATGTACCAATCGTCATGGTACCAGAGTTGAAACAAGAGATTGCCGTCTTGCTGTTCCTCGTCGCCCCTGATCGCAAAAGTTGTTGGATTTTGAGGATCATAGAGTGTAGTGCCAGGTCGAACAAGGGTCCACCGAGATTATCGCCTTGTTTGCTTTGGATGATCTGGCCACGGAGCCATAAGAATGCAGGGTCATGCGCGTCTCAGTATGCGACCCATGGGAACAATTCGGGGAATAGGGTTTTGACTGCTCCCAGGAAGGCTGGTTGACTGCACAGATTGAACGCATTCTTTCAATCTACCGTCAGCATGGCATATTCGAAGCTATGGCCGAAGTTGTGCACAGTCCGTCGGAGGCTGTGGAAGTTGGTATCGGCGCCGGATCTGGTGGCGATGCCGACTTGCAGTGGTTGGAGGTATGCGGCGGCTTTCGCGTAGGCCCTTGTCATGAGGCAGCTACCAGTCAATGTGCGTAGTGTCTCACCGTCAGCGATTGGCCTCGGCGACAGGTCCTTGGCCAACGGTGTAAGGGGTGCGCTGGCGATGAAGGTGGCAAGGGCGGCTGGAGCCTTGCCGGCTGCCAAAATGTTGACAAATTTCGAGAGCGCGGCTAGTAATCCAGATGTGCCGGGCGGGCATAGAGATCGCAACAATTCATTCAGCAAGGTGACATGGCTTACGGCCAGAGCCCTCTGCGGAGGAACCCGGTTTGAAGGCGCGGACTGCTCCGAGCACTTCCTCTTCTGGAAAGTCTCGGAAGGGCGGGACACTGTTAAGTGAAGTTGGATACGCAGTCTCCTGTGGAGAGGTTTGCAGTGGGTGCTTCGCGAGTAGCGCGCTTCGATAACTCCTGTAGTTGGCGGTAAAACACCCAATGCGCCTAGCGCCTGAGCTGCCTTTCCGTACGCCTTCTCTTTTGCCAGTCTTGTCGCTCTGCGGATGTTACGCTGTTGCTGCTAAGGAGCAGACGGCGTACCCTTTGAGTGTAGGGTAGGCTGCTGAATTGCCTCTTCCCAGGAAGTCTGGTATCGGCCAGAATCCCGTTCCCTCACTTTGACAGTAACTATGGTACCATGATGATGGGTACATCATCGCGCGCCACGACCAAATCGCCCGCGCGGCCGAAATACTCTCATGCATCGACGCCACCAGCAGGGGACTACACCTATCCCTGCCCAAATGCAGGGTCTGGTGGCCTACAGCGCCGCCGGCGTCCGTTCAATGCTTATACCCGAAGGAGCTGAAGCAAGAATATAGCGAGGGTACACGTGTCCTAAACGCCCCCGTCGGTTCTTCGGACTAGACGAACAAATTCTTCACCACTCACGTCCAGCCCCTCGAATCGTTCTTCGAAACCGTCATAGACATTAACAATACGCAAGTGGCTTTTCAGCTTTTGCGCAATTGCTTCGGGGTATGCAAGATAGGATACCTCCTTCGTGTGGTGCCACCCTCTTGCACGGCGTAGGGCGCCGCTATGTTTGACGCCCGTCAAACATGTGTTTGACGCATGATAGAACGATGTCTCCGGACACTCGCCGGAGGAGTACTGGACTCGGACATATTCCGAGAACTCCAACTAACGGTGAAACCCCTGGACCCTAAGAAACCCACCCTCGGCTTAGGGTTCACATCGGCGAAAAGCATCGCGGGGCCGCTTACCTTGCCTCCAGCGCAGCTACCAACAGGCTGGCCACCGGAATCTTACCGGCACCTATCACGGATCTTACGACGTACAATGATGCTGTTCGCGCCCACCGAATATGGTCGATCTCCTGCCTGCCCTCACCACTCCTACCCTTTAGTGTATTTTGCTCAAGCAAAACCCCTCTGCAAAAGACGCTAACAGAAGCAGTCCATGCCGCAGTACAAGAAGAGATCCCTCTCGGCGACCAACGAACGCAAGCTTTCCGGGCTTCTATGGGCCTTCCCGGCGCAAAGGAATGGGTCTATTGTGCTCCGTGCCCCAGCCTCAAGACCAATATTGACGCCCGTGAGTTCTCAGTGTGGCTCCAGTACTATCTCCAAGTCCCGCTCTTCGCCCCAGACACGCTGTGCCCGCGCACAAACTGCCCTGAGGTCCTCGACTGCTACGGGGATCACCTCATGCACTGCCTGCATGGTGGGCACCGCACCCGATGACACGACCGTCAAGACGTCCGCCTCGCCCAAGATCTGCAGAAGGCAGCCCGTCATCCGGCCATCGAGCGGCGACAGGAGCTTCACCGCACAAGGCCGGATATCCAGGCAATGGGTGGCAACGGGGGAACGGACTTTTTGACGTCACGTTCGTCAATCCTCTTGCGCCCTCCAATAGGAGAGTGCGTACTTTCAACCCACTCACCTCCCTCAACGCTGCCATCTCCGCCAAACGTAGAAGCTATGAACCACTACTCGCGACGGCTACTAGCGGAAGGCTTGTGCCTATCCCAATATCCACCCTTGGGGTATGGCACCCAGACGCGTACGCGGTGCTAACCGATGTCGCGCGGAACGTTGTCGTTCGAGCGATGGAGACCTATGGGTGAGAGTGGTGCTTACCCAAAGGCACGCTACTGCGGCCGTCATGTCCAACGCGGCATGCCTGCTCCCCGGCATTGAGCCGGCTCTGTAAGGAAGGTCATGTACTGTACTGTTACTGTACGTGTACCAATCAGCGACGACTTATCCCGCGTAACGCATTAGCCGCGTGGATATCCGTAATGCGGAATTTTAATGTGCGATAAATCGATAAATCGCTCAATGTTCTGAACCCCGTAGTTCAGCGACGGCGAAAGTAACGGAAAAACTAACTGCATACACGTGTTCCCAGAGCGTTACTCTCGCTGTACGCCAACTTTCAGGACAAAAGGCAAAAAAATGGGGAAGATAGATCGCCTTGAAAGGGAGCTTCGCGGGGGCTTTGGAGGGCCTAGGAAAAGAGCTAATGTGCGAAAAACTGTACATTACGGAGTATTTACAGGAAGGCGATACGGTCATTCACAGCCTACATATCTATCGTGTCCGCATCTTCTTCACAGCCTGTGTGTCGTCTGCGCCCCCATCAGTGGAGACGCGTCGCGAGGACCTTCTTGAACCCATACAAGACCTCGTCCTCCTTCATAAGCTGGCCTCCATTGCTGCTTCATATTCCCCATACGACGCACCTCTACTGTACAAGGCTTCGTCTGGTACTTCGCTAAGATCTCTCTCTCGTGATCTATTACGATTTCCTGAACCATTCGCAGAACCAGAAGCGCTCGCTCCTTCCTTGCTGTTAGAAGGGAGTCGAGCAGGGACTTTGCGCTGCTCTAACTTCTTTGCACTGTGCCAAATGTGGGAACAACTCTTTCTAAAACCACGCGGCACTTTCACAAGATGTTCTCCGCATTTGTTGCACTTGAAGGTAGTGTGATGGCCACGGTATCCTTTGGTATGCTGACCGCAAAGAGCGCAATGCTTTAAAGCGCCTTGTCCAGTATAGTGCCCTTTGACCTCAAGACGAAGTCTAACTCCATCAGAACTGTTGCAAAAGTCAAGTCTATAGCGCTTTCTACCTTGTGCCAACTTAATTAACATCTTATATTCATCGTTATCGGGAGACTCTCTCTTCTCAGTGCCGTCTTCGTTAACCTCCTTGTCCTGAAGCGGCTTTGTAGCAGCGTATGGGATAAGCTCGTAGGCGGCCTCAAACATAAAATCAGCCATAGGCTGAATCTTGTTTAGACAGTCTCTGTATCTGTCCAATGATTTAAAGACTTCATCTGGTTGAAGAAGATCCTGACGCTGAAGAACATCCAAGCAATGAAAGCGTTCACAGCAAGCGTCTTGAGCACTTTTCATACCAGCTTCTGTTACCACTTGAAATTGATGTTGAACTACGCATGACTGCACGATACTGAGTGGCACTATCAACACCTGATTTAGTTTTTGAGTAAAATTTTTGTGCCGCATGTTTGAATAGCTTCGGAGGAATGAGGCAACCATTGTTCCTCACATGATTGTCAATAACGCTCCAAAATGAATGAGTAAGGAGAAGGTTCTTGTAAACGTTAAAAAAGCTGGGGATAGTCAATTCATTGCTAAAAGCCCATTCAACGAGTGGTCTGCAAATTATTATTACGGGGAACTGCAACGGATCACGCAACGGAGACGAAATCCTAATCACCATAGTATATAGCACAGCTGTCTCCCCAGCAGCCACATAAAGACATAACTTAACTTTTAGAAAGATTGCTTGAAGCATAATCTGCCCCATAAACTCGCTTGGGACGTACTCCTTAAAGGTGGCATCTCCCACTTCCCACCTAACTAGATCTGGAGTCCACCGAATGTCCGTAGGGCCAAGGGTAGAGCCGGCAAATTTTGTCTTGATCTCCACGGATTCCATCACCACTCTCTCATCATCTGTATTAGGTCCAATTACATTGGCGCTTTCCCACTCGTCAAACTTTGAGATGTCAATAAAAAACACGCCATCTGGAGAACAAGCTATGTAGCGTGCTTCCTTCATAGCTACCATTTCAACTTCAAAAACAGCTCTTACCTATCCTCGAGCTATAATAGCACTTTAAAAAAACCTTCGTTAGCAGTGCCACGTTTCATTGCCTCAGTCTAGACTTTCGAAGTATACCACCTGCTCTGCAGAGTATCAAACCATTCAGCAAGATTTTTGACGGGACCCTGACATTTATTTAAACCAAAAGTGTGTATAAAATTCGTGCAAGACATCATCAAAGAACTGGTATTGGTACCAGTGACACGAAACTGGCGCAAAACGAACCAATTCGCACATCGCTGGCCAAGAGTCAGCACCTTACAAACAGAACCAATTTTATCCTCTGCTGCGGTTCTCATCTTCTCAATGACCTCATACCTGTCTTTAGTTCCTCTAAACAGAGTATTCTGCAGCGAGAAATGTGAATTTGGCACAGAAATCCAAGTGTTTGAACTTTCCTGCATCGTCTCCGGTATCATGTACATAAACCTCAGTATCTTGCTAAACTTCTCAGTACCATGTTCCCGAACGGCAACAGCTGTTGCTCGAGTACATCCCCAACTCTATCCGAGCGAGATAAATTCTTCGAGGCAAATAAAACTTCCTGGCCCATGCTTGGTCCACCATCAATGACATACTCTTTCCGGTGATTGTAAATTACATCCTCTCCCCTCCTCCACTCCGGCACATTTTGTCCATATCGTATGTTGTTCTCAGCACCACCGTTAACATCCGGCACTTCATTTCCCCCATGCACATTTGAGTTGGCTCCCCGCCAGCGTAATTTGGTTCGGCGTACTCACCAGCCTGTTTCTGTGTTTCACCTCTGCAATTCTGTGCTCCCTCCTCAGAATCATCCACCTCATCAGCATTCTCTAAATAACTTCGGAATGCATTTAAAAATGATTTCCCGACAAATGGGTGACATCTTAGACTGTTGTCCGGCATCACGGACACAGAGCATAAGCCAAAATCCATAAGTGTCTGAAGAATATATTCCTTTCCATAACCCCTATCTGCTGTTACAACACACATAGCAAATGACTCCTCACCCTTTCTCTCTACAAGCTTTTCAAGAAGCTTGCGTACTGTCGCTTCTTGAGTTTTCCCCCTTCTTCTAAATCTCAAAGCCATGATAACCCTCAAGAATGCATCCGCCACTGCATCAGCCGAATGCCCTCCTTCCCGATCCGCTTTTCGATTAGCAATAGTCTTAACCCGGTTGTCCACGGCCCTGGTGCCAAAAGGATCATCGTCCAACGTGGCCATCAAGTGCAAAGGGATAAAAAAGATCTTTTTCGTCTCTGCAAAGGCTAACGACTCGAACTCCGACAGATTTGTAGTTTGATCCCGTTGAGCCAAACATGTCTCTTGTCCATTTCCACCCCTACTTGTCGGAGAGTATGCAAGCAAGTGAGTAGGTATGTAACGCATCCTTTCCAACGGGGTAGAGGTACTACCGGCTAGTCGCAAAAACTCAATTGCCTTATCAAAACTAAACCCAGTGGTGTGGGAGATCATAAGCACTGCAATGTAGCTGTACATGTCTGGAAATGAAAACGCGGCCTGTTTCTTCTTCTCGAGGATGATGTACTCCCTTAACCACTGCAACAGTTGCTTCCATAGCGGGTTGAGACGCAGCACAATAAAATCACATCTTGTTTGAGGAAGACCTTTCACCTCAGTTTCCAGCCTCATGTTGGTAACTGCCGCTTTTAGTAGCATCCTATTGCGATGCTTTATTACTCCATCGAAGAACTCTTTCTCCATCATTACTCTATGGCATTGAGTCGGGCTCAACTTTCAACCCTCGCTAGCATCCTCCAGTATCCATCCAGATCTTGAAGCACTGCGGCCTCCTACCCTTCCCCTTCCCCTCCGCCTTGCAAGACCTCGCTCCCTCCCCTGAACTATTCCACAACCATTGACAAATCTTGAGGTCCTGTCAGCGCTCCCATCTCGTCCTCTAGATGTTGTAATTTCTCCGATGTTGTCTGTACCTCTTATTAACTCGATTCCTGACAGTCTACCCTCTCCAGCAACCAAAGACCTCTGCCCTGCAACTACCAAACTCACATCGCCCCCACAGCCGGCCGATCATGATGTGGAATATTTGAATCCTGGCTAGGATGTTGAAAGGTATGCGCAACTGACATGAAGGAGCGACTCAGGTGTGGCCAATCGCACCTCAGTCATTTCTGCTCCGATTTCTGCACTTGGAAGTCTGGAGAGCTCCAAGCTCAAACTGGATTTGATATCCAAAGTTTCAGGGTGATTGAATTAGCCGAAATGGTTGACTTGGTGGCTGTAAGAAGACCCTCACAACGGCTCTATGGTCCACTTTAGTTCACATAACGGTCAAATACACGAATTACAATTTTATTGTAACTACCACTTTTTCGCACATTAATAGCATTAGGGATATATCCGACCACATTTTCCATGCATTAAAATAACCCCAAAATTTCCCCTTTACCAGAGGCATACTGTACAGTATGCAGGTGCAACGTGCAAAGTCCTGAATACCCCACTGTAAGAGCAAGTCCACCAGTGATGAAAATTGTTGTCAAGTTTTCTCCAATATACCTTCCACAATGGCATACTTTGAGACATGGCATACTTTGAGAAAACCCCCGCCAAATTGTACTAAGACCAAAACACCGCTCCTGCATCATTATTTCAACACCTTTCGCAGATTAGACGCAACCTTTATTCATACAATGCTCATGAGCACATCAGATTTGTGTGCAGCGATAGTTCCATCGAATGTTCAGATGGTTCTATCGACGATGTGGATGGATAGGTAGACTAAGTTCCATCCCGAAGCATCATGCCCCCAAGTATGCGCCAAGTAACGCTCAAAACAAAGAAAGAAAATGAGGCAGCCCTGAAACAGACCCGACAGAGGCAAAGGGCAGCAAATATTTTAAACGAGAAGCAAGGGACAACACGTCAAATCGAACATATGACTGGCGCCTCAAGAGCCACTGTAGGGACACTGAAATCGGCAATCGACAAAAATGACAAAACATCTTTAGACAAAATCTTGTCACAGGATACCAGGAGGGGCAGAAGGCCGATATTGCCCAATGCAGAGGCTGGGATTGTAAAGAAGCAGCTAGTTGTTGCCGCAGAGAGATGACTCGCTGTGTACATACAGAGCTTCAGAAGCGCCTTAGGGCGAATTGCATCGGATGGCCGGGATGAATACAAACATGGACTGCCTAGTCTAGACAGTTTCCGTCCATTTCGGGCGCAAAATAGGGATATAACCTATTGCCGATACCACAACAAGGAGGCCACGAAGCTTGCAGCAGAGAATACGTTACATGTTGAGAGTATATTTGCTCGACGACCTCCAGAAGAATTACCCGGGCCTATTGCTTAATCCGGTCCGTGTCTGGTACATGGATGAGACCAACGCGGATGCGGTGATGGGGAAGCATGAGAAGGTTTTCGGCTCATCTTCAACGATTGGCGGAAGATTTCGTACTGTGAAGTCAACTCATGGGTGCATCAAACACATCACCGCTGTGGTCGCGATTTCAGCAGCAGGGTTCAAAGCCCCGCCATTTTTTATCACTGAGGGAAACAGATTGTCGGCACAGTGGTGGGCACCCGTGGAGGGAACTTTTTCCTCTCCTCCCCACGGTATAATTGATAAATAAATGAAGCCAAATTGTTTTCCGTTTGACAAAGCCGTAATCAAAACTTCAAGGCACGGGTCTATATGAGGTCCAATTCTGGAAGCGCTCATAAAAATCGTCGACAAGTATGTGAGTGACTTACTCCCCGTAAAGAGCCCCTATGTTCTCCTACTCGATGGTCACGCTTCGCGCAAGGATTCCAAAATGATTAAGGAATGCTGGAAGAGGTCTTTCCCTGGGGTGGTGAGCGCTACAAACACGTCTCATTTTCTGTAGCTTGCAGACCAGCACCCAAACAACCAGTTTAAGGAATCCCTGCGACGAATTCGGGGTGTTTTTTTAAGACAGGGGAAAGTGGACACATCCAAGGTTAACTTTAACCTTGCATGTGCTATATTTTCCAATGAATCAATCACCAGCACCCAATTTATGTCAACGTTCGAGGTTACAGGGATTTTACCCTTTAACTTGGAATTCCCGTCGAAATATGCAGGTCCTGTCCACAATATGTGAATGGAAGCGGAAGCAGATTTAGAGTGACTATACACAGCTGGTGTGAGCAGTCGTTTGTGGTCTTTTTCTAAGAGTCACGCCGACCCCCGAACCTACAAAGAACCAAGTGAAATTATGAATTGCAAAGATGATGTTTCCACGAAGCTAAAGAAGCTAATATGTCTGTTGAAAGAAAGCCAGACTGTGCACAAAATTGTATTGGACCATTTCTCGAATATAGGGGTAGGATGTAAAACCACAAGCGGTAGTTCTGCAACCAGTTCGAATTTGAGGCACATAATTTTGTATCCGGCAGGTGCTCCTGCCACGTGAGTGACTGCTACTTCTGTTATCGCACATCACGAGCAGGAGGTGGTGAGAGAAAGTAATAGACAAGAGTAGCTGAGGAGAAGGAAGGAGGAAGGTTTGCGAGAGCGCCGGCAAGCTCAGAAGAGAAGGAAGTTGGATGTGATGAGGCGGAGACTGGAGAGAGAGGCAGCAAGGGATAAAAGGGAGCTGATAGCTCATCGTGAAAGGGAGCTGAAGAATATAGCAGAAGATATAGGTAAAGAGGTTGCTTTTAGAAGTTCGATAGTCATCTGGTAGGAACGGTAGAAGTCGAAGCGAGCGTGGTGGGACAGTGGGGTCTCGTTGCCCACCGCTTCGTTCATTTCAATTTGCGGCGCTTTTGGTGTCGGAGGTGATGAAGGATGTGGTAGATAGGGTAGAATGTGTCTCAGAATAAGCCAGATATTCAAAAGGAAGAGTTTCGGAGAGGCACCACAAACGTTAGCGTCAAACTACTTCTACTCAGCGAATTCCATCCATCGAACCAAAAGCCCCTCAGCTTTCTATTGATGTGGTTGGTTGAGTACAAAGCGCATAATAATTTTAATTTGTGATTAAATTTATGTTAGTTTTCTCAAAATGTGCGATTGTGGAAGGTACACCGTCCATATTTAAAATCTTACCATTCATCCCCGGCAGTAGTGGTGAGAAAAAAAGACTGTCCGTTTGCTCGTACTCACTGCACCTACTACTGTACTCCTCCAACATCCCAAAGTTCAACGAGGGTCATGCGCCGATATGAATCCAAGGGTCCGTACCAGGAGCCAGCTTGGCATTCAGCTTTCGCAGTACCTGCAGATCCGCAATGCGGCAAATTCAGTATCTGTTGCTGTAACTGCACATGAAGAGGAGGAACACATGGGTTCAACCTGCAAAGGCAGAATGAGCGGGACCAGAAAAATCGCAGGAGGTGATAGCACATGGAAAAAAACACCTTGGATTGTCTCCAACCTACAATCTCCGTTCCTTCCGCCGACGCTTCCGCATTCCCAGGTTAATTTTCAACAAAACTCATACAGATTTGGTGGAAAGTTTTCCTGCTATCTGGTCGACGAGAAATAATGCTGCCAAGAAGATAGAATTCCCATCTGCGATAAAGGTTTTGGCCTGTTTGCGCAGATTAGGCACCGCAGGACCATTTGACGATATTGAAGACAGCTCGGAGATGGTACATTAGACTCTTCGACATTAATTCTACAATTTTTACAAGTCTATTGTACAATTTTATGGCTCTGAGTTTTTAAATCGTCGCCCAACTACAGAAAATCGGATAATATTGAGAAAACATATGGGGCTCAAGGTTTCAGGGAATGTGTAAGTGGTGTGGATTGCAGCAAAATTGTCTAGAAAAACTGTTTGATAGCCTTTCAAGGTCAATATCATAACTCCAAGGACGTCAAAATGGCTACGATCCAGGTCGAAGCATGATGTGACCAGTACTTGTATTTTTGGCATTTGATAGATAGATCGGATATACCTTCCAAGAGTAAAACACCCAAACGTTTCCATTTTTGGCATTGGTTCCCGGGGAAGATGTAGAACCAAAAATGCCAAAAAAAATTCTGGTTGTATCACCGCTATTTCTTGATATTCTGACAGGGCGCTATAAGTTCTGTTTCTCAAGTGATTATCGTTTAACAGGCTCATCCTTGATAAGAGAGCTACCTTACTTTCTCGGAGATGGCATTTATCCCGATTGGCTCTTGTTTGTGAAACCAATCCACCACCCTGACAGTGATGCAGAAAGCAGATATACCAAGCGGCAAGAAGCAATGCGGAGAGATATCGAACGATCATTTGGTTTCCTCCAGTCCCGCCATTATATTCTACGATGAGAAAGCTACATGTGGTCTAAAGAGTATATCGTACGCATAAGCAAGAAATGCGTCATTTTACAAAATATTCTGGTCGATTGAATTTAAAAGGTGCCTTCGTAGAGAATAAGGAGGAAGACAGCGACTTCTTTGATGTTGTGTTTGAAATTTATGAGCTTGAGCGACAGAACTCTCATACGTCTACAGTTTAACTGCATTAGCTTGAACAAGGGCGTTTGTAAGAGCTGCACACTGTTTAGACAAAGTGACGAGAAGTCACTCAAACCGCTTACTGCGTCAGACGTTAATCCAAAGGGTGATTTTTTACGAGAGGAAGTCTTCACAATTACAGTCACAAGTGCAACTGTAGCTTACAGTTGATTGTATTGTGGATCCACAGCTGATTGTATTGTAGATCCAAAACAAGGAAGCCAATCCCGTCACCGACGCCTCGGCGGGACACAGTACTTATGTGCGATCGCGCCTCGGCATCGACCACCTCTTCCTTGAAAACTAAGCGTCTCATCGGTAAACCAGACTGAACAACTCGTCCGGTTTCTCTAGCACTCGCCTAACTCCACTGATATTAGGGTTGCGACCGACCTTGGCCTACATCATCCTGACTTTGCTGCGTTGCGCACGTAGCACTCAGGAATGAGTACCCCAGGGCGGATCGAGACGCCAAACCTCCAGTTTCCACAACATAAACAGTCGAATATGAAATAGAATCTGTGGAAATAAGGGAGCATTATATGTCCTCTCGGTCTGCTTTTCTTTGAATGCATAAGGGCCTATTTCGGTCTACCAACTCAATGCGATCTCATGCCAAGTAGCGGTTGACCTGTATTGTATAGGTATTATGCTTTGGTTTGCGTTGTAGAGATTTCGGTCCTCTAATATATCTGTCCGGCAAGCATTGGGGGTACCATCACGATAAATCTACTCCAAGGGGTCCCTTTTACTTTATTAACTATTATGCTCATAATCTAAAACTGCAGCTCCCGTTGGAGCGACCACCTGTTTTCCACTTGCAGGTTCTCCTTGCTTCGGCTCTTTCGTATTGAAAATCTTTTCCCTCTTTCATTTTCGACAAGCCTTTCTATCTTCGAGTATGTCCGACATTATTTACTTGTACTCCTGTGAGTCTTTGTCCAACATTTTTAAAATTCGGTAGTCATTACCGGCATCAGCAGCGTCCTCGTTACTTTTCTTAATCGCAAGTACCACATCGTTCCCAACATCCATTTTTTCTGAGAGCTCTGCAAAGGTCTCCTGTATTTTCTGGTTGCGATTTTGAATTCCTTCCTCTTGTTTCATCCTTTTTGTGCCGGGCAGTCTCCTTTTCTTTGCAGTACTGTACAATCTATCCCCACATCCAGAAATATTAACAGATTCTACCAAATCACATCTTGTTGCAGAACGTGATCAACTC
This sequence comes from Kappaphycus alvarezii, assembly GCA_002205965.3. Taxonomy (NCBI): domain Eukaryota; phylum Rhodophyta; class Florideophyceae; order Gigartinales; family Solieriaceae; genus Kappaphycus; species Kappaphycus alvarezii. The sequence continues at coordinate 25,167 of NADL03000775.1, forward strand.
GTTGATAAGCTCGGGATTTCAGCATTGTCTAAGTCTGTGATATAGCTATCTTCGAATCTAGGCTACTGCCCAAAGTAATCAACTGCTTCTATAAACTTAAACGGTGGCGCGTACTGAAAAAAGAGGTTTTCGTCTTTCTTTCCAATCTTCTTTCTACTCAACTTCATCACCAGGGCATCAGTGTTATCATCAGTGGTTCAAGATACTTCTTGAGGGCTTATCTTCTTCCTGGAAGCCAGAACTTGCAGACTGTCGCGCGCTACCTGTCACCATTGGCAACGCAAAGATTCGCTCTTGCGATTCAACTTGTACACATTCGTACAAATTGCAGTTATTACATCCCGCATGGCTGCCTCAGTTTGAAACGACCCCTTTATAGACTGTTGTACCCACGGTTTTACCAGTTACAGAGCCTCATTCGCGCTAAATGTCTTACCTCTTCCTCTGTGGGTCTCTGTTTGCACAGCGGACTTTTGACTTGGTTCTCCTTTTGGCTGTAAGAGGTTCTGAGCTCATAGTTTGGTTCTCTGCCGAAAATGATTCGGTTTACCTGTTGAGAACAGGATCATCTTCTTGGTAGATGGGATCAAGCATGTCTGTTGTACTTCAGTTCACAGACCTTACAGCTTTACACGAATTTACTGCATCTAATGTAGTGTATATTAAAAGTAATGGTAACCTTACAGCAAGGGCTAAGAGGCACTTTGCTGTCAGAAAACTTTCCATACAGTTCTGAAAACAGCGTTGGAACCCATTACCATACTTGGAATAGTTACGGGCGAGTTTCACACTGCGATTTTAGATCATTGCTTTGCCAATTCAAAATGCCTTGCTATCCCATTCCACCTGGACCATTGTACTTCTTACATATTTTCAGAGTATTTCACTCGTGCTGACTACAATTCTGAAAGCGCTACTTAGGATACCTTCAGGGCTGTCCTACGGGAAGACCTTTGAATTCGCTACTGTTAGACTGCATTTTCTTTTAGTATGTAGCTATCTTCAGTTCTATATAAACTCTGGTTTGGAGCGGCCGGTTTTAATCAGCCAGCCTCAAACAAATTTTCAACTACAGGTCTACCTAGATCTAATCGTGTGCGCTTAACAACCAACAAAGTCATTGTTAGAAATGTTGTTAGCTTCGGGCGGAGCCGACATACAGAGTGCAGACTGAAAGCCCTGTACAGAATCGTATTGCCCTGGTTCTTGTACTGCGATATCGCCAGACTCCTCAATATTGGCGTGGATTTTGGTCAAGTTCCATTCGGGATGGGAGTTTGGAGTCTTCATGCTGTTGAGCACGATACTGGTCTTGGCTGAATACATGGTTAACGAAGAAAGTCTCTCGGGAACCTAGACTACGCTTGGCGGGAGATCGGTGAAAAATATACACGTTAAAGTTTCATTGGCTGTGCTGAAGATAATTTTTAGTTAAAAAGGGAGGGTTGGTGTTGTACTCGCCAGTGTAAATCATGCGCCGACTACACCAGGAAATACAGCAGATGGTCTATTATACAATGCCAAATTTTGTTTCACAACGCTGGATTCCTTGCCATCTGGAAAGGACAGCTTTCGACTTCTACTACGAAACATTTGGACAGGAGAGGTTCCTCGCCGAAGACGCTGAGAAGTACGGAAACTTTAATAGGAAGCTCCTCGCAGAGTTCGCGAATAAATCAAAGCTAGAGGAGGAGATTGGCGAAGTTGTAGCAGCAGCACTAGAAGCTAGAGACATAATAGGGTCTTTAGCGTGATTTCACGCCTTCTTAAAGAGATTAAGCTTCAACGAGACAATATAATTCGTTTTGTTTCGCGAATCGGAGATATGATACCCGTAGTTGGCTCAAATCGTCCACCACAGGGCACTGTTGGACAATCGGGTACTTACAAAGGAAATTGGGGTCTTTTAGTATGGCAAAAGGGCATTCTTCGCTGACAAAAAAACTCCGTTTGGGCTTCATTGCTCGTCCTGAGAAGGATTTTGCAGTGATCTGATGGGCTGAAGCAGCTGGGCGACCAGGTTGACCAGCTAGCCGGGAAGTTTGCGCAGTTGTCTCTCTTTTTGAACGAGCAGTTTGAGAGGAAAGGAACTGTCGCTACAGTTGATGACGACTACTGTATAGTCGCAGTTTTTGTGCAAAATGGGTCACCGTTCTACTTAGTGCCCTCAAAAACCCCGCAGAGATACGTTTGGCTCTTTTTGTAGGAAAAAGGCCACTTAGGGGCAGCCTGATGGTCCAAGGAACATAAGAGCGGAGGCTATTGAATTAAAATAGCCGCAGCAAGTTCTAATTTGAGAGAAGATTTTAGGATACAGGAAAGGAAAGTCGAAGAGCCCGTTACCGTTATCTAGGAGTCTGGCAAGGGCGATTTGGTGGCAGCAGTAAAGGGAAGCGCCGACGGCCAAGCCCTTCTGACCCAGCGGAGAGCCAATTTCATGGACATAGACGCGTTAGTGAATAAGGCTCCTTTCGTTCACTTGCTGTTGGTCATTTCTGTGCCGAGGGGGAAGCAAAAAATGAAAAAGAAGGCCAAGAAGGCATTTGGTGCCTTCTGAGACTACGTTGGGAAGTACAATATGGTCACAGAGCTGGCTTCAGCCTCGCCCAGAGTGATCTTCGGGGTCTCCTCCGCGGAGACGCTGACGGAACGAGGGGGAATTTGAATTGTTTCGTCTCAAAAACTGTCTCAGTGACTCAGACCTCCATGACATGCCACCGCGAGGGCCTTCGTCGATTAAATGTCGTGGTCGTGAAGGTTAATGGGACAGAGAATCATGCTCTATTGGACACGGCTGCAGTTTCAAACTTGATGTCTTTGGAGTGTTATGAGAAGCTGGAGGCACCAATGCAACCATCGGTCTGATACTTGAATAGAACCGACAAAAGGATGAAGGAGCGGTGTTGAGTTAAATTCTATCATGATCCTATGGAAATAGAGGAAAAGAGCTGAAGCTTCCGGTCGGGTTACTTTTGGTACTATCGATGTATTTTGTTAATGGTTCGAAAAAGATCTTTCCAGCCCAACAAAAGGCAATCTCCATCTGCGTCTGATTCTTCCTCCCTAAGAGCCCTCGAAGGCCTTAATGTGAAAGAGGAAGGTGTACTACTCCTCAGTGTCTTTTTATATTGTACTGTACACAGTGGCACCGCTATGCCAATATACTGTGCGCAAACACAAACCGGAGGGTGCAACTGAGGTGTACGTTTCGGGGTCCTTTAAGGAATATGTAAGGCCTAACTGGTTGGCTTCCTTCTTCGTGTATTATCGGTACGTATAATGTCGTACCAACGCGGAAATATGACGACCGAAGAGTGTCTTGCGTTATTCTTTGGTCATCGCGACGGGATGCGGAAAAAAGGTGCGAAACATGGCATACTGCAAGGACTCCGGTTGTGATAGATAATCATTCCGATGTCCTGGCAGTCTCAGAGCCCCAACATTTCTGGGTGCCCATACGAAGTCGCTGGGTGGAGGAACTCGTACTGCCTTTGTCGCAATAGCCTTTCAGGGGGTCCTTTTCCCGGTGCTCATGCTGGCCTTTTGTTTTTTCGGGCTATTGTTGGTCGAGGAGATCGAGAGGGAAGTCGCCAAAGAGGAAGAGGATAAGGATGAGAAGGATGCCGACGAAGGTGATGAACAGACGGATGCCGAGGATTGTGACGAGGACGAAAGTGCCGAGTACAATAAATATGCTGTGGAAGGTACTCAAGTGGAGTATTCCCTCAAGGAAGATGTCGCAACGACACGTCTAAGGAAGCCCGCCCCGGGAATACCGGTTAGTCGTCAGCACGTCGGCACATCTCAAGAGGAAGGCGGGGAAGTTTGAGGGAAAACCACCGGGGCTGAAGGTTTGAAGGGGTTGATTGTAACGGGTTGACGGTGATGGGGTGTACTGAACCTAGAGGGGGCGCATTTGCCTTTTTTGCGCCTTGCGCTCATTCTAATTGCGGGGCCATTTGAGTTGCAGTCGTGCCCCTGCCGATCTGAGTAGATATTTTGCGGTACCTCTCCATGTCACAGGTCATATAGAGTTAGGAACTAGGTACTGTATAATTGTCGCACGGCTCATTAAAGTAAAATAAACTTACGATATTGTGTATTGCGTGCTTAAATAAGAAAAGGTCCGAGCTTCCGATTTCAGCCACTATTTTTTGATTCCCTCTGCGTCCCGTCTTCGGTGACTGTGTTATTTATCTAATAGTTTGTAACTGGTGCTGTTGGGAAATGACATACCTCGGACGCTATTATTTGCACGTGCATCGACGAGCGTATCAGTTGCGCCTTATGGTCTTCGGTGTATATGGCTATCATTTCGCGAGCCCCACTGCACGTGACCTATTTGGTCCATCCAGTTGGCTTCTGAATAGTCGGTCAGTTGGTGTAAACTCTACATAAGCAGTGAGTACATCTGTATCTCATTTAATAATTAGAAAAAATTTTCATTATAAGGCAAAATAATTTCCCCTGGACCTAAACCACAATTATTATGAAATGCTTGAGAAAATCGATCTTTTTTTCCTGCGCCAAGCGTAACCTACCTTTCCTTCTACCTTTTGTTTTCCTCTAGGCGTCGCCGTCCCTCCATTCTTTTGTATATAGCCAGGCACCTGCGGCATACAGTAGTGAACTAACCAGCGCCCCATGTCGGGCCACATTTACCGACGACATGCCCCCAACCTCACCGTGTACCACTCCCTGCATACAGCTGCACAGCCTATTTTTTCCTTTTGAAGACCATACCTGCCTAATTCCTCAACTGTCCGCACCGACCACTGGCCCCACTACACAGCGCTCTGCTCCGACCACCAGTCTCACTACAACTATCCGCCCTCGGTCCCGAAGAACTGACACCGGTTTCACTTCACTACACTCCGGACTTGATTCTTTTCTGAGCCCCCCTCCTCACGCCGCCCTTCGCCAAACAGACCCTTGTACCCGCAATGTGATCCCTTCGCACTGCGACCTTCTACCTTCGACAGCAGCAAACGACGTAAGTGCGGTCCCAAACCACAAGTGTTCACACCACACCGTAAAACGGGTTCTGCAATCGACGACCGGTCCTGATGAGGGCTGCGTTACGACGACAGATACGATCGCAGTAATGGCCTTGCGAAAGACTGCGCGTGAAGCCAATTACGGCCTCCCAGTAGAGGCTGCGTGACATAGTGGTCCTTGAGACAGAGTAACAACTTTGTTGATATATTGAGATTAGATGTGTAGAAGATGATGATTGCTCATCGTACTTCAGCTTATATACTACTTCAATAAATTATATCGCTCTCCTAAGAGCTCCTATCCAATTGCTTGTACACCAGTCAAATTGTGTTTCAATCCATCTCATCTCGACTGACTACACTCAACCTTCACTTCATCTCGCTCGGCACCCGCGCACGGCGTGGGCGCCGGACTTTCATCCGGCTCTTCCCTCAGGAGATTGCCCGTCACGGCTGCAGAGCTCTCGCTGCAACGTTCTTGTCGATGGCCACATCGAGTGGATTGCCTCTCCGCGACCCCGGCGCTCGTGGGACGAACTGGGAAAGGTGTATAAGGATGGCTCTACTACTCGAACAAGGTTTGCGAAGTCCACAGTACCCTGCCGCGCTCAAACCTTCCGTCATTTTGACGGACTGCGAGGGGTTGCGGTCTTCACAGCCTTGCGGGCTTGTTGTCAAGCTCGCTCGTCCGAAGTTCCCGCCGTTGTCGTCGCTGTCTCTATCTGTATGCCTCTGTGCTTACAGCGGGAGTTTTTTAAGCCTCCTGAATCCTCGGTTCAGGTGGTGGAGTTTTCTTCCGGTCCCTTTCTCGCTTGAGTTGGCAATTAGTTCAGCCATTGCCCGGAGTCGTCCGTCTAGCAGAACCCGAGGTCCTGTGTAGTGCGGACTTGTCTTAAAACAATAAAGCGTCATTCTTCCTTCTTCTTGTACAACTACCGTAGCATACACGCAATACTGATCGTTGATTATCAATTGTAATAATTAAATGGGTTTACTTTAGAACCTGTATTACGAAGAGTTCTAAGATATTGTCACGAAACCCCATATATATCATAAACATAAATCGCACTCTTTGTTCAAATGTGAGTCTAGTTGTAATCAGCTCGACAAACAAGTATCCACAAATGTCAGCAGGCAGCGTAGCAGAGTGTATGATCGTGGAATGGTGCCCGTGATGCGCTGTTTCGTCGGATTGCGACGCGGGTTGCAAAGCAGCGCTGCAGAGCACGGCGGCATGCACAGGGTTTCATTTTCTTCCACATCTTCTCCCCGCTTGGCGTCCAGCAATATCTGGATGCTAATAGCGACTTCTGGTTCCCTCCTATCTGCCCTCTGCCATTGCTTCCCCCTCGTAGATGTCGTTAACAGCGCGCAGTAAAGTTTTAGTAAATGAGTAGGATGCTGCCAATACAGAACAATCCTTCCCGAATGATTTCCCTGGCGTATAACGCAAACCGTAGCCGAAACCAAATCGTACCGCGGGTGATCAGCTTTGGTCCCACTTAACGGACTGTATAAGTAAGATATAAACGCGGCCCATTTGCGGGTCTTATTGAAGGCCATAACATGTTCCACTACCACGTTATCTCCTACGGCGAAATTCTTCTCCTTCTTTGTGCTCTTCCTAGGTTACATAGACTTAGCGGGCGCAACAGCGCGCACCTCTGACTGGCAAAATAACTTCAGTGGCTTGTGTTGAGGGAATGCATCGTTGAAGAGTGCCACTGCGTCACTTGCTAACATCCTCGGGTTGGTACCAGACATTACACGGAACGGAGAAGGTTCTGGGCCACGATCGAGACGAAGGTAACAGAAAAGAACTTTTGGAAATACCTCCGCTTAGTCTCCTCCATTTTCCATTAATGACTCCTTAATATCATGTTTAATTGTCCCAACCATCCTCTCCACCCTGCCATTTGGCCATCGGGCCGAAAGCAAGTACGCCTTTCCAGCTTAAGCTCATACTAGGCATGAAATAATGCAAAAGAGCGGTCATGAAAGCAATTGCATTGTCTGAAACAACCCTTCTCGACGATCCGAACGAAACAATTATCACCTGGTGGATGAATCGTACAACGGTACTTGGTGCTTAATCTTTTGTTGCACTTGCAATCGGCAATCCTTTCAGATCTGCCACGGTGATCAGTTCGAATCCTTTGCCGGTTTTGGACTATTCGAATGGGCCAACAAATTCAATAGAAAAAGTCCCGAATAATCCTGTGAATTTTGCTGGCAGGCTCGTGTGGTATGTCAGAAGCCTCTTCGCATGTTGACAACCGTCGCATGAACTAAAATAATCCATCACGTCGCGACAGACTTCGAGCAACCAGATGTGATCCCTTACGAACTTTCTTGTCGATACCAAGTCCCAATATCCTATGTCTTCATAGAACGCAGCCAGAAGTTCCACATTCGCACGCTGCCTGGAAGGCGGCAAGACTCGAAGGCCATCCATTTCCCCACGTAACAAGGTATCGTTCCACACCATGAACCTCTTTTCACTTCACATTATACCGAATATCCTCTTCTTATCTTTCTTTTGAACCTGATTACCATTCAAGAACTTCGCTACGTTTAGCAGTTGTGGCTCCAAATCGGATAGCTAAGGATCTACCCATTGAACGGTGGAAACGAACCCCTCCGTCAAATTTTCATCTCCCTTCTTATTAACTTCTATTGTGGACCGATGAGAGAGGTAATGGCCGCTCTTTTCTAAGACTCAGGGTGGTATCTAACCCCGAAGTTGTGCTCGACCATCAGATCCAACTATCGTTCCAACCCTCCATAAATATATTTCTCCATAAACTCGGTTTGAAACGCCTGGTGATAGGTGAAAAAACAAATGGTTTCTCGGAGAGTAGGTAGGCCCCGAACTTATTTAAAGCAAACACTACACTGAGTGCTTCACTTTAGCTGATGGAGGACCAGCGCAATTGCTCGGTCATTGTGCAGGACGTGATTTGAACCGGGTGCCCTTTTCCATTCTCCTTCTTCTGAAGCAGCACAACTCCCAACCCCACTGATGACGCGTCCGTTTCCACAACGAATGGGGACTTAAATTCATTAAAGGCAAGAACCGGCGGCGTTGTTAGCTTCTTGAGATTATCGAAAGCCTCCTGAATATCTTCTGTCTATTTCGAAGACTCCCTCACGGACATGGCAGCATGTAACACTGCCGGAGTTTCTGTGCAATTCCTTATAACAGGCGCTAGTATCCATCTGGACCGAGAAAAACTCCTGAGTTCAGTTATATTCTTCGGAACAGGAGCCTCCAATATGTCCCTGGTTTTATCTGCATCCATTTTCATCCCAGAGGCTTTGACAAAGTGGCTGAACAGCTTCACTTCCGGGTAAGCGAAGCCGCTTTTGGTCACCATGATCTTCCGTTTTTGCTTCTGAATCCTTTCAAAGACTTCCTTTCCATGGTGGAAGTGTTCGTCCAAGTCTTTTAAGAATACGGCCAAGACATTGACGTGCAAAAGACGTGTAATTATGCATTACCGTGCTTTCCTATCTTTGCATACGACAATAGAAAAATGATATTCATTTCAGATTCTGCACTGAGATAAATATTATTCTACTTATGTTCTTCTTGGAATAGATGCAAAGTTAAAAAAAGATACGCTGTGGACCTTCGCTGACGCGCGTGATACGATTGATTCACTCAAATTAAGGGCTTGTCCTGGCTTGATTCATTCGTACTCTATCGCAATTGACATTTACTGACCAATGAGAGGAAATTTGGGGTGTCTTTAATCCATGAAAAATGAATTCGTCTGTCCCTTAAGGATGTCATGATATGGGTACAAAAGCTTACAATGGAAAGGATTGGCGGGAAGCCGTCAAAACGCTAGAAAACAGGCTGAAGGCCAGCCAACAGGCATGCAGCATTGGACATCGCTGCCGCTGCGGCATGAAGTTGTGTAAAGAGTTGTTTGGCCTTTGCGTAGGTGTCCCTTGCCCTCGTGGCGAAGTTGCCTGAGACATCGGTTAGCAACTCGTGAGCGTCCGGGTTACATCCTCCGAGGGTAGAGATGAGGACGTTTATCAGCCTAATTCTGGCAGAAGACGCGATGAAGCACTCGCATTTTCTTTGTTTCGCCATTTTTGCTGCGATGAGCGGGTTGAACGGGTTGAAAGCCCTTACTCTCTTGTTCCAGGGGGCTAGGGGGCTGAAGAAGGTGACATTGGAGAAGTCTGTTCCACCAGTGCGTCCCAGTGCACGAATATCAAATAGGGTCAACAGGACCAATGTGCTTTATGAAGTTGTCAACTTCACTACATACAGTCGGGGAAAGCATCCTCTGTCCGAACTCCGGAATTTCAAGACAAGTGTCTTGGCATTTGTTCTCCAGTACACCGCGGTTATGCTGAATCACCAAAAACAGCGAACATACCCCAACACCGGACCTCCAGACGAGGCTCTTACCTAATCCGCCACTCTAGAATCCATCAAATAAGGGTTCTATGTTTTCTCTGTAAACTTGTTCGCAATTCAATTGGAGCAATTCATGTAAGCACTGGCAAAGCTCTAATTTCTGGTAGTACTTGCCATCAATGTAGCCTTTATCGCACGTCAGAACTCTCTGTCTTCGAGCTCCGTTCAATACTGCACAAATTTACCATGGCCCACATCACCTGGCCCGAGAGTCTGTAAATTCCAAAGAAATTCGTCGTTTAGTATTTATTACAAGACTGTCGCTGTAATAAATCTGTAATTAAGGTAATTTAATTACTCTGCTGCCGGTCAAGACAGAATGTTATAAAGGCGAGTCAATGGAGTCTCAAAATCATAAACATCCATAAGAACATCATCGATGTTGTTGATATCAAAGCAATAACCTTCATCGACTGGCGTGATGTCAGTTGTTCTATTCCCCGCGGCAGGAGCGCAACTGACCCTATTGCTAGAGTCGATTTCCTCTTCGCAGTTTTCATTCCAACTGTTATTGCCATATAAACAATTCTTTCGATAGAATCCTTGTGCTGAATCCCTAGAATACAACCTGAAATGCTTCTCATCTAGTTTCCATTGAAAATCAAACCACTCTGAATACTTATCTTTCCATCCGAAATTCGATTTAGATACTTCCAGTGTACCAGTGACCGAACTTGGAAAGACCTCTCTGCACCAGCAGAACTTACCATCATAGAAAATACTCGGTCAGCCAAACCTGGAAGGTTATTGCACCTCTTAAATCCAACAATTTGCCACCAGATATGTGGGTGGAATAAGTTGTACATTGGATCAAATCGCTCGCTGTCCTCGACCCATATGGGTAGTGATCTGTGCAAACTTGAACGAGATTTACTTTCCATACCGACGTGGTCACAATCAACCCCTAACGCTTACATATCCCTACATATTAAGGATGTTTTTGGCATTAAAAATCCAACAGTTTCAAATCCTTGCCTAGGAGTCATTGGATCTAGCAGAATAGCCAAAAATTAAACGATGCAGTAAATTCTTTGAGATATCTCTTGCAGATTCTTCTTCAGAATCCCAGACTCATCATGGTTTAAAAACCACAACAGGCTTTGCAAAAGCCAATAAAAGCAAACGGCACATAACAAATAGGGCAAAAATCAGACCCCAACAAAGCGATCAAAGCAGTGAAAATTCGAATAAAGGGGCAGTAGTGCAGAGTGTTCTCCAGAAGTACCCACTGGTTGCGATAATATGAACCCGATGAGCCTTATGTCGCTCATTGCGCACATTTAATGTGATTCATCTGTACAATTCATCTTCTCATCTATCGTAACGCCTGTTATAGTCTTTCTATTTTCTAAAACTGAAACAAAAATTTCAGAACAACCATTACACCGCGTCGGCGAAAACGTTTTCACTGATCTTGGGACAGGATTATCAGCAAGAAGACGGAGATTAAGCTCATTCTGAGCGATATTTGTAAGACGAAAATTGTTAGCAATTATTGAAACAGATTTAAACAAACTGTTGATACTCCCAAACTTTAGAATGTCCTTGACTACTAACGAGAGTGCATTGCAGGAGAATCCGTAACTGTAAACAACATGGTTGGATTCACCAGCTTCTTCGCCAGTGGATAGTCGGAGAATATTAATCATAACATTTAGTGAATCAGATTCGAATCCATAGGCCTTTCTGAATTTTGCCGTATCCCGAAACAATTCTTAATGGTCTTTCCTAAAAATCGATCCCTATTCGCCGAAGACTCCCTTTCTCCCCTCAACCGAAACGATGGACAGTGTTAAGGAATCGGCCCGCCAATCAAGCAATTAAATACTGACCTACTGCTGATATCAGAAAATACGTCAACAGTAACACAAAATGCAGGTAGACTGTGCAGATGATTCTTCCAATTTTGAAAGCATTCTATGTGCAGTTGGGAGAAGAATACTGTCGATATCATTTCTCGGTTTGGAGGGCGGTAGATTTCTCCGAAGACAGTTTCCTAAATTGGAATCCAGTTGTCTACTTGACATGCAGTGAATGGCATTCCATAACAGAGCAAAGCCCTCGAGAATCCCAGGTCAATTGCATTTCCTTGTACTGGCGACAATGCGCGGACATAGAGCTGCAATGTATTTTTGGGAGTAGAGTGGGGCACGCAATTTGTATATCTCTGATGGGATCCCTATGGATGATGAGGAGCGAATCGAAAACTTATTTGATGAGATAAAGATTCTGTATCCATCTTGAAATTTGCATCGCAAAGAACCGCACTCAGAAAAATGATCTGGAACCCCCGTTTTATTTGTTTACTGTACGATGTTGTAACAATTAAAGGTTGCTCTGAATTGTTTCCTGTTTTCGTGGCGATCTATATAGGGCTAAATATAAAAAGCTGTCGTTTTACGCTTTTGAATAGGTCGCGTTTGCTACAAAATGTTGAAGCTTCCTTCCATTGGATTTGTGAGGCATATAGTGGTAGATGGTGGGGCACTAGATAAAATTTGGAGGGCTGGTGGAATCGGGTTGGAAGATTCTTTGTGTAAGGGATATGGATAAATGGATTTTCATGCGACCATTGTATTAGTTTTATTTTTCTGTCGTCTTGCAGATTCCGTAGGAAGCCCATCCAGATTTAAACTTTGCGGGTCTGTGGTCGCAACCTCATTGATTTATGAAATAGTTCTGCCGAGCATTGTAGATTTATTCACAATAGGAGTTCGAATTTTAAAGTTTGACACTGCGAACATTTTAATGAACGTTTAAACGGTTATTTTTTATTGGGCTTTTAAGATACGAGACGGATTTTAATTTTATCTCCATGTTACTCTTTACCAGAGTAGTACCACTATGATAAGTCTGCCTGGTTGAGAACTCTAGTGATATCGGTTAATACTCCGTTCTACTGATCCAAGCAGCTTGATCTCTGTCTCAGTCGATTCCCATTGACGAGTCATTCTCGTGAACGAGAAACAGAACCGGAGTCCTGTCGTCAGATGAGATAGGTTCTATCGTCATGAACGTTGAAAATCAACCACTGCCAGTGACAAGAATCATTGAATTGAATTTTTTGTTCTCTTCACGCTGTGCAGTGACTGCTGAATGAATCAACTGAGGCTTTTCAAGTTGCTTTTGTGATTTCTGTAGTAAACCAAAGAACGCCGGCGATCGGCGTTTGTGTCTCCGGCACGAACTCGACGACAGAGCTGTTTGTGTATGATCCTTTGTTCTCCCTTTGTTATTCTCTTTTTTGTAGTGCTTCTCTCAGTCCCTTGCGGGTGCAGTAGGTGAGGCCTATTATGATGTAAACATGCACAACCCTGCAAAAAACACAATAGATGCACAAAGTCGAAAAAACAAGGAAATCATGCAAAAGTCTAGGGTAACACATGCGAGGGTCAAGGAAGCTCACGCACCCTTTGAGTGGAAGCGCATGGTTGGATCATGTAGTATACTTGATCTCCATGGCGCCCACTGATTGTATGTCCACGTCGTCAGTGTGAGACGAACTGTCTCGCTTCTGTGCACGCTACAGAGCCCTTGCAGTACATTTCTCAGGTATTGAAGTGAAAATTACAACAGGAACCTTATAATACATGTACCGTAAATTACAAGGATTATTACGACTTACAGTGGCAATAATTTACAAATGACATCTTCACCTTAGATATCCTTTGCTGGTCTAAATAACTTTACCGGGATGGAAAATATTTGGGACCTGAGAATGTAAATAGACCTGTTGACGGTCCGGTCACGGTCCAGTATGATTAAAAGAAGGCCTCTACTGGGCTTAACTGCATAAATTTCAGAAAAATTGAGACTATACATCCTGTTTTTCATACAGCAGCGGACCGGACTGAGTTCAGCGAACATTGCAAGGACCAAGCTGTACAACTCGTTTACTACGAAAAACCGGACGTTAGGGTTCGAAGTTCGAAGGATAAACTGGACCGAACCATGGTCCCCTTAATGCAGAACCGAACCGCACTATGCAGTACGTGTAACATTTCATGACATTTGTAATACTGTATGGGGGTATGCAAACTTTGCAAACTTGCACACAACCGTACAGTGATCGTTAATTCACACTATTCCTGTTTCCCACTTGCTGGGGGACATTTTCACGAAGTCTTGAGCATCTACTCCCATCTGGTTGTCCGCTTCCCACTTCTTGCACTCTCTATAGATCCCCATTATGTCTGCCACCAGACTACTTATTCTAATCTCCCTCACCAAGACCCCGCCGTTAGTTTTCTCGGCACGGCGGGTTACAGCAACACCACTCTAGTTGATACTGTTTTTTGTTACGGACGTTCCCCCCACTCCTCCTTTATTCCAGTTTTCCTCTTCTGTTTCACCTCACGAAACATTTCCCTTGTATGTTCTAAACCAAAATACTGCATTCCGTTCTCTTTCGTATTTCCCTAGCTTGTTTCTTCATCATAATATTTTAACACGAAGCTCTCCCAGCTGATTAACTAACCATAAGTGCACATAAACAGACCATGTCGAGTAAATTTGCAATGTCCCGTTCAGCTCTCGTTCCCACAACCGATTCACGTCTGTCTACCTTCTAACATCATTCCAACTCCATATTTTACCGTTTCGATAGTCCCCATTCCCTTCCGTGCTACAATTCATGCCAAAAACCCCCACTGTCCTGCAAACTCCCAACGTGGCCCTCGGATTCATTTTTTCTGCAGTAATTAAGCCTTTTTCTTTTGCCCAAAGTATGTTCTTCACTATGTTTTCATTTTTTAATTTAACAGTTTTATTCGCAGCCATTATGTGATGATTTCCTCCTTCACTAGCGCCTTCATTCCGTATTCGCGTTTATTTACCGCTTCCTGGTATTCAGTTTTGAATTCGGCCAACGTCTGATTCACTGTTTCGCCAACGTTTTTACATCCCGTCCTAGAGTTCAATATCCTTCTCTCCAAGTGTTATATCTTTATTACATGCAGCGAGGCACGTGGGTCTGCAAGTTCCAAATCGAATCCATATAAATGGGGTGGCATATACGATTTATGCCTCTATCTTCTTATCTTTTGGCTCTTCGGGCAAGAGTACTTCATCTGAGACGTTTGATTCGTTTTTAAGTTACTTATCCCATTCAAGTACTCAGTAAGCATTAAAAACCGCACAGCGCGATTTATCTCAGCAAAGCATTGATAATTTTCTTTCTGCAGTTGTGCTACTATTTCAACGCTTTCTTTTGCTAGTATCGGATTCTATTTGGCGCATGATGTTAGAATAAAGGTCCGGATATTCTCTAAACTCAAGAAAGAGTTCTGCCGTGACCGTTTGACTATTATGAAACTTTAAAAACAACGGCAGCTTTGAGAAAACTGCGTATCACCATAAAAACTTTTCGACATGGTGACCGATAAACCTTCATTTTTCTCCACAACCCCTGCCAATATATCGCAGTACTTTTCCAAATACTCTTTATCCTGCCACAAAGGCTGGAATTTCAACAAAAAAAGCACAATTTATCTCCTAAAACGCAAAACGTGGATCCTTAACTAGGGCAGTATATACTTGGGATTTAGATACCATATAAAAGAGCTGCAATGCCTGAATCGATGTACGTTAAAAGAAATACTAGTCAACTGACTTCATCTACTAGACTCTCGTGAGCAACACATTTTTAATCCTCTTCGTAAGGCAGACGCGACTTTGGATCCTTCCTTATGGGCAATTGCACAATTATGATTTCTAGAGGATTCTGTGTTGAGCATGAATCTTGATTTAATACCCCCTCTGCACTCCGCAGGTGATAGGGTGGGATTGATACTGATCAGGGTCTATATGAGATGATCAATGTGGGAGTTGAGGTGTTAATATTCAAGGGAGGAAACACTTATTTAATGAAACATAGCAAATCAACTACAAGATCCCTATGGATTACTCAAATCAAATCAAAAAGCGATACCACGATCGAAGTAAAATGTATTTAGTGATAGATTCGTCCAAAAAGCTGCCCCTCCTTGCAGAAACTATAATACTTCCAGCTTCTGAAAGTATAGATTCACTAGTCACTGACGTTGCCCGAACTGCCAATATTTCCACTGAAAGCTCAGAAATTTTGGAAAGCTTTTCCATTAGTTTGCCACCACTGCAGAACATCGATATGACGGTCTCCAGTTGCAGTTGCGGACAAAAATCGTGCAGTCTCATCTAAATGACCGCCAATTGGCCCTCGCTATTATTCCAGAACTAGACTCATCAGGGACTTGAATGGACGGATACTAGAAACCGGACTTTCAGCAGGCTGTCCTACTTCAGAGCCAGAAGCAAGATTCCCCTCACTATTTTTGCTGCTCTGCTGCACAACATGCTGCCTAAACATATAATCGTTCTCTAAGAAATCATTTCAAATCGCGGGTCTAGGATCTTCGCCAGGTTCGCGACCCTTGAGAGAACACTGGGCCTGTATTATTCTAATTTTGCGAGCATGATGCTTGCAATGGGTTGCAACATGTTACCGGTCCTTCCTATAAATGACTCACACCTCTAAACTAACAAAAGAAAAACCATAACACTTAAACTCAACGTAAAGTAGCACTGCCCAGAAGATGCCTCCGTTACTGTGGCTATTGTTGTTAGGGATTCGCATATGGTGTACGCGCGACCCCAATCGCATTCAGGTACAGCTGATGTATTTGAATCAGAAACAAGGTACGTAACTGCATTCAGAACATTTCGTACCTTATGCGCAGCTCTTATCATTGTAAATATGAAGAACATCTAGTGTCGCAGTCCGGGGAGGAAAGGGGATTTTTTTAGTCCATGCGCAGTACATACTCTTTCAAAGATGTCCCGTCGTTTGGGTGAAGCTCTTATTGACTAAATTGCACTTCTTATGGTAGCTATTTTCGAGTAAACTTCCTTAAGGCAGTCCTTAGCAGCAAGGTTAACAACATTGGACAGGCAACTTACGTGTTGCACATCATTGATTATTTGCTCCTGTGTGATTCGAAGGCTTCTCTCCAGTATGGTCATTTCAGCAACCACATCACTAGCGTTATCGGTTGTGACGGCTGATATTTTTTTGCGTAGCCCCCACTTGTCGATAAATTCTTCTACACAGGTAGCAAAAGCTTCAGCGGTGTGGGACGTGTTAAATCTAACAAACCAAAAGACAAAGCTTTTTAAAGTCCAGTTAAAGTTTATAAAATGTCCAGCAACACAAGTAACCCTTCATGACAACGTAAATCGAAGCGTCAGCAGTTAGAGCAACTTTTGTTTTTGAATTTTTCAAGGCGTTTTGAACGTGCACTATCATTTCTGCTTTCTCCTGAATAACATGACGTTGAATAGTGGCTCGGGAAAGCACTTGTACATCGGGATCGAGATAAGAGATCATTTCTTTGAACGTCTTCGTTTCCAGAAACGAAAACGGTTGCGTGCTTGAGATTATCCACTTAAAGGGTTTCTTAGTGAATCGAAAGTTCTTTTTCTTTTGATGCGTTTGATTTGTCTTGATGATACTTCCTAAGGAGTCCAGTTTGGTTTGATAAGTGGAACAAATATACTCATGCTTTTTCGCAAGCCCCATCAGCGTGCTTGTTAGGCTATTGATACTGAATGTTTTCGTAGAACATAGCACACTTTTTATCACGACAACTCCACATTCAGATCGTTTCGTGTAGTAATCCCAAGCATCACTTGTAGGTTTGCTTTTTTTCCGTGCCGGGGCAACCCGTGAGTCGGAAGTACTTTGAGAGGGTTGAGGAAGAGTGGTGGTTGATTCGCTTGACATGTTGGAGGTCAGGTTCTTAAAATGTGGCTTGGATTAATAAAAAAGGAGAAATGGGTAACAAGGGTTTCTCAATGGAGATTAGGTTGACTAGTGGAGAAGGGGGAAGCTGAATGTATAGTTGATTATGGCGCCATAAGTAGGAGGAGCTGGGAATTATTTATTTAGACCATTACTGTGATTGTACGTGTCGCAGTCCCCGGTAGATATTGAACGCATTAAACTTCTCTCTGTAAAAAGTGTAAATGGGGGTTAATTTACTGTGGTAGATATGTGGGTTGGTATCCAGTAAATTTGTACCGGAGCGTAGATATCGTTTCATTGTCAAGCCAATTGCGAAACCGTACAATGCGTCGAAAGCTGTGGATGGCACTCCAATCTACCAGAAGGTGGAAGGGAGGCCAGCCAGCAAACAAGCGGCATTGGAGGTTACTGTCAAAGCGGAGTGCCGCTGTAAAAGAATGGCTCTAACCTTCGAAAACCGTTCCATTGCGCGGGTGGCAACGGTTCTCGCGAGTTCCTTGACGACGGAGAACGCCGCCGGATGCCAACCTTCTAGCGTTGAGATGGGAACAGGAACCAGCTTGTTTCTCCCAGGCAGCTCAGCAAGGAACCCTTGGTATTTCCGCTGCTTCTCTGCGTGAGCTGCGTTGAGGCTTGTGAGTGGGTTGAAAGCCCTGGCTCTTGCGTGGGAGGGAGCGAGCGGGTTGACAAAGGTTACGTCGAAGTAATCCGTGCCACCGGCGGCTCCCATCGCCCTGATATCCGGCCTCGTCCTGTTTTGGTGGTGTAGACGAGGTTCGATGAATGGACGTCGGGCGGCTCTTGCAAGGTCGTTCCCAGTAAAGTCACCTGGTTGTTATGGCGAGTAATCCGCTCGCAGTCAAAGCGACAATGTAGCAAGTGGTCCCGTAGATATCCAGCATTTCATGGCATCCTGCTTTGGGGCAAGGGGTACCTGGGGCGAATAAGGGGGTTTGGCAAAAGTACTGGAACCACACGGAAAAGTCTTTGCTCTTGATGTGCGTCCTCAATCTGTAAAATGACCCGAGTTTACCAGCGATGTAAGTTGGGGACTGAGGAGCTCGATGAAATTTCTTGCACCAATGAAGTGCAGATTTCTGTCGCGCTACCTCATCTCTGCCCCGGAGTGTACTGTATTCTCGGAAGTCCAGGTTGATGGGTTCACAGGAGTGCAGGTACGTTGCCTCATGGGAACCTTACAGGCTACTGAGGTCCGGATCGGATTTTTAAGTGCTGAGGACCGCACCGTTATTGATCTGAGTACCGATGGAACCGATTAGTCTACTACGAGCATGGGACCGGACCTATCTTCCGTCTCGATGCTTTACACTTACACCGAACCAACTGCGCATGATTTGGCGAAAGACCACACCAAATCGTATCGGACCGTGGTCCGGACTGACGGTCCCCGGGCCGTGAACAGGTCTAAAATGTAAAGTACAAAGGTACAGGGTTACGGTGGACTGGGTGACAGCTTTCGACGCATTGTACGGTTTCACAACTGGCTTGACAATGATACGATATCTACGCTCCGGTGAAGGGTCAATGCGCTTGCTTGTCCACACAAATATTCGACTCCAGTGCTTTTTGTCTCAACTGGTAGGATTATCCCGATTCCAACCAATGTGAACGTCTGTTGCCCAAGGCCCGCACGATGAAACCACCACACATCTCTCTGTCAGCTACAGCACAAACTTCATTGTGAATGTTAGAAAACAGCAGATAGGATCTCAAAATATGGCGGTGGTACCAGAATAGCAGTGTCAACGGACCCAGGTCAAGATCATTTGGGGCATCTCCATTGCGTACCCTGTATGTTATCATCTTTACTTCATGGTTTACAAGCCATGTATGAAAGAGCTTGCCGTGAAGTTGCATGACAACACATCCTCCCGGCTGGTACTTGTCTCTACGTCCCTTGCTATATCTAAGTCATCACATGGGTCAAAGCTAGATTAGGATCTCATTCAAGAAGTCCTGTACGTTCTAAAACAGTTATATAGGACGGTTAATTCAAATATTATTCAGATGGGAGCCAACCTTCTTATCTTGAACCTTGGCGCGGAACGTGGTTTTCTGTGGACATACACCAGACGATTAGGAGATGCATCTTATCTTGAACCTTGGCGTGGAGCGTGGTTTTCTGTGCGCATACACCAGGACTAGGAGATGCATAGTACGACTGGACCCCCACCATGTACTCTGCCTGTATAATCAAGTTTGAAGCTGTGCGCTACAGCCCCGGTAAATGTGCTACGAATTAGATGGCAATAAATCTGGACACAACGTTCCTTTTGAGAGGCAAATGATTCTCACTAAAATCCAGGTTAAGTCCAGTAAGCTTGTGCAGTAACTTGTCATGTTAGTGGGAAACACTTTGAGGAGATATTTGCACCTCAGCTTTGGTCGCAGATGGTCCAATTCTTAGGGGAAACAAGATTCGCCCCGCGAAGCAATTCCGCTCCTGATGCAAGAATTATTTCCGAGAGCGGTTTTTCTCTTTTCTCGATCGAGGAAAACTACCTGCTCAGCAAGGCGGTCGCTGTCTGCCCTAGAGCCACGTAAGTCCACAGCCCAATCTGCGCGAGGACAATTTTCCGAGCCATATTCTGAGCCTTCAGTCTTCCGTTAAGCTCGCCCTGCGGAAGATCACCCCCAAAGCTCTCAAACGCATACTCATCTTCTGTTCTACTTGACGTTACGTATTTCCGTGCGAGAGCCAACATGACGAAGGTCCATGCTTCCTCTTGAGCGACTTTTGTCGTTGCCTCCTCTACTTGGGTCAATGGCGAGCCCTCCGTCGCGTCCCCATTTTTCTTTCGCAAAGTTGACGGTGAATGCCCCTCCAACACTTCCATCATTTCAACTGACAAATCCTCGTACTCTTCTTCGCCTAACCATTCCCGAAATGTACCCTCCATTCCCATCACTTGCTTTTGACCTATGCCATCCGTTTGCGTGGACACAGCTAAAGCTGATCGGTACAAATCGTCCAGTACTCCCAGAGTCCATTCTACCCATTCCGTACAATCTGAGTTGTTCGGTGGATTGTCCGCTGCAGAAAATGCTTGAAACATCTTCAGAGAAAAATGGCTTGCAGATACCCTATCATCCTCATCATTACCGTCCTCCTCCTCCTCTGCCGGAGCAACATCTTCACTGATATCTTCAACATCTAACTGCACAGCCGTAGATCTGTTGTTATTTCCGTTTTCTTTATTGCCCTCGACACCACTGCCACGACTGTCATCTTTCTGCTGTCGAGGATCTTGCAACCCCTGTCCACCAATCGCTGCAACTAGATCATTATCAAAATTTATCACTGTCCCCAAAGTGCGACCTGCGAAGGTGGAACGCACGGAGCTCACCAAATCTCGTATACGCATCCTCGTGGGGGCCAATTTCCAGTTGCGCATTGAGATGAAATCCAGGGCAATAGCCTCGAGTCGATGTCTCAGTATAGCAAGCAAAAGCCAAACGTCAGCCCCAATGCTGACTTTGTCACGCAGGGACTCTCTTAACATGTTGGCAATTAACAGGAAGCAGCTGGCAGCTGCTTCGTCGAGCTGCATACCTTCACGAACCTTACCGCTCGAAGTACCATGAATTATTTCTTGCCATACCTTTTCCACGTAGTCATAAAAATAGGGCAATGACCTGTGTGCACCGATCTTCTTCACCTCCCTCGCCAAGGATCTGTCAGATACTAGGGTAGACTCACCAACGAGGGCGCCCTGCATACTACGCGAGTCAATCACCGGGACCTCCATGGCATCGAAGGAAACATCAACCTGGCCATTCTCATCCTCAGTTCTTCCAATGACCAGTCTCCAGCCTGGCATGCGAGTCGGGCACGGAAGCAAACGCCCCCACTGCCAACGCGGTGCAACTCCATCCCATGCAAAATAAAGGGGCGGATCGGATCGCGTCAGAACGGCAACTGAAACCGAGAACGAAAGTGCCAAGACATCCCACGACTGCGCCACAACCATCCCCCAAACGCAAAGCGCCGACAAGGCTAAACCAGGAAGCATGATCATGAGATTTACAGGTGATTCGGCGAACCAATCAAGGAAGCGTGCACGCGTTGGAACTCCATTGGTAGCGACAGATTCCTGCGGTCGGCGAGCAATGAAAACAAACGGAGCAAGCACACCAACGACCGGTAGGAGTCCTCCCAGAGCGCGGGCGTCATCCGGGAAAAAGCGAAAGGCTCCTGCGGCTCCAATGGCGGCGACAAGGCAGAGATTGAGAAAAAAGATGTGCATGCGAGCATAGTAGAGCCCGCGAAATTGTGAGAGGGAGACACGGCGCCAGGCACGAATGGTGGTTTGAGAAAGGACGATTGCTGAGCCTGCAGCGCCAATGACAATGGCAGTTCCAGGGCTGAGAGGGACAGAGTCTGTGATGATGGGGTTCGACTCGGTTCCCAGCGTTTGGTCGTTCATTCTTCGTAAGCTTGGGAGTGAAAGGTGAAATGAGTTGCGAATGTGGGGTTGCGAACAATTCCTTCAGTCGTTGAGGTGATGAAATTGTTAGTTCAGCAACGCGTGTTGGATTGCGGCCAATGTCGCAGTCACTGCAACGACTTTTTCTTTGATCCGCAAGACTTGACTCTGTTGGCATTGCTGGTGGGACAACAAGACCACTCTGGTGGTAAGTCCCGAATTGACCATGCGCAACGCCTTGCTTTGCCCTACTAGCCTAGGCTATAGATGTGTATATAGACATATACTGTACAGTACAGTATGTACAGTACTGTATGGACGTATGTATGTATGTATGTATGTACAGTACAGTACTGTATGTACCAATGTATGGACATGATGCAGCCTGTTAAGGGGGAATTTTAGGTTATTTTAATGCATGGAAAATCTGATCGGTTATATCCACGTTAAGTGCATTGCCGCTCGCAACGAAACTACTGACGGAATTTTGTAGAATCCAGTAATGTACTGTACACTCCCCGAAAAAAAATAGGACCAACATCCAAATTAGTAATTCTATGAAACCTATACGTTAGTACAGTAGTACGCTGCCATAAATGTGAAGTATGACTAATATAATAAACATATTTTTATGTAACGGGCTGAGAATAATGTGCATTTTCAACGAATTAGAATAATAGAACAATACGACCATTATTTCAGGCGAAAAATGACAGGACCAAAACATTCAATTTACTATATTCTCACTTAAAAAGCTAGTAGTGAGTACAGTTACCCTTGCGCTCAATCACTTCTATACAGCGACTAGGCATAGACTTAAAAGGCCCTTAACGACACTTCTATTGATACGATGCCAGCAATCATTAATGCACTATTCCAAGTCAGCGACGCATGTAAATTGGCGCTGGTTTCGATAAACTTCTCCGGCCAAAATCCCCCACATGTTCTCTATAGGATTCAAATCGGGATATATTGCAGAGCAAGGTAAAGTATAGAAATCATTGCCTTCTAACTATTCCTTTGTGAACATACTTCTATGCGTGGCTGCATTGTCCTGCTGGAAAATAAATGTATCACAAACGTATTTGTCAGCAAACGGTAAAAGATCTTCTTCGAGAACGTTACAGTACAGTTTAGAATCCGGCTTTTCATAAATAAACACGATATTGGACACCCCATAGTAGGAAATAGCAACCTAAACCATGACAGATGATCCTACTTGCTGACGTGTATAAAACACTTGCGTTTCTTTACGCAAATCGTGCTAATAGAAGGCAAATCCATCCGGGCCATCTAAATTGAACTTCTTCTCATCGCTAAATATAACATCCTTTCAATCTGAGATGCCTCAAGTGACATGTTCCTTGGCCCAATTATAACGTGCTCTTTTATGCTCCACAGTCATGGAAGGAACGGTTTTTCTTCTTGTAAACCAGATGTCCGCTTTGAGATAGCAGCTGCTGTATGCGGCGAACGGAAACAGATAAATTGAGATTGTTTTGTAGCTCTCTAGCAGTGTAATTTCCAGTAGGTGCGAGCCTAAATAAAGCTTGCAGCTGAGTGTTGGATATCTCTTTCGGTCTACCAAGCTTTTAAAGCTTTTTTCACTCCTTGGGATGCAATAAAGTTGTGTACAGCTGTCTTAGATTATCCAATAAACTGTGCGATCTTTCTTTCTGGTGTCATTTGATGGAAAAGTGCCAAAATGCTTCCTTTTTGTGTTTCAGTGAAAGGAGTAGATCTGTCCATTGTTGATGAGAGGTGGATGTTGGAAAAGGGTGCGAATGGTGAGGAGGCTACTGATGCTATCGGTTGGTCTTTGGAGGATTTTGTTTTTATATATTATCAATCTGCTGTTGGCATTTTTATGTCTTGGTCCTATTTTTATTTCTTGCGAAAAAATTTGGTGACCAAGAAGAGGGGTAACTATATGGTGCAATGTGTCGACAAGTTTCCTTTTTTGGCGTAGTTTGAAATTTTATTGGTAGTACTAAAAGAACTCAAGTTTTATTATAAGCTGCGCGAAGTAGTTTTTGTGATGCGGTATACGAGGTGCTTAGTTCTATCTTTTTTTCGGGGAGTGTACTATGCTTTACTGTTGTCGTCTACTCACTGGTATAGCTGTCCGCGCTGGACAGGTAACTCACGTATGGGAGAATGTGTGCGCTCTTTCAGAGTTCACAATTGGCTTGGCCATGATACGGTATCTACGCTCCGGTACAAATTTACTGGGTACCAACTCACTTATCAACCACAGTAAATTAAACCCCCATTTTCCCCCTTTCAGAGTTTCATTATACTTTTTTGCGTGGGGGAGAACGCACACAGGTTGAGGTTGAATGCAAGATGAATTTACTTGCATTACCGAGAGCGGAGGCGCGATCTGTCAAATAAAAAGTGCATCGGGGAAGTCGTGGAGCTCATTACTGAGAAGAGCGCGTAGTCTATTAAAGCTCGAGTTAGAGGACCTCCTTGGGGAGAAGAAAGGTAACCGGCGTCTTGTACTGAATCTGTGTGTCTGGTTCCATCACCCCTTTATCTCAAATCGCCGGTCCCTGATTGATTTCTGAGCCTCTAGCTACACATCATACCCGTCATCCCTATATCGGGCCATTGTAATCTTTAACTGTACTGTTAGGGTTCAATTGGTACGTGGCATGTACTATACATGTGTATTATAAGCGCAGTGTAGTAACTCGTACAGTACAGTAGTATACTGTCAGCAGTGTACCTAATTTGCATTAAGTTTGCATTTAGTGCTTCTATGTGGTCTATATATTTGAAAAAAACTGGGAGTCAACTGTAATGTTCATGCTGTAAGGTTTTCCTTCATCATATGTCGATACTAATGTTTACTGTATACATGGCCTTCTTTCCGTAAAAGGTCGTCGCTTTGCCATACGTACTCAATTGAAAATGCGGACCGACAGTCAGAATGCAAAGGGTAAGGTTTTACTTTTGCAACAGAACGGGGTTACGCTCCAATCTGGCAGGAATCTCTGGAGTACTTGTGCCGTTGCCTTCATCGTACCATACTCGTCACTCTCTGGAGTGTCAGGAAAGCATCCTGATAGAGTAATCTAAATCAACCAATTTCAACGACAATATAAAGCGCCCCTGATCTGGTCTCCAGGTCCAGAGAGGCATCAGTGATTGGAAGAACACCAATCCTGGTCCGTGCTTTGCAACTTCGGAGTGAATTTGTAACAGTATAGTACTGTTTTTATGACTAGGAACAGTACAGAACAGTACAGTACTAGGAACAGTACAGTACTGCACTGTTCCTAGTGATAAAAACTGTGATAGACTCTGAATCGAAGGCAGTGCGTGAAACATTCGGTTAGTTATTAGCCGTACAGTCATTCCTGTAGTGTAAACGATAGATACAGCACTCAATGGAGTGAAGTTCTTCAGTGCTCCAGAAGACAGCGCAGCAAGTACTGTACCTAGAAGTGACCCAATTCACTGAGACACTGTAATCCCCTAATCACTGTAATGATAGAAGTCTCCCAGGATACAAAACACACCTTAGCCTACTTAAGCCACTCGTCCGTCTCCGTAGATACCATTGGATAAGGATCATTAAAACTATAATTACATGTGCGTCATCCACGACCCTATGCACGAATTATTATTCCAGACCTCAAAAAAAAATTTCCCCACGCTCGCAAGGGGTGGAGACTGTCGTGAAACCCGTCTTATTGAGTCTTTCTTTTAGTTTGTACAATCAAACTATTGACGTAAGAGGAAAAAAGTAGATTGGAACAAATGATTTTAATAAAAAAGGGCCAGCACTGTCACGATGACAACTTCTACGGACTATAAAGGTCACCGTAGTATGTCTTCTTCGAAAAAAATCGTCCCTGCCGAGGAAGACAAGGTTGGATGTAGGAGGAAGCAACCTCGTCTTGGGTAAAGTACAGCACTGTGACCTCGATGATCTGATCTGACTGTAAAATCCGATCAGAGGGTTCAAATCCAAAATGTAATAGAATCAGCACTTTATGAAATAAACAGTGCACGAGTAAGATAAAGTGAGTAATCGACAGAGATCTTTGCGAGTTGGGGTGCTTTACTGATTAGGGATGCAGGATGGCTATTTCTCGAAGACTAGGAGAAAAGGCTGTTCTTTGGGCACATTACAAAAGTTCCAATTTGCAAGTACCTCTTTTCGAGACGCCACGTACAGTACAATGCTGGAGACTTCGAGAAAACTAACATATTCATTTTTTTGAACACAATGTAAAGTTTTGGGGCCTGATTGGCCCTTAGCAGCACAACACAGGCAATTAACGCGCATTTCATGAGTGACGAAGGGCCGCAATTAACAGCAAATAGAAATTAGGTTAAAAAAAAAAAATGTCCGAGGCTGTCAGGATTTACCTGTGGGGGTACCTGTACAACGCCGCGACACCCCTCAGGACCTAGTTACTCCGCGTTGTAGGACATTACCCAAAAAATTAGCGAAATCTCTAAGAGTCAACGAAATAAAAATGTGCGAAATTCGGATATGTCATTTCCACATTGAATTTGCATACTTACTGTATGTACACTGTTACTGTACAGGAAGTAAAAAATGCTTCAAACGGTGAAAATAGCTACCAATGCAGACAAGACTACAGTACGTCACGATAAAAAATTGTCTAAAATATTTCAGTTTAAACCGTCACCTAAACCCGAAAAAGAGGATAACCATTATTAAGATCAACTTGCACAATGTTAGCAACTGCATGGAAACATATACCATGCATTTCCTTTCTGTTCCGAAAACAAGAACTGAGAACATTGAACTGCTTCAATCGACGGTTCACAGTCTCATGACGAGCCCTTATTCTCTTAGAAACTGCAGAATGGGCTGAACATTGTGTAAAGCCGAAATCTCCATCATATCCTCTACCGGCAACAGCATTTTCTTCACTGTCCATTACTCCCTTAAGACGATAATTAAAAATCTTGCGATCCGGCCAGAGTCCGCCAGGAAATGGTCCATGGACCCAAACGATGTCGTTTGAGAAAATCGATACAGCAACTTCGTAAGGAAATCCTGAACCCTTAAACTTGTGGCTGTACCATTTTTAACTGAATGGCTTCGGTTCAAATATTTTGCAGTCAGTACCATCAACTGAAATATAGCAATCTAAGAATTGCTTGGAATTCAAGCGTTTCTCAAACTTGATCTAAACAATGATAGTTAGTTAAATGATTATCATGCCGAAAATTGAGAATGAGGAGACGTACCACTTGAATGTGCGCCAAGTAAAATATGTACTTCTAGGACCACCTTCGAAACGTTTTTTCGTCAACCTTTGCAATGGTGGAACAAACGATTTCCACTTCATTGATTTTGAGTCTTAATAGTCCCCAAAGCAAATGGCATGGATTTGACAAAGGCAATGAACAGATCTTGATGTAATTCTATAAAAGGGCACAAATTTCTGGGGTTACACCAAACAATGAAACAAAACGGGACAAGAAAACAGAGTTGCGCAGGCAATGGGCGCGCCCCATCAGTTCATCTCCGATTTCACCAAATCGAAGAGCGCTGACGGCAACCATCTGGAATTTTTGTGCGGAGTGACTTAGTTGTTCTGCTATTGAGATGATGCCATCAGAAAATATGCTCAATCTTAAGAAGGTGACTGTGGCAAGACAAATTGTTGATATGCAACCTTGGCTTCTGTAAGAACTTGTAAATACTGTTTTTATTAGTTTTATGACATTGTTTTTCACTGATATTTTATAGGCCATAGAATTTTTGTGTATTGTTGTCATTGAAATTGTGCAATTTAAATGAATTACATTAAGTTCTTCAAACCCAATAAACTATTAATCAATGAGCGGTACAGAAAAATGTATTCCTACGGCACAAATAGCTAAAGTTCCTTCACCTCCCCGAGTGAATCTTGCAACACAATCCTTCATGAAGGGATAAAATTTTCGTATTCTGCGACAAATTTTTACTCCGAATCAAGTCACAGATTTGTGCCAAAAAATCCGGAAAAGTCATACTGTTCCCAGTTGTACCGCACTTAAAACCGCCCAAAAAGCTTAAAAACAGGCAAGAACTCCTGGACACGAGGTACAACTGGAAACTAGAGTTTGCATAAAAAGGTACCTGGTCTTAAAATATGAGCCATTGTCTTCAAGTGTGCGTACTTTTGTCGGCTCATCACTTAGGTAGACCGATTGCTTCCTTTGTCTAGTAAATGTAAGTTTCTGCTAGAACTTTGTGCCGCCCGAATTGATCGCGACTGTCTCGGTACATGCAATTTTTATTCCCGCGAAAAAATTTTCTTTGTATATACACTAACGAATTTTGCTTTACGAATTCATTCAAGTACTACAAGACACTACCGTCAAGGATAACCTGAAATATATGATCTGTATTTTTAGACTGTTTTTAACAATGGTTCAAAAGAGGGACGTCGACCCTCCTCCAAAGCTCTCCAAATCAAATCCGGATGTCAAGTTTCTAACTCGACTCATCGAAAGTGGAGAAGTCACGGCCGATGATGACACAAGAAGCGTGAAATTAGCTCACACTAGGTTCTCCAAATACCAGCTCAAGAATTTTCGCACGTGTTACCTTCGCTTGCTAAGGTCAGTATCTTCTGATCGCAGTCCCGACAAAAGTAAGTTCGCACCGTTTACCTTTATTATGATTTAGAAAACATTTTCTGACAACTTACGTAGAAAATGAAACTGCTTTTGACGACGATGGAGTATCTCAAAATGTTCTGAAGATGTTGGCATAGGCGTTAAGCGCAAGTTTTTTGAGCTTGAAGATGAATACGAAGAATCAGATAGCGACACTGAGATGGGGAGAGAGATGATCTTATCCTTGGGCCAAAGTGGTGTAAACAACTTTACATAATTTCAACATGGAAAGAAACTTTTACAACCAG
Source organism: Kappaphycus alvarezii (assembly GCA_002205965.3). Lineage (NCBI taxonomy): Eukaryota > Rhodophyta > Florideophyceae > Gigartinales > Solieriaceae > Kappaphycus > Kappaphycus alvarezii. Next base: position 53,735 of record NADL03000775.1, read on the forward strand.
ACCATGTATGTCTGTGGCAATTTTTCTTCCATTTGGTGTTCATTCGAACTACAAGTTATCGATCATTAATACTGGCAAAACGTTGCAATTTAAAGTAGTTTGGCCTCACCAATTGACTGATGTGAGAACGATGCATCATTTATGGGTTTTTGTAGAAGATGGAAGGAGGGTGAGCAAAAAACACTGTAAAATAGGAGGCTTTGGACACTTGTCGCGGTCATTGCGCGCCTCTCCAAAAGATCCAGTCTTTTATGTTGCAAACATTTCACTATCATTCATAGTTGAGTCAAAAGTTGAGCAGGAGCCCTTATCTCGTCGAATACTGGTACTTGCATTGTCTACGGTGATTTGAAATCCGATTTAGATACATACGCCGGATATACGGAAAAGAAGAAATTCAGAGACATGTCTGACCCTGCTTGCGGAGGATCGTACGAAATCACTGAATCATAGGCTTCAAATCGGCAGTTTGTTGTGTGTTCATTGTGCTATTCCAAAATTAAAAAATAAATCTGGATCTATTTCTTATCAGCACTGTACTGCACCCTTCAAAATACTAGATAAAATAAGCTCTTTTTGACCAGTGTAGAGGGATACCTACTGTGCACTAGGGTGTGTTTGCAATTTTCTTTGAAAGAACTTTTGTCTCCTGTACAGTACAGTAAGTATGAGAATTCAGTGTGGAAATGGCATATACGGATTTCGCACATTTTTATTTCGTTGACTCTTAGAGATTTCGCTAATTTTTCCGGTACTGTCCTACAACGCGGAGTAACTAGGTCCTGAGGGGCTTCGCGGCGTTGTACAGGTACCCCCACAGGCAAATGCTTACAGCCTTGGACATTTTATATTATTTTGACCTACTTTCTTTTTGCTGTTAATTACGGCCCTTCATCGCTCATGAACTGCGCGGTAATTGCCTGTGTTATGCTGCTCAGGGCCCACCAGGCCCCAAAATCTACATCGTGTTCAAAAAAATGAATGTGTTAGTTTTCCCGAAGTCTCCTGTCTACAAGGCAACATATAAATTATAGTCAGTCGTGACATGTCGTGCGAATATGCGCTGTAAGTAGGCCACAAAACTCAGCTTTGGCTCAAATTATTTACTTTCTATCCGCCATAGCACGTTCCCCGACGCGCACTTTTGTCCGTATGAATTTTTTTGTCATACAAAGGGGAATTTTTTAGTTATTTTGCAAGGAATAGTTTCTGTACGGTGCTAGACGTTTGGTAATAATGGCCAATTAGGGGCTGAGCTAGGTCCGGCTGAGGGGACCAGAATTTACTTAAAGGACGACAATAGTAGTTGGTGGAATTGTAAGGAGCACGGACCGCGCAGGGTGAAACGACTGTGGAGAGCCAAAAAAGAGTCGTGCGGTGTCGCCGTAGGTCACCGAAGCGAGCGGTGACACAGATCACCGTCACGTGGTAGCACCACTTTGGGAGAGGAATCAATTGCCACCATAAAACAAGGGTTTTAACTATGACCGCAGTCGACTGCATCACGAGGCTTCCCGAGTTGTCGGGCGCCAAGGATTTTATCAATTAGATAAAATATGTTAGGGCGTGCATTTTTCGGGATGAAATTAACCTTTACGGACTCGATGATGGTCCTGCAGCACTAATGTCAACTAACGATATTCTAGTATGGAGGAAGAAGATGATCTATTATTGTGCTCTTGTTGACCAACGGTCCAATAGCTCAACCAGGGCATATCATTGATGATGATGCAAGGACTAGAAAAGAACTTTGGGATGCTTTAGCCAAGCTTTACACTGCTTTCTTCAAAATATTAGACTAACATCAACATACAGCAATAATTAGAAGTTCTGCAGTTGAAGATAGAGACCAAGTTCGAGGATCACCTCAACAAGTTCTATGAGATCTAGTGAATCTTGCGTTTTTCGACAAGTCTTTGAGTGAAAAAATAAAGAAGGACAAGATAACTCGCAACCACCCGTAATATTTCGCATTGATCGCCATATTGTCAAGCAAAATGAGTTTTGAAGAAATTATCGCGGCGGTTCGAACGGAACTGTCACAGTTGAAATTCGCGAAGGAAGGTAATATACAAGTTCAAGTCCTCACGGCAGCAGCTGCGAGGACAGGTGAGTCCGGGACATCCTCCGGAAGGGTTGAGAAGAAGATAATGGAAGAAGGCATCTGTTGGGTGTGCGGGAAACAAGTAAATTTGCGAAGGAGTACTGTCAATGTCAGGATAATCAAGGAAGTCGTGGAAGAGGTAGATTAAATCGACGGCGTGGACGGGGTGGTCGTGGATGAGGTCGAAACAGGGGCCGTTGTTGAGTGGGATTCTTCCAGCAGTATCATTCTTCTTACATTCAAGAACAGCCCCAACTACAGCATCCATCTTTACCTGGCCAAGATGTTCAAAAGATACCAAAATCTCACCTTATATACACCAGAAACCAAGTAATTAGTCGTTAGAGCGATCTGAGTTCTGATCAAAGGCCCAATTATCGCCAGGAATCTACTCAAGGAAATATTATGTGTGGTTTCGCGACCAAGATAAATTTCCGTAGCGCTATTGCCAACTGCAGGGAATTGAAGTCCGATGCGGCACTTATGGATTATGGGACCTCCCATCATTTATTTAATCGAAGAAATATTTTAGCTGACTAATATAATTTGTAAAAAATCAAAGTCCAGGCTGGTATTAACATTTCCTTCATCACAGAAAAGGGTAAGGAGATGATTAATGTTGACAGACGTATAAAAATTGAAGCCTATCATGCATCTCATTTTACAACAAGCTAATTATCTGTTGGCCAGCTCTGAAATATGTTTAGTGTCCTATTTACAATGGATCTACCGGTTGTTGATTCCATCAGTACTTGATTTTTAACGAGTAGAAACTTGAGTGAGGCTCTTTCGCGCATACGAACTCGGAGCGATGGACTGTACAGTGCCCGAATAGCATTTGATACTGCAAACGACTCGTATTACTTCTGTCCCACGTCTTCTGATCTAACCGAAATGGATCTTGGCCTGCAATAGCATCGAAAGACTGGTCACCCCTCGATAGGCAGTTATTGGAAGTTATCATCAACTTTTTTTTGGCATTCTGAGGTTTCCGAAGAGCGTGCTGATGAATTTAAGTTTCAATTATTGTGTAATTGCCAAACAAAAACTAGGAAACAATCCAGGGAAGTCAAAGAAGGACAGTAAATGCTCAGGAATTGGTCCAACCGGACAACTGTGGTAAGATGTAAACGCAATCAGTAGGCGAAAAACCCCATTATGTAGGATTATTTGATGATTAAAATACAAATTCTGAAGATTAATTAATCAAGAATATGGATCAATTGACTCCAGCAACCAAGCATTACAAGATGCGATCTGAAAATGAAACAGGCGTAAAGGCACCGAATTTTCGTTTGGACCAAGCGAGGGAGAACATCGCAACTGACATTAAGCAGTTTTGCTTCGAAACCAAGATTCGTCTGAAGTACTTACATTTCCAGGATCCCCAGGGAAATGGAATTGTTGAAATATTCATGCAAAGTTGAGGATGCGGGCAAGCATGTTGCTTTTTTCGTCAAAATCTGAAGAAATCATGTGAAGGGAGGCAATGTATCATGGAAACTCGCTTTTAAATCTCTGCCGTCGGATAAACTCAACAAGGAAATATCAATTTTGTGTTGGACCAAAACTAACTTCAGAAACCTTCCGGCGTTACGTCAACAAGGTTTCGCTTTTATTTTTTAATAGAATCAATCGGATAATCGGAAGAAATATAATTTGTCGGTTTGTGCGATTTAGGGCAAGTCTGTAGGGCTATATAGTGAGGAAACTTTCTAACAAGTTCGAATTATAGAGACGAACAAAATAATTTGCCTTCAACAACAAGAATTTTGCCCCTGCAGTGCAGAGAAGCTATCAAGTATTTCTAACCTTCTTGATGCCAAATCTTGACGAAGTGAATTGGAAAATAGGCAAAGTATTGATGTTCATGCAAAATAAATTGTTGTTCAGGCCGTTCACGCCTGTCAAGTTGCCATTAATTTCACAGCAGTGATCGCCAAAGGAAATTGCAAAGAACCTCGCTTACCTTTAAAATTCGAGAAAGCAATCAAGTCTGCAAAAAGACATGAGGAAATTGATCGTGAGTACAAGTATCTTCAACGTCGCAAAACATGGATGTACACTCGTCTAATCAAAATATGGATCCTGTACCTAATATATGGTTATTTGGGTTAGACCTCTCGGTATTGCGGCAGAGAACCTTTCTCACAAGGCATGCTGTGTAGTACGTGGAGGTCAGCAAAATACTGGAATTGATTTTCATCCTGAGAGACTCTTTGCACCAGTGGCCTATCAGGACGCGATCCGTATGATATTGGCCATCGCCATAGCTGTATTTCTAGTTAACGGAGGAGGGGATGTGAGTAATTCATACCTAAACGGAGATATACACATCCAAAAAATCATTGAACAACCTACAGACTCTACTAGAATCCAAGAAATGGCTGGTAATGTTTGTGTTCAGCAAAAGTCAATGTACGGTACGAAGCAAGCCGAAAATATTTTGGGGCCATTGTCGGACAAGGTTTTATTGAATTTGAAATTCGTGTAGTCAACCTTTGATGCGCGTGTGTTGTTCAAGATGGTTGAGAATCACTTCATCCTGCTTCTAATTGTTGTCGAAGAAATGATGTTTGCGAAAAACTCAATAAATTAATTTCTAAACTACACCAAAGAGAAAACGTCCAGCATTTTGGGATCAGTTTACTTGGAAAGATGAAACTTTCATCGTCTGGGAAGTAGAAAAACATGGACAGGGTATCACGATCTCTCAGGAAAGGTACACTGGCCAAATTATTCAGCACCATGGTCTTGAAGAAGCAAATGGATCCCGGATGGCTTTTCCAATGGTGCAGATTTGTCTTTCATGAGAACTGAGGACAATGCGTTTGGACATAGAGCTCACTTTAACTACCGCTCAACTGTAGGAGACCTTTTTTCTTTGAAGTCTGCTCGCTGTTGCAGCTCTTGCACGATAATTCTATGCTCCTACGATAGTTCATCTTAGATATCTCAAGTGCTTGTTTATAGATCTTGTCGGTACAAAATGTTTGTCGTTTTACTGCCTAAGGCTACCAAATGGATTAGAGGGCATCTTGTTACAGTCATTTGCATATGACGACTGGGCTTGAGATAAAGGAGACCGTAAGTCAACCACTGGGCACTTTGTTACCTTTGGCGGCTTCCAAGTCAGCTGAAAGAGCAATAAGGAAAAAATTTACGCAATGAGCTCTGCGGAAGCAGAATGAGTGTTTTGTAATTTTGTGCAAAGTAATTGACACGAATTAAGAACTTATTCTCTGAGCTTACGAAATTTCAGGCTTTGGAAGAGACGACATTTTTTCCGACGACCGTCACATCTGTTGACAATACGGCTGCTATCTCGATTGGGAACAACGACCAAATTGGCTCAAATAGCAATATCATCAGTGTGAAGTAACATCATGTTAAAGATCTGGTTCTATCAGAGTGATGATTTTGGAATACATTTCAAACTTTTCTCACGTTGCAGACATCCTTTCAAAAGTCATCAATATGAGAACGATGCAGAAGCACTGCAGAAATTTACTAGCAAAAGATAATCACCAGCTTTTAGAATTAGGGGTAACGAAACTACAATTTGTCGACAGCAAGTACATTTTAGACAAAAAGAAGTCGTAAAATCGTTGCAGTGAAGTGCGTACCGTTTTAGGCGGCTTCTTTCACAAGTTTTTGGAATGCCAATTGACACTTCTGCTCCTACTGTAATTGAAGAGGTTACTGGCCCTCAATTCGCTTGCACGTTCAGCACTGCTGGTGAAACAGAGACCTTGCGTCGGTATTTATACCATACAATTTCCAAACTTATTTTTTTGTTGCAAAATAAGGTTTACAAGTTAAATTTTTGATTTTGAATTTCCTGCGAAGGGCCCGGTTCGATCCTGAACGAGTAAAATTGATGAAATTTGTTTTTATCTGTTCTGCGAAGAGTCATTGAGAAGGTGGGGACAGTACCGATAACTGTTGCCAGGAATGTTTTTACGGTGCTATACGCTGGAGAATGTTGGAGCATGAGGTATGAGCTGGATCCGGCGTAGGGAACCATAATTTACTTACATTAGGACAAAAGTAGTAGGAGGAACTGTCAAAAAAACGACCTCACAGAGTCCGACGACTGTGGAGGGTCAAAATAAAAAGGGACGAGCGAATTCGCCGTGAGTCACCCGAGCGAGGGGTGACACCCATTATCTTCACGATTTTAATGTACGGAATATTGGGTGGTTGTATTAACGCTGCTAGGATTGCGTTGTTCGGGAAAAGTCATGACCGGGTGACACTATATATCATTCCTTACAGGGCCGGCCCAACGCCAGCAAGCAAGCATGCAGCGTTAGATATGACAGCAGCGGAAATGTGCCTTTGGGAAGGCAACGCTCTAATCTTCCCATAGGGCATACAAATAAATACAGGAAGACTACTAAAAAAACATTCTTTGGGACCGTAAGAAATTACTAGAAAAGATACTCTAGAAGCATAGAATGACAGTAAGCATTTGGTCCGTAACCTAGAACTCTGCATCAGTTAGGCTAAAGCATCCAACTGCATGTATTGAAAGGATAAAATGTCACAAATAAGCAGTAAAATATGCAAAACAAAAAGAAGGTTCGTCGACTCTGCGTAGACCGACTCTCCAATTCACTGAACCACTGGATCCTATTTAAACGGGTAACCCGAACCTCATGGGACAGATTGTCCTCACCTCCGAGGTGCGCGAGGTTATTTTCAGTTGCATTCATATCGGTCCTCGCCGGACCCGGCTTGCCCTATGCGGGCCTGGCTGTCGTTGCACGGCAGGAGTGCAACGACAGAATAGAGGTTCATCGAGTGTCAACAATAGGGGCGCACACTAAACCGCGATAAAAATACCGAAACTTTTGTTTTGATCAAGCATCCTACTGTATAAAGTATAGGTTTTCATAAAATGTTAGAAAAAAATTTACTAAAAACATTAGCTCTAAAACATTTTTCATATGAAAACAATGTTCCGATAGACACAATCACTGTGCTGCGGTACTGCAATTGCAGCTCATCTCTTCCACCAAACAGTGTTGGCGGCATGAAAACCACCACCAATAGTGTCTGAGGCAGGAAAAATATCACGAACACTGACAGTGGCATAGATTAGGTATTGGAGCACCGAGCGTGCAAGAATATAATACCACAATGTGCTACGAACTGTAATTAGAGGTCCCCTGCTGCAGCTTCAGCGGAGTTGCAAAGTTGGCGGTGACACAATAATGCACAGATTCCGCTCCACTTCGCACTACTCGCAGCTCACGTAGAAATCCGAACCATAAAACATTTTAATGAAGGTAAAATTATAGTTGGACAAGTCCCAAACAGGGTTAACAAGCTTACTTTCCCTCAAAGCGAGGAAACTTTTTGGTTATTGCTAAGGGCGTTTAAGTTTACATCTCTGACTGCTCACAGCTTTCTGGAGGCTGTGGCTTTTAATCATTACTGCAATATGCAGAGAATGACGTCCATTTTGCAGGACAGGACAGTTCTGCCGGGTACACGCCATTTTCCAACTGATGCCTCTGTTTTCGAGGAAGATCTCAGTGTTAGATATGACACTGTATATGATTCAATGGGAGTTTCTGAGCGCACAGCACTGTTCAACCTGGACTCTGATTCTGTAAGGGATCGTGTGCTGGCCAAGACGCGCTATCGAATGAGCTCCACGAGATGAAGACTCTTTATTTTTACATTAGAAGGTCTGAGCCATATTATACACCCTGGATAAAAGTTTTTAATGGGGCACTTAGCTGAGGCGCTCTGTAAGGCAAAAGAAGACCTCTGTGGCGGAAAAATAACTGGAACGATAGACGTAGACACAGTCCCTGTCGAAAAGTATGCAGAAAAAGGTACAAAATGAGCTCTAGCTCACAGGAATATATCTCTCAACTCATAGGTCATAAATCCCTTAGTTACGAAGGCCAGGATAAAAGCCCGTTCAATTAAAGAGATATATGTGCTTAAACTGATGACTAATTTCTTGGATATTGTGAGTATGGCTTTTGCAAAAGGCCATATGGGAGGCTTTGGGCTCGGCAGTAACTGCTACTGGAACAGGACAGGGCGAACACAGAAGATACTGCTAAAAAGGGCTGCAGGACTGATCTTCAGTCGTACAATCAGCATACTCGCGGATAACCTTGACGCCGCCTTATGCTCCGCATACGATATTTTAGACGACAAAAAAGGGGTTTCTGCGGCAATTGGGGTGAATAATATGAAAAAAAGAAATAGAAACGAGAATACCAAGCAGAAAAGTTCGAAGTATGGTTCATTTGTTGTTTTTTATGATGCTGGAAGGGACATAGGCACTGGGAATCTTTTTAAAGATTTAGTATATTCCTCTGGCTATCAGGCGCAGTGTCCACATCCCGATGTAGAGTTGGGTGTGTGGTACGTAGTATGTTGTTCGGTGGGAGGAAGGGCGGCAATCGGTGGGATTAAATATTCCGAACGTTTGGACTTTAAGGACTCAATGAAGCAATTTTACAACTACTTCTTGTAAGTTATTCACTTTACAGCATTAAAATGGATATAATTAGCATCGAAACATATATAGAAGGGAAAAAAGAGTTGTTGAGCAGTTCAAGTACTTAAGAACTATATCGGTTCCTCTTTCTCGATCAGACAGGACATACCCTGGATTGTAAAAAAAAGGGATCTAAAAATGCTTTCATCTGGAATGATTCGCCTGAAACCTGCTTTTTATTGGAAAACTTTAAGCAGTAGCGTCGAAATTTGGTCCAAGATTATAATAAAAAACTGGCTAGGACAAAAATCTCGGAGAAGCATGTTGGCAGCATTATCGCAAAGCTTCGAGATTTGAAATTCAACAATGCTACTGTAACTTTTCAGCTTTCATAGGCAGAGGAACGGGAATTCTTACAATACCCGGAGAATATAGGTCCAGAATACAAGTAAATGATATAACACGTGTCAGACGGTGAGAAATGTGGGCTTTTTGTAATGAGATTAGCAAATGAATGGTTTGAGAGTACTATAAGTAGCCATAAACCCATAAATGCGGGACTTGGGGGAAGATTAATTACATTTATTAAGACAAGATGTAATTGAAACGCACCGGAACGATTTAATGTTGTAAATGAAAAGCTGAAACATCTCCACACCACCTTACGTCATGAAATTATATCTGCTCAGAGATTTTACTGAATTATTTGTATATGTACTCTAACGATGAGAGTACATAGTGATAATGTAAATGGTAGTTGAGTAGAGTGAGTTTATTGAGTGAAGTTCTACTTTTCTTTTTCCAGGACACAAATGGGGGGCTGCGGTGCCTGCTTATATAGTCAATCGACATCCAAAAATTGTCGTCTGCCGCCTGTCGTCGGGCGGCGGTCGATCATCACATCACTGTAAAATTATCACATTACATACTGTAATCTTGACCAAAATAATTTCAAAAAGTCATCACACCTTGTGTAGTTCAAATCTGCATTACAGTGCTAAATTGAATCATACATAATCGAAAATAAAACCAAATCAAATCACATTCAAACCACACTCATCACACCTGATCAAGTCAAATCGCATGCCATAAATTTGATCCAGCCGGATCAGATCCAGTATGAGATATCAGACTGCGGTGTCATCAACGCATACATCAACACTCCTCCTCGATGGCTCCTCCAAGTCGAAGTCTCGACATGATTGTCCGCAACAATTTGGGACCAAGTGGTTTCGTCAACATGTCCGCATCGTTCTCTTCTGTCGGAGTATAGACCAAAGTTATCAACATATCTCGAACCAGTTCGCGAATGAAATGTACGCGGACATCTATATGCTTCGCACGAATAGACGGAGAACGCTCTCCAGTGGCCCATTTGATTGCAGCTTGGTTGTCCAATCGAATTTCTGTTAGGCAAGCAATGTCAAAACCAGTTTCTTCGAGAACTATTCTGAACCAAACAGTCTCTTGGCCTGCCAAAGCAATTGCTTAGTACTCGGACTCACAAGTTGACAAAGCTATCGAATTTTCTTTCTTCGATCCCCACATGAATTTAGCATTACCCAACTTGATTACGTATCCAGACATCGATTTCCTGTCTTCTATGTCCGCTGCATAGTCCGCGTCGACGAAGGTCTGCAATACTATAGGGCCTGTGCTGTAATGTATCCCATACTCAGATGTTCCGCTTAAATACCTCAACACACGTTTTGCGGCACGATGACAGTATGCCGTTGGAGCCTTTTGGAATCTTGCGAGAACAGTAACAGAAGCTGAAATATCTGCACGGGTCCGGATGGAGAGGTACAGAAGCGAACCTACCATTTGTTGATACAGTTCAGTGTTCACAATGGTCTTGTCCACCTTTGAATCTAGCCCTGTAAAGAATGATTCAACCATTAGTGTGAGTGCAGATTTTGAGTTCTGAAGTCCGAAGCGACGCAAAAGTCCCTCTGTGTACTGCTGTTGACACAGTTTCAGTGATATTATTCTTCCATTTTTGTCATGTTACCAAGTCAACTGTACTCCGAGGAAGAGATCTATCTTATCAGCAACTCGGAGGTCGTACCGAGATTTCAATTCTTGGACAACCAAGTACTTTTCACGAACAGTGGGTGCCAACACCAGTACGTCATCCACATACACAAGTACAAACGAATACTTAGAATCAGATGTTGGGCGACGAAAAACGCAAGGGGCACTAGGCAACTCCTTGAATCCCATGTCTTTCAAATCTCCACAGAGCGTTGTGTGCCATGCAAGATGCGCTTGCTTTAGTCCATATATGGCTTTCAGCAAGTTGAAACATCGAGATGGTCTAACTGGAATACCTCGTGGCGACATTACCCACACATCTTCAGCCAATTCACCATTCAAGAAGGCAATCTTAATATCAAGTTGACATATAAACATATTCATGCAGAGTAATAGATACATGAAGACGCGTACCAGGGAGAATGATACAACTGGAGCGTACGTCTCCTTGTAATCCTCTCCATATGTCTGGTGGTTTCCACCTGCAACAACAAGTGCTTTGAACCTGTCAACTTTTCCATCAGCCTTACGTTTTACCTTTAGGATTGGGTACGTTGGTAATGGTTGTGCGTTCGGATTGTCATCCAGTTTCCAGGTACCGTTTGATTCCAAAGATGAAAACTCTTCATGAATGGCCGCTTCCCACAAATTAACCTCCTCCGGAGTTGCAGACATTGCTTCACGGAGAGTAGGGTCATCACTTGTAGTAATACGGACCTCATTTTTAACTTCTGCTGAAGAGGCAATGAACCATTTACGTGATCGACGTTCTCGCATCGGATACCGATACTCCTCCTGAGGAGTTTTGTCGGCATTTTAAGGCTCATAGTCAGTATCCAGATCGTCTGTGTCGTCATCTTCATTGTTGATTCCATCTGAGTCTGAGCTGTCACCATGCGTTGCAGGATGATCAGTACCATGGTTTGCATTATGAGGTTCATCGTCATCGGCAGGGGCATTCAGCATCCATGGATCTGGGTCCTAGCCATGTGGTTCATTAGTTGTCGGTGGGTAGAGTTCCTCTTCATCATCGAGGTCATCGGTACTCAAAGCATCTTCATCCTCAGACTCTGAATCATAATTTGAGTCACTACTTTCTGACGAGTAGTCATTGTCGGATTGATTCTCGTCATCCACATACTCATCTAGACCTGGTACACCGGGAAATGTTGACTCATCGAAAGTGATGGTTGAATGTGGTACCCTACTCCTAACAAATACCACATGCTTCAGAGCAAATGGCCAAAGGCAACTCGGCAAGTTAGCCTGTATAAGTAAGGCGAGTGCAGCTTCAACCATAGTTCGATTGACACGTTCAGCAACAGCATTGAGTTCGGGTGTAAGCGGCGGGGAGAAAGAGGTGTCTCCACGTACTCCTCCCAAATCTTTCTGCAACGCCACGTATTCCTTGGCACCATCCGAATGTATTTTGGATATCCCTGATCCTCCAATCTGTCTCACCTTTGCAGATACCCTGTCATATGCATCTCGCAACATGCTACTCCGCGGCAGGAAACCAACGAGAAGGTAACGGGAGCAATAATCGAGGAAGGTTGAAACATATAGAAAGCGATCAGGAAATGAAAACTTCAATGGTCCCACTATGTCGGAATGAACCAAATCCCCAACTGCTTTAGCGTTTCGGAAGTGACCTGGAAATGGGAGCTTATGAGCTTTCCCGAGTCGGCATGCACGACAGACCTCCTCCATTTAGCATAGTTTGGGGACCCCATCAGCATACTTGTGAACATTCATGAGGTCACGAGGGTTGATATGTGCCAAAAGTCTGTGCCAAAGCGTTGTTTCAGCATTGTTGTAGACTCCATGCCTACCATTGCACGTTCACTGGACATATCAACGACCGGCTCGGGCATCGTATACAGTCTTGTTTCCTGGTCACGTTGACCAGTACCTATGCGGAAACCATCCGACTCCAACGTAAGAAGCACATCATTACGGCGAAACTTAGATTCAATGCCATTGTCGGCCAGACGACCGGTTGATACGAGGTTATACCCGAGACTTGGCACAAGGAAAGCATCTCGTAGTCGGATGTTTGCATTTTTAAAAGGTATGATGACATCCGCACACCGGTTGGATTGTACAGGTGTCATGTCTGCCAGCATGATTGTAGTATTTTCACAATTTTTGATCGACCCCGGTACAAAGAATGACTCCGAATGAAAGAATTGGGCAGTTGCACCGGTATCTCTATAAGAGCGCTGGTCTTTGGGTGGTAACACAGTTGCTTTCTGGGTACTACCCCAGAAATTTCAACTTTCTTTTCTTTTCCAATCTTGTCACCACTACCACGCTTCGATGCCTTCTTCGTTGCCACGAGTCTCTCCCGAACCTTAGACGGAAGTTTGTTATTCGGGTTGTCCGGGTTATGATAAAACCGATTCTCGACATGTCCAGGCAAACCACAGAAGTTGCATTGAATAGTTTTGCACCCTCAGACTTAAGTGTCCTCACGGCTACAGTGAGAGCACGGCCTTGGATTCTATATCTGAGTCGTCTTACGAGTCACTGCTGTTATTGCTGGCGTTGTCACCATGTCCCACGGAAACGAATGCCGACCTTTTGTTCTTCTTGCGGCGATTTAGACTGCTTCTGCCCTTCTTCGGATTGGTTTCAGATGGGTTCCTTGCCTTATACTCATCGATGAGGGTGGTTGCAACATAGTCCCACGTCAGCTCGGCAATGTCTTTTTCCGAAGCGCAGCTGCAGTAGACTCCAATGCACAGCTTGGGTCGATGGATGCAAGTAACATCGGTGCCTTGTGGGTTTCAGGAATGGCTGAATCCTTACCCATCCGCTCCAATTGGGAGAACAGTTGGGTGTATTGGTCGATGTACGACGACATGTTTTGGCATTTGTATGACATACGGAACAATCTGGTCTGAACAGAAATCCTGGACACGGTTTGGTTTGAGGCATACCTAGCATCAAGCAGTTGCAACAGGCGAGCTGGGTCATCGTCGACATCGATAACCACACGAAGGGGGGCATTTCCGAGTGAGGATATTATAATGCCACATGATTTCTCCCGCTTGGCTGTGAGTTTTGCACTCACTACAGTGGCCTGGGCAGCATCCTCCGTAGACTGAGTAGTATCGTTATTGCGCTCGGTTCCTGTTTCAGTAGCCTGGGATGTAGTCTGGGTAGCTTCTACAGCCCCCAAACACCCTTGATACGACATGCGGCACGAAGTCGGTGACGCCACAGGCCATAGTCCTCTCCTCTACGACCCTTAAATCGAGGGACTTTGATGCCGGATGATGATTCGGAGTCAACATCGGTTTCTACCATGGTTAAAATGTTGAAAATGTTCTTGATGAAAGTAATGAACGTCGTGAACTGTATACCAGAACACAATAAATCAGTCACGAGCGGGGTGGTGAAACTCCTACACTCGGAGCGAAGATACTCACAGGCAAATGCTTGTTGCCTGGACGAAATGAAGTAATGCTTGAACTTTAGAACTTCAGCCGCACGCGTTGCACGAGGTAGACGAACGACGGCGTTAGAATGGTAGCAGTGAAGCGATGGAAGCCTGCTAGAGTTGACTCCCTGGGCCCATAACCTGATAATGTACATGGTAGCATCGCGGGCTCGAGCCCCGCAAGTGGTTTCATTGGTGAAAATTTAATTTGTGTGTTTCTGGCATTGTTTACTGCCCTATAGGTTATAGGAATGAGGTGTAAGATGTCTGAGTCCTTACAGCACCTTGTGGTCCCCTGAGTGAGGGGGGGTGTTGAAATGGGCTATTTTGTTCACTCAGTGCACCACTTGACAAGCCAGCGCATGTGGCTTAGTGGTCAATGTGTTGTTCCTACAAATCGTAAGACTAGAATTAAAATGGCGGGTCTCACATGAGACAGTGGTACTCTGTTTGTTTGGAATCTGTTTGCGAAAAGTGCTGGTGCCTTTGGTACAGAGACGAGTATCTCAGTAGGCAAGAGCCTAATTACGATGAACGGGAAGCCTTTAATAATTTATTAAAACGCAGTTTGCGACTTTTAATTCTTTGATGCCCTTAGTTCATATGCTGGGCGGTGATGTCCCACTATGTTCGGTATCAGGGTCAGCCTAGGTAAAAACGCTTCAGGAGATAAACTTTCCGGAGAATCACCGTACGATTACAAGTTTGTACTACTACCCGAGTTATGGACCTTTTCGACTTGCCATTTTTCGATCGTCCTCCAACTGAGAATATTCTGAAGTCAATGCTTGGTATATGGCTCCTTGCCTCCTTAATTACAAACATTGAGCTTATCTACCCACTTCGTCGGATGAATATCTTTACTCTGGACCCGGTTCTGTTTATTTTCTCGTTTGAAGGAAAATATATCGGCTGTTTGTAGAGGATGTTAGAATCTTTGCCATTTTTATGTGTCAGACTTACCCATGCGGCGTCATTGTCGATAGGAGGAGAGCGACATTGCCAGATAAAATTTATTCGTCCCGGAGAGTCATCATTTGACTACTGACGTGCGGCAGGTTCCATTTGACCATGTTGACAGATGTAGATGTCAATTGAGGGTCAGATGTAGTCACGTGCACTCCTAAGGGATATTGAATAGCCGTAGACGAGAGGTGAAAGTAGATGAATTGTAGGCAACGGTGCATGCCCTTGAAGGTTGGGTTGCCAACACGTAGCATGACCATCGCAGTCAAAATATCTGGTTCAACCCTCTTAGAATGTCGGGAGTCAGGAAGTCTGGTAAATAGGTAAGTGTATTGAGAGCGGCAGATGAAAAAGCGACCGTACCGTCGCAGAACTGAGAGTAAATTGTCACAGTGAACATCATATAATGCCAAATTTTCGCATATAACTCCTCAAGGGTTGGTATAGTATGTTATCAAACATTCACACAGCAATCTCATTATCTTAAGAAAAACATATTGTGGCAAAACATACCCCAAAGCAGACCGACAAAAATCTCCTTTCGTAGCACCGATGATTGCGTAAAATTGTGAAATTTTTGCGCCTCATTCTTGTGCTATCGTGCCGAATTTGGACTGATTTAGTTATTAGGGCAATAAGGTCCAGAAAAGGCAAGCGATCCTTTCGAAGAAGAGCGAAATTGAAAACGAAAGTCGTATCTCCGGATGAAGCTCATTGTATGCATATAGCGTTGTCAGCTTAATCCTTAACTCCTCCTCTGGGCGGAGTAAGGTCAAAAAAACCGAACGGACCTAAAATATGTGGCATGAAAACAGATCACAGGTATATTTACGAACTGTAAGGTCGGCTCATCACTGATGTCAAGCATTGAATAATTGAAATAAATTAGTTAGAACGTTTACTGTACAGCTGTACACTGCAGCCACGATAATCAGAGTTTGAATTTATCTTCTTATGATCTCTTTATCTGATGACCTGCGGCCCTGTCAGTCCGTCGCCAATTTCGTTCGTCCGGAGTTTCCTTTGTTGTGGTTGTCTTCGTTTATAAGATTTTACGATTATACTAGAGCTTTTGCGAAACATCTTGATCTCGTACTTAGATGGTGGAGCTTTCTTCTGGTCCCCTTTTTTCGGAGATGGCCCATAGTGGGATTACGCTAGCACTTTTCAGAATTAAATATCACTAAAACTGAGGTCAAAATTACAGTCTGTAATGCAATTGCAGAATTCTGAAAATGGCTTGTTACGAAGTAACTAGAAATCCCAGTAGTTAGTGAACAGCTATGAGAAATGTTTCCGCGGGAACCAATGGACTAGAAATTTACTTATCCAGGCCGACTACGCATCACCACACTTGGCATCCTCCTCCCTTTTCTCAAGATCCGCGATTTAACAACCTCAAGCTTCCCTCCAACACCCTCACTGCATACCTCGGTTCACTCCATACGCTAGCTCTCCCTTCCTCCTGAGAATGATCACTAACAACCTTGTTAACGTGCACGGACTTGCTCTGATTGAGTAATCTCCAAGTGATGACCACGTGAACCCGAAAACAAATCCAAATCAACAAACTCAGCAGCAAGAGGATAATTTTCCTTCCCATAGAGCCCAGGCAAGTGGTTTTGCGGTACTAACCCCCCTATCATCGCAGGAAAAAAAGAAGAAAGGAATACACTCCAGGTTCTCAGCAGAAGAAGACCTTATCATCGTACGCGAAGTTGCAGCAGCAAAAGCGCACGTTGCGTCATATGGGAACGTTTTGAAGCGGTTTGAGGCTGTCGCAGACAAGATAAACTCCAATCCAAACATCAAGCAAAAGTTTTCTGCCAAGTGCGCGCAAGATAGGTACAAGAGGTTGTATATTTTGTTTGATGTGTCTGACAAAAGAGACCAGCTGCGATCGGGTGTTGGAGGGGAGGTCGGGGAGATGGATGAGCTTCTACTCATGATGAAGGAGGCGCGGGAGGAAATGGAGGCTCAGAAAGGGATGAATAAGATAGCTGCTCGAGAGATTGATTAAGAGAATGATATGGTTGGAAAAGAGCTCATGAATATGGCCATGAAAAGGTCTGCATATGAACCTCCTGTTGACGAGAGTCCAGCACATTAAAAATATATCGGAGGATCTCAACGTCCTCGCAAAGCGGCTCGGAAGAGTAACAGTGATATTGAACTGGGTGAGATGGGCAAAGTTGTGCTTAACCTGCGTGATGCAGATCTAGCCAGAATTAAAGTCGACAAAGACTGTCTGAATTTCGAAAGGGCATCCGCACGCCTCGCCTACGGCTCGGCGACTACGTACTTTGCCCTCGCTTCTCGGGGCCAGATATATCCATCTTTAGTTCAACTCGATATCAAGCCTGCTAGTTCGAGAAACTCTTCAAAAGACGTTGGGAGCACAAGAAGTACAATGACGTTTGTGGTCGATATAAACACGCTCTAATGTTGTACAGAAGCATTGTAGTCAAGTAAAGAGAACCACCTGGAGACTTACTCACTTTCATCTTTCTCTTAAAATCAACTGCTGTAAAGTACGCTTTGATCTTTTTGAAGATCCATTCCACTGTAACTGTTCCGGGAGCCATGGCTTTATTAAGTGCTCTCTGATGCGGTTGAAGGTTGCCCCCATCATACGGCACTTCAATGTTCCACCTTCTGTTGTAACCGGAATCACCGTACAGGCAGTAGTAGGAACCTGAAATGCTTAGCACGGACGCAAGAACCTCTTCCATACCACTTCTTACATAAAGTGTCCAGTTGGGCCTGCGTCCTTCAACAGGTAAAAGCGAATGAAGAATAAGACCATCCGGAGCTGTTACGGATTGTAATTTCATAGCATGCTTGCACTTGTGCCCATTATAAGCCACAAGCTGTATCATATGACTACCGCTAGGTCTAGCGATTCCTATGACTGTGCCATCTATAAACCTGATACAATTGTTTAGGACATTAGTCTTCGAGCGAATCGCTTCTTCATACAATCTGGCTCTCCGTGACATGAACTCTTTGCTTAATCCGACCGTAAGAAGCGACGTGTTGGTTAGCAAAAGCCACTCCAACCCCTCCCAGAATATTTCCGTTGCTGTGACGCATTTTTCCAAACATAATTTCCAAGTATGTCCATTGTGCTGGGCTTGCGAGTCGACTTAATATGATGCACGTAAGCAACATTCCATTGACTGAGAATCGGTTTCTTTTTGTAGCTGTTTGAGAAGGCGGCCATGCGATGATTCTGTTTACCAGTTCAACGTCTATCTTCTCAAACCGGAACGTCCGCAGGAAATCTGCATTCGCTAAGGCATTGAAGGTAAAAGCAAGAAAAGAAGTGCTGATTCAATTACTTTGGATAATAATGCTGTGGTAGTCGTTACGCACCTGTGTGAATATATTTGCCGTTGAAAGGATAGTCGCAGATGTTGAAAACGAGGATTGTGGCGAGAGCTGACGGTACCTAAAGAGGAGAATAATTGCTTGCTTCCACTGGAGCGACCTTCCTTTGCATGCAGTCTTAGATAAATCCCTTATCCTTCCTCTCGTCATCTTCAGGTTCTTGCGCTGGTGATGACTCCTAAGGGATGCAAAACGGAGCTTGGGTAGGCAACTAGTGCTCAATTGCCAAAAGCTCTTGCGCTCAAATACTCCGCAATTACTCCTAGAGGTTTGGCGTAATCTTAAGCTAACAACACAGGAGAATAAAATATCTTCTCACAAAAAGATATTATAATGCTGTAGTACTCTCAAATTTATTTTATGAATTCTTTAAGCGTAAACCCACACATTTCATGCACATATAATGGGGATAAAACAGGGAGAAATACTGTGAGCTTGATCTCTGCTTGAACTAAACTTCCGGAAAGCTGCATTAGACCCTCAATATATGGACCTTCTCTAAAGTATCTAGATTTGTCTACACGAATAGTTTCTACTATTTAGCGGAACATGTTAAGAGTCGTCCTGAAATTTAAACGGGAAATATCATCCTTCATGTGGTCCGTTGCTTTCCAAAGGCTCTGTTTTACCGCCCAATAAAAGTTCGCCTCCTTTCGACATAGTTTTCGCGAAGAATGGGAGACCGCCAGTATGATAGGATGCGAGCGTATAGAATACCGTAACGAGTGAAAGTTTGCAGTCCCGTTTGCTAATTTTCTCCCTAGTGGTGGTCAGTAAAGAAAGTTTCTATGTTAAATCAGATGTACATACAAGTCCATATGCGATTGAAAAATGCCTTATCTCACCATCTTCATTCCTGCGTAAAAGAACCACGATCTGCGGGAGGCTCTAGCAAGAATTCATTCGCAGTATAGCCCGTACAATCCTCAGTTTTAAGGACCCTCACGAGAGTTCAATGTTTAACAGGCGTTGCTGCAAAACGAAAAACTCTATGAAGCTGGAGAGCAATAAAAAAGGTGATAACCGTCAGAACTTGATTTTTCGTTTGGGGCGAAATGAATAGGACAAAACAATTCACAAAGTGATCTAAACTGCTTTTGTTGAAAACTTTTCTTTCCGTTTCATATTCTGGCTGTACTCGCGAGTGATGAAGAATTAAAAAGCACTGGATGGCCCTCACGCTGACCATTTCCGCCTCCTGCCTTCAGATTAAGTGTTTAAGTAATTTGACTGCCAGGGCGGGCGAGGCAGCGGTAGACCACAACCGTCAAGTTTGGTTTGCTTTAGATAGCTTCTGGTATTTGCAATGTGAGAAAGGAGGGCATGGCACGGGTAAATGGATAATCGTACCAATTATTCCTCTTCCCGCAAGATGTGCAGATGAGTAGAGAGACCATGTTGTGAGACCAGTCGCTGCATGGCCCAAGAAAGAGTATTGGCTGGGATTATAAGCGGGGTGTGATATCTACTAGCGTCACTTATGGTACATAAAAGGCTGGTAAAGCAATAGGAGGCATCTAAAATTCTTACTGCTTTCCTTTTGCTTGAAATATAGAGGTTTTTTTAAAGAACACTGCGCAGGGTCTGCATTTGAAAATTCCAGAGTGGCACGGTGGATAAGATATACAGCAAGAGATACTTTCAGCGGCTGAATCTTGCGGCCAGATGCAGATTTATCGAATTGTTACTTATTAAGCCGTCCAGGAATTTGCCTAGCCATGATTCGTTTTCTATTCCGTAGATCGGATGTAGTTTACCTACTTAAGGCAATAGTTTGGTACATATCGGGTTTCTGCATCGTTTTGAGTGTCCTCACTGTTTCTTTGAAAGGAAGAAATCTTCGGTGAAGCGGGAAAGCAAAATATTAGAATTGAGAAACTACGGCTTGGGAGGGAAATGAGCACTATGAAAGTTAGAATGAGACACCATTATATTAAGAAAGTACTAAGTTGTCTCTCTCTGTCAATACGTGTATCTTTTCAATGAATTTGATTAATGTGACATTACAGTATAATCCGGAATCTAGTAGGCCTCAGAGGAATATTGAGAAGAATTACTGGTAACTGGTCTTCAAAAAACTGCAAAAGGTCATTGGAACCAATAATAAGGACTTACGTGGCTGCTCTTTCCGATCAGCCAAAATGTGGCTAACCTGTGCCGAAAAGCACAACCCTCGAATATTCGAAACTCTAAATAATTGGAAAATCAAGTTCACAAAACATGTATATCGTTAATCTCAATAGCTGGACGCAATTTTGGAACGTCAAGAGTGCTCTTTTGGTTTCATGACTGGAAATTTATGTGTGAATTTGATTAAGAGAATTTAACGTGGCTGAGTTCCACACCACCAACAAGTAACGCTGTCACTTCTTGAGCCAGTAGAGTAGAGACTGCTCTACTGTCTGCATATGCTTTAATTGAAGCACCTCAAGAGTGCGCCACGTAGGCAGCTTACCGTTGTGGCGGCCAAATACTTGGAGTGAAGGTACGATCCGTCCGACGGGGCTACGTAACAGCCAACTTTGGAACTTCTTTTATGACTTTTCTTAAGTCTCCGCTTGTTCTTGATCGTTGAACAAGCTCCGGAAGAATCTGATAGAGGGAAATGGGAGATGGAGCAACGGAGAGAGAGAAGGAAGGAACGCGAGATGTAGAGTGAAAGAGAGAGTGAGAGCGAGAAGGAAAGAGGGACCCAGAAAGATAGTTGAGAGGAGAGAAGGTGTTAAGGTACTTTACTCATAGAAGGGAGACCGGGGCTTATATAGACCTCGAAGCGAGTCAAATGGTGCTTCCGGACGATTGAAGGAAGTTTCGAGAAGCCATATAGACGACGGTTGGAGGGTAACTTTGAACCTGATTGGGCTGGTCTAAAGAAGATCAGCTCAAGCATAAAGCACTGTACAGTGCAAAAGCGTAGCGGTCAAGTTCTAGATTTTACAGTAAACTACAGTACGAGAGGTTTGTAAGCCTCTTTGTTAGCTGTAATATGTCAACAGAGCCGACTGAAAGTAATTACACTAGCAGAATCTTCTTCGAGCTAGACATTCACAACGAAGTCAAAAAAATCAATGACTAATGATTTCTCCTCCTCCTGTTTTTCTTCTGTACCATCTCACCATTCCTTCTTTCCACCCTCGAGAAAAAGGTTGTCAGCATCGAAGAATAGCTCTCCGAAATCCTCAATCACCTCAAGGCTAACTCTGGAAGCTCAGGTCTCGCTACACCAGCTGAGCCTGCAAATGCCGCCGAAGCCCCGTCGGACATGCCTGCAGACAAACCTCTGCTCACAGCAGAATAGTTACAACTGGGACCTATGCAGTTTCCACTGGTAAAGCGATCCTGTATAACACATCTCAGAAGCCTCTGAAGCAACTTGAAATGAGGCTGCTTCCAGTAAGCCTAACAAATTTGGGAAACCGGTAACTATCGCGCCATTATCCGCCAATAGTTTTATTACGGAGCTTGAAGAAATTTTCGGAAAGATTAAGTCCGCTGAACTTTGGAACAATTGAGAAGCCGAAGAGCTCTTTAACCTCGGTGACAACTGCGAAAACGCCCTTATCACACAAAGTCACAGAAGCTCTCGCTGTCGAGGACGTTGGCGCCGCAACCGAGGCCTTCCTATTGCTCAACCATTTCCTTCAAGCTTCCTACTACCACTCATTGGGATGTATGGACTTCTTCGCAGACGCCCTCGAACCTGGCAACCCGGAGGATATTATTAGGAAATAACCTTGCGAAGATGACTACCTCTACTCCCCGGGGTTGCATCGTTCTACTAGGCAGATGTTCGCCGATTACTGCTCTCACGCTTAGGCGAAGTGATTCAGTAAGGAGCACGCTGCTTCCAGAGGACTCAAATAGGCCCTTGGACAAAGGATGCCCGGGAGAAAGGCCTCTTTACTATTTCTTTCTTTTTATGCACTTCCAATGACACAATATTAAATGTGCCGCTATCTATTAGAAAAACAACTTTAAAGCCTCGAACATCATAGTCCTTCCCCTTCGCTAGAGTTTATGTGAGAGTTCTATCAAAATTTACCTTCATCGCACTCAATTCTCTCTCCTCAAGATTCACATAGCACCGCAATACCGGTAATTATGCGACTCAGCCGTCGGCACTCTAAATCGAAATTCTTATGAAAATATTCTAGAAGACTTCGCACGCAAGCTACCACGGAAGGGCAATTTAGAATCTTTCGTTGCTTTATTTTGAGAAAATCGATTTTTCTTCAACATATCTCGCCACTCAACGCTGTTCTGGGAAATGTCGGTTGAGATGGAAAAACTCGAGAGATTAGCTCTGGAATTCAAGTAAGTAGATACCATTTTCTCTTTCCATATCACAAAAGGATTCTTTCACTTTCGCTTAAATCCTAAGAGGCACAATTGGTTTCTGTCCAAGGTAGAAAAGCGATAATTCCAAGTATCGCCCTCCCTTTCGGCTGGAAGCTTTCTCACGTCTACTTCATCAGTTTTATGCGCCCAGTCATTACTTACATCTGAAACCATCCTTGCTTACGTAATCAACCTTCCATACACGACTTCTTTATCTCGATCTCGATCTGCTTTAAGGAGCAGATCTCGACGGCTAAAACACAAGTAGTATATCGAGCAGTTGCTGTACGCCTGTTTGTTTTTGCGCAAAGAAGACAACAGAAATTGGAACGGAACACTCGGGATCAAGCATCCAGGGTTCGTAATAGATATCTCTTGATGGTCTTTGGAATTTCGGATCTGAATATGGACAGAATATGTCGTCCTTCACAGCAAAATCTGCACCCAGGCCGCAGGAACAAACGTCTAGTTAACTTACATCTGCAATATCAATTCGCATGGCTAGCGGTGTTATGCTCGTTCGCTATGAAGCTCACCCGATTACACACTCATTAACGGCACAACTTTACGACGTACCGAAAAAAGGAGTCAGAAAAACGGGTCCGTCTGCTCCTCGCTGGAATGAGGTATCTAAAATTTCGTTTGGATCTCACCAGGCCTCCACGCGAACAAAAAATGTCCATCCCATCCCCTACCGAGGATATACACTCCAAAGTGCCCGCATAGATAAGCCGGGAGGGTACACTGCGGTCGGGTTTTAGATCAATTTCTCAGAAGACTCTGGACCCCGGGGATTCTGAGATCCACAATGCGGGTAAAGCAACTATAATTTTCAAATTACGCACTATTACGGACAAGTTTTGGTATTTCGCAAAAACGGTACGCTCAAGAACATGTCTAAAGATTTGAAAAGGCAACTATGCAGTTTTGAAAGTGTTGAAAACTATTACTGCCACCTCCATACCGCCAATACAAAAACCCCGAGCGCTGGACTGCTTTAGAGGCCGATTTTCAATCTTAATCTAGTCTTACTTCTGCTGTATAACACCTTACAGCCACATGTGTTGGCTGGAGTGGGTATGATTTATATATAGAGTGAAACTAAGATAGCGCAGCTGATGCAAAAGGCTGGAACTTCGAACCTTTGGCGTTCGAAACGAATTATGTAGAAAAGTGCCTCTAACTCTGTCCCGAAGACAACACTTACCCCTTTGCGGGACTTTAAAGCCCTTCGATACCTTGAATATCCATGGGATCAAAGTTCATGGCTCTGATCGTTCGTAAGTACCTCGCTAACGTCTTTAACGCACACATACGCGATGGATGACCACTTTAATCTTCCACTTTACTCCATTCGCTTTCTACGCCTGAAAGAAAGCCTATAGGGAAGCAGAATCGCTGATTAATCAAACGCCGCCCCCAAAGCGTCGCGTTCTACGTAGCTTCGTGACCCACGCGATGTTTATAGCTGCACTGGCTACAAAAAACACGGTTTTCCAGTACAAGTGATGTAATATTTAGCTAAGTGTTCCTTGAAAGGGGTGAAGCAGGCGTGTCGTTACTTCTCAGCAACATTTCTTTGCCGCATGATTCGGTCCATATCGCTACTGCGCCACGCAAGAATTATCAACGAGTGGCTCAAAATCTCTCGTATCGCCGAGACTATAATTTCTAGAAGATTTAAATTGACCTCGCTACACGTTAAGATGCTATTCGCAAGGAGAGTCGTAAATCCAGAAAGTACTAGTATGCAATTCTGGGCACCAAATGTTCCAACACTGCACGCAAAAATATAGTTTGGTTTCATTCATTTCTAGAAGAGCTCAATGTGGCTCCACCACCTCAAGATTAATCCTTGCACTCATTATGCATCGAATGCAAATGTCCCGCCATAGGAATTCAAGAGTACAAAATTCTAATTTGGAGGGAATAGATTAATAGTGACAATCTTCTTGAATCTGGAAGATCTTGTGTTGCAATCGGGGGATTCTCTTTTTGCGGTCATTTTTTATAAACTCACTCTTGGAGAATCATTTGGGTCTTATGGTTTTTTCACTTATTTTATTCTGCGTAATGAACGTAAAATGATGGGTGAAATTGATAAAGAGGCTTCAACATGGCTGGATTCAACTGTTTTCAAGAAATCACGCTGCCATGGCTGCATCCTGGCTGCAATGGCTACATTTCCGATGATCAAGCTGGGTATGCTTTACTTGAAGCACCTCAAGAGAGCGCCACGTAGGCAGCTTACCGTTTGCGTAGTCAGGTGCTTGGAGGTCGAGTACAAAACGTTGAACAAGGCTAGATAACAGCCAACTTGGGAACTTCTGGTTCAACTTCTCGTTTTTCAAGTCTTGAATTATTCTACCGCTCGCCAGTCATCACTTATTTCTCATTTACAAGTATTTTTTTGTTTTTTATAATTCCCTTTATTCATTATTCTTTTTTTTTCAAGCTGATCTCCTTAAATGTATCATATCAGAATTTACGTCTTCACCCCGCAATATTCGGTCAAATTGTGTCAATACAACTTTCATCACTCCTATTTTGGTATTATTTCGAAACAGAATTGATATCAAAGTTGTTTTGCATCTATGGAATTTTAGTGATGGCCGGGAAATTCAGTTTGGAGAACGAAATATACTTCCTCTGATACCTGGATTGTCCGCGTTCGAGTTCTACTATGATGGCTTCGCTGCTCAGGGAGAGCTGATCGAAGAAACAAAGAGCTTCGCAGTTATCTAGGAGAATTTCTTCGA
The DNA here is from genome assembly GCA_002205965.3 of Kappaphycus alvarezii. Taxonomy (NCBI): domain Eukaryota; phylum Rhodophyta; class Florideophyceae; order Gigartinales; family Solieriaceae; genus Kappaphycus; species Kappaphycus alvarezii. The sequence continues at coordinate 79,240 of NADL03000775.1, forward strand.
ACATTTCGCCGAGGAGGAAAAGTCCCATGATGTAATTCGTCAATCATTGAAAATTGGCCTCGAGATCGAAGAAGTACTTGGTTCCTTGAAAAGCGTGGAGCGGTTGTACGAGAAAGCTGGTTTCGATAATATTGCAGGATTCGGGCTACCTCTGTCTGCTGCATGTTGACATGAGCATTTGCAGTAATTCATGTCCTTCCGAAGGCCGATGAATCACGTCAGTCTAGTGAAGTATTTAAAGGACTTCCGCGTGAATAGAATTACGTTTTCTGGATCATCTTCTCACGTTATGGAAGTGCAGTTGGCAAGCTTCTTAGTTCATACAGTGCTCATTCAAAAAACATCAAGGATTACGTGTATGCCCTTGCTGAAGACCTGTCTCGCCTTACCCTTCTCATCAACCAAAAGAAGTTAAATGACAGTAGCATCTCAGGGCAATATTCATCATCACAGGAAGTAACTTCTTCTATATTTTGCTCTTATTGTCTCGAACCTAGCCACGGAGCATCAAAATGTGAGACAAATACGAGCCGTGACCATCGTTGCACCATTTGCGGCCGACTGGGGCACTTTGAGGCTACATGGTGGTCACATGGAGAAACATGGTTTCCAGTGCTTCGTAAAACTATAAGAAAGAAGACTTTCGAGTAGCCGATTATGTTAAGATCCTCCTTAGAAGCCAATCACAAAACCGTTAGAGACGGAGAGGTCGTCAACATAGCGAAGAGAACAGATTAGGGGGAAGCTTTGCCGGAAAATACTCGCCTAGAAAATAACGGGAGAATTACATTATCTCACCTACAATAGTGCATATTAAGAAACAAGTATGAATGGTACCTCCTGTTCTGTTAGCAGAAGAATTCAGTGTTTTTATTCGAGCGTTGAAGCTGGAGAAGAACAAAAGAGAAACGGTTGGCTCAAAAAAGCTTTAAGGATACGTCGGAAAATACGAAGTTGTCATCGAGATCGCGAATGCGAACTGCGGGCTCACGTTTGGTTAGATTCTTCGAGTGGACGCTGACAGAGCCACAAAGGTAATCCGGAAGCTGTAAAAAAATTTTGGTGCGACCAGAATTACTGTTATGACCGGTAAAGGACCGAGCTTACCGCGATTAGTGCGGCTCAAAGTTTACGGAACGGAGGTATTTACCCTTCTGGACTCCGGAGCCGTACCGGACGAAATGTCTACAAAGTTATTTAGAAGCCTTTTCCTACCAAGTAATGGTGATTCCAAGCTCTCCATGCGCAAAAATCCGGAAAGATTAACATCTAATGAAACTTGCAGAGTAAGGAGCAAGGAAATTTAATGAAGTTCAAACGTGGAAAAGATACGTCAATACCGGAAGCAAAGAGGTCCATTGATGTATCTTGGAAACGGTTGCTGACTCAAGCATCATATTTAGGCTCATTAATGCACCAAAAGATGTCAATGATTAAATTGAGGCACATAATTGATTGAATATATATCTTTGGAGAGATTTGGAAACTTTACTCTACCATTATATATACTAGACTTCACAGAGTAGACTAACTCAGTTAGTTGTCAATATACTTTGCTTCACACTTAAGATAAAGAGAGTGAGGACTCAATAGGATACGGACAGAGCGAGAAATAAATTTTTGCACTTATTAGACTAGAACTAGCACTAAAATAATATCACCTAAGTCACTTTTCGTATGGTAACGATATTTTAGCAACGGCATAAGCAGAAAATAGAGGTTCATAATTCGAAACTGCAGTAAAACTTTTTCATAAATACATTCATCGAACAAAGACTCAAATTAGACTCAGTCAAACTGTAGGATATGGTTAAAAATATGCATGGAGTGATTAGGTGTAATTTCAAGACAAATGACTAATAGTATTAGGGTTTGAAGTCAGCGATACAGAATGTATGAGAAAAGTACCTAGACCCGCCAATATCTCAGCTCCATTCAGGAAAATAATTTTTCCTGGGGAAAGGCTATATGGTGTCTTTTTCAATTGGTACCGTAATAATAACATACAGTCCGGTCTAATACTAGATAAAAAATATGAGGTAATACGAAATCGGAGAAGATAACCTTTCAGAAAATGGATCGATCATCTTCAGTAATTGTTCATGATCAACAAATACACGACTGGAGAAAAACTATATATTGTTACGCTAAAGACAAATGGCATTTAGATACCCTGTTATTGAATTGCAGTTAATTGTAGTCAGTAATACCCATAATATTTTAAGCATTGTGTTCAATACTTGTGCGTGATGAAATGATTCAAAATAATTTGTCCTGAGACCCTGTTTCGACTCCAAGCGGCCTGCATGTGGCAGCAATTGACACGGTAGGACAGAACGCTTTTGTTGCCACAAATAAAGGATATTTTATTTAGAGAGAGGCCGGCGAGGGCGTCTCAGCGATACAAACGACGGTGGGTCGAAGTTATGTTACTTCTCTCTGTTGTTCAAGTGCTCCGGGAGGAGAAAATGGGTGAAGATACGACTAATTGTACTTTTTGAAAACGTCCACTGGTGCGATGTCATTACGAATACAGTGCCTAATACATTGTACAGTATAGGAGCAGAAAATGGCACAATTCTTATGTTAGTCTCTTGAATTTTGAGTGCATTCCTGTATTACAGGGAGAACTGTGCGAGATTTACCTGATACCATTTTTTATAAGCTTACTGGTTTCATTTACTATGTGAATCTCTGTGATTGACACCTATCCACCTTTTTATTCTTAGCTACTACCAAGAATGATAATTTGAGAGCATCCTTTCCCGTTGTGCAATCCAAATCCAATTGAGGGATTGGTGTATTGATCTTATTGGGGGTCAAAAACCCCATCGCGATCAAATGCTGTAGTTAAGTATATTCGTTTGGACAACGCAGGTAACATACTCATGCAGAGTTCGATGGATCAGAGAGTTACTTCTGTCTTTGCACAACCCTCCTTCACTCGACCCGACTCTGGAAGATCACCTCTCATTGTCATTGCACCTCTTTACCGCGCACACGTCCTGAATGCATCCCTTCCCACCCTGTAGTCATTCTCACGGCGTCTTCCCAACCCCCCGGGGGAATTCTCATCCCAATTACACCCCTGCATATCTGTTCTACATCCCAGGTGTGGTCGCTGCTTCTCTCCATCTGCAAAATGCATTTTCACAATTCTATTCAGAAATATATCGCAAACTTCTCACCGAAAATCATCCCTCCCTAGCCCCGTCCGCGTATATCCCTCCCCCTTTGCCTACGCTCTGTTTTTACTCGATGAGCCTCCGCCGTTTTTTGTATGTGATTGTTCCCTTCCTCCTGTGCGTGTTGTGCAATAATCAGCTCAACCCATGTTCTACCACACTCCCTGCCGTGTGCTACCACACTCCCCTGCTGTTTGCAACCACAAAATCGCGTTGTATCCAATCAAAACTCCCCGCTGTGTGCAAGCAATCACACCTACGCCGTGTCCAGTAACCCCCTCAAATTGTGGGCAATCACTCCCCCTGCTGTTTTCAATCATTCCTCCCCACTTTGTGAGACCAAACTCACCGCCGATTGCAACCAAACCCCCGCCGTCTGCAATAACCCCACCAAAGTGTTCAACCACACACCCGCAATTGTGTGCAATCATCCCCGCTGTGTGCAATCATACCCCCCTGCTGTGTGAAAATGAAACCCCCGCTGATTGCAACCACAGCCGCAGTGTGCAAGCGATCATCCTCTCGATATGTGTAATCCTTCCCAAGCTTTGTGCAATCAATTCCACCCCGCATTTTGCAGTCATTCACCACCGCTCTATGAAGCCAAACTCCTCGCCGTTTGCAACTACCTACCCCCCTCCGTAGGCAACCACACCCCTGAGTCCTGTACAATCAACCCACATGTTTTTGAAACCCCTCTCCCACCAACGTGTGCAACCACAACTCGCCTCTGTGTGCGATTCGTAATCACTTCGCTGTTGTAACCAGCCCCGCCCCTGCTGAGTACAAGAGATCATCTCCAGGTCGTGCGAATGCCATCAGCTCGTGTTGTTTGCAACCCTCCCCGCTGTGTCAAGAATCGACGCCACATAGTTTTTGCGGCATGCCCAGAATTGCAATCCAAAACAAAAACGCTAACAATTTCATCCTCTGAATGTTGACCAGCTGCCTTGAATATCAAAAGCCGTGATTATGTGTGAGTTTTTGTTACGATGAAAGATTCTTCGCGTTTTTTGTTCGATGAGACAGAGTTTAACGATCCGGAAGATTTTGCAGCCGCTTTTTGGCTGCAAATGACTAGTAATGCAGTGTTCGATGCCTCTAAGGCGTGGTGGTATGTTTCAGTACCAGAAAAAGCAAGGCATTTCCACAGAAACTACGAGGGAGCAGATCAACATTTTATTGTTGAGTACTTCTGGCCTCATGATTGAACCCGTCTAAATACTGCTAAAATGGGACCAGAGCAGCCAGAAAATGCATTTGAAAGGTAGTTTAGGATGCCTAGTTCTGTCCTTAGATTAGTATGCACAGCTGTTGTAGCTCGATCAGAGTATCTGCGCAAGGATATGAAGCGAGACACGACTGATCGTTTTGGAATATCCTTGCTTCTAAAAGTAATAATTGCACCTCGTTTGCTTTCGTGTGCTCTACTTGCGGACGTTGCTTATGACATACTTGATGTTCCTGAAATTTCAGTGTTGAAATTCTTACAAGATTTTTGTAACGCTGTTATAGAATGCTTCGGGGAGAATACCTGAGGGCTCTAAATCAAGAAGATTTGAAGGGCATTGAAAGAGATTTTTCTACTGCCGGCTTTTTTCGGTGCATTGAGTGCTTGCATTGTGCCGGAGGGGAGTGGAAAACTGCCTAAGGGCATCGCGAGCAATAATGGGTGGGGAAATGCTTCAACTACCGTTCTAATGGAGTTCATTTTCTCATTGGACTAGTGGGTCTACTCGTTTCAGTTTAGGCTACCTGGATCATTTAATTAACTTAAATTTTGAGGTCAGCGACCATTTTAGTGAGGTCCTTGGTGGTATTTATAACCATACAGACGGGATCTATGCCCCCTTGGAAGATCTTTGTCAAAACTTTGAGGAACCATGTGAAGAAAAAAAAGAGCGAAACGTTCTGTAGAAGACAGAAAGGGGTACGGAAATGTGTTCAGTCGGTTTTCTAGTAGGATCAAAATGATCTTTATCCCGAGTCAACTGTGGAACGTAACGAGAATGATAACTACTTCGAAAGCGGCCATCATACTGCACAATGTGAATGTTGAAGTACGAAAGCATCACTATACTAGTTATGGATCTGGGAGATTCTCCTTCCATTACAGTCACCTTGATAAAGATACTGATATTTTTATTATGCTTTTAAACAGCACCCAGTCAGTGCTAGGAATAAAGAATGCAATCGTAAATAAAGTCAGGGTATGGAGACTGCAAAGGCAAATTACAAACGCATTATTCAACTACCAATAAAACCAGCGTGGTAATAGTCAGATATCATTAAAGCAAACTTATAAGTACATTAAAAGCTATCGTTTATATTCATTCGAAGTTTGATGCCTGCGGTTATTGATAAAGGCAGAAGTTTAATTTTGACACCTTAACAAAACATACAGGACTAGCTCAGAATTGCCGATAAACCGTTGCATACAAGACAAAAGTCTCTGATATTGTCTGGGTTGTAATTTTAGTGTGGAGTCGCCGTGTAATTACGCCATTCCTTTGGTAGTTCTCGAGGTGTCTGCAGCTCTTGGGGTGCATACATAGCAGGAGTTGCAGAGAGTAGCACAACGTTGCGGTAAGTGGATGGCCCAGCTCTACCAGCTGCAGTATCATATCTTTCGAAAGCCTGTAGTGCCTTAGCTTGAGCAATATTCATATACTTCTGTTTCAGAATAGGTTCTTTGCTAGTCATAGAGAACAAGTTGAGCATATATGTATCTCGTCCAACTTGAACAAGATCCTAGGTTGTCTTAGATCGTTTTGCAGGTGTTTCTGCTACTTTTTTCATGCTTTCTGTTCCTTTCTTCAAAACATAAACCTGATTTGAAAGCTCTTGGTAGCGCTTTGTTTCAATCAACCGCTATTTTGCTGGAGAAACTTCCGGTAATAATACACCCCGACCTGGATTGATTCAGTATTGGAGCTTTTATTCCCGCCAAATTAATTGCATGTGGTAACAACTTTGTTGAAAACAGCAACTGCATAAAACTCATCAACTGACTCTACTTTCTCTTTGGATCCTAGAATCAAAGACCAGGAATGATTATTTTTGAAAAAATGCAGACAGTCTCAGAAATTAATCTCAGAGCAAACGTCTATATCCGGGTCTCGCAGAAAATTGTACATGTTGGATATGTTAACATCTCTTTTTTTCACTGCAGTTGTAGCGCAAGTGATATCCTCTTCCGTTGGGGAACCAGTCGGGTCCTTCTTCTTACTCGCTTCTATAATTCCCTCAAATTTCACCGCTTCAAATTGTACCTTCAGGTGCCTATGTACAACCTCTGCCACTCCCCTCTTCAGGTACAAAATGGCTGGACTTCGCCCAATCAAATCTGTCATGAAGTAGTTGCAAGCATGAAGAACTTGGGATCGAAACACGTCCTTCTTTTCCTGGAGCCTGACGAGCGATACTCTGATGCAACAACATATTCCCTGCATAATGCCAAGCTCTCCTCCAAATGACGCCCCTATCCTGCGCCCATTTCCCTTGGAAAGGTTACAGCAGGTCTAAATTTGAGATATTTTGTCGGAGCTTGTTGAAGAAATCTGAAGGTCCTTTTGCCATCTCTTGATCAATAGGAGACAGTTTGATAGTCGTAGGATAATAGCGTCTGTTTCTCGCGCTACATCACGAATTAGTGTTGCAACAAACTGTTTAGAGATTACCTGTTCGATATGTCTAGGTCACCTTTCAGTAACAGTATTGTACATAAAACTGTACTGTAGAGCGCCTCTGATTGGACAATGTTTGGATTCTATTCCGCAGAATCGAGGTGCAAGACATGGTCTTTTAGATTCCGATTCACCGGAATTGAATCCGATACCTATCTGAACTGATTTACTTCGAATTAGATTTCGATGTGTATGTGCAGATTTGCGGGATTCAGATCTGAAACCAGTTGAATTTGGATTGTATACAACCTCTAGGTGTGCTTTAAGATGCTCCTAATCCTTCTAATACAACCAACTACCTGTATGGTTCAGGATTCTGAACACATTAGAAGATCCCCCCGCTAACCCATCAGGTATTAAGGGTTCCTACTGAAACCATGAGGATTGCGCCTGACTTCCCTAGAGCAGATTGAAACTGCATGACCGTAACTATCTTTAGATAAAAGAAACGATAACTTAGGCTTTACTCATTGAGGAATTCACAACCAGATATGACGATATCTGTAAGCCAGAAAATCATAAAAGGCGGGACCTGCCAATATGATGAAATCACCGATGACATTTTACGCAGAAATAAATCAGTTGCGAGTTGTGATTATTACCAACCAACTTTTCCCTTACCTTAGCAACACGGTGAGTTTCCCAAAAATGCCTCTTGGCAGGGAGTCAGATCATTCGCACTCCCGCAGCAAAGCACTACAAGTAGTGCGGGCAACTATACTACCTACAATTGCATGTCGCATACAAAAGAGTCCAGTTACGCCTTCCACGTCTTCCCACGTCCTTTTTGCAATTACCGCTCATTTTGTCTCTGAAAAAGAAGAAATAGATCGCTACGAAATGCGCAAGCGACATATGCCAACTACCTCCTCCTCTTTCAGGCTCGAAAGCTTTACGGATGCTACATGCCTTGCGCTGTTCAGGTTTCAGAAGAAAGATATCTACCTTACGTTAATATCTCTCAGATGGTCTGCCACTTCAAGAGACACGTCTATAAACAGATATTATTGTAATCCATTGCTCGTAACATACGTTGTGTTACGTCGATTAGCATCTCCTGCACGATGGTTTGACCTAGAACTTCTATTTGGCAGGTACTATTCGCAACTGTCGGAGTTGTTTTGGAGGGCATACAAGAGTTTCTAAACGCTCGTCGCCACCTCATCATGGAAAATATATTACCTTAATATTTGAATTATCGCGCTGAGATGTATTCCAGAGCAGTTCATGAGAAAATTGGTGTATTGCCTAAATGTGTGGGCGTCATAGACGGAACGTTTCTTGGCATTTCGCGCCCAGGAGAGAGCGAGGAACAAATTTTGATCTACAATGGGCATAAGAGGAAGCATGCACTGAAGCACCAGGTTGTAACTACTCAAGATGGCCTCATCTTGCATAGTGCTGGTCCATTTTAGAAATACGGCACGACTGGACGCTGTATGTTCGCAGCGGACTGAAAAGGCAGCTATCGGAGATTCTTTCATAGCTGGAAAGCAGTATGTTTTCTATGATGACTCTGGATACTGTCTTGCAGCTTCTTGTAGCGATCTTGAATGCTCTTGCTGCTTGTCTTGACAGTTGGCACCTCATTCTCATTCGCTTTCTGAGACGCCACTGCAAACGCTGCCGCGATCTTGCCGTATGGAGCAATGTGAGCGTTTGCGGCCGCTACTTCTCGCACAATGATGAGGTCTCCAGTGGCAGGGAAGCGGTATGACTTCGCTTTGGGAGTGGTAGACGTTCGTGAGGCTGGAGGACGACAGGAGGTAGAGACGTTTTCGTTTGGAACCATCGCGGAGGGCGAGGGCGGCAGTAGAGTGATTGTTAACACGGGATCCATCTCACTTGGAGGAGAAGAAAGGTCCGGCATGTTCGAAGCGGCTTGATATAGGAAGTTTTAATACTACCACTTTGACGCGAACTTCCCGCTATTTATATGGATTTCATGGACGCTTTCCAAACGCGAAATCTTTGTGAAATCGCTTCACAAAATGGACACATGTGACAGCCGTTTGTCATTTCTGTATAGCTCTTTTCATAACGTGTACCACTACCGTAAAGAGTAAAGGAGAAATCTTCGTTAAATCTTCGTGACAAGCAACTGCGTAAAGACTCAAACATTTACTCATTACTTATATTGAGTGTGCACCAACTGACCGACTGTTTAATTTGAACTAACTGGATGGACCAAATCGGTCACGTGCAGTGGGGCGCGCGATATGATATCTATAGCTACCGAAGACCACAAAGCGCATCTGATACACTGATACAGTAGATGCGTGTGGGATTAGTAGCGTCCGAAGTGTGGCATTTACTGGCTACTCGTGGTACAAACGCTTCGCTAAATGACACTGTCCTTGGATACGGGGCACCGAAGGAGTCGAAAACCAGAGGCTAGAATGGAAACCGGGTCGCCGGAGGGCAGAAAGGGGGATAAAATGCGCATGAACAGCTTTTGCTGTAGTATATGTGCCTTTTAGTGGTGAGTAAGGGCGGCAGCACTTAACACCACGTCGCTTTGGTGATTGAGGATTGCTTGAATGGGGACGTCACGGGGACGTCACATGCATTGGTCCGGTCCGGCACGGCGGCTTCAGTGTCACTGGGGGATAGCGGGAATTCAATACGTCATTCGAAAAGCATAAATAAAGAAATGTTCGATTAGATAATAAAGTAAGAAAGGAAGTTACAGTATGTATGTCGGGTTGCGGCGTTTTATTTCAAGCGCACCTCGTCGAAGCATGGTCGCCTTGAGCGTCCATATAAGCAAGAAAGCGGGTGCAAAAAAGACGAATTGAGGAGTCGAACAAAGGGAGGTCTAGATTGAGGGGAAGCATGTTAGACCAGACCTCGGGGGAGACATGAGTGGCCTTTGAAGGATGGGCGATGAGTGTTAGAATTAGAAGATGTTTTTGTCAGGCGGACAATGCCAACCGAAAGTAGTTCCATTTCATTACATATGATGACTAGAATTGATATATTTTAGATTAATTTACTGTGCTTTATGCTGTCAGTTAGGCTATGCAACTGTACTGCATTTTGTCAGCTAGTCAACAGTATGCTGTCAGCTAGTCTACAGTATAATCCTGACCTGGGCACCTCAGGCAGAGTAATCTACAGTATAAAGAGAGTGATGGTCTTGCATCCCGCACACCATCACCAACAAAAACATTATCAACAAACAAAACAACAACAGCAGCAAAACTTGTGTCCTTCCTTGCCCCCCATTATTGTGCTCGGTATAGCACAAACGAATTGGTCGAGATTCGGCTCTCGCCCCCGCTCATCTCCGGGGCGAAACCACATTCTGGAATTTAACTTTCGCCCTCCTTGCTCTGCTGACTTGAATCGTATTGCCTTCCAATTGCTGCTTTGAAAACTCTTGCTGCTTCTCTGTTGTTTTGGTGCTAGGGTTGGTCTGTGGTAACTGGTTTATTAGCTTTAGTCTTTGTGTTGGTATCGTGTTTGGTCTTGCTTCCGCTCTTAGTTCCTCTTTACTGTCTAGAGAGCCTGGTATTGGTCTATGGTGTTGGTCCGGTGCTGTGTTTTATCATCTTGGTCTTTCTAGTCCTACGTTGTGTCTTGTTGCTTTCTGGCTGTAGTTCTACGTATTATTTGTACTGGTTGGGAATCTACTTGGCTCGCTGGTTGTGGATGGCTACTTTGTTCTTGGAAGCTGTTGCTACATTTCTTTAACCGTTTGTGCCTTTTTGTTTTAAGCTCTAGCCTGCTTTGGTCACCTAACTGTTCTAGGTATCACTGCAGGGTATCTTATAACTAGTAAGTTAACCTTAGCTTTTATTGCAGGTAAACAAAAGGTATCTAACATACTAACCAGTGGGTTTCTACATAGTTTCTACGCTACGTGAACACCTGGACGGCGTCTTCGGCTCAGAGCTTGACTCTGACGAGGAACGGAACGTGGCCCCTGCTCTCGTCGATCACGAGGCAGTGAGCGCCACGGAGGAAGTACCTGGAGAACATTCCTCCTCCCCTACGTCAACGTCCGGTGACAATCTCCTCTCCGCCCCGGCAGCACCAATAGTAAATTTGGACAGCGCCCCCCTCTCTTCCGGACGACCTGTCACCGCGGCTTCCTATTCTTGTACTCCACATCCTCCCGCACCGCCTTTTACCGCTGCCTAAGCTCCTCCTCCCCCACACCCACCGTTCCGAATCCCAAGGCTCCCAGTCCCTACCGCGACGCCCGCAGCTCCGCGCGCCCGTGCTTCTAGCTCTCATCAGCTGAGGCCGATAGGAGAAGGGCTTCCGCATCACATCTACCGCGTAGCGAACGACCGCATCAGGAAGAAGATGAAGGGCAAGACACGTCAAGCCCATTGCGAGACTTGCGACCGCAATTTTTCATCTCACCTGCAGCTCAACGTCCACAAGAAAGGTAAGGACCACATCTAAAAGGTCTGGAAACTTGAAACCCGAGGGGTTTCCACTGCGAGCTGTGCAGTATCACCATCCACAACAAGCCTGACGCCGATCGTTAGATTCTCACCAAGAAGCACGTCAAGAACGAGCGAATCCACTTAGGAATTTTTTAAATAGTTCCAAACCCCCCTATATACCCTATAGACTAAATTACTTTATCATCAGGAACCGTTGAAAAGGGGCACCTCAAGATTTTCACTCTGGAGTATATCCAAAAATGACTTAACAAATATAAACCAATTTCCCCGTCACATTGTAACGTTAAAGCTGCTCTTTCTCTTTACATAAATGCCGACCCGCAACCTTCGCATGAAGATTCGATAATTGGCCTTCGCGAAGATCTCCCCGTGGAAATCCTTTACAACACTGAATTTCTTTCTGGCCCTACGGTATTGTTCAGGCTTCTCCGCGACTCTTGCAACTACAAGAGCTGGAGTACATTCAGCATCCAGAAAATTCGTGTATTTCCTGGGGAATCCCATCAATGCTTTATCGGTCGGAACAGGATAAGAACGAAGCATATGCCGTACTAGCTAGTGCGAAAATACATATTGAAGTCCATTCAACCTCTCAAGTTAATGAAAAATCTCGCCATGCTGACGATTCGAGGGTTGCTCAAAATCTTGCAACTCGTTTCAAATACGCGGAAAACTTTACAGGTAAACTTGGTGAGGATATCAACTAATACATATCCAACTACCTCGATTCCACCACGGATTATGAACTCCCCAACGATAAGAAGTTGCAATACTTCCATAACGTTTTCGAAGGTGAAGCGAAACGGTTCTACCGTGAGCATATCTCTGGGCGCTGTGAAATATTTTCGGAAGCGGTGGCTATTATGAGGGAATAATACAATAGTTCTACCCGTCAGAATCGAATTCGTAAACACCTTCAAAGCTTAAGACTTTCCGCTGTAATCGAAAGAAATCGTTTTACTGTGCCTGAGGCGTTGGAAGAACTAAGGGAGACAATCACCAAATTTTCTCCGCAAGGTCCTCCGCAGCACAGGTTTGAGGAAGAAAAAGTCGAGTACCTCTATAAGACTGTCGTTGGTGCACCCTGGGCTAAAGCATCAATTGCAAATGCTCTATCGGCAAAACCCCAGTGGAATTTTCCACAGTTGTACAATTCTCTGGATTCAAGTTGCCTGTTTAATCAAGAAGAAATTTTAGGAAACCAGAGAGATGCCAGAGCTCATGGTCATTCGGAACCGTCATTGGGACCGACCACCTCTGACAATTCTGAATATTCCTGGTCTCTACTTCAACCACGGAATATGTGGTAATCCCCGTAAACCAGGATCGCGTTCGTCTGCTCCCGCGTCATATCTACGCCGTCAAGAACAATCCAATCGTTCCAATGGCTATCGTAAGAATACACACGGCAAAAATGGTCTTGACCGCTTCGAAAATGTTCGTCGAAGTAACAATTGTGGAGACAAAAATCATTTCATTCGAGAATGCCCTATGCCTCGTAATGTTATGAATAATGCCACCAATGCATTAAGGATAAATACAGGTCGCGCTAAGCAAATCCTCTTCGAACTATGTCAACAAGTCGAAAATGCCATGTTTAGTGATAATGAGGACGCAGAAGATCCGTTCAACGACAATGAGGAGAAAATTGACTGCTCCAATGAAGATGAAGGAAGTGATGTCCCCAATGAGCAAGTAATCCCAGTTATAGCTGAAAATTTTCACAATGACATCATGAGATCCTATACAGAGAGCTTTGGTGTAGACTTTGCTCCTGAAAATTTTCTTTAAGGAACAGTAAATCACCCTCCCGTATGAAAAATTTCTCATTCGGTACTGCTCTCCAGAAAAGTAGGACTCCATCTAGAGTCGATGTAAGTTCTAACTTCAGTCGACGTATCCAATTTCATTAAAAACACATACTTCCCCATGATGTTTTCTTAACCGATGCAGAAACGGTTGCCTTCCACCGAAAATTTAGTCTGAAAGGGCAAACAAACGGAATGGAAAGGGGTGTGCATTGACTCTGGTGCTCAAAGAACAGTTGTTGGTCTTCATCAAGCCCGTGCGAATTGTAGATTCATGGGTAATAAATTCAAGATAAAGAAAAGCAGAAACTATACAGGTTTGGACAACACGTACAGCGTGCTTTCGGCTCGATTGGTATTCCGATCTCTATGCCTACATCTGCTATATCTTTCCATGTTTATGTCATCAATTCTGATACACCATTATTGCTTGGACTTGACACACTTGACAGGATACAGGTTTATTTCGACAACGTGGAAAACACTATGTGTAATCCAGTCCTGCAATGGAAGATGCCTGTGGATCGCAAAAATGGTCATGCTTACCTTCTATGGAACCAAAGTGTCATCAACTTTACCCATAGCGAGCTGACTAAGCTTCAGCGAGGTTTTTATCAACCTTCCACTGAAAAATTATTGAGTTTCCTCAAAAAGGCCCGACCGGAAGAGTATGATGCTGATACGAAACAAATCCTCGAGAAAATCTCGCGACATTGCGATACATGTCAACGTCTTGGTCCTACTACCATTCGCTTCAAGGTATCCATGCAAGATACAGATGAACTGGTTTTTGGTGACGAAATATCTGTATATTTAATGTTTATCAACAATCATCCAGTCTTCCATTTTATCGATACAGCCAATCATTTTTCAAGCGCCTTTTTCTTAGACCCGAGCTCAGGATATAATCAGAGTGTTGAAGGAATCTGGCTTGCTTTTCTTGAGGCCTGGTGTCTAAAGTACTCTGGATACCCTAATCAGATTCAGACCGACGCAGGATCAGTATTTAACTCTCCCCTATGGAAAGAAATCTTGAATGGATGTGGAATCAAACTTAGAATTTCTGGTGTTGAAGCCCATAACTCACTCGGTATAGGGAAACGGATTCATGCTACGCTACGCCGTCTCTTTCGAAAGGTTCATCGAATGTACCCCCACATCAGAAAGGAGCTTCTCCTCGAGATTGCTAACAAAGCCATGGATGACACCATTGGCGAAAATGGTTTAGTCCCTTCATTTCTGGTATTTGGAATCCAACCGAGGTTCCCAGTTTTAAACTCAAGACTACCCCAGCAAAGTGACCGCATAAAAATTATTGCCGATGCCATGATGGAAATGAACAATATCATTGCAGAAAGACGTATTACAACTGCGTTAAGTAGTAATGTCCCTTCTGCTTCTGACAGAGTTTACTATCCCGGTGACGAAGTTCTCATCTTCAGAGAGAAAGAGAAGGAATGGATAGGCCCTTATACACCTATCGATTTCCATGACAAAATTGTTCATGTTCAAAGAGGAAATTCACCTATTCAACGTTCCAACAAACAACAAGCGAAACCGTACTTTCGCGAAATTAGAGAAGAAGTTGTCGACCTTTCGGAATTCTCCACCCCCTCTGAATTCTATCAAACTGTGTTGAAACCATTCCGTTCTCAAAACAACCCCTCTAGTCACCTCTTCTCTACTCATCTTACAGAAATTATTCATCCCAAAGATCCACGCACAACTGAGTTCGGTCCAGCAAAACGAAAGGAAATCATGGGACTGATTGAACGTGGCAAATGGAAAGTAGTATGCAAGGATGAAGTACCATCTAACGCATATGTTCTAGGTGGAAGGTTTGTACTCGCCATCAAAGATTGTGGTACAAATCGTGAAGTGTCGAAAGCTAGATTCGTCGTACAAGGTCATAGGGATAAAAGGAAAGAATTTATTGTCCATGACACTAGCACCACTCGTCAACATTCGATCGGAATACTAGTTGGACTTGCATCTATTTTCGGCTTCAAGCTCTTCTCAATGGATGTTACACATGCATATCTGCAAAGCGCCGAGAAACTCCTCAGAGACATCTATGTAAAACCGACAAAGGAGTTTGAGCCTGGCCCTGATGCAATGGTTAAGCCTGCGGACTCCCTGCCAGTGGTTATTACTGGGGAAGAACAATTTACGAATATTTAAAACCCGATCTTGAAATGGGATCTACAACTAATGACGGATCGTTCTTCTTTAAGGTAATTGATAAGAAGCTTTCTGGCCTTTGTGTAACCAATGTCGACAATTTACTTCAAGCTGGGAATGAGCGCTTTGAAAAGTTCTCAAGCAAAACCGAAAATCGTTTCAAGTGTAAACGTAGGGAGTACGATAACATCCAGTTCTCTGGAACGCAAATCGAAAGAAAACAATTAGGCTTCGAAGTGCATCAATCCAACTACAAACAGAGGCTCAAATTACTTCCCACTGATGCCTCTTTTAGTTCTTATAAATCACAGAAGGCTTAACTGGCTTGGATAGCGTACGCGAGGCCTGACATTTCATTTCGGGTCGCCCAAGCTGCTCAACTTACGGAAGACGTATTCAAAAGAGATCCGCAGAACCATATCAAAAGGATCAATATATCCTTAAAGGTCGTAAGAAACGACACCTCTATGCTACTGAAGTTTCCGAAGCACGGTTTGAAATCACTTTACTTGCGTGTTTACTCCGATGCATCATTCGCTACAAATATAGACGGATCATCACAGCTTGGATACATTATTTTCTTGGTAGATGAAACAGACAATTGTCAACCGCTTTACTGGTCATCTCACAAATCGAAACGTGTCACGAGGTCCGTACTTGGCAGTGAATTTATGGCAATAGCTGATGCATTCGATATGTCCTTCGCCTTGAAACATGACTTACAGAAAATTTTATTAAGACCTGTTCCTATCATCATGGTGACGGATAGCTTGTCTCTTTTCGATGTCATTACTAGGGCAACTGAGACTAGTGAGAAACGTCTTATGACAGATATTGCTACTGTTAAGAATTCTTACAAGTCGAAAGAACTCCAGAACACCAACTTTATTCGCTCTGAGTTCAACCCTGCTGACGCTCTAACAAAATTCAAAAGTGACGGAACTCTGCACCGCATCATCCGATATGGTCGCATTAGTCATCCAATTGAGCAATGGATTGATAGAGAAAGCTAAATTCGTTTGATTCAAACGAACAAAGAGGGTGGGAATGTTAGAATTAGAAGATGTTTTTGTCAGGCGGACAATACCAACCGACAGTAGTTCCATTTCATTACATATGATGACTAGAATTGATATATTTTAGATTAATTTACTGTGCTTTATGCTGTCAGTTAGGCTATGCAACTGTACTGCACTTTGTCAGCTAGTCAACAGTATGCTGTCAGCTAGTCTACAGTATAATCCTGACCTGGGCACCTCAGGCAGAGTAATCTACAGTATAAAGAGAGTGATGGTCTTGCATCCCGCACACCATCACCAACAAAAACATCATCAACAAACAAAACAACAACAACAGCAAAACTTGTGTCCTTCCTTGCCCCCCATTATTGTGCTCGGTATAGCACAAACGAATTGGTCGAGATTCGGCTCTCGCCCCCGCTCATCTCCGGGGCGAAACCACAATGAGCCTCGCGTAGGGGCTCGGATCGAGCAGATAATTACGCCTCGCGCGAAGGCGAATGGAACTATTGGTGTATCGGGCAGGTTGGGGTTGATCTGTCCATATGTCGTCTTCCCAGAGCTTGGAAGTCGCATAATTGTGAATGGCCTGAAATAGGAAATGGTGTGGCCTATCAAGTCGCATTGGTAGGGCTTTGGGCTCCGTGTGTCCGAGAGAGTGAGACTGGGAGTTTCGAACTTCTTGTAGACTTGGGAGCTGGAAGATACAACTACTCAGTCATTACAAAACCTCACGATCTCCTGCATTTGAGAGGGCCCGTACGCCACAGTCCCACTCCTCCGCACTCTGTAATGCCCCCATTACAGTTCCAACCCCAACTTCTCTTTCCCAATGTCCCCCTCCCTTCCTTAAATCAAGCCGCAAATTTACTGCAGCTCCTCGCTGATGTTGACAAAGAGCTGGACCAGTACACTGACAGTGCCGAGCAGGACACCGATGACAAATCGGACTCACCATTTCCACTATTCGACGTGTTCAATGAGTCAGGCGGAGAACAAACAATCCATTACATGACAAAATTCGATTCCTCAGAGTTCCAAAAGATCTGAAATAGCTTCTCTGACATCATTCTTGAACGCTACAACATCGAACCTGGACAACGGTCGCATCACTCTGGTGAGAACATGCTGTTCATGATTTTCACAGCCCTGAAACATAGTGGTAACTGGGAGATTATTGGCAAAGTCTTTAGCTTGAAGGGACCATCGTTTGAGAGTATGATAACGAAGTTTATAGACTTCTTGCACGAACCGCTGTACGAAGCTCATGTGAATCGAAACGATTATTTGTTTAACTTTGGTGAACTTGCCCAAGATGGAAATAAATTTCACAATTTTCCCTTTGCGCGATATGTAACGGATGTTACATTTCAGCAAGCGAACCGCCCCTCCAGAAATGTCCTGAAAGGAAAGGTACTTTTCTGTGGAAAACAAAAATTCTATGGGTTTGAGGTGGAGGTTAGTGTTCACGCAAATGGCCTGACAATCAATTGTTCTCAGCATTACCCTGGATCTTTATCTGACTTGGAAATATTCCAACGCAATGTCACTTTACACAAGCACGCTCATCGGAAGAAGGGCTCCGAGGGAAATGTTACAGACATATGTCTACTTTTTTAGTAAGTATCCCGACCATTAGGCAGTTTTAATATGTAGAACAGTAAAACCGGGAGAAATACAGTGGGAACTGTAGTACGTGACACCTGTAAGGTTGGTGAAGAGGAAGGGACTGCTATGGCCCATTGTAGTACAGTAGCACCTGGGGTGTACAGTAGAGGCTGTAAGCCGGGGAGAGTGGACTGGACCGCCATGGTCCATGTGGGGACACCAGGTGGAACATTAGGTAATTGATTAGATATTTTAGAATAGGTAGCTCCTATTGGTGATTCGAAAAGGTGGCGGTAGTGGGGCCACTTGTCCTTTAGGAGGAACGTACAGTGGTGCAGATTTACAGTAGATGTAGTAGGATGGCTCACCTTATAAGGAAAACGGTAGGAGTGGGAGTAACAAAGTTGTAAAGGCAAGCACCCTTTTGCCCCCAAGGACAAGGTTTTTGAGCCGTCGACACCTCGTAGGTCAATCCTTTTCCCCTAAAGTTCAAAGTGACCGCCAAATGAACCTCCTTCTTCACTAGTGCTTCCCTCGAAACCTCCTTTAGGCGAATAACCGTGCTCCTGTGGCGTTAGTTTGCGTTCTAGGTATACTTTTTGCTTGTGGCTACTGAAAAACCCCTATTGGTTTTATACCACACCCATGTGGGCGCCCCTAGTGGACCGACGGATATTAGTTAGATATTTTGGAATAGAATACTCCTATTGGTGGGACGAGGAGTTGGCGAATTTGAGCCCCCGTCTCTTTTAGTAGTAGGGTTAATCTAACTTTGGAGAAGTGGTAGGAGGGCTCGACACCTTATGAGGAGATTGATAGGTTGGAGAGTAGTAGAGTCGTCAAGTAAAGCACCTTTCGGACCCCATTTCTATGGCGTACAAGCCATCGACACCTATAAGGTTACCCTTTTCTCCTTAAGGTTAACCGCACGCCCAATGAACCTACTTTTTTACTAGTGCTTCCCTCAAATTCTTCTTTAGGCGATTTTCTGTTTCCCCGCGGGTGCCCGATTGCATTCTAAGTGTCTCTTATGTTTAGTGGCTACCGAAGCCCCCATCTGACTTCATTCCTCATAATAGATAAAGGGTACCAAGGTGATGCTGAAATTTTTCGTGCGATTACGCTAAAGAAGGAATCGTAGAACAGTTTTCTGTCTCGTAAATCTTAAGCTGAGAATCGTAACGTGGCGCGTGAGCGGATTATTGGCGAAAAAGTTTTCGGCCGATTATATCTTCTATGGAACGTCATCGAGAGCAAGTGGAGATGAAGAGGGGACCGGCATGATGCAGTATTTCATCTTTTCGTGGCTCTGAGAAATGTCCATGTACAAATGCATCCGTTGGGGGATGACGATGGGAGCTAGCATATGCGACTATGCATAGACGATTTTAAATCGCCTATACATACACACACACATATATATATTTAAAATCGCCTATACTAAAAATCGCCTATACTCAATTGAAGATACTATTTCGAAGAAAGGAAAAGCTTGCAAGAACTCTATCGAATAAGCGTCACCGTTGTATTGATCTTCAGTTCCGTGCTCTAGAGTTTCCTGATCGTGAAGTTGAATATGATTAATCGTTAAAATAAAGTTCATTGATTTTGTAATTGAAAATTAGTCTTGTGTATTCAATACTTACTAACTTGTTTACACAATGATGTACTCATTTTTTATATTTGGCTATCGATAAAGGGGAAAATTTGGGATGTTTTTAATGCATGAAAAATATAGTCAGCTATCGATAAATGCCACATGGTCAACTGCACAGAATACTAATAATTTTGAAACCATGAAGTCATTGCGTATTTATTTGGTCTTTGGTATAGAGACCTAATGTGAAACAAAAGGGAGTACAATACAGAATACGTTAAGCTAGAATTTCGGAGCGAGTAATTGAGAACACGCATTGTGGGGGTCGATGAATGCAAGACTCGAATGGGGCTACCAGCTACAACATGGGCACAATACATGCAGCATTTAGAGAAAATTGGCTGTCACGCCATTTGGCGAAATGAACTGCGGCAGGTGAAAAAAGCACAGGGTCAAAGAGGATGTGGGCAAGGAGATAATACAACTCAGGGAATCAGCGAAGAAATAACGACATACCCGAAATTCTGATTCTTAAAACGCGGGGACAACCATGAGGACCGGCGAGTACAAGGATGAGCAACAGAGCAGCGAAGAGCACATTAGCAGAAAGGATGAGCACATGGTAGCATTGGCTGTACAAATAATAGGTAAGCGGCTGATCGAAACGAGAGCACAGGCAGCATGCCAGCAACTTGTGCCGAATATCTTTGCCCTCGCCAGACCGGTAAGACTCCTCGCTCTGCAAAACGGCTATCTTTCAGAAGCTAAAGTACTGTACGTAGCAAACCCTCATACTGACCATGTCTCTCAGATAGTAAAGAATCCCAGATCTTCCCTCTTGCTATCCTGTCCCGAGCCCCGATGCGCATGGACGACGAGATACATCCGGTTAGATCCTAGCCGTATAGTTAGGACGTGAGCAGTCCCCAGTACAGTAGATACTGAACACATTGAACTTCTTTCTTCTTTGGTGTTGTAATTGAAAAATTATGGGTGAATAATGTAAGGGGCTTCAACGAGGCTGGGCTACACTACTGTAAGCAATTCACGCAGTCACGGCAACAATCAGTTTATACGATATGTAAATTCTACGCTCGCTGGATTTATTCTAAGTTACTCTAAGCTAAGGATTTTCTACGGATGAAATGGATGTTGCGCAAGGCTGGCTTGAAGTGCTAGTCCAACCAGTTGAACAGGGCTACATAACCGCCAACTTGGAAACGATGTCCGCTTTTCTCGTTCCTCAAGTCGTCGCTTTTTCTCTCACGATCACCAAGCTCCGGACGATCAACCGTCTAGGCCGACCTTCACACAACCGCATTCACCATGTCCAATGCTTCTTCCTTTGATTCATCGCAGTCCGCCAACTCTCGCCTTCACACCCTCGAAAACAAAGTTACAGGCATCGAGGACAAGCTTTCCAGTATCCTCAGCCTTCTGGAGTCCGGGCATGGACCTACTGCCGCACCTGCCGCAACACCTGCCGCGACCGATCACCCTAATCCGACACCCTCGGGCCCAGTGCAGCCCCCTGCTGAACCCAATGCAGCTGCACCTTACTACAGCGGACTACTTCGAGTCACTCTGCAGGCTACCTACGCTGACGCCGTCTCCGACACCTTCTCCACCCGTCAAGCTTACTCTGAAACAGGGAAGCTTAACAAATTCCAGCGTCCTTCGACCATCGCTCCTTTCCCTGCCAAGCGCTTCATCCCCGAGCCAGAAGGCTTATTCGGGCGCATCGGTCGGCAGATCTTGGCGACGGTTGGGAAGCCGAAGTTCTCTGGAACATTGGGAACAACTCGGAAAACGCTCTTGCTTCCGCCCACCGTGTGGCCGAAGCCCTCGTTTCGAAAGATTTCAGTGCTGCTACCGAGCACTTCGCCGTACTTCACCACTTCCTCGAGGCTTCGTATCATCGGGTTCTGGAAAGGGTCGACTTATTCACCGACTCCCTCGAGTCAGGAAAATCGGAGGCTATTCTGTTACAACGCTACCTCCGAGAGGACGACCTTCCTTACTCCTCGGAGCTTTACCGCTCAACCAAGACCAAATTTGCCGAACTCCGCTCACAAGCCTACGCGAAGGAGTTCAACAAACAAGCTGCTCAAGGCAGCCGTGGAAGTACTAAAGGCAACACGGGAAAAGGTAACCGCAACGCTAAGTCTAGCAACTAAAGTCGTCGCTTTCGCGACCCTTTTCCTTTATTCCCATGTCCCACGTCTTCTGGCGCAACACTCAACGCGCCGCTCCCTTTTGGTCTCAAACTCTCAAGGCTTCAGACTTCCTCCTCAGAGCCCTCAAATTAAGAGTCTACGAGAAATCCATCAACACTTCCCTTTCCGCGACCCGTTTCGTCCTCCCTCAGATTCCGATCGACCACCAAGATCGCGAGTTCTTTGACTCAGCAATGGCCAATGCGCTGTACCGACGAACCTACGAGGAGGTATCCGCCGAAACCGCCCGGTCGCTTTCCAGGCAGGGATATCCCATTTCGAACGCATTACTGACTACAACCGCAGACAAACAACGCTTGGTTGTCAATATCTCCCGCCAGTCACAACTATTCAGGGATACGCCGGTTCGCATGGAGACTCTGGAAGGTTTCGCATTGGAGCTTGCGGAAGGGGATTTGATGTTTTCGTTCGATATTGCCAAAGGTTACCACCATTTCCAGCTTCATCCAGATATTCGGAATTGGTTCCTTTTCAAGATCGACAACAGATACTTCCAGTGCATAGCACTCCCATTTGGCTGGAAACTGTCTCCGGCTTACTTTATCAAAACTGATGAGACCGTTCGTCCGCTACGTCAGGGAAACCCTTCGACTTCGCATTCACCCTTACATGGACGATTTTCTCATCGCTGTCCGAAGACCGTCCCGCCTATGCAAAGCTCAGAAGCAAATCGACTCGCTTCTACGCTCATGTGGTCTACTACGCAAGGAAGACAAAAGAAAATGGGATGGAACGCGCCGCATAGAGCATCTCGGCTTCCTGATCGACACTTCGAAACTCGTGTTCGGAATATCCGCTCGCCGCATGGAAAAACTTCGTGGTATTGCCAAGCAGTTGTTAAGCCAAGCGCGCCGGAATCGCCGGCTGGTCGACGCCCAGCTACTGCGTCACTTCGCAGGAGTCGCAATATCATGTTCGCTCGCAATGCCGCTCGCGCGTTCCTACACTCTGTCCATCTACGACTCCCTCAAGATCATCAAAAACAGCAAGAAGCGGGTCCGTTTGCTTCACGCCGCGCTTCGGGATCTTCGCTACTGGAGGGACCTCACCGAACAACCACCGGAACGACCGGTTTCGGCCCCACGTCCAAGTCTGGCGATACAATCAGACGCATCGACCTCGATAGGACAAGGGGGACTCTCGGGTCGGATCTTCGACCGGGAGCACAAGGAACGTGGGAAGCGCGCGGGATATGGGATCCTGTCCTGCGCGTCAAACCCATCACGTTTCTGAAACTACGCGCGGTGACAGACAACATCCGCGCGTTCGCATCTCTGCTGAAGAAAGGTACTCACCTGAAAATTTGGGAGGACAATCAAGCCGTTGTCTCGATTCTCAACGCCATGAAAACTCGTTCCCGACCACTCATGATCGAACTCCGGGCCCTTCATCGCCTACTACTCAGGCTCGGAATCACAATAGAATCGGAGTATCTCCCTTCCGCTATCAATCGATTAGCCGATCGACTCTCTCGTCTCCAGACCTTAGACGACTGGCGCATCAACACCCGTCCTCTACAGCCTCTACTGTCCAATTATCCACCGACAATCAATCGTTTCGCGGAGAGCACCAACCACATATGCAAGAACTTCAACAGCGAATTCGCATCCCCTGGCCCCTCGGGATCAACGCCTTATCGCAAGACTGGCGTCAAGAAGCCAACTTTTGGAACCCGCCGTTGAAATTGACACCGCTCTTGGTGGAGAAAATATTCCGAGAAAACGCCTCAGGAATATTGTTAACGCCGCACTGGCCCGCACAATCGTGGTTCGCTCGCTTGCTCCGCCTGGCACACCCACACATGTTCGACACCGATCAGCTCCACCTTCCTCCGCTATGGGCTCCCCCGCAAATGCCCGTTCCGCCGTGGAAAATCAGCGTTTGGATAATCTCGCAGAAGAAGTCGCCACTCTCCCGCTAGCTGTCACGCTACAGCAATCGGTCCTCGCTGCAGCTGGGTTGGGAAATTCTACGGGTGGTGCTACTATCGCTCGCTTGATGCCGAAAGCTCGCGCACCAAATACTTGGCGTTCGAATGAAATTCTATGGAAAAAATGGGCAACGTTTTGTACAAGAGATGGTATTGATTCATTTGATGGGTCCGAAAGCTGTCTATTTCGCTATATTGGATGGCTGTATGAGGAAAACAGGGTTGGAGGAGGATCGCTTCGTAACTATCTCTCGGCAGTTACAACAGCGCACACACGGATCGGCCGCCCTCTCCAACTTTCGCCTTTGGTCCAACTCGCCATTGATGCCTTTCAACAAAGTCATTTGGACCGGAAAATAGTTGCCGATCCTGATCGCGCAATGGAGCGTCGAGCTCTACCAAGCGCCGTGGCCAAACTGATATTCACCGCTGGAATGGCTGCTCAAGCATCAGACGTCGAGTTTCTACGAAACGCCTGTGCAATTTTGATCAGCTACGTATTCTTCGAACTTGATGAACCTTGAGTCTCGCTTCAGCTGCAAAATATCGCCTTTTCGCAACACTCTATCGATCTCGCTATCACTCTCCGCAAAATTCGTCAGCGTGTTGCACACCGCTATCGTACAAGCGCAATCTCCGCTATGCGGAATGTCTCATATATTTGGTCCTGCGGTACGATTCGCTACGCCGCAATAATAAATCTCACTCTAGACACTACTGGTCACTGCCTGGGGTGCGCTTGTGTACCAGTGCACGCCCGATGACTGTCTGGATTCGCTCAGTGTTGTCGCGCATCAATGTGACCCCGCCGCTTCAAGTTTCGTGGTCCTCGCATTCGCTTCGCATGGGGGCTGCATCAGAGTGTGCAGCAATCTGAGTTCAAGAGTATTGCATTTTAATTTGGGGAGATTGGTCCGCGAGGCGCACGTTTCGCGAATCCTTTCTGTATGGTCGAGTTCAGCTGTGTGATGATTCGTTCTTTTTCTTCGGCCACCTGCTGTGACCTCACTCTCGAAAGAACTACTTCGTATTTGGAATTCTCAAATGTTTAATTCGGTATTGTAATTGAAAAATTATGGGTGAATAATGCAATGGGGCTTCAACGAGGCTGGGCTACACTACTGTAAGCAAGTCACGCAGTCACGGCAACAATCAGTTTATGCGATATGTAAATTCTACGCTCGCTGGATTCATTCTAAGTTACTCTAAGCTAAGGATTTTCTACGGATGAAATGGATGTTGCGCAAGGCTGGCTTGAAGTGCTAGCCCAACCAGTTGAACAGGGCTATATAACCGCCAACTTGGAAACGATGTCCGCTTTTCTCGTTTCTCAAGTCGTCGCTTGTTCTCCCGCCTCCCCCCTCCACTCATTATTCGTGGCCAGGTCACAAGTCAATCTCTTGTTCTATCTTCTTGATTTCTCCTTCCATTTCTTCTTGTCTTTTTCTGCAAACATACGCACGCATCGTTACCGCTCGCTCGTTCGTTCTCTGTCGTCCGCACGCTCGCTGCCCGCCCTGAATCGTAATCGCTCGCTTGGCCGCAAAATTCGCACGCAAATACAAGACAACGTTACCGCTTCTCATCGCGCATAAGCATTCGCACGACAGTGGTCTTGATTGAGGTTGCAAAATTAGTTGTTGACCGATTTCTCGGTCCTCTGAACGAATATCGCCACGAGGAGGCTTTTGCTTGAAATTCATGTTACAGAGACGGGCCTTTCGACCCGCGACTGGTGGGACCACTGGCGTGGCCCCATATCCGCTCTCCAGAAAAGAAGGACGGATACCTCAGACACACTGTCACAAAGTCGTGACAATAACATGGACGACACATCACTGAGTAGTATACACTACCTATACTGTTGGGGGTCTACCCCGGTGCTGTTCCCCTAACGAACTCATGGAAGTCACCTGTTCCAAACTTTTCCTCCTACTCATTTACCCACTTGGTTTCACCACTACTTGGGCGGCACTTACAGCGTAGCGACGAGAACGCGGGTATGTCATGCCATATTTGCTATCTTTAGTTATCCCTGAATAGCTATTTCCTGAATAGCTATGCTGTTAGCCACCATTAAATGTGATAGTGTTTCTCAAATGTTTAATTCACAGCATTATACCCTTCTGTGTAAATGGGGGGTTAACTTACTGTGGTAGATATGTGGGTTGGTATCCAGCAAATTTGTACCGGAGCGTAGATATCGTATCATTGTCAAGCCAATTGCGAAACCGTACGATGCGTCGAAAGCTGTGGATGGCACTCCAATCTACCAGAAGGTGGAAGGGAGGCCAGCCAGCAAACAAGCGGCATTGGAGGTTACTGTCAAAGCGGAGTGCCGCTGTAAAAGAATGGCTCTAACCTTCGAAAACCGTTCCATTGCGCGGGTGGCAACGGTTCTCGCGAGTTCCTTGACGACGGAGAACGCCGCCGGATGCCAACCTCCAGGCGTTGAGATGGGGACAGGAACCAGCCTGTTTCTCCCAGGCAGCTCAGCAAGGAACCCTTGGTATTTCCGCTGCTTCTCTGCGTGAGCTGCGTTGAGGCTTGTGAGTGGGTTGAAAGCCCTGGCTCTTGCGTGGGAGGGAGCGAGCGGGTTGACAAAGGTTACGTCGAAGTAATCCGTGCCACCGGCGGCTCCTATCGCCCTGATATCCGGCCTCGTCCTGTTTTGGTAGTGTAGACGAGGTTCGATGAATGGACGTTTCACCCTTCTTACCGTCCACTTCACAACTGTACAGTTCTGCATGATACAGTACTGTAAAGTACAATACCACAATACCTCTTGAGAAAATAATATAATGTACAGTACTGTACTGTACATACTTCACTTTAGTGTACAGTAAAGCACATATTCGCCGCCTTTTTTCATAAATGCAGCGGATCGGATTTGATTTATCAATAAAGCTCAATTTCGCCGGTCAACATCGATTTCTGCAGTTATCGTCGGTGTTTCGCACCCGCAACCACCCGGCCGCCCGATCACGAAAAACCTGAAGGTGTTGCCGTCATAACACCTGCAGATCCGAAACACGATACTAACCGCATCATTCCCAATCCTCCGCAACTCTCGCAACTGAAGCACATCCACAATGGTTGCCTCTACCATGCCGCTCTCCGCTGCCGCCAATGCTGGCGCACTCTTTTCTCGTAATTCAACCGCCATTTTCTACAATTACAAGCAAAATCCAATCCAGCGAATGCTCGATTTCGATTTCATCTGTGCCCGTAAGGAACCTAGCGTCGCGGCCATCGTTTCCCCGGGTGCCGCCCCGGGCGGATTTCGAAAAGCGTTCTTCGGGAAAGCTGAGATCGCCATCCCGGTTTACGGATCCACCGAAGAAGCTGCACTCTCCCATCCTAAAGCAGATGTCTTCATAAATTTCGCCAGTTACCGATCGGCATATGCAAGCTCATACATCGCTCTCAAACAACCCACCATTCGCACTATTGCCATCATTGCAGAGGGACTGCCGGAGAGGGATACAAAGAAACTTATAACCTATGCGAATCGCACCTCAAAGGTTATTATTGGTCCTGCTACTGTTGGGGGCGTACAAGCAGGTGCGTTCAAGATCGGCGATACTGCTGGTACAGTCGAGAATATTGTTCGATGCAAGCTACATCGTCCAGGTAGTGTCGGTTTCGTATCCAAGTCTGGGGGACTCAGTAATGAGATGTACAATGTTTTGGCACGTGTCACTGATGGATTGTACGAGGGAATCGCTGTCGGCGGCG
The DNA here is from genome assembly GCA_002205965.3 of Kappaphycus alvarezii. Classification (NCBI taxonomy): domain Eukaryota; phylum Rhodophyta; class Florideophyceae; order Gigartinales; family Solieriaceae; genus Kappaphycus; species Kappaphycus alvarezii. The sequence continues at coordinate 106,650 of NADL03000775.1, forward strand.
ATGCTTTTGCGGGGTCTGGCTTGGCGGATCATGTCTTGCGTTTTCAGAAAATGGATGAAATTAAGCTCATTGTGCTTTTGGGGGAATTAGGGGGACCGATGAGTATGGTGTGGTTCAGGCCCTGAAGGACGATCGTATCACGAAGCCTGTCGTGGCGTGGGTAAGCGGCACGTGTGCGAAATGGTTCAATGCTTCAGAGGTCCAGTTCGGCCATGCGGGTGCGAAATCTGGAGGCGAAGATGAGGGTGCGGAGGCGAAAAATGCTGCTTTACGAGGCGCTGGTGCACATGTCCCGGAGAATTTTGACGGGTTCGCCGACCTCATTGGGGAGGTATATCAGCAAATGGTACAGATGGGTCAGTTGACTCCAGCACAGGACATTGAGCCTCCTAACTTGCCGCAGGACCTGGCCTCAGCAATAAAGGCAGGAGAAGTGAGGAAGACAACCAATGTGGTTTGTACCATTAGCAATGACATGGGAGAGGAACCGACGTACGTAGGGATTCCAATGTCAGAGATTATGAAAGACTACACCATTGGGGATGTCATCTCTTTGTTATGGTTCAAGACTCTATTCCCCAAATGGGCGACCAAGTTTATCGAACTGGTACTCGTGACAGCGGCAGATCACGGACCATGCGTGTCTGGTGCTCACAATGCGATTGTGGCAGCTCGGGCAGGGAAAGATTTGATTAGTTCTCTTTGCAGTGGGTTGCTTACCATCGGGCCCAGATTTGGTGGAGCAGTGGACGCTGCCGCCATTCTCTTCAAGAAGGCTTGTGATACGAACACACCACCAGATGAATTTGTGGAAAGCCTGAAAAAGAAGGGCCAGCGGGTGGAGGGGATTGGCCACAGGATCAAGACAGCTGAGAATCGAGATAAGCGCGTGGAACTCCTCGCTGGGTATGCAAGAGAGCACTTTCCGAAGATGAACACATTCAATTATGCCAAGGAGGTGGAGGCATACACATTACAAAAGGCAAATAACCTTGTGTTGAACATCGATGGGGCTATCGGTTCCCTATTTGCGGACATGCTTGGCGGGGTTGGGAAATATTCGAATGCCGAGGTGATGGAAGTATTGGAGTTGGGCGGTTTGAACGGGTTGTTTACACTAAGCCGGAGCATCGGGTTTATTGGACATGCTCTAGATCAAAAACGAATGAAGCAACCATTGTATCGACACCCGTGGGATGACGTGTTATATGCGGAACCAGAGAGGCCCACCAGATTATCGGAAGGGATATGAACAGCGAGTAGTAAGATGCTTGGTCGCACGTTGCAAGTACCCACGGGAAAACTTGTGGGTATTGAGTGAACACCGTAACTCATAGCGCAGTGTGACAATCGATGTGGCAGAGTATTTTGTCAAGCTGAGCAACAGGGCAAAGGTGAATTTGCTTTACTGCCGGGAGGTTTGAGGGGGTAAGCCTAGAGACCGTGGTATGCCAGTCAACCCCTCAGCTCAAATTGCCAAATTGTTATTCCTTTGAGAATGTAGGTCTGCTATAAATCTTGCTAAACAGTGAGCGCAGCTGGTCTACATGTAAGCCGTGTACGACCGAGTTCAGAGTTTCCTGACGCTCTACGAAAACCAACAATTCAGTCGGTTCTGCGAAGTTTACTTGCGCAGCACGGATGTCAGAGGATCGATTAAGTTAGTCGTTGTAGACGGATACGTCAAGGGAAAACTGCACAAGAACAACCGCGAATGTGCGTCCCGAGTCTCCCTTACTGCTGTACGTTTCTGGTAACGTGTAACAGTGAAGTTTACAATGACATACAGTATATTAACTGTGGCCACTGCGCACTCAAGTGCGATCAAGTGCTCCCCGAAAAAAAGATAAGGCGATGAACCCTATCACCAAACGTACTTCGCGCAGCTTACAGAAAACTTTGCAGACATTTAGTACTGCACTACCAAGAATATTCCGAGCAACGCCAAAATGACGAACTTGTCAAAAGCTCGGAGCATGTAATTACCCCTTCGGCAATCGTCGTGTATGCTCAAAGAACTTTGCTTCATACAAGATATCAGGTAACTTTGCTGGCAAATAGGGCTCTCCATCACAAGTAAACCTCTAAGATATTCCGGGCCCCAACCGACCACATGTTTCAAACATTACAGTACCCACGCACTTCCCCCTTCTCGGTCACATACTTTTTCCAAACGAAATAACATAAGGCCAAGGCACATAAATTTCCAATATTCAATGATGCAATATAAAAACGCCACATTTTGCCCACCACTCAGCAAAAACGCCACACTTCCCGCTATTAGCACCCTCCACTCCTATCCAGTTGTTCCAAACCATGATTAGACCATCCTCTCTCATCAAACAGCAAAAAGGAACTATTCTGGCATTGTATCATGAAAGGGATCACGAAAGACAGATTGTAAATTTTATTAGGAAATCAAAACCCGTAATTTATAACTCCATCGTTTCTATCTGGCAGTCGATAAATGGTGCGCAAAAAGAAAAAATCGTCCCACCAATGACGGCTAAGCGTACAAATGCTCTTTACGATTTGGACAAAGAACACGTAACTTGGAGCGTCTCAGATTGGAAAAAATTTATATTCATGATATTACGAGGTTAAATTTGGATGAATTGGACTTAGTTGCGCTTAAGTTGAATGACTAACGTAAAGACTCGCAACACTTTTCTATTCTTCAGCAAGGAGGAAATTCTGTCATGGTTTGGACCACTACTTCATACTACAAAGTGTCTGATGTTGTATTTATTAACGACAACCGAGACTCTAAGCTTTAATGTAACGTTTTGGAAGAAATTCTTTTACCATTTCTTGAAAATTGCGTTCGAAATACATTCATAAAATGCAGCTACGCATAGAAGAATGCATGCTAAAGCGTGTCTAGAGAAAAATATTGTTTACAGACTGCTTTGGTCCACTACATCGCCAAATTTAAATCCTATAGAAAATATGTGGAGGGCTATGGTGGGTGATTTTTATCGAAATCAGCGGAGATTTAAATCTATTAAGGATTTGGATGAGTGCAATAATGATAGCTGGCATCGTATCAAAAGATGTTTTGTTAAGGATCTTTTCAAGTCACTGCCCTCCTTTTTTTCGAAGTGATTGAAAGGAGGGGTAACTATGCTTAGTACTAGTTTTTTGAATACATAGACGTTTCTCTGACCCGTACGTACCTTTTCTGTCTGAGTCATATTTATTGTTTATGGTAGCTCAGTATTCTACAAACGGATTTTTTTATATAATTGCGAATTTTTATGTTGGCCCTATTTTTGTTTCGGGGATTTGACTGTAGGGATCAAATATAGGTATGAATTTGAGAGAAATTCGCAAATACACACTAAGAGCACCCATCATTTGAGAACAGAAATATAAATTTGACACAAGGCAGAATTTCACCAACTCTATTATGCGAAAAACAATCAAAATTTTCGTACCCAGAAACAAATATCAGAGCAAACGGATATCCTTTTGTCCCTTATTTTATTCCAGGAAAAAAATCTAACAAGTGGGTGATCTCGCGGAGATTTCCCGCTCACGTTCACGTTCACCGTGAACGTGAGCGATCACGTCCAGGAAGTTCCTCAGGCCGCTATTTTACTGCTCACCGCTCGCAATCTATCACTTTTCTCTACTCTTATCAGCGCTGCGCTTTTCGAACGCTGAAACTTCCCGCTACCTGGTGAACGCCTCCATTCTACTATAGCGTCTGAACTGCTTTCTTGGAAGTTTGGTCTCCGTTTCCAGTCTGCATCTGAGGCCAACCGGGGCCGCTTTCTCTCTTCCTGCGAAACATCTCCTTGCTCTATGTTCCTAATTCTCCTCCAACATAACCGCAGCACGAAATTCTCCCCCACCCTCACCGCGCACGTACCTCTCCCCCAAATCGTGAATTTCTGCTGTATCTCTCCGTCTCAGTATACCTCTCTTCAATTGAAAAACGCTTTCCCGTCTGTTCAAGGCACTCTAAAGAGATGGCCTCGGTTCTGTATTGCGATGCTAAGCAAGCTCTTACTTTTAGGTACTACTACGGTCAGGCACGCGGTCATAATGACCTTCTAAATGCTTCTGCCAGGAAATCAGCATTACCGCTCTTATGAAAGATCCCCTATATCTAGTTTCACCTCCGAATCTTTGCTTCCGACGCTTCGTACTGGCGTTTACATTCAAGGAGCATACGGTCTCGATCACCGCAACCTAGTCTTGTATGGTACTGTCGCCCATCCCCTTGTCCTCGCTTCTGAAATTTAACTTCATTTTACTTACTTGAATACTTCATAAATACTACTGCGAGTATAATGGCTGCCCATTTCGAAATTCGGACGCTCTGATATTGAACCGACCAACTCACCTAAACGCTTTCTTTTCTCGCGGTATGCCGCCTGTGTAGCACGTCGCTTATTTTGCCCCTCGCTCCCGATTGAGTACAACCGGTTTCTCACTGAACTGTAAGTGTGGTGATCCTCCACCCTCAACGGGTGATAGCTTATGTGCAAACTCGTGAGAGCTCCCCAAAGTTTGAATACTCCATCATAGCGGGCCTCCCTCTACCTCCACTTCCTTCCCATTACCCTCCAGAGGGTAAATAGCCAGATAAAGCAGTTCTCTACGACTATGAGATCTGAAGAAATTTTCTTGTTCCTTTCCACATCCTCGGCTTTTAAGTACCCATTCTTGGGTTTCTTTTTTGGAATAATTGTCCGAAAAAGCTCCCCAGCATCCTGGTATCCCTTATCCATCAACACCGCCCAGTTTTTATGATACTCTCCTGAGAGTTCTCCGACATCCGCTTCGTCTACTTCAGAAGGTGTCGTTTTTAAAGCGTTTTTTTGTAAAACCCACATTTTGTTGGCAAATCTCCAGATCTGTCACGCTTTCCGGGTAATGCGCACTGCATTTTATAGCTTTCCCATTTTTAAAACACTACCTTCCACTTAATAGGCGTAGAACTTGTGCTTTCTTGAGAAATATTTTTTCCCCTCCTGCATGTTCCCTGAAAGCCTGTTGCCTTGCTGAGACGTGACATCTGTAGCGTAACACACACAAGGAAAATACCGAACCGTATGTGGCTCTCAAGCAACTCACCACATGGACAAATGCAACCCGTATCCTTAATTCAAACTGTCGTACGCAAACTTCCATGTTCCACCGATAAACTTAGTAACCATATTTCCTAATTTAGGACCTTTTCAATTAAAACGACGAGCTGCGTAGTCCCTCTATGTCCCGCACTTAAGCACGACTAGAGTCATGAACAAGAAATCCATACCATTATAGAAACATTTGCGCCAGGCCCAACATTATGAGTGTCTCGAACTCTGGTCGAAAAAGCTGCCTGAACTGAGGAGGATATAAGTTGTACATCTCGTGAATCAATTTGTTGCCTACAGATTCATAAAACACATCAAAGATCAGACACGCGCTGTCATTTGCATCATCACTGTCATATTCCGGTCTCACGGTGGAGTATTTGCAAAACTCTTGCTCTCTAGTTACAGCTGTCGGAGCTGGCAAATGGAGAGCATCGGCAGCTGCTGAGGCAGAGGGACTTTTATTTCGCCGGGTGCTGGCTGGGAGCAGCTCATAAATGTAATAAAGAAGGAGGCGAAACCTAGTACGCAAACGATTCTGGAGAGTATGCAAGTTGGTAGTTTTGGACTTAATGGATGCTAGGCGGGCAGGCTCATGGGAGTGGACAGCAACGAAGTAGTAGACTTAAGCGCAGGACGGGTCTGGAGCGCAGGATGGTGAGGGTCTAGAGTTGTGACCAGGGATGGCTGTGTGCAATGAAAATCCCCTTATTAGGGTATTGTGTGATAGGGTTCAACGCCGTTTGAAGCTAATTCTCATCACTGTATTATACATTCGTAAATGGCGTGCTAATTTTTGAAATCCTATGAGCTGTTGGAAATGCAGCTTTGTCATTTTTTGATTTTGTGTGTCTTCTAATAGCACAGTTGTGCAGTTAGCGTACAGAAAAAATAGAATGGAGTATTATTTATGGAAATACTACATTTCTACTTTAGATTATTCATTTGGCAAAATTCTTGGTGATATACGATTGCGCTGCAGTGATATTATGATTTCGATAGAATTTGAGCATTTGCGCAATTTATGATAGAAAGGTCTAATATGAAGAGTTTGATACTGCAACACAGAACATGCGCTGTAAAGTACGGTGCACGATTTAAAGTACAGCAGCTCGAATAGTATCCCAGGATGTATGCCCTGCAGGGCACTTCAGTAAGTACGGGAAACTTTGAGGACAAATTTTCGCAGTATTTATCCATCTCCCGAATTAGTTATTGTAATTATTCAACTCTGTCGGCTACAAATGTCAATATTACACGAAATGTAGGACATTATATTCCCTCTCTGACTTTGAGGGAGGGCACCACTCGCTCGTATTCAGTACTTGATGAATCAGGGTGGTTTATTACTGAAGGATATAATTTGCGCAGTAAACCACACTTGAGAAATGGGACAAGTTTTACTGTAACAACCCAACAACGCAGCTCTACCGGGTGGACTACAGATTCAGGGGCGTTCACAATCCGCGGTACTGCATTTTTTAGCATCGGAGGCTCGGCATCTGTGTTTAAAGCGCACTGTTCCCGTGATACTGACCAGTCTCGCCGAAAGGTGCAGAAGTCAGCAAGCCGAAACTACGAATGTAGCCGGCAAATTTTAGCATGGTCTCCCAGGCACTTCATTCTTTGATTTGAAGAACCATTTTCCAACTACAGCTTGAAGCTCTATGCAGTCAAGAATTGGAGGGGAGCAACTTTGTCCAAGTATTTTCGAAAGATCTCAGGTCCTACACGGTCGACGACTTCAAGAACCTAGGAACTGTTTTCCGACGTGAGCTTCGTGACTTCTTGCGAGTCAATTTTGTATACGTACCGAAGGATCGTAACGAACTTATCTCTGATGCTCTCCACATTTCTTTTGAAGGAATATCTACCTTGGCCACCAAATGAATCTATGGAATCAATTGTTCCATCACCTACAGGCCCCATACCATCAACTTCCTGGGATGCAGCTAACCAAGACGGATCGAGAAACCATGGACAAAGGTCTGCAGAATACGTTGCGAAGTAAGTACCTTGAGCTAATGGCATTACTACGAGAAGTATTTTGTCTGCTTTGTTCTGCGCGTACAACACTGATGACGAACACAAAATTGACGCAATTTCAAATATCTTTGACCCAAAGTACTCATTTTTCGAAGAAATATGTGATCAAGCTGAGCTGAATGAATAGGAAAGGCAGCGAGGCTTCTCCATAATAAGTGAGTTCAAGCCTAACAATACTACAACGCACTAAAAGGGAAATCAGTTACCCTTGCAGATTTAGCTTATGCTGTCAAGACTAGGTTCCACACAACAGAATGAACCAATCACTGCTCAGGGAGTAGGAATCTTTGCTACTAACATTTTTTATATCTCTATAACATGGTAAGCCCATTTCATCATGTCTGGAGGCTCTTATTGGTGGATTACATGAGATTCAGATATCAAACCCTGCAGAGTATCAAAACGAAGTTATAATGCGTAACAAACTCCTCAATGGTGTAAATTATATTGAACAATGCCGCTTGGCGTACTATAAACCAGCGGAGTCATTGCAGGGTGTCATTGCAGATTTACATTCTGCAGTTGCCACAACTTCGGTGACATTGCCACCTCCTAACTTTATGTGAGTTAACCTTGTTGACCTCATTTATAAAAATAACAAGCACAGGCATAACTCATATAAGGACAATAAATCATGTTACGTATGTGGTGAGGATGTATTATGGTCCTATAAAAATAACACGAAAGATCGCATGCAGGGTATGAAGCGAAGAAGGGCTTTCAAAAATTCACGCGCAAAACTTTTCGCGCTTGTATTACTGAAACTGATAAAAATGACGATGAGGAATCAGAAGCTGTCACTGAACATGAGGATATCATGTCAAGCCTCATTGACCTCACTAGTAAAAGGTCAAAACCAGGAGATACTGAGGGACCTACCGATTGTTTTAGAACTACGAGCTCCGCAGACAAAGGAACGTGCAACAGATAACCCTTTTTTGTATCACACTTACAGGAGTCAGCCGTTACTCATGCCATCACTGTAAATATCTGCTATTACTGTAAAGATCTACCGGCCGAACACATATAGGAAGACAAATTCTTTGTAATTATGGTGGACTCGGGGTGTGGCCGCGGGATTACCGGAGGACCTGAGCAATATATGGCATACTGTGCATATGTTGGGAAGAACCAAATGTTGACCGTACCCACACAACACAGATAATTTTTGGGAAGTTTTAGATCCGCTCACTTATTTTTGCTGAGATACAGTTCCTTTTTAGAAAATTAATATTTAGTTTTACGATCCACGTCACGGATGGAGTTATACCTATACTACTGGGTTTCCCTGATATAACACACCTAATTCTATACTAAAACAACATCAATGACGATCTCGTGCATGATAACTCAGGGCTGACCAATGAATCTGTGTGGCATGCATTCAAACTATGCTGTATCAATATTTACATGTACCCCCCTGATGTCATCCAGTATGATGCTGGGAAACAATTTATTTCGAAACCATTTCAATAAAACGCTGACCTAACTCATGTACGCGTTACTCAAGTTCCAGTGAACAGCCCGTATGAAAAGCAAAACTTGGTTGCTTTGTATGTGATGGATACAGTACAGTAGCAGTTTGATTTATTTTCTGTACTGTACGCTTGTCCCCGACGATTGAATTTGAATATGTGATGTGGATTATCACATTACAGTACGCCTGGAGAAATTGCGCAACACACGCCTACAACCACTTGCTTTTGGCTGGATCCAGTTTCTCCAATTTTTTCTATTTATGCGAGCGCCTGTGCCCTGCGACGAGGACTCTTCCGTCACGAACTACTGCAACGAACCGGTTCCACCCCCGATCTCGAAGCATTGTTCTGATCAGCTCTCGTTTCAAGATCCAACAGCTGCTCAAGTTGTTCCCCGCTCCACTGTCCGTGGTCTCTGTTCCACTGATCTTAGCTCCAAGTTCTCTCGTTCTTTATTCTGCAGTTTTTCTGACCTGTTACACCGATCAACTCAAGTTCTACAGTTGGTCGAAGACCTTTTGTTCCTTTTTTTCTATTCTTAAGCCGGGATCCCCTGGTCACCCGAATCCTGAACTTTCATAGCCCTAACTGCATGTCATTGGTTGAATGATATCATGGCCTTATCCGTCGTGCCTACAATATTGTCCCAACAGAATAACCGCAACTTGATGCTGAGACTTAAAATCAAACGGCAGCTAAGTCATTCAACAACTCTGTACGCCCTGAAGGTATGATACCTACGCCACTTGATTTTTGGGCATTTCATAAACTATGGCTACCAAAGGAACAACTAACGCAGTCCATGTTTCAAATAGCTAATGCTCTGAAGAAAGGTAGGATAGAAATGAGCAAATATTTTGCCAAACGGCAGATTAGAGAAGCCCTACATACTCGAAACGGTACATACACCTCAGTTATTCATAGCTGTTCTCCTGGTTCCCATATCCTGATGTATCGCCCCAAACTAGATAAGCGTGATAGGCTTTATCCTTTGTTAGATTTATATGGAGAGAGATGCGTTATCCTTAACCCAATTGACCCTACTCCATTCCATACCAGTTCTGTCATAAGATTCATCCAACCTGCCACAACGATTTAAACGGCACCTACGGTACCCCAACTAACGACTCAGTCCGTACCAAGTACTGTGCCACCAAACTCTGCCGCTAAAGATACATTGAGGCCAGCACATCCAACATAGAAATCTACTGACTCTGACTCTACACATACTCTAGGACTCACCCCTGCGCCTATACTGAATGACGCTGACGCCTCAATTACACCAACTGAAGCTAACGCCTTACCTACTCGCGACCCGGCACCGAATCTTGCATCAACTGCAGGCGTCAACCACGGAAATAACGGCCCTATTAAATGGCACAAACTTACTCTCGGACCATATTGTGGCAGCATTCATGGAGTTCCTGTCTGGAAAAAAGAAAAGGTAGTCCCTTGACAACGACGGGTTTAAGCAATCCAGAGAAACAGAGGTTAATGGGATCATATGTAAAGGTTTAAATACACCTGTTGATAAGTCTGAGGCTAAGGATTCTAAATTCTTTGGTACCCAGTATGCAGATGAAGTGAAATATACAGGTTTTTCCGATGCATACGAAAAGCTTAGGCTTTTCTTGCATGCTTTTAATGGTGATGACCATTGCCATTTGACTCACGCCCCAACTGTTCAGAGATCATGCCAACTCCTGCTCATATTAACCTGCGCTCTGGATCCTACATTTAAGTCTTTCACTCGTGAAATTTCCCAAGCATATGTTCAATCTCGGACGAAAATGAACTGCTCTTTCTATATGCAACCGCCTTTTATTCTTGGTTACCCTACTGTAACACCCTCTTGCGACTCGAACGACCTTCGCATGGCATATGTGAAGTATCTATTCACTGGTCCACTACCTATCACCGCCACCACACCGAGATCTTAAAGGTACTGGATGCAATTCATGACCCGTGCCTCCCATTCATCCTCAATTGTATGGCACGCACTTTTAGAAAAGATAATGCCAGCGGAATAACGCGTTAACAAACCAGTGCTAACCGATGACACATCAAGTGCAGGCAATGAAAAGTTTATCAAACTAAAGAACAACTCTTCAAAGCGGTTTCACTGTAAGTATGACAATTCCCTCGAAGATGGTGTAAATCTAAAGTTAAATTGTCCTTCAATATCATTGCAAGATGTTAAATATACACTCAACCAACCAGGACTTGTTCAAAGCCAGAACATGTTCAAAAGCCTAAGGTGATTTCTGAGGACCCTGTGAATGTTAAAGAACATTTTGCTCGACACACCCAAGGCGCTTGTGCTGCTGAAGTTTGTAGCCGGATTTATTGTATGGTATTTCTATCGCATCACAACACCTGAACCCCACAAAGATGATGTGAAGGTTCTCAACCGCAATATTTTGAAGTTCCTGAAAGTTACAAATTTAGGACTCAAGTTTTTGAATCTCGACATACAACCAATCATAAGTTGCTGTTTTCGTTGACTCGGGTTTCTTGTCAAACACGGGCACTTCATCGCACCTCGGGTTTTTTGTTATCCTGATGGATAGGATTTAATGGCAAAAATCATCAACTACAGGGCGTTGAAGTTAACGAGATTGGTATGAAGCGTTTTCGCTGCTAAGTTATTGGCTATATTACAATGTTTTCATGTATCTAAAACCATGCTTCATTTAATTAAACAAATTTTTGGATGCATTGTTCCACTGCGCGTATACACAGACTCCAAACACTTACATGAAAATATGGTGAAAATCAACTATTCTACTGAGCAAAGGTTATTAATCGACCTGAACATGCTCGAACAGTCTTACGAGAGACGCAAACTTCGCACATTTTCTGGATCCCTACAGCACAAAATCTAGCTGATGCGTTCACCAAAGATAACCCATCACAGGCCCTATGGAAGCTCATGGCAACGAAAAAGTTTGAGTTGACCCCAAACTCTTGCGTAGAATGCGGTCCCCTCAGCTGGACAGATGATAATTCGCTCTAGTTCTGTATGGCGCCTGTTTTTCGATCGAATAAACCCAAAAGTATACAAAGACTAACCGTCGAAGTAGAGAGTTTTATCTCGAATAAAAATGACCATAATAGACCATGTCACGCTACGTGGGAAAATTGGGCTGTAATTCCGTAAGCTCGCTTACGACTCCTCTTTTACATCCCTGTTGCTTTTTGAAGGGTTTTAGCAAGATTTTTCTACTCCCCATCAGCATTGTAACGTTTGTAAGCTGTTTTTAGAAAGGCGTAACATATTCGCATGCTCATACGACCACACCACCCCTAAGAGCGTTCTTATTGCTGCCTTTTAACTGCTTGATTTTCAGAACAGCTGCAGTGCGTAAGTAGATTATAAATTACGGATAATGGGTCTGGAGAACCGAATGTTTCATGTCTGACCGGTCATTTTGGTAACCCAGTGCTCGGTTTTCGTGTCGCATATTCTTGGGTCGTTCGAGATATTTTGACCTAACTCAGCCCAAGGATTGGAGTTAAGAAATTCAACTGACAGGGATAGATGCAATATGATTATCTTTGTCCGTACATAAGACTTTCGTTTGTAACTGGCTTCTTCTTCGAAAGGAGCGCTTGTCTCCTCTACGAAACAAGCGAGCAACACTGTAAACTCCAGTCTAATCTCATAATCACATCACGGGACAAATCGTCACTCCCTAGTAAACATTTTGCTGGCCTGTAGAGTATTTTTATGTGATCAAAGGATGACTACCGAAGCGTTACTACAGTACAGAAGATACCCCTTCCGTTTCCTTTCGAAGGTTCTCCAGTGGCCCTCTAGAGTTCCTTCATGTACTCCACAGGTACTGTAAACCGAAGGTCCTCCAATTGATCCACTTTTTAACACCCCTTAAATGGCACAAAAAAATATTTATAATATTAAATTCTTGGATACATCATTGGTACGTATGGCTATATGTGATTGGACGTTTCAATCCTCCTTTTTCCCAAGAGGGGCTCCATTCTGTCCAATGCCACTGGCCACTTGCTGATAATTAATGATAGCATTTTGCGTGGCATTTTCTACTGTACCCTGCGGTTACCCTGCTCTCCCTAGCCATCTCCAGAAAACCGCCGAAACTGTCCGGGCTTAGTCGTCCTCCTCAACCGCGATGCTCCATCATCATCTTGGATTCCGTCATCGTTCCGCCCCTTCCCGGAAATTCCAAGCAGCTCGTATCCCTTATGATTAGATATACTTCATGCAATTTAGAACAATTTACCGATCCTCCCCGTTATAAAGGGTCTGCCAGCGCTCTTAGTCTCTCATGACTCTCCAACCTAACCCTCCGATTCCGACTCACCGTAGCCCGTTGGGTACAGCCCTCTTCGACTTGGTGCCAATCCTTAAGACGATCCATGCTAGCCAATCGGGGCGTTATTGCATATCTAAAGCACCTGAGTCTTATCCGACGAAGCTGTTCCCGTGCTTTCTATCTTGATCCCAGCAAACTGCGAAGTTTGGGGTTGTATTCCAGTGCATCTACCCTTGAACCGTCTAAAAGAATGTGAAAGTAACGTAACGGATCTAGAAAGAAGGTTTCTCCCCTCGATGTGGTGATAAATTTCCGTTTCTGTGATACTTATGAACAAAAAGACCGATTGAATTAAGAATATAATAGGCGTCGCAAACAGTAGATGGTCGGAGTGGAGTATCAGAAGTTACGGATTAATGATATACCTGACCCGTTTCTGTCACCCTAAGATCTGTGGCCCAGTCCGCCAAAACCAACATGCAACCTTCCTCGCGACCATTGATATTAAATTTTACCTCATGAACTTCAACTCTCGGCTATCGTATATGTCTCTTAATTAATTTCCTAAGGCATCGACACTGTTCGGGGTTTCGTACTAAGCGGCCACGAAGCAGCCGATTCTTGAAGTGTAATTCCGTTTTCGGCCAGTAAGATAGAAAGAAACCAAAGCACCGTCGTCCCTATTTCGCAAAACAGCTCCACCTGGAGTACTTATTTCGTCACAAGATACAGCGTCAGAGGCTGCAGTATCATCAATGCTTTCGGAGGTCTTGACGTAATCACACAGGAGGTCTTTCAAGCAAATCCTGCAGGTGGTTACTTATACCATTTTAATTTCTAACGGGAGGTTGACACCTCAACCTGCGAATCACATAGGCTCCACCCTCATCCATTTCATATAGTTCATCGTCTTCTGGATTACTCTGGGCTTGTGATTGGACGAAAGGAGCAAAGTAAAACATTTTGTTGGCTTCCAACATTTGCGCGTTTTGTGCGAGAGACTTGGATGCCTATATCTTCGCTCTGAGCTACCTCTTCATGAACTCTATGTAACATTCAACCCCAAACTGGTTATCATGGATTGGAAGTCCACATCGTTCGATATTATCATGAAGTTACAGGAGGAGATGAACAGTGAGCTTACGTAACCCAGCACGTTTAGGTTCACCACGAAAATACACAGCCTCATAATTTCCATAGCAATCCAAAGCAAGACGCCTGAGATCTGCGACATCCTCTTCTGTCAGATGGGCGCGTGACCAGAGATCATGTATCTGCGTGAACTTCCTAAGTTCATCAAGATGTATCCGATTCATGTGATCACCGTCTAATTCGGGAATAGCTGTTGGAGTAATCTCCTGCCCTGTGCGTCGAGCCGCACTTCGGTCAACGCTGAAAACCAGACGCAGAGGAAGTGTGGACACAACAAATAGCAGGACGGTACGCTCCGGTAACGAAAGCGGAAATGAAACTCGTCAGATGACTAGTGGTGATAATAATGCATTCATGCCTCATTCGCTTCTGGTATCGAATGACTATCTTGGCCCTTAACTGCTTGTGATGACTACCGAATATGTATGTGGTGGTGGTTAGAATTTGCTGCTTAAGACGTAGCGCATAAATCTCGTGATTGTGTCTTCAAGTTGTGAAGTGTTCATGTCCAGTCCATGTGTCGAAATTATTCACGACGAGGTTAAAGTTAGCAAGACTATTCCCCAACCCACCACACCGTCCCAAGTTGCGCCGGGTTTTTTCTAGAGAGACGGTATTTTCGTTCGTGCGAGCGACGACCTCCTCCAAAGCGCAGAGTGCTGCAGCAGCGTCTTGCATGGGGTGTTTGGCAACGACGGGTGCTAGTGGGATGGATAGGCATGAAAGGCGGATTGTGCGGTTGCGAGGGATTCTTCGGCGAAAGTTATGGTGACTCCACTACACTAATCTCTATCCCTTCCAAAATCTCCTTCCCATCAAACATGCCGCACTCCAACTTGCCCGGCCGCATCCTGGCAGACCGCAAGCGCGGCTCCGCCCTCCTATCCGCACGTCCCCGTCGACAAACAACCACACCTCACACCCACCAACCCACCTTATCCAACCCACGTCTCCAAGCCCTAACCCGAACCCTGTTATTAACAATCGTTCCCCTTCTCTACTTTCTATCCACCCCTCGCGTCTTCACAACTCTCCTCCCTCACATCCCCCACCTCACATCCCCCACCTCACTCCCCCACCGCAATCCATCCCTGGCACAACAGCCATCGTCGCCGCCTGCCGAAACAGTAACCACCTCCTTCGCCACACCCTTCCCAACTGGCACGCCCTCCCCGTTACACATATCATCCTCGTCGACTGGTCCTCTCATCCCCGTCTCTGCAAGATGAGCTCGACCCCTTCCCAGACGACCCCGTCTAAAGCTAATCCGCGTCGACGCCGAACCAGACTGGTGTATCCCGCTCATACAACCTCGCCATCTCGCTCGCAACAACCGAGACCGTAACCCGCGTCGACTGCGATACATCCCTCCATCCAACCTTCCTAACGCGCCAACCAACCAATAAGATCACCTTTTTCGCCGGCGACTGGCGAACCGCCCGCGACGAAAACGAAGCCCATCTAAACGGCATCCCGCTCGTCCCACGCGCCGCCTTCTTCGCGGTGGACGCCTATGACGAGCGCGTCCAGACCTACGGCTGGAAGGACGAGGAGCAGTACATCCGTCTCGTTTCATACGGGCTAACACGCCGCCCGCTGCAATTCGAAGTCGTGCGCCACGTCACCCACGCCGACCAGATGCGCGTGCGCCGCGCTGACATCCCGGCCTGCGTCAGCATCGAGCGCAACGCGCACCTGCTGCGAGATGGGCTTTGACACCGTTTGCAGTCTGATGCGGCGAAAGAACCGAGTGTGAATCGGGTATTGCAGCCGGGAGCAGTGCCTTCGTCACTATCCGGCGGGGCACAGACCCGATGGTTACACTGAAGCTATATAGTTTCGTATTAACATCGGGGGTCCAGTGCAAGAACCGACCCTCGGGGATCACGTCGCCGACCTCTGCTGCCCTGGTTTCGACCGTCGTCACCGCCCTTACTCGCTCTGTTATGCGTTTGCGACACACGTTACCCGCGTCACGAAAAAGAGGAGGAAGGGAAGAAATATGTTACACGCTGTACACGTGGCAAACTTCCGGGGTGTAGTGGATAAAAATTTCTGTCAACCCGTCTGGATCATCCAAATAACGCCGGTGGTATAGTGGTAGCATACGCCCCTGCCACGGGCGAGACCCGGGTTCAATTCCCGGCCGGCGTACTTCAATTTGGGCAGTTCTGGTTGGCGACCGGTGTTTGATCAAAGTTCACATTTTTAAGGTTATTTTGCCATTCCTGGCGAGGTGCGGCGTCTGTAATATGTCGTGTCCCGCAATACGCAGAATTTAGTTACCGTATTCAAAATTAATTTTGTAGCGACTTCACTGTGTTGTACATTTAATGCATGAAAAATATGGTCAGCTGTTCCCTCAGGGAACAGCTGACAAAACACCCCAAATTTCCCCCTGTGTTGTACATACAAAAATTTTTCGTTTACTAATGATGTTATTAAATTAAAATTAAAGTTATAAGTACAGAAAAAAAACGTATATACGGTATATATTTTGAAGACCTCTCAATGATAACACTGCTTTCTGAACTATGGACGTGAGTTCCCTATCCCGAATCCAATTGCTACTTCACTCAAACTGCACTGAGCGTTAACCGTGGAAATCGTTGGTAAACCGCATGGGTTACTACGTATGTATTGCAGTGAACTAACTGCGAAGCTTTTCACTACCTGTGAGGTCGAGAGACCTGCAAAAGTTCCGCGGCAATTTGGAAGGTAGAAGTGGTAACTAACCGATGCTTGCGTCTCCCAGTTTGTGTCGTATCTCGTTGCCAAAGGTCCAACAACTAGATGTAACATTCCTCGACAGCTGTAAGGTCAGCGGCAGTCGCTATTTCTTGCTCTGCTATTGAACTCATTTATCCGATATTTCCTCCTGGGTCGTTGCGGATCGGCGAGGGTAGGGTATGGATTTTGCTCAAACCCTCGAACTGCTCGTGCGGAACAACTTCAGCGGAGGTCAATACAGATTTACGCAAGCAGATATTTCCATGTAGGATCGACCAACGAACTGAAAAAGTGCGCGCAACTTTTTATCGCAAGCTCATACTTGGAAATTTCCCAACTCGAGACAGCTACGCTCTCGCATGGTGACTGCAAGGTGGTACAACCCGTCGTAAAGTTTGGGTAGACTGGCTCATGCACTTGAACAACACAAATTCCTAGATGCACACTTGAAACGGCATTCTTGCTGCCATCGGCCTGCTTGCACGCGTGTTATCGTCGAGATGTCATGCGTATGACGCATGAATGAACTTCGATTGAAACTACTTACGAAGAGCCAAATTTCGAAAGTTTAATGCATTTATTTCTGTGAGGGGTAGTTATCAAAACGACAACGGTACGGGAAGCGCGAAGGGTGGAGGCGGTTTGAAACAGCCACCCGCGGTTGGCCGGTCGTCAACCGCAAGTTTTGACAAAGCTGTGTCAATGGCTTTGGCAGATTAATGCACCGAAACCAAAAACATCTTTAAAAATCGTATCTACTGCAAATCTAATCCAATTGAATTGCAGCAAAGACCTTACCTTTTCAAGCCTCACAACTTCTGTCACAGACTTGCTTTTTCGTTGACAGTCAAGACTCGGCACATTTAATCCCCATTTCAACGGCACTTCCTCCCGGAAAATGTTATTGCTCAGGTGTGCGAGTGGGAGCATAGAAATCTCACGACGGCGCACAACATAATCAGAACGGACTAACACAGCAGTTCCCTTTCAGCCTCTAAGCCGCGAAACATCATTCAGCATGCCAGCCTTTGCAACCCCCACCATTTTGCATACCTCAACACTTCGCAAATGCGCTCTCAAGCATCATACGCCGCAATGCAATCTTCAGAATCCTTCCCACAACCATCAAGTACCCTCTACAACTCGTCGCCGTCTTCTTCAGGCCGCAGCCCTGGCTCCATTCTCCCTACTTGATCCTGTGAAATGTGAAACCCTGCAAAACAGGGTACTCCACAAAGACCGCCTGTATGATGCCCGTAGCGGGTCCTTTGTACCGGCTTCAGCCGTTGGTACACTGATGCGTCGTGACGTTGGCAACACGTTTGATCGCTGTATTGTGGCCGGTGAAATTCATGACAATGTCTGCACCCACGCCGCTCAACTGGCTGTCATTGAAAATGCGAGACAATTGCCGGATGGCATGCCACTGACGGTGGGCTTTGAACAGTTTTATCGCGCCCATGATTCTATTTTGGACGACTATGTGCAGGGCCGTATGAGTTTGACGAGAATGTTGAAGGCAACTAAATGGGAGGATACTTGGGGGTTTGACGCAAAGTTGTATTCTCCTATATTTGAGTACTGTCGGGTCCATCGCATTCCTATGGTGGGTCTGAACGTCCCGTATGCGTTCGTGCAGCAGGTCGGTGCGTACGGATTTGATGGATTAGCAGATAATCTCAAGGAGCTTTTGCCTGACGACATAGACTTGCACAATGAGGCCACTTTAAGCACTTTATGAGCCTAATGGGGTGGGATGAGTCAAAGACGTACAGCGAGGTTCATAAGACCTCAGGACCGCACGGCGTATCCGTGGAACGATATTATCAAGCTCAGGTACTTTGGGAGGAGTGGATGAGTCAGTCAGTCGCTATGTCGCTGAACCAACGTCCTGGAACCAGAATAGTGGCCCTTATAGGATCTGGACACGTAGAGGGACGATACGGATTCCCGGATCGAATTGAGAAACGATGCCAGCAAAGGCCATACACGATAGTCCCAAGGCCAGTCGCTTGGGATTTTAATCAAGGCCTTGGAATGCCAAGTATTGCACGTCCAGACGTAGATATAGCAGATCTCGTCTGGTACACGCGGCGAGTCATAGACTTGGTTTAGTATGACATTGGGGCCACGCAAAATATTACTCGATTTGTATACCAAAACGACCTAAAGGCGTGTTGTTTGACTTGGGCTATGTGCATATTTAAGAGTTATTAAAATCGAACCGTCTATTAATCTCACGAAGCCCAACACAAGGTAGACGCTCCTTCAACTGCGCTGATTACCACCAACCAGACTCGCTGAGGCGTTTGGCGGCAAGTGACCATCAGTGTACTTGCTCAGAAGCTCAGACGCCCTATAGGCCACTGCGGCATCATCATCATCCACAAATGGCTGTAGCAAAGAGCCGCCCTCAGTTGCCGAGCCAAGGAACTCTACAAGACATTGTCGACACTCGGACAACCTTCTATATAATGTTTTGGTCTTACTGGCATTTAGTAGCAGGGTAAATATCGCTGGGTTCGCATGACTCAGAAGCTCTCGAGAAACCAGTAATTGCCCTTTTAAAAACATCTTTGACCTGGAATCAACGGCTGCCTGTGACATCATGACCCGCCGTTTGGCAAACGGCGTGCTTACCGTGAAGAACTCTATCACCATCTCGGAAAACTGTAAAACGCTCCTCAGGTTGGACCTTCCGGAAGTGATATCATCAGCGGCACCGTGAATTTTCGCCAATGTCTCCGGGAGGACACCAGCAGGACGTGCAGAGCGAGAATACACGAATTTTCGCAGGTGAATCTCCACATCGCAAAGAATCTTCCACTCCCTTGCGAAATGAACGCTTTCGCGTTGCGAGAGCATTGTCGCTTGCCTCTCTGCAATTTCTTGAAAGAGCTGCAATACTCTCAAGCAAAATGACTTGTCCAACAATCTGACCATTGCTCGCACGGAAACCAAATATTTTGTCGCTGCCGAGCGATAAGCCCTTCCGATGGTTCCACTCAGTCGAGTATCGCTGAAGGACTGGCTCTCGGTTTTCTCTTGCAATACAGTTGTGCTATCATGATGAGCATCGTCTGAGCTTTTGCCGATGAGCGACTCTTGCGACTCTGTGCAAAGCGGATCAAACAAAAGGATGCGAATTGTATCCAACACAAAATCGGGCCATGGACCAACACGGAACGTGTGAACCAAACAATCCGCGATTTCGTATGACTCAAGTAGACTGCGGAATGTAACTATGTGATCCCTTAAAATATCAATGTCTTCCTCCGGCAGATTACTCAAGCACTCAAGAACTGCAAAGTCATATATAACGCGAAACAAGCTATGCCTTGCAGACAATGAAGCAGTATCCGCGTACAGTGTCACCACTGTCTCAATTCCACCAATCTCCTCGAGACAATTATAGTCAACAACGGGCAGAGAAGTTAGATCATCCCTATGATGCTGCAATCGCGGACAGAGACCCTCTGCGATGAGCACATGATCTACATCCGTGTGAGTCGAATCACCAATATGCAACGCAAGAGCAGCGAGGCAGCGTGAGGATATGTTGTCGCTTGGCCGCCGGTTACTGGATCTGAGGAGGGCGAGGTAGCAGCGGAGAGCACGTTCCCACATAACGTCGTCATCCTGCCGGCCGTGCATCTCCTCGACGACATCTGAAAACACTTCGCGCGCGACTTCTTCGACCGTAACCCACGAAGAACGGTGAATAAAGCTTGCATGGGCACCGATGTTCAGTAGTAGAGTGAATATAGAGCCATCTCTCTCACTCCTTTCGGCGCCTCGCATTCTTCTGACGATTTCAGTGAGGAGACCGAAACCAGCCTCTGTGCTCTCGAGACAAGCCCCAACGACATAGCCAGTCAAAAGTTGGAGGGCGCGATTACGCCCCTTTGCTTTCAGAGAGGTGTTGGTGAGATACTCGTGCAGCACACTCCATGCCTCACCACCAGGCTCCTGGCCAGTGTAAAGGTGCCAATGAATAGGTCCGTGGCGCAATGGAGTGTCTTCTACTCTCTTCTTATTGCGCTCCCGACTGAGAACGAGCGCACCAATCTCAGAATCCTCTGCGCTCTCGGCAGACAAAAAAATGAACCTGTCGGCAATGTTGTGTTCCGTATTCTCAGACGGGGAAGGAATCGGAGGAAACAGACAAGATAACTGATGATCTTGAGCTGTATACGGAGGAGGTGGTAGGGGAAGGGTGAGATTCGGATACGGGTCGGAGAGTGACTGCGTGCTTGAATCAACCAGGCGACAGAGCTCTTAATTGGTTCACCATCTGAAACAATGGTAGGCTCCGGTGGTTGCGGGGATCGAGCTGACTGCGGTCATCCAAAAAGCTTGGGACCCAGGATCCCTCCTCCCCATAACTCTGCTTCCTCTCTGAGCGCGGGATAGCTGGAAGTGGTCGCGTCGGCGGTGGAATCAAGTTGTTCACTTGAATAAAATCCGAATGTTCACTATATTCTGGACCAGGGGCTTGCGTCGCTAGCGGGGGGCGATTCTTCAGACCAAGATCGACTAGCTTTTCCCCTCTCGCGTTTTCCGGTTTCGGTGGCAGAGGAGGGGGCGGTGAACCAGGGGGCGGGAGTACGGATGCGCGGGCAAACCCTGGTTTTGGCGGTAGAGGAGGTGGCAAGGGCTTAGGGGCGACGCCCTCATTTTCAGGGTCGCCGTTTGGTCGAGGTGGTAAGCGAATCACGGAGCTAATTCGGTCTTCCGAGTCTAAGAGACTCAAATTCTTCGGTCGACCTGCGAAACTTTTCGCTCAGTCCATTTCGTCGACGAGACATTGGCGTTGTACTTGAGGGGCACAGGTGAAAGAGCCTTTGCCAGGCAAGGAAACGCTGGCAAACTGGGTAAGGATTCAGCACTTGGCCTGGTGCATATTTTCATGACGTGCTTGATAGCATAAAGTAAAATGATCGGCTCGATGGCGGATTTCGCCAGGCCTGGTGTGATCGATGAGTATTACAAAGAAGTTGGAAGCCAATTTGCAGTCGAGTTGGTCTGTCACATTGCAGGGTTCTTACTCAGAGAGGTGGCGGGTAAATATCATCTCTCTCTGCTTCAACCGAAAAGCACTACTGCAGTAGTGTACTGTACTGTAGATGTACAGTACAGTTCAGTATATGGTAAAGTACAGTATCGTACCGTACTGTGTCGCTGCACATGGCCGACGTGGACCACCCGGTTAGCTATAGCTTAGCAATACAGTCGGATCCTGCAGCGGACACCAGTTATACTGTACCGTACTGTACTGTACTAATGCCTTAAGGTTCTACACGTATTTGTACTGTACTGTACAGTAAATGCGATAATGCAGCTGTATTATAATTGTAAATAGCTTGCGAGGGATCAGCCGTATTGATGTCTTGACAAAGAATTTTATTTCTTGCCATAGTTTGCATACTGTACTGTAAAGTACGTACAGTGCAGTACAGTATACCGTACTAATGCCATGCTGTGCTGTGAAAAGAACAAGGCGAGGCTTTCTGTTTCAATTGTGTTCGAAACTTTCGCCGCGATGTTCAGGCGTCGTCACTGCCCTATTGATGAGCATGCTAAGCACGCCGCATTTCGCTCGGCCCAACGGTACCCAAGCCTAAGGCGCAAATTCTTCAACGCCTCAGCTTCGCTATCAGGTCCAGTGTCGCTGCGCCAATTGCTCGCATGCCTTGTCATGCCGAGGGCATCGCCACCCTGAATAAACCGCAATCCTCGTTCGATATATTCTACCTAGCGACAAGTCTACACCTGTCGTAAATTTAAAGAAACATGTCAAGGCAGGATGTGTTAGTCTGTGGCTTCCGCTCACGGATCGGCAGAGCTGCGGTAAAATGTGACCTCCCATAATATCCACCCCGTCTACCAAACTACACAGGAAACTTCACACACCGAGATTCGAGCATAAGACTTTGGCAACCCACGATCTTTTCACTTACTCGTCGGTCAGCAGGGTAGAAACAAAGTGCTGCCTTTTAGAGAACCAAAGTGCATACATTGCGTCGATGTATGCAGCTCTTGCTAACCTTGCCGTCCGCGGTGATGTACTCGTAAACCTACGACCCCCACGCAGTAATGGGTCCGCATGCGAAGTCACTTGTCTCGCTCTCAAGCTCATTCCGTCGATGAGCTCCTCAACTTTGTAAGTGCATCTTCCAGCGGAATAAATCTCACATTTCGCAGTTTGGTATTCGCACCACTTTTAAGTTCCCTGATTGTTTGCTTGAGGTCAATCACCTGGACGTCATTCAAGTCAATAGACGCGTTTGGATCCCTCACTTTCAGCTTGCCGACAGTTTCATCTAGGTTTTCCTTTGCGAAGAATAACGGGTAAACATTTTGCCCGTTTTTTCTTCCTTGATGGCTAGGCCATCGATGTAAAAGATTGGCACTCCATTCTTTCCAAAAATTTGTTCAAACGCACCGTCGGTAACCTCCTGCGCTATTTCCACCTCATGACTATCAGGAAACAACTCAAACCGTTCCAGTACTGATTTGGCCGGTGTTGACTTGGAATCCAGGAATTTGAACGCCTCTTCCAGGCTGATAGAGAGAACTCTTGCATCGGAATTATCCTTGCTTATCTGCTCTAAAAATTGCTGGGCATCCGCCGGTTGCACGAAAAAGTACCCACGACGCAATCGACGATCATCTGATTCCGACATGTACGGACGTCCTGTCGCGTCGGTAACAGTGAATACAGGTATCCTTCTTAATTGCGAATCCAGTATTGCACTCCCTTGAGCCGAGGTTGCATTCCGAATTATTCCTGCAAGGGGAAGAAAGCTGCCGATGACTAGCCCTGCCACAAGAATCACAGAGCCAATTCTCATCCCTAGCGACTTATCTGATGACATCTGCAGGTTGCTGGTCTCGGGCTGCATTGAACTGTGTTGAAGTTTGTCGGAAACAGTGAAACTTTGCGGAGTGGTGACTGTCTCAAAGCGATTCGATGGTTGAGATTTCGGGATACAGACGGGTTTAGCCGCGTAAGTGGCTCTGACACTCGTTAGAAACACGCCGCGGCCCCTACAAAACAAGGGCGCTCATTTTTCTGCGGACGCCACTATTTGGTCTGTCAACCGAGGCTGGTTTGGAAGCTGGTGCTCTAGATATTCTCCAGAGATCTCACCTGCAATTACAAGCGATTGATGGTTGCGTGACACTGTCCGAATTCGTCGAAATATGCGAGTTGCCATTAGGATTTATTGCCGTACCAAACTGTGCGATATTTTCCTTAGCGAATTGAGATCAAGGCAAGACCAACCAATCATAAATAATCTGACAAATTCCCGTACTGTGCTGCGGGTATAAACGTATCAACATCAACACCCTCCGCCAGAGGTACTGTTCGCGAAGACCTCTAGCCGCACGTGAATATCCATTCTACGGACAAACACCTTGCCATGGCATTCGTAAGCAGCTTCACAACCAGGTCGCAAATTTCTCGTCGACCTGCTACGAGGACGACATCACATGGTCCATGTTGCGGATTAGACGACATTCCGCGTGCACTGGCGCCTCCTGCAGCCGCCATTCTCCTTTCCCTTTCTATCCTATCGCCATGTCCAGTACTTGCAGATGAAGCCCCACTAGTGTTTGACCATGATCAAAGTCTCTCTGGGGCAGATTTTTCCCACAGGTCCGACCTCCACGGTGCGATATTCTCGAAGTCAAATTGCAAGGGCGCAACTTTTGCCGGTTCTGATCTCACTGCCGCGCAGTTGGACGACGCCAATGTAGGTAGCACCGAGATTAACCCGTATGACATCCACCACGATGAGTAAGGGCTTATATCAGATTCATATCCTTAGCGTACTAACCTCGCTGGGTTTCTTGCCAATCGTACTCTGGCTCTGTGAGTAGTTCCAAGAGGCGAACTTCGAGGGTGCAACTGCAACGAACGTTATCGCGACCAACGCAAAGTTCCAGAATGCCAACCTGAGAGATGTCGGTAAGCTTTTTGTTCCAATTTGTGACGTACTGCCATCCATGACAAAGTCCGTGTTCCTTCAGCCTTTTTCTGTGTCCTTACCCTGGGAATGTTGAGATCTTTTTCGAAGACTTTTCTAATAGCAATCTTGTTGGCGTGGTAATCGACGGGGCGGACATTGAGGGGGCAGACTTTTCTGATAGCCTCTTGACCAAGGCAACTACAATTAAGCTCTGCAAAAAGCATCTGGGGTAAACTCAAGGACAGGAGTACCGACCGCAGAATCCTTAATGTGTCCAGAATAATGTGTGAATCTCTTTATTCTATCCAACGGAACAGACCCGCCATGAATGTGAATCAACATATCCGATTTTAGCTGTAGCATTCTGCGCCCATGGCGGTGGAGGAACTTCGAATGACCAGTTGTCTGATTCATATTTGAGGGCATGAAGATGAAGAAACATTTGCTGAACCGCCACGTTCTTCACGTTTGTCACTTGAGGGCAGTTCGTGCAAAAAAGCTCGCGCCCTTCCTCAATACAAGATAAGTGTCGACCGTGAAGTTGGAGGGAACGCCTCGACCAGTGGCAAGCGAGGTATGATCGACTTTGAGAAGCGGCGGTCCCGTTATCGCTGAATAAGGAGTGGTGGGCAGTGATTTTCATTGGATCTTTCCCTTCTTGGCAAACAAGGCTAGTCTTCGAACATGAATTGCGGTCTCCGTAAAGTGGGTCATTTACGATAGGGTAGCCCATGTGCGCTAGGTGAATTCGAATCTGGTGCGTACGCCCTGTACGCGGTCTGCATTCGACGATGCTAGTTGTGCCGTCTTTACCTTGAGACAAAAGCTTGAATGACGTCATTGCGTGGGCGCCATCAGGACGGACGAATGACCTCATTTCTCGTTTATCCCAAAACAAAGGCTCATGAGAAGTAACTGGTTTCGACGGAAACGAACCATGAACTTCAGCAACGTATGTCTTGCGGAACTTGTGTTCCTTAATTTCGGCGCTAAATTTGGCGGCAAATTCCTGGGTCTTCGCAAGAATGACCAGGCCGGAGGTTTCCTTATCCAATCGATGTACTGCCAACAACTTTCCCGTACCATAAAACGCCTTGAGTATGAACAAGAGAGAATTCCTTCTATATGTACCACAAGGATGTATGGGCAGGGATGGCGGTTTAGAGACGACCATATACCCGCCCTCATCGTATGCGACGAGTATCGCGGAGGACAACACGGCAGATTCATGCCTGTGAACAATGTGTACAACCTCATTGCCATCTTCCCAGACAGTGCCTTTAGCCACAGGCCGTCCATTGATCTGGACGCGACCGCCATCGATCTCCTTTACCCAGTAGTTTTCATCGGTATGTTTGAACTCCTGACTGAATACGCTGAGGATGGTCTGATCTCGCCACCGGGGCTTGAAATTTGTGCGAAACTCAAACACGTATGGTCGTACGTACCTGAGATCTCCGATTGTGACGTAATCGTGCTCAGAAATGTAGTCTAAATCAGTCTCTGGTTTCTGTTGCCGCATTCTCTTGTTTGGTTTAAAGGCACGAGCCCTTGCCTGGCGCTTCCGCCCCATGTGCGTGGTCAACTTGTTGATAATCTGTATCTCAGTGTGATGGTTGTCAACAGCAATTCCCCGCGAAGTGACCTATGGTTTTCAATTCGAGATTTGCGGGAGAAATATTTATTGGTTAATTCTGATAAATGGTAGGGTGCCGCTCGCCTGCGATTTTGCGAAGTATGTGAAATGTCAAAGAAAGAAGGGCACGCTGACAGCCTCTGGCGGAAAACGAGACCGAATCAGCGCTGAGGTGCTGTGGTACCAAATACTTAAATCTACAGTAATTCGATCAGCCGCGGCCGCCATGGTTGATCAACAGACAACGTTGGTATTGATGTACATGTACAGTACAGTACGTACAGTATAGTTCAGTACAGCACAATACTAGACCCCTCTATCATGTATGAGGGATACTCCGAATGAGCCAATGTATTCCTGGCAACGAGGGTTGCCCGTGAAATACTGTTGGTCATTTCGCAATGATCCATAAAAAAACAAAAGAAAAAGTATGTACAGTATGATAACAATGTAGTACAGTGACTAAAAGGGAAACTTACAATCAAATCATCTAGAAATGAAAGATAACTCTAATAGCAAGCCCGCTCTTTTCGTAAACGACCTAGACATTGATATAAAACTCAATCTTCCCACAATAAATTTCACTATACGCATACCAAATACCATCAATCTCAGTAACGCAATTAAGTCCTCTTACAGTAGCATCTTTTTACCCCTCCCTACCTTCCCCGACCGCTCAACGAAAATGCCGTCCACGCAGCAAGCAACAATTACTGAAAGTCCCGTCCTTATCCCAACCCAGCAGCAGGCGGAGAATGCGCTGATATTCTTGCGGACGCTGCTGTAGAGCGGGAAGCGGAACTGCAGGAATTTGATAACAGCGACAGCGATTTTTCCACTGAGGATGAGACTTCATCCCCTTCCCCTGTTTTCGACATCTTCTACGAAGCGGGCGGCGCGAAAGCAGTACACGACATGACTAACTTCGATGCTTCCGAGTTCAGCACTATTTGGGGAAGTGTGGAGCCAATTGTCAGTGAGCGCTATAACGTAGAGCCTGGTAGAAAGGGGAATTATGGGGGAACGGATATTCTTTTTATGCTTTTAACGACATTAAAAGTAGGAGGGCAGTGGGAAATTCTGGCGAAAATGTTCAGCATGTAAGGTCCAACGTTCGAGAAAATGATGACAAAATTCATGGAACTGCTTAGTGGCCCTCTTTACGAAGCAGTTGTAGAACGTAATCGGACTATTTTTCCTTTCAATCAGATGCTTCAAGATGGCAAAAAGTTTAAGTACTACCCTACCGCTAGGTACGCTACTGATGTCACTTTTCAGCAAGCGAACAGGCCGAGTGGAAATATGCAGGAGGGGAAGGTTTATTTTAGCGGGAAACACAGGCTTTATGGGTTCAAAGTCGAAGTGTCTGTGCTTCCGAATAGACAGGCTCTGAACTGTTCGACGCACTACTCGGGGTCAGTGGCTGACTCGGAAATCTTTCAGCGGAATATCGACTTCCACAGAGAGGCCCTGAAAAAGACACTTTCTGAAAGAGAAATTGCCGACATTGGTCCCCTCTGTGGTGAGTTCCCAAACTATTGGAGTGTATTAACGGATAAGGGGTACCAAGGGGCTAGGGAACTGACCAGGGCATTGACTCCGAAAAAAAGCCGCGTAATGGAATTTTAAGTCTGTGGGGGGTAGTAAGAAGTAAGTGGCGCTGGAAAGAAGACCGCCACGATTGCGTTTTTCGTCTTTGTGTAGCCCTGTCAAACATTCACATTCAGATGCATCCTCTGCGCTCAGAAGACAACACTCAGCAAAAGCGGTTCAAAAAGAGACTGTATTCTATTGGCGAGGATATTGCTACTAGGCGCCGCAACGTTCAGGAGCGCTATCGTAACAAGCGGCGCAGGCGGATTGAATTGCAGTTCCGTAATGTAGAGTTCAACAGTAGAGAGTTTGAGTCTGATTAAAGAAAAAACTTTTATTGTTTATGAAACGGCCTTCGCCAATCCGAATGGATACGGAGCGGGAGGAGGGAGAAAGGTCGACAGAGTTTGACACCACAGAGCTAGGGGCAAGAGGTAGAGTGTCGCATGAGCGGTTGTGTCGAATCAAGTCCCCTGCTGCGCTCCTGGAAATGGAGGCGTGGTGCCCGGGTGCATCAAATATTGGGAAGTGCTGGGCGGTGCTTGCCGCGCACATCGCGCAGAGACAAGAGCATTCCAATGTAGGGTTACCGAGGCGAACATCATCCATAGTGCGCCACACATCGACCTCGATGTAGTGGTTCGTACTGTACAGTGCTATCACAAATGCACTCAGCAGTAGCTGTATGCAGGGTGACCAATACATGAAACAGACTATGGATATACGACGATTTCCCTGGCGCAATGAAATCGTCGTTTTGACCCCCCCAAGAAATAAATGGAAAATACGGATTGTGAAGTTTAAAACGACGTCGTTTTAAAAAAAAGTGCCTCTGTGGCCCAGAAACGAAGGTTTGTACAGTAACATAATTACAGTTATATGATGAGTTGTATGCCAAGCGGATGACCAAGACAGCCCCAGCCGAACCAACCTAAGAACCAATAACAATACAGCAAGTAGACGTCCCGCCAACGTGACGCTTTACAGTGCACCTCTACCCTCCAGCTACTAAGAGCACCGGTGCCTGCCGTATGATCATGCTTTCCACACAATAAGTTTGGCATTCAATGGATCACAGACATTGCGTCAGAGATTCAATAAAATATCCCAGTGTACACACGTGTCATTCCCATTACCTCTAAAGCAGTAATGAAAGAGCACTCGTCGTAAGATCAATGGTTTTAGGACAAAGATCAATTAAGAAGTGAGTAAAGATCACCTTAATGTTGTTTCCTGAACCGGGAGAACGATATATCTATGGCTAACAAAGATCATAGGACTCTTAAATTCATGAAATTCTTTATTTGAGTACATCGACAGTACACGTTGAGAGCTCAGTGCTCTTTGTCGTTGTAGTTTTTGATGGCTGAGGAGGTGAAAGTAACCACAGATTTCACCATGCCCTTGATGAAAGTCTCGTCAAACAAATTTCGTGTATCTATACCTTCATAAATCGGCGCCGAGATGCTCCGGCGGTTTTGTGATATCGCTCGTAACGTAGTTTGATTAGGAAAAGTGAGCACCTCAGAAGACGCATCGCATATGGAATCAAAATTACCCCGATTCAAGCTCTTTGAGACGTGATCCAACAAATAAAACCCACACTGGATACAATCATTTTGTTTTGGACCCAGAACACAAACCGCACTGCTTGCATAGAACTTCTTCAACTCGAGTAATGCTTTCTTCACCGAATCATTTTCACCCCCGGCCGAGTTCCATTACTGCGCTTTGATCTCGTTCTACGACCGGAACTATTAAGAATTTAATCCTTTTGGAAGTTCCCTTTGATAAATCGGATTGTCTTTCTAAAACAAGCATCTCTCACACTCTTCCCCATGCTTTCAATCATAATCAACTGCGGTTTTCTAAAAGCAAACTTTTCTATGAGATCGAAATCAACAGCACTCTTCCGCTCATTGATAGCGTTGATCAAATACCGAAAAACCTGCCCCATTCTTTTTATGGTCGCAAAGAAGTAATGGTCCACTTCTTTTGGCTGCCCTTGCTTTGGAGCCGGCTTCCCTTCAGAGGAAGAATCATATACTGGAATTAAAATCCAGTCCGCACTATATAGATTACCGTTCAGTCCATTAGTGTCTTTTCGGAACATTATACCAAGCCTTTCGGCCTGTTTCTCAATGGAAAACGCTACTCCAGCAGAAATGTCACTTATGTTTGACGGATCTCTGATCACCCAAACTGATTCATGATCTAGAATCGCAGGTTCCAGTCCTTTCAGTTGTGTCAGACATGATATTCCCTAGCGGATGGCGTCATCATACATTAAAGAAGGGTACTGCTGAAAGGGTTCATATCCCTCCCGCACACACTTGATATCAATCCCATTCAGAGTTGTGGCCCGGTACACTATCTTCCCTATCTCTCCCGATAAGGTATCACATCCTGATAGCCTATCTATCCTGATAGGGAAGATAGTGTACCGGGCCACGACTCTGGTATATTACTGCTTAAATCCAAATCTTCTTTAGAGGCCGTAGCATCATTAGACCCTTTCCCACTTTGGCCTACTGCCACTGTCTCATTCGTACAAATCCCTTTGTCTGTTGATTCATTGGTCCCCGGTTCATGAGTGTGTCGAGCGCTGCGAGTCGCCACATCCGTCGTTGGGGCAGTAGCTCCTTCCTTAACAAATTTGTTCGAAGGATCCCGGTGGCCTGATCTATTGTTCGCATCACCCACAATATTGCGAGCGGCGGAATTGGAGTCCATAACGCTTTTTCTTTGATTGCTGTTTCTTTGAACATCGTTTCTTTGATCCACAGTCTCTCGCTGTTCTTGGTATTGGTAGATGAGTCAGCGGGAGCATTATGCTTTGCTTTGCGTGTTTCAGAATTACATGCCGCACTGCCCCTTTTCTGTCTTCTCCGCCCTCCCCATATCTATCTACCATATTGCCGCATGGATTTTCTTCCTCACGGATTTCCCCGTACTCCACGGCAGTATTAATCACTTTCTCCATATCCGACTCATCCGGATCTCCGACGTCATCATCGTTCCTATCATCACCGACCTGCCCCCAATATAATTTTCTTCCTTGTGTATGTCGTTCGTCACGTTTTCCGTTTTACCATCAATATCGCTGGCACCGTTGACAAATCCCCGTTGCTCACCCTTCTGCCTAGTTTCCATAGAGCTCTGATTTACATCCATTAGAAAGGGCTGTTCATCAATCACGACTCTTTTCGCATCGTTATTACCAATTACTACCTCAGGTATACAAGGCTTGTATGCTTTAGCATTGCCCACCTCCCTCTCAGTAGCCTCTACCTCTTTCAAAACTTCCTTCCCTTTTCTTGATGTTGAGGAATTAACTACCCCAGTTGATACGGGATCAATGTCACGTTTCCACCTTGACTTAGTCTCCGGCACTGTTGCGTGAGAGGGGGAAGTTCCATCCATGCCATGGACAATGATTTTGTTCCGAGACACATCACTGCAATCCCCAATAGCGAGAAGTTTGGGGTTCTTTTTATTTCTGCTTCTCGGGGAATGTTTCTCATCAGTGCAAATACCGACTCGACGATCAGAATGACCCCTACTTCCCAACGTTGAGTATCCACCCCACATCGGTAATTTATCTTTAAAATATTCAAACGCGTTTACTTGCATGGCTGTCTTTATTGCCGGCAAAGCTTCGTGAAAGCGCCCTTATGGCTGCAGCTACAGCAATACGATACAATTTGCCCCTCTCTAGCATCCGAGTGCCCTCTTTCTTAAACTGTGCGTATCCCATGACTTTCTGTAATTTCCGTGAAGGTTTCTCCTCATGGACAGCCCCGCCATTGTTTGGATCCCCCTGACAATCTCCAGAGCACGGGGAAGGTGAGCGCGAGCGTTCCCCTTTTCGTTTTCTACGAGACGATTCTTTGTTCACTGCGCACTTAGTAAAGAACAATGTTAGAGACAAAAAATAGACATGCACAAACTCAGCAATTTGCTAGCTTTAAAAAGCGGATCGCAGTTGTGAACAGTAAAAACCAACGTAGCCAACGAAGAAGGCGATCGAAAGTGGTAATTATGCACAGATGTAGCTAGTAGATAATCTTGGGACGGGGTTCGGGCCCCTGGAAAATGAAAAGTGTGTGCCCGTAACGCGCCGCGATTGAATTGACCTCTCGTTTCACAACAGCTCAGTTGAAGTTCCCCCGCGAATGTTTGCGAACAACGACAAATGTAAACACCGCGAAGGGAAGAATGGAGGGCTGAGTTAGGCGTGCTAGTCCACTTGATGGGGATCGATAATAGTATGAAGTGATGCGCGCGAGCACGTGAAGTTGGAGCAAAAAGACTTCGGGGGGGCATTTTTGGGGAAAGTTTCCCACCTGATGTGGAGGGTGGCTAGATTAAAGCTCCAAACACAGCATGTATGCCTTCGAAGCATATTTCAAAAGCTACAGCAGTGCTCAAAAAATTGAAGATTTAATTGTTTGCCCCTCTATGACCACAGCGGGAAGCCGTGCCGTCCAAATTAAATAAAATAATGGAATATATTAATTCTCATTTAATGGTACCTGAAATCCCGTCCCAAGAGCTCCGGTACCATACATATGTAGTTCAATAATAAAATTCCCTCAGGAACCAGTGATTGCAGGACATCTGATGCCAATATCCACTGGATACTTGTCGTGACCCATTTCTAGCACTGGGACCCTAAAAATATTGTGAAATACTGTAATAACACAGTTCCCATATTATATTTACTATTAATTTTATCACAAATGCAGCGATTGGACGACGTTGGATGCGCGCGAGCACTGGTTACTTGTCGCAACACGTTTTCGCCAAGTAGCAGCTACTCCCTGAGGTGATTACAGTACAATAAAGAGTATCTCAAGTAAGTTTTAAAAAATAAATGGATATTTAAGTAATCTCGATCTCGTTTATAAATAAAATGCGGTTTGGGGCCAGCTCCATCACGACATCCCTCAGGGAACAGCTGACCATATTTTTCATGCATTAAAAACACCCCAAATTTCCCCCCCAAGTCAGACAATGTTCTAGTTTTTAGCAGTTTTTCCTCTCGTACCGCGGAAGGGGGTAAAGTCTCAAAGCAGGAGGCACTTTGGTATTATGATTGGAAAATTATTGGTGAATGTATCGAGAGGCTTCATCGTGTCTGCCTTCCACCACTACACGCAAGTCACGCGTGACAGGCTGCTTCCTACTCTAGCAGTCTGTCATAAGTACACCAACGCTGAGCCAACGTGTCTGTCTGATAAGGTCCTCGTGTTCAAGTACTTGCGCAAGTGCGAAGGCAACCCGTTGAACAGGGCTATATAACCTTCGACTTTGGTCGCCACCGCTGCTGTCTCTGCTCCCCAAGTCGTCGCTTGTTCTCACCATTCGAACCAGCTCCGGACGAATCAACCGTCTAGGCCGACCTTCACACTTCACACATCACCATGTCTAATGAGTCCTCCTCATCCTCTTCTGCACCATCCGCCAACTCTCGTCTTGACACCCTTGAGAACAAGATTGTTGGCATCGAAGGCCAACTCTCCGAGATCATCAACCTTCTCCAACCGAAGTCCGGATCTGCTAACCCCGCAACTCCCGCGGTGGCCCAAGCAAGTGCCGCAGAGAATCCGACGGACCCTGCCGCCGTCAACCCTACATCGGATACAGAAGTCGTTCGTCCCGCTACCGAGGCGTTCCAGGTCAGTAACCTGCAGTTCTCGCTACCTCCGCCCTATGCAGAAGCCGTGGCCGAAACTTTTGGTACCCGTCGAGCCTACGCCGCTACCGGAAAGCTCAACAAGTTTCAGAAACCGTCTACCGTTGCCCCCTTTCCCGCAAATCGGTTCATCCCGGAACCGGAGGGATTATTCGGTCGTATCAAGTCAGCTGACCAACGTGACGGTTGGGAAGCAGAAGTCCTGTGGAACATTGGGGAAAACTGCGAGAACGCTCTTGCAACAGCCCACAAGGTTACCGAAGCCCTCGTGGCTAAGGACGTCGCAGCCGCTACCGAGGCATTTGCCGTTCTTCATTACTTTCTTCAAGCATCCTATTCTCGCGTTTTGGAACGCGTCGACTTCTTCACCGACGCTTTGGAATCTGGCAAGTCCGAGGCCATTCTCTTGCAGAAGTACCTCCGCGAAGACGATTTTAGTTACTCCTCCGAACTCTACAGCTCCACCAAGCACAAGTTCGCCGAGCTCCGTTCCCAAGCCTACGCTAAGGAGTTCAATAAGCAGCAGGCCTTCTCTAGTACCCGGCGTCAAAACAGGCCTCAAGGAAGGGCTAGCTCCCAGGACCCCATGCCTGCTCGCAAGTAAACCGGTCGCAGCCGCGACCTTTTCTTTCTGCTATGTCGCACGTTCTATGGCGCAACACTCAGAAAGCCGCTTCTTAATGGTCCGAACACCTCCACGCCTCGTAATTCCTCGTACGTGCAATTCGGTTCGGAGTATACGAAGCACCCATTCAAACTTCCCTTTCCCTTACCCAATTCAAACTCCCTCAAATCCCTGTCGACCCACAACACCGGGATTTCTTCGACTCGGCTATCGCGGACGCCCTACATCGGAAGACCTACGAGGAAATCTCACCCGCCACGGCTCTCAAGTTACACCGCCAAGGATACCCAATATCCAATGCTTTCGTAGCAGTATCTGCAGGCAAGCAACGATTGGTTATCAACCTCTCTCGTCAATCGACGTTGTTCAGGGACGTGCCGGTCAAGATGGAAACGTTAGAAGGATTCGCTCTGGAGCTCAAACAAGCAGATTTCATGTTTTCCTTCGACATCGCGAAGGGGTACCACCACTTCCGCCTACACCCCGATATCCGGAACTGGGTCCTGTTCAAAGCGGACAACCGGTATTTTCGATGTATTGCTCTACCGTTCGGCTGGAAACTTTGCCCCGCATATTTCATCAAGTTTATGCGCCCGTTCGGCCGTTACATTCGCCATCACTACCGTCTGCGAATTCACCCTTACATGGACGACTTCCTAATCGCTGTGAGAAGCCGCTCTCACCTACGAAAGGCTCGTCACCAAATCGATCATCTCCTGGAATCTTGCGGACTATTGCGCAAGGAGGACAAAGGGAACTTGGCTGGTACTCGCCGAATCGAGCATTTGGGTTTCATCCTGGACACTTCGCGTATGGTTTTTGGTATTTCGGCTTGTCGAATGGAAAAGCTTCGTGGAATTGCCCAGCAATTGTTACGCCAAAGTCGCCGGAACCGCCGCCTGGTCGACGTCCAGCTGTTACGCCACTTCACAGGAGTAGCAGTGTCTTGTTCTCTCGCAATGCCTCTCGCTCGATTCTACACCCGCTCGATGTACGACTCCCTGAAACTCAAGACCAAGTCAGGGAAAAGAGTTTGGCTGCTACACGCAACTATTCGGGACCTCAAGTTTTGGCGGGACTTTCCTTTAAGCCCGCCAGAACGGCCAATATCAGCCCTATCCCCTACTCTGGCGATGCACTCAGACGCATCGACCTCCATCGGTCAGGGAGGGACTTTAGGATCGGATCTTCGGCCGGGAGCCCAAGGTACGTGGGAAGCTCGAGGACTTTGGAATCCAGTACTTCGCGTGAAACCAATCACCTTCCTGGAATTAAGCGCAGTCACGGACAACATCAGATCGTTTGCAAAGATGTTACGCTCTGGAACTCACTTCAAGATCTGGGAGGACAATCAAGCCGTCGTATCGATTTTGAACGCTATGACAACGAAGTCCAAACCGCTCATGAGAGAGCTCCGAGTGTTACACCGATTGCTTACTCGTCTCGGCATATCCATCGAATCTCATTACCTCCCGTCTGCTGTGAACCGATTCGCCGACAAGCTATCTCGCCTGCATACAATGGACGATTGGAGAATCAATCTGGAACCGCTGCGACCCCTCTTGCGCAAGCTATCCCCCACAGTGGACCGCTTCGCAGACAGTTTGAACAAGATTTGCCCACGCTTCAACAGCGAGCATGCGTGTCCCGGATCCCTTGCAATAGACGCTCTCACTCAAGATTGGAGTCAAGAAATCAACTTCTGTAATCCGCCGCTCAAATTGATCCCTCTAGTCGTTACCAAGATCTGTCAGGAAAAAGCCACCGGATATTGGTCACGCCATATTGGCCCGCGCAGCTGTTGTTCACTCGCTTGCTGCATTTGACAAGCCCGCATCTTTTCGACGCCGAAAATCTCTATCTTCCACCAGCCTGGGCACCCAAAAAAATGCCCGCTCCGCCGTGGAAACTCGCCGTTTGGAAAATCTCGAGCAAGAAGCTTCGACACTTCCGCTAGCTGTCACGCTCCAGCAATATGTTTTGGCTGCCGCTGGCCATGGA
The DNA here is from genome assembly GCA_002205965.3 of Kappaphycus alvarezii. Classification (NCBI taxonomy): domain Eukaryota; phylum Rhodophyta; class Florideophyceae; order Gigartinales; family Solieriaceae; genus Kappaphycus; species Kappaphycus alvarezii. Next base: position 142,970 of record NADL03000775.1, read on the forward strand.
AATTCGGAGGGTGGAGTAACCATTGCGCAACTCATGCCGAAGGCTCGTGCACACAACACTTGGCGCTCCAATGAGATTCTCTGGAAAAAATGGCTACAGTTTTGTATGGCAGATGTTATTGACCCCTTTGCTGCATCAGAAGGGGCGTTTCTCCGCTATTTGGGTTGGCTGTTTACACAAGACAAGGTTAGCGGCTCGTCAGTTCGTAACTACCTCTCGGCTGTCATTACCGCCCATTCTCGAATTGGTAAGTCCGTTACTCTTACCCTTCTCCTCCAGCTAGCTGTGGTCGCCTATCAGCAAAGCGATCGGGAAGGAAACTCTCAGCGATCCGGATTCGGTGAAAGAAAGGCGTTCATTGCCCAGTTCTGTGGCACGTACAATATTCGAGGCTGCGCTCGCTTCACAGTCTACAGACATCGAGTTTCTGTGTGACGCAACAGCTGTCCTGGTTAATTATGTTTTCTTTGAAAGGGAGAAGCCGGAGTCTCTCTTCTACTTTCAAACATTTCGGTCACGGCTGAATCAATCAACATCGCTATAGCCTTGCGCAAGAATCAGCAGCGAGTGGCTCACACTCTCTCCTATCGGAGGAACAGGAATTTTCAAACAAGTCTTTTGGATCTGGTCGCTCGTTGTGACTCACTTCGCCGCAACAACCGTTCCCAAAGCAAGTACTATTGGGCTCTCCCGGGCGTTAGACTGTCGACCAGTGCTCGCAACATTACAGTATGGTTACGGAATTGCCTGGATAGCGTCAAGGTATCTCCACCTCCGCAAGTCTCGTGGTCCTCGCACTCTCTCCGTATGGGTGCAGCATCCGAGTGTGCTGCAATTGGGGTGCAGGAATATCGCATCCTAATCTGGGGCGACTGGTCTAACAGTCGCACATTCCGCGAATCGTATCTGGATGGGCGTGTGTTGCAGTGTGATGATTCTCTGTTTTTCTTCGGTCATATGTTGTGATCTCACCCTCGTATCATCCCTCCGGTCTTTTGGTTTTCTCAAATTATTATTCGGTATTATGATTGGAAAATTATGGGTGAATGTATCGAGAGGCTTCATCGTGTCTGCCTTCCACCACTACACGCAAGTCACGCGTGACAGGCTGCTTCCTACTCTAGCAGTCTGTCATAAGTACACCAACGCTGAGCCAACGTGTCTGTCTGATAAGGTCCTCGTGTTCAAGTACTTGCGCAAGTGCGAAGGCAACCCGTTGAACAGGGCTATATAACCTTCGACTTTGGTCGCCACCGCTGCTGTCTCTGCTCCCCAAGTCCCGCTTGTTCTCCCGCCTCCCACCCTCCATTCATCCTTCATGGCCCATTCACAAGCCGTCTTTTCTTCTTGATTTTATGTTATGATTGTTTTTGGTTTTATCATGAATATGTTATGATTCAAGTGTCACGAAAATTCAGCAACCAAGGGAAGTGTTGATTTGGTTCTGGTCAGAGGATCAACGCGCATATTGGTCACGGGCGTATGACCGCGCTACTCTCCTTACAACTCTTGCGACGCGAGCACACCAAATCAAAAGAGTTTACCCAAGCGTACGCATGATGGAACGAATGGAACCGGACAAGGATCTCAGCGTCTGGGGAGACACCCCGATCACCTCATCCAATTCCACCATTCCATTACTCCCGGTCATTTATCTCGGTCCTGGCAACTCACCTGCCTTTTCGCTGGAACATCCTCTCCCTTTGGTGTGCCTCCCCAGGCCGGCCATTGCTGGCAGCGTACGGCCACTCAAGGCAAGTAAGGTTGGCACCAAACGGAAGCTGTCACACTACACCCCTTTGAGGTACCATCCCCGGAAGAAGAGCCCCGCGCCCATAGCCGCTGTACAGCAGCATCCGGAGATTCGAGTGATCAAGCATTTTTAACCCTGCCTTCACCAGTTCTGTCTCGAGCAAACTTCCAAAACAAAAGTTCAAATCAGCCCCAACTACTGGAGCAAGTCAGCTGCATAAGTTATCCCCGATTGCTGTAATGCGTACTTATTTAGTTATCCCTCTTGCTGTTAGCTATTTGCTTTGATAAAGTGTTAGTGTGTTTCTCAAATTATTATTATTCACGCAAAAATAATAACCACTCTCCCCCGGTGGTGCGGTCGCAGTGTGTACTTGACCAGGTCCTTCGAAGTAGTCGGCCCACGCCACGTACAGTACTGGACTAGAATAATCCTGCAGTAAAAAGGATGAATTGTAATTAAAACTAGACGTGCCTTGTGGCCCCGGTGCGACCCCCATACACGGTATCTTCGCTACGTGTATCTTGCTCCATCGATCCTCAGGCCAGAAAATGTCCCCGATTCTGTACTGTCCGCGGCGCACGCGAATGGAAAAAAATCAAATTTCGCTCCGCATGAATTTAATTGAAAATCACGCCAACACTAGTCAGAGGAGTTCTACCCAAGAGAAACTTTACTTCATTGAGTATCTATCGTGTACACTGCAGGACTGACTATACGGCTAAGAACTAACCGGATGTTCCACGTCAGGCACGTGCAGTGGGGCTCGCGATAGAATCGCCATTGCAGGTAACTTTATGGCATCAGTAGAACGGGTGTCCGCTGCAGGATCCGACTATACTGCTAGCTAAGTGCTAACCGGGTGGTCCACGTCGGCCACGTGCAGCGACATACGCGATTCAATAGATTGTGCGCTCGACGACCAGATTGTGCTACTAATGCGCCTGTAAATCCGATTGCGGATAACTCCTGTCGACGTGTGGAATTTGTCAGCAATCTTATAATGATTAATTGAGATATTTTTAAATTGTAAATATATCTCAATTAATGTCACCCCGCACTGGTGGTGTTACCATGGCATAGTGGGTACCGCACCCTTGGGAACGCCCACCCCATACCGGAACTCTGCACCTCATAAGATGAACGACGGCTGGAATACCATGCCTCACAAAGTTACAGAGCGGTGCTCTCAACCGAAATCCAACAAGCAGTACCAGCATCATGCTGATGATCGGTGTTTGTGCTGCTTCGTCGTCCAGCGAGAAGTGCCCCCCAAACAGCGGCGGAATCCGTCGTTGGTGCATATTTACCCTTTTATCGATCAATCACCTACTGGCTGTGGTCGTGGATGCTTTTTCTTTCACTACCTGTGGGTTCTTCTCAACAGCGACGGAATCCGTCGTTGGTGCATGTTAACTCGTTTATCGATCCATCCACTACTATTTTTTGGTCATATTTGAAAAGGTGGCCCTGGCGGAGACTAATTCAATCAGTGAAGAAAATTTAAAGTTCGCCAGGGTCACAGCAATGGAAAAAGGAAGAGCAATGATCACGAAAATCACTCCATCAAACCGCTTCTTGTTCCATAAATTGCGTTTTTTGTCGCAGACCGCTACATAAAGGATGTGTTGACAGGTACAACTCGAGCTTGACATGGCGGAACGAAAAGTGGGAACTGTTACAGTCCACTGGGGTACTTCGAAGAGGAGAAGAGAGCCAGAATCCATGAAATAAGCGGAATTAAGTTTTGAGGTCCTAGATTCATTGTTTCCAGACTTCATGTATTATGAAATGAATCCTTTGAGATTTCTGTGTCACGCCACAAGTGCTTGCGTTTTCAATTGTACTAAGTTGTCATACAGATTGCGCAATGATGAAGAAAAACCAGGGAATGGGGAAAAGTCCTGCAACCGTTTTGTTCAGTACTACCGTGAAGAAACCACTGATTGCGGTTACATCAACAACCGAAAGTGGATTAAAATGGATATCTGAGGAAGCTCATCTCTAGATATCACTAAACTACAGGTCAACCTTCTACTCTACAACCCCCTTCATCTCACGCATGGTAGAGTACCGTCGATTCTCTGGCGTTCGTCTACATCGTGACTTGGGATCACCAATTCCAATCTCCCTCCATGGGTTCCCTTCCGTGAATCCTCCCAAAAATACTTGAACAAAGGACACTTTTTTTGACACAGAGTTGAGCTGTCGCCAATGATGATTAGGCAATACTTTTCTCTCCTCGTAGCCACGTTAAGACGACGAACTTCGGCAAGAAACTCGACCTTCTTCTCACTGTTGCTTCTTGCGAGGGATACTATTACGATTGCGCGCTCGTCCCCTTGCATTGAGTCCGTCGATGCGAAATCCACCTTATACATATCTGTAAAAGCCTTAGATGAAAGTAAGCGTCCAGGCAAGTTTAACTCGTTCTGTGAACGCGCGACTTGAGCAAGATACGGGGATGTTACCACAATTCTTTCGCGAACATTTTGATCGAGGGCAACACTGGCGAGTCCCTTAAGAATATTCTCCACGACTTCAATTTCCAAGTTGTTACACAACCGACCATTACCGTTATCCTGCTGGTATCTGCTGGAACACACAGAGGTATCCACCAATGTGAATGGAGCAAAAGCAACTTCATTGTTTCCTATGTTAGTGTATGGTTTCTCGAAACCATCCACAAACGGGTGCTCCATGTGATTGTAGGTTGGCGTCATTTGAATCATTCCAATAAATGGATGCATTCGGTACTGCTTATTCAACCAAGAATGTGCCACCCGCTTTCCATCAACCAAACGTTCAAAGGAAGACTGGATCATCTTGTTGAAGTTGATTGCAAACTTAAAATCCCTGTGACGACGAAGCATAAAAGTGACTGGCTGTTGGCATATCCATACAGGTGGGAGTTGCTTGTAGTCACCGACAGAAACAACGTGCAACCTATTTGGTCCTCGTGATTGAGCCGTGTTCACGGGAATCAGACATTCCGGCTCAGCCGCGTGACCGGCCTCGTCGTTGATGACAACATCGAAACCAACTTCATATCTTTCAATGTAGAACTTCCAACGGTGCTGTTTATACAAAAAAAGATCACACATTCCAGAGCCATGGCTTTCATAGTCTTATTCGTTGGGTATTTCTTCGGTGGCATTCCCTCTGCACTGAATAGTTCAGCTTGAAACTTTCACCCCTTATGCAGATGACTAAAATTGCTTAGACTGCTGTTGCGGAAATCGTAATTGTTCCTAGCGACTCGCACGACCTCCGGGACATAGTGTTTGCCATTCGAATTGAATCCCTTAAGGATCTTCTCCCCAATGGCATCAGTGGCTGTGTTGGAGCTACTGCAAACTAGAATACGGAAACAATCTGGTCGAGTTGAAGCCCGAAGGTGATTGCTTTCAACTTTTAGCTCATTACAATGCTCCCTTGAGCCAAAATGACTATAGCGTGAGTTATGCAGTATTGATGCTACTAAAGCTGCGATAGTTGATGATTTTCCAGTACCAGGAGGTCCGCATGTTGCTGACCATGATGAAATTTCTGGAGCCAAGTCTCCCATTTCACGCAAGCAGGTAAGCACGGTACGCTTTTATGAATCATCGCACCCCATATATGATTCATTCTTTAGAAACTGTATGGAGCCAGAATCCACTCCTTCCTCCAGTTTTCCAAAGCATTCGTCCACCGCAGTTGCATCCCTGTCCACAGGAGATGGATCCTTGCCTCCAAGTTGGGGTTTCAGCTTCCCAAGCAATGCGTGAATGGGGGGATGGTGGCGACTGGAGAGTGAATTAACTCCATGTATGGCTCTAATCATCCGCTGCGTAGAGACAATCGATTCCAGCAGTAGCAAATAGAGTACATCCTCCTTCGAGGGCTTGCAAGACGACAGCCGTGCTCTACTCCCGCACCCTCGCACATTGACCTTGCCGATGCACTGAGATTTAGTGAGGGTGTCTCTGTCATCCTTCGAACAAGTCAAGCTGCGAATCAAAAACAACTGCAAAGGTGTGACATTCCCGTTGCCTCTGCGCTTATCATTACAAAGGAAGCCAAGTCATAATGTCATCCCATTGAACTTAAATAAAATGTCCGCGTTCAGTTTAGAGTCGACGCTTACACATTTAAAGTTGACTAACAGTGAACTGAGGTTCACTTTTGTCAAATTCATACGCAAGAATTCCTGCTCATGAGTATTGAACCAGTCAGTAAAGCGGGCTGTGCTCCCTTGAATAGCAGGCGATATTCGCGTTATACATTGCATTAGACCGTAATGAGCCTCAATGTATAGCATGCTCATGTGGACGGTGCCGTATGCCTCCACATAATCTACGTTACTAACGTCGTCTGTCAACAATGGCTTGTTCGCGTTCAAAAAAGCTCTCAGCTAAGCATTACTCTCAGTTACTAAGGTGCGCTCTGCATCGTTTCCAGATTGCTGCTGGTCCACGGAATTATATAGCAGAGCTACCTTGAACTTATTAGGATCATAGACAGTTCCCTCCTCCTAGAGTTCATCATTGTCAGAATCATGTTGATCCAATTGAAAAATTTCCTCATCTGGAGCCCTTCCAGCTAAAATTTCCAGCTTTGCCTGGAGATTGAAATGATACTCGCGCTGGAATTCGGCAGCTCTCTTCACAGCAAACCTACCGAAGTCCCACTTACAGACACTTTTCGACTCTTTACCTGTAGTTCCTCTGCGAGCCGTCGGAAAATTGGCGGAATCCGTACCCCTTGACGGAACTGAGTTGGACGGCCCGCCAGATTGGTATTACCGTGTACCCATATAACTTCGACTTCGAACATTTCTTTCCCAGCGTATTGGACTGCGTTGCCTGTTTCGGTCGCCTAAGTGACTCCCATTTGTTGGTTGCGCAGAACGACAACCCGGATACATACCACGAAGGTTTCCTGAACCGTCTAAGAAATGGCTTGTTGGTGCTCCTCGAGGACTTCTGTGATAGGTAGGCGACAACCTGCGATCGATAGGAGATCGATTTCTAGGTGTAATGGTCTCCCGATAACCTCTTCCTCGACTCAAAACTGCACTGCGATGAGAAGATCCATTCTGCGTTTGATAATCGTCGCGGAATGTATGTAGGGGAGACCTAAAATCATATTCCGTGTTTAACTCCTGCTGATATTCCTGCTGATATTCTGGATGAAATTATTCACGCTGGCCTCCAGCTCCATCCATACGGCGAAATGGTGGAGGCTACCAGTCCCGACGAAGTGGTCGGAAAGATAGTGGCGACGAATTGCGATGAAATGCTCGGAATGTTGGAGGAGACCTTTCCTGATGAAATGGTCTGAATGGGGGAGCACTTAGATCATAATGATCTCCCCTGCGAGACCTCCAATGTCTTCCACGCCCTCAATCTTCCATATCTCTGTTATAAATCGAGATAAAGCGAAGTAACTGAAAAATGGAAACTTGCCCAAGGTATCGCTTTTGCGAACCGAATCTGAAAGGATTAATTTGCACAGGTTTCAGCTATTGCTGAGCCTTATAAAACACGGACTCAGTGACTCGGAGTTTCGATAATGATCCCTGTAACTATCGGCGAAATAGTCGTGGTATTCCTTGAGGAGAAAGCGACGGGGGGAATGGATCGGGCACGGAATGCCAAGAGAGTTAATTTGCACAGACCTCAGCTATCGCTGAGTCTTTCGAAGGCCCTCAGCCTGGCCTTGTGGAAGGTCGGGTTGGAAAAGGGGATACGTAGAGTTGTTGATGGAGGATGGGAACGATACCTGCGTTGAGAATGGATATGGTGATATGTAGATGGCTAGCGTGGGGGATGACATAGGCTGCCTGAGGGAGGGCGTTTGCATAAAGAAGTTGTGCTTGCAAACAGAAGATGGTTTAAGTGCATGTTCGCTGTTTTCGAAAGCTACTGCACAGTACAGTGATGGCGCCGGGGAAGCACGGGCACAGGGGTTTGTGCATCAGAATCATGTTTGTTTGAAACCTTCATTACAAACCCGAAAATCAAATAAATACTTGAGAGGGATGTAATAATTGATTGTAGTTGGTATCTCGGAGTAATAGTTTTTCGGAACTTATTTTCTGAAAGATACAAATATGAAATAAACCAAAAAATTAAAGACGACCTCCAGGGGCCACTACAGTTTGTAGATAGATATTGGAAATCCCCCCAAATTTATGTGGCGCAACAGCTTCAGCCAGGGGGCTCTAGGTCACTGCCAGTATCAGCTCTTAACGCGTTACCCCGGATTGAAAGCTCCCCGAAGCCGATATCACCACGTAGATAGTAGTTGCTACTTTCTTTGTTCCAATTAATTCTTGTTCTTCTCGGGTTAATCCCGGTACCGGACGATCACAGGTATTTACTGAGGCTACAGAAAATGTTAGATGATTACCAAATGCAAGAGGCCCGACAGCATGAAATTATCAGACAACGGGGAGATGCATTACTCATCAGACAGGATGAATTAGATAATCAACAATGTTGCAGTGACTCTCGAATGACTCTCGATTAATGAATACACCACTTAACGCATATTCACACTCGACTCTTTCTCAAAGTGGATGCGACTATCTGGGGTAGCCCATGAAGGGGCTTTCGATCCACCCATGCGTCTGGAGTTAGAAACAACTTGTTACTTTGCATGAGATCACTTGGAGCCGGGCATGTCTTTCCTTTTGTAAGCCCTTCGGCTGGGTTCTGATTCGTAGGTATCCAGTAAACGGCTGTTACTTCGCGGCGTTCATAAGACTGACGAAACATATTAAGGTCGATTAGAAGCCTTTTTTCGGATGTTTAATTAATTCGTGCCATGCAACCATACAGACTCCGTGAGTCAGTATAAATCTGAAGAGGAATATAACGGCCAAACAATGAGTTAATATTCAGACGTAAAGTAGTAGAAGAATCGAACCCCTGTACCATAGAATATAACTCAGAAGCAATCACGCTTCTAGCCACCCTTCGAGCCTTAATGGTAGCGTAGAGAATTATGTTCGCTTTCCATTTCCGTCTATTAAAGTAACATTGTATCCAAGTTGCGATGACTAATCCCTGTTAGTGGCAAAACCCGCATCCACGAATACAGCAACTTTGAGAGACTTCAGGTCAAGATTGACATATTTCAGGCCCTTTTTTGGTTCATCGATACATTGCTGGATGTACTTGTTCAGTTCCTTACATGAATCCTTGTATGGTTTAGTGACTTGTGCAGCGGCAGCAAATCCAAATGACAAATCAGGCCTGCATACAGCAGCCGACGTAAGAGCCTCGAGCACGTTGAGAAAAAACTCCTCCTTGGACTGATTATTTTCATCAACAGTAGCCATCTTCCGGATATTCTCTGGCTGGGACAGGTGGAGACCTGTTCTATCTTTTGATATAATTGCTCCATTAAATCGCACTTGAGAGCCTGTTTTTAGGAAGTTAGAATCCTTGCATTTAAACCGATTTGATCCCTCCCTTTCCATGATGATAAATTTCTAATTAGCTGCAGTAAGGGTGTCGTCAGTTTGTGGGCAGCTAATAACGCTCGGACGAGAATCAAATTTTGGGTAGTGGACCTTCATTATGATACTGTTAGGGAAGTGAAGTAGGCAGGGGTCATGCACTGATATTTTCATGGGGAATTTGTCAGTATGATGCTTATGGTACGTTAAATACCAATGCACAACTGCCTCTGGAATGCCGTAAAGGGGCTTATTAAATTTCCATAAAACGTTGGGGGGAGTTTGAGGCGGGGCGGAGGACGGACGTAGAAATTTCGGTGCATAAAAGTAGCGGACTGGTTGTATACCAGCGAGATGTCGCTTGTAAAAATCGGATGAATCCATTGCTGCAACTGCCATTGAGATCCTCTGTGATGCACGTTGGACTGTCGGGGCGTATGTGAGGAGTCCATGTTTTGTATCGTTATAAGCTTGCACGACAAGTCTCGACTTTTCATATGCATCTGGGGATCCGGCGTGTTTGGTCGCGTCTACAAACCGACTCCCATAAATTCGACACCCCTTACCATCACTCTCCGGTACAACAGAGAAAACCCCGCTAGATAGCAATCCGTCAATCTCCTTTTGCCTAGAGTCCCTGTACCTGTCATGGTCAGATGACTGCGTCTTGGTTCGGATGGACATGACGTCTATTATTTCAGTAAATTCAGGGTCATGTGTAATTGATAGTGTAGAAATTAGCGCACTGGGGCCATTATTGTGGTGCAACTATGTATCTGATCCAGAGGGAGTAGAATGTGGATCAGGTAGTGTAGTGCGATCAGGGACCATGAAACGCTTGACGACAGAGGAGCGGAACGGAGTTGGGCCGCTTGGTAATAGTACAGTACATGTTTCGCCATCAATTCCAAGTAGTGCGAACGGGCTATCCCAGCAATATTTCTTGGGTCTATACACCAATATATGAGAGCCAATTGGTGCCTCATGAATCCCTGAAACATCCGGACCATTTCGGGTCCGGAGGGCCGAGTTGATCTGCTTTTTAGCAAACAATTTAGATACCTGCTCAGTAGCCCGTTTAAGAGCCGTGGCTCTTTGATAAACAGACTTAGATGGCTGGTCGGATGGGAATCCAAGGCAGGGAAGAGCATCACATACCAGTAAAGTATGCACTAGGCCATCCGGAACGACGGAATCGTTGACTTTTTTGACTGCTATTTGTAGGGCAGCTTCGTCGTCAAGATCCGGAGCGGCGGCTTTAGTTACCTTTTATGCCTTTCTTATTGGATCATGGTACCTTTCAACATATGTTAGCGAGTTTGGTGATTCTACTGGAACCTTTTTGGTGTCAATATGTAATAATACAGATTCCGTTTGGAATGATTTAGACACGAACTGTTTCCCAGCATCTTATGTGATGACCTCAGGTGATCCGAGGTACGTGTCAATCCAAGAAAGGCGCATAGCACGCCAGACGGACTCATTTGATACATTTTCAAGCCATCTGCATGCTTGATATCTTGTTGATTCATCGACTACATGAAGGGCCATTTTCTTCTCTGTAGTGAATATGTCGACAAATATGTTTTTATTGAAATGTTTCTCATTTCGTAAAGTGAACTTAAACCTCCTCGGTCGCTGTGCATATTTCTGACAAGGAGTAAATGATCGGACAATTTTGTCCAGAATACTCAATTTATTGGGCTTGATTCTGTCAATATCGGCCCTTCGTAGGAAATTGAAAAGTTTCTTTGCACTGAGATAGCCAAACCGCCTGTGCAGGCGCTGCAATTCAGTTATAGTGTAGAAGCATTCTGATATTGTGTTCCATCTTATAAACGCATGTCCGAATCCTCTCTCGACCGGCAATGAAGTTTTGCTTGCCTTATGGATAAGTTTGTCTGCCAAATTGTCATAGTAGATACGCATCCGGTCCATGTCTTGTAGACTGAGTAAAATGGGAAGATCCACATCGACAATTTGCACAATAAAGAACATGACTAATTGATTAAATGTGAACTTGATCAAGGCAGTACCTATTGACTGCGCAGAACTCTTCCAAAATGTCACATTAGCCTTTCTAGACACGTCAATGTCTTTTTCTATGCAATATATGCCTGCAGTATGCCATGTATTGATTCATACCTGCTGTGATCCCTTTGCACACCCTGAGTCAACCATGATGCCGTAAAATGAGTCTTTTCTGTAGCGTTCAGGCTGGTAGAAATCCGATGTTAGGGCATGTATGGCCTTCAAGTCATGTAAGCGGGCGATAAAGACTGAAAATTTTGTAAGGGCTCAATTTTGTCGATATTTTCACCGTTTTTATCATCCTATCATCACCTTCCTCCATAGTCATGATGTGGGCTGCAATATCTTCTAGTTACATAATTACTCCCTTATCATCATCTGAACTGTCACTAGTATCACGTTCCTCTTTCATGAATACCTCAAGTTTCTTAAAAGCCTTATTCTTTTTAAGTGCTCAATCCTTTCAGATTTAGAATAATTTGTAGACCAGCAACCCTCACGTTTGCAGACAAAGCACTTCATCTTTCGCTGCTTGTCGTTTGCCCAGGTCCTATGTTATCTATCCACGACCACTGCTTCAACATTTGTTGCATTTTTCACTGTAGGAAGCGATGCGTGTGGGTCTGCAATAATGCCTTGCACAGTGCCTGCTGGTTTGAAATATGCAAGCTGGCAATCCTCTCGGTCATTAACTGCATTGAGAAGCTTATTCTTCAGTATAGTGTCATTTCTATACTCAGGAGGAAGCGAGGCTCGTATGTCATGTAACCTGGTAATGAATATCTCGAGACATTCTGTCTTTGAATTAGTGACATTCTTTGATATTACAGATGTAAGTGATATCGTATTCCATTCTCGTAGAAGTGTTCTGACACGTTCAGCAGTCTGAAATAGTTCCCTGGTCTTCATAAAGAGCTCAGAAACACTCAAGCATTTGTTTCTCAAAGCATCGAAATAAAATTGCCTCGCATTACCACACAACATAATAGAGAACGCTTTTCGGCGGTACTCCGGAGATAGAGAGATCTGGTCACATCTTTCCTCAAAGATAGAAAACTTTCTATCGGAGTTGTCATCAGTGTTTCCACTGTACCTCTCTCCGTCGTTACTGCAGGCTTTGAATAGATTCCCAACATTGCCTTGCCCCGACTTTTTAAGTGTAAAGGTACTTTGATTCATATCATCAACCGTATGTCCATCGGTGTGAGGTTCACTGCGGGTGGGTTTCACAGTATCGTAGTCGGTCATATTATTATGCTTGACGGCGGTTGGCACTGCTACGGTTCTATCTCGAGTCACGGGCTGTACTGAAATGACTTGTTGTTTTTTAATGTCATCAAGGGGCCATGGGATGTCTTCTTGCACGGTTTCATACAATGCGTCAGCCATTATTACATTACGACCTTTCTTGACATATACACCTTTTGTTCTCAATAAGTCTCGGAGCTTACGCTTTGTATGTGTATCTAAGCCAACAAAGTCTGCTAGTGTAAATGACTGAAAATCGTCAGCATAGTACTCTGAAAATACATCGTTGCTCCAGCTCTCGCTCTTGTAAAGCTCAACACAGTAGTCAGCAAAATCCTGCTTATCGTCGGCAGTGGCCGCTTCCGGTAGTCCTTTTTTGAATCGATCTGGCATGTTGTCCTTGCTAGCCTGTGCGCGATAATGCGGAGACTGGCTATTGTCGCACGACGGCGCAACAGCTTCAGCCAGGGGGCTCTAGGTCACTGCCGGTATCAGCTCTTAACGCGTTACCCCGGATTGAAAGCTCCCCGAAGCCGATATCACCACGTAGATAGTAGTTGCTACTTTCTTTGTTCCAATTAATTCTTGTTCTTCTCGGGTTAATCCCGGTACCGGACGATCACAGGTATTTATTGAGGCTACAGAAAATGTTAGATGATTACCAAATGCAAGAGGCCCGACAGCATGAAATTATCAGACAACGGGGAGATGCATTACTCATCAGACAGGATGAATTAGATAATCAACAATGTTGCAATGACTCTCGAATGACTCTCGATTAATGAATACACCACTTAACGCATATCCACATGATCTGAGCCATTTATGAGACAACCCTTTAACCTTTTCAAAAATGGGCTGAAAATAGCCGAGTCGAGACATGTTTGAAGCCATCGATCTGATTTGAATATCAAATCAGATTACGTTTAAGGTAACGGCTCAGAACAGTTTTGGCGGCAAACTTCAGTTTTCATGGCCTACTGCCGAGGTATCCTGCGACATACTATAACCAGTGGTTAGCGGAATTGGTTCGCATTATACTGATTCTGGTTGTACACGGGCCTGCGGACCATAGAATCACGGGCACAAAGTACAGTGCGGAGCACATATATGATTACAATAAAATCTCAAACAGTGATTTTACGTACAGTACCTGGCATGCTGTTGCAACCGAAAATTTTAATATCAATTACAGAACTACTGTACTTCGTGTTATGCTTACCAAAAAATACTTTGAAATATAAATTTTGCTACTTCACTGACTCAGCAACGCCTTTATAGCTCCATCGGTTGCTGCTGAGGCCCTCCACCATCTTTCGTGCCACAATAGTTTAACGCTACAGCCAGCAGACTGAGTCAACTCAAAACTGGAAAGCAATCCCCGCCAGCCCCACCGTTCTGCAACCATTGTTCCAAGGCCCATTGGCAGCTTTATTGAAGTGTCAACGCTTCAGTGCTACTCCGAGTGGTGAGAGTCTCCCCCGGTGGCTCGACAGTAGTTGACGCCAGTGCAAATAACCACATTCAAGAGAATTTCTGTCAGAATTGGGTCTCGTCGACCGAAGGCTCGACGATAGTTGACGCCAGCCTGGCTCACTGAGTACAAAGATCCATTAGACCGTTCCACAGAACCCTTGGGCTTGCAAAGACCCGCTCAGGCCATTCTCTGAAAACCCCTGGGTCATAACCTCCTTGAGTTTGTCATGCACCTCCTCGACGGTAGCCGAAGCGTTTACACCACCCAAAGGCAATCCTCTCCGGCTTGGTAATGGTCAAAGCCTGTGCAAGTTTCCTGCTAATCTAGTTTACTACCACCAGGGGGTAACTGTTGCAATCAGTATGCCTCCCAAGAAAGCAGGCTCGAGCAAATCTGGAGATCAGCAGTCTGCTTCAAGAAAGGTCCCGTACGACTAAAACAAAGGGGAGAAGCTCGGTCCGAAAAAGAAAGTTACCTCAGTTAAAAATGAGTCGAGTGAGAAGCGATGTGTAGTTGTCAAGAAAGTGCTTGCTCAAGTGACCACGCTACCAGCGAAATTGTGGAACCATTTGGATTTAACGAGAAAGGCATTTTAGATGGATTAGAGCAGCTCGCTTTAAGAATCACCATTACCGACACCATCCCAAAGTTAACCGGAATGTATACAAGGGTTCCTCTCAGGAAAGCACTGGGGTTCGTTGCCAGTGTGTGGGACCATAACGCTATTGAAGACTCCGTGGCAGATGATATTTAAGATCTTTCGAAGCATGGTGATAGGAAACGCCTTCGTTCACAGACTATGCGATCGCTATTTGAGGTTGTTGCAATCGATTTTTGTCGTGCACTATCCATTGATATCGACAGTGAAGAAAATAACAAGAGCAGTTATGAGGCTAAACACAAGGAAATGCTCCTCAAGTTCCAAAGATGGGCTAGCGCAGGGCACCCCATCTTTATTAAAGCAGTGAAAACGTTAAGTTCTCAAGCACTACCAATCATGGGGTATGTTACACCCATGTGTGCGACTTGCATGGGAGCTGCAGTCGCAGTTGCTGTTAGAGAGCAAAGCAACATTACCGTCATGAATGTAATTGATAAAGCTTGCGATATTCACAAGGAATGGATGGAGAAGTTCATGTCAGGGGAAATGATCGTGTCTTCTGACAACGGATCAATGTATATGTACAATGGAGAGAGCCTCAGTCTGTTGCAAGTAGCCTTGGCACCCCGCTCACTGTGAGATTAAGCTTGTCTCTGTTACAGGGAATGGGCTTGAGAGAAGTCACAGAGTATTCTTTCTGCAACACTGAGGGACTGAGGTGTTTGTAGAGAGCTGTTAGGGACGCAAAGGAGATTTCGGAGAGACTTAATCTATCCAAAGTCCCTCGAGAGGTAATCGTTGACCTTAATGATGTTACTACCATTACATTTAGTAACTTTTTCCAAGATGGTCCGAATACAGACAGAGTACTTTCCAATGGTCAAGTAGAGGAACTACAGTAGCTCCTGACGAGCATGCGTCCTATCGTCAGCTTCTGTAAGACTGGAAATTTAGTCTCAGGCGTGAAGAGATCACTTCGTTCTACAGTAGACGGAGCTCTCAATTTTATTCAACTCTGTTCTAATCTAGCTACTCAGCTTTGGAGATTGATGGGACTATAGAAGGATTGATAGAAGAAGTGGGATCTATGATGGAATATTCTGGGAGGCACGATAACAAGTGGACATCAATCGTATGCACTATTTTGACTATATACATGATTGAAGTTGATATTCACTTGTGTTTTACCGATGCGTACAAAGACGTCGTTACTGGCCTGCTCACAACACGGCTCAACGCTACTGGTGTGAGGAGAATGGAACGAAAGCCAATGCTAAAGAGCTGGTAGATTCTTACCCCGTTCAACCCGTGTATATGTTATTCAATGGTGAAGTAAATTGAAAAGGTTTCCTGTGTCACACTATTAGTATTAACTCTACTAGAGTTAGTAACTTTATAAAGAAGTAATTTGACCATCCGGATTGTTCCGTGTTTGAGAGTACCATACAGATCTCAACTTTTGTGCGTTGCGGTACTGACCGGGACCAAGAGGTATTAAAACATGGTCATGGCAAGTAAACAAAAAAATTGTTCATAGTGTACTGCATTCTGTCGTACTGAATCTTTCGGTCATGATGACCTTCTTCTACCTGGGACTCCCAAGTGTCGGACTGAAGCAGCGGAAATACCAAGGGTTCCTTGCTGAGCTGCCTGGGAGAAACAGGCTGGTTCCTGTTCCCATCTCAACGCTTGGGGTTGGCATCCGATGGCGTTCTCCGTCGTCAAGGAACTCGCGAGAACCGCTGCCACCAGCGCAATGGAACGGCTTTCGAAGGTTAGAGCCATTCTTTTACAGCGGCACTCCGCTTTGACAGTAATCTCTAATGCCGCTTGTTTGCGGGATGGCCTCCCTTCCACCTTCTGGTAGATTGGAGTGCCATCCACAGCTTTCAACGCATTGTACGGTTTCGCAATTGGCTTGAAAATGATACGACATCTACGCTCCGATACAAAATTACTGGATACCAACCCACATATCTACCACAGTGAATTAATCCCGTTTACACAGTGTCGGACTCTCCTCTATGTAGACAATCGGGGTTATAGCCAAACATACAAAAACTGCGTGAATGTTCATAAAATTAGCATTATATTACGGTAATAACCGGGAAAATGATGGAGCAGTGTATACTATACTACAATGTAGTACATTTTAGATTGAACAAATGAGCGGTGCACTTTATTACGTTATGGGAAACAGAAGAAAACAATTACAGCCCAATTGAAACTGATGCGGTTTAAATCAATACAAGTGCGTTGTCCATTTACAGCTATTCAACTATTAAGACAAATCCGTATTGCGTTATTCATACCCAAGATCGTATACTTGGATTTTAAACAAATTAGAAGTGAATCGATGGATTGTGATAGGGGTAAATCGGCGGGGGAAGAAATCCTCAGAACCAATTACCCTGAGGAGGAGGTGTTGCGAGCGACAAAAGTGCTACCGTGGTATTGTTGAAAGAACAAAGGGGAGTGTATATAGAAGAGAGTTTAGGAAGCTACAAGCAAGTATAGAAGGGGCAGGGTCTACCACTGATGCTCTGCGACCAGCTTAGGAAAACGTTTTCTTGGGTCTGAAGTTGACTCTCAACTTCCTACTACTCGGGACTTGACTCGAAGTTGTCTGCCAAATTCCTTTATGCTTTGTGTTTGACTTAATTTGTTGAGCGCCCCGCTCGGGTATGCTGGCTCCCAAGTAGTCCTACCATTTCATGCAAACAGCCCCTTATATAGAGTTTTCAACCCTCACATTCTGTAGCACCTATACAGTACCTATGTGCCAAATCTGCACCGCCACAGTACAGTGCCAAGCATCCTCTAAAAATAATTAAAAATATAATTGTAAGTACAGTGAAAGCTCAGCCAGCGCAGCATGCCACCTCATCCAGCACAGCATGCCAACTCGGCCAGCGCAGCATGCCAACTCAGCCAGCGCAGCATGCCAAGGAATATCTACAATTTTCATTGTATCAGATTGCATGCACTTCCACTACTAGTGAATAGTATTCAACCGTCATACCACTCCAACCACCCCAATAAGATCAACACTCTCACAATACCAAAAACACCCAATTAATGAGATGAATCACACTCGTACAGTATTATGCACACATCATTGTCCTTATCAATCCCACAATTGTGGGCTAAAAACTTTCCCACACCTGCTAAACCAGCTTGGTTTTTCCTACCAATCATTCACGAGTTTGAAGGGATAGAAAAGGAGTGCATAATGGGAGTAGTCTAACTGTCTGAAACCCAAAATAATAATATTGTAAAATGTATCGACGCAAACTAAACATTACGAGCTCACTACAGACATTTTCCATGTTTGTGTTTGCAACGTTAACTGAATAGAAGTGATGAACATCGCCGAGTCGCGCGCGCGGCACCGCTCACGGATGCCATGCGCGAGCGGTGCCGCGCCGTGCAGTGCATCAGCATGATGATGACATTCCATGTACCCAGTGGGCATGATGTTGAAAACCCATAGTGTGAGGATGACGACTTGGAGCAACCAGTGACCAGAACAGAATAGAATTTCTGAAGTTATTTTCACTGATTACATGAAATAGCCAACTTCCGTTTGTACGCTGATTACATGGCTACATGCATCTTGGAGTTGACCTTCTCCGTATCCCTTTACTAGAACATTCTTTGCTGCTACATAGATGTACTTCCATCACAACAGACAATCTACGTAACAGAAATGAATGGTTTTTATATTTCTCAAGCCATCTTTTAGCAAATAGTTGAATAATTTCACTTCGTTTGATCTATGTTTGGGATCGATTAGCATTAGAATGGTACTTTTAATGAGCAGTTTACCAGAGGATCAACAGTAAGACCTGGGCACGACCTCTCTACCATCACTGCCTCTAGGATAGTGTTACACGGAACAGTAGTTTCACCTTAGTTGTCTGAAACACTGCTACTTTGCTTGTTGAAAAAGATGCTATAATTTACAATCAGATACATTTACATACAAACATAGGGTATACCAGTTGGGGTTTTTAAAATTTAAAAATTTAAAAAACCGCTAAAACCTTTTCCTGCAATGATTTCAATACATGTATGTAAAGTATTATGCAAAATTTTGATGACATGCGTAGGTATGCATTGCAGGTCCATATGTCAGATATCAACAATGAATTTCTGAATTTATCAGAATACTTTAGTACTGGAAATCATTATCCATACAGTCCTAAAATGTCCGAAATCGAGTTCTCCGCTATGAGTGTGATGGAAAGGGATAACGGAAAAATGGAACGTTTTGGACAGTTGGAACCTTCCATAACAAATTGGAACGTTACGGAAGGTGGAACCGTCCATAACCACCAGAAGACCAAACTCCCCCTCCAGCAAAATCTCACTTCGTCCGAGTCACCTGAAAAAGACAAAATAGGGGATTTTAGTACTGTAGGAGTTGATTTTTTATTGCAATTTTATGATTTTAGCACTGTCTAGCGAAGAATTGAAAAATTTTCGCTGTCTATATGAACCCTGGTTCTGGCGGTCGCGCAGACCCTCGACACCAACAATCGCGAACAAAAAAAATCCTGCAACCGAGAAAGCAACCAACTCAACCTGCCCCCCCTTCCTCTCCCTCTGTGCACTACTAACCGGCCCTCAAACCCCGCTCAGTGTCCCTCGTCGGGCGGCGTCGCTTGTGTGTATGCAAGGGCGTCGTTCGGCGATATCTGAGAGTTTAGTCTACCTAAAAGTCCTCGCTACAGAGGGCGGAGCACTTCGTGTGCACAGGTAAGCAAGGAATGTTGGGGAAACTTCGCCTTAGTGGCATAAAAAGGTGGTGAGGTAATGAAGTGGGAAAGAGGTGGTGAGGTGGGAAAGAGGTAAAGAGGAGGGAAGCAGTGGATTAATGCAGGAAGGCAACTCCGCTGGTTCCGCTCGTCGTCACACCCACCCTAACAGCTCCTCCGCAGGAGAAACGACCTCGCCAACACCCAGCGGGTCGTCGGAAGAAATTGACAAAATTTCGACTCCGTCATCGAAAAGGGACAGAACGAGCCCGAGGGTAGGAGCACTCGGTTGAAAAAAGACTCCCAAACGTCGAGGAAGTCTGTGTACCCGAGGAGCAGGTTCATAGACGACGAGGTGGAAGAGGGTAGCGAAGAGGACACCGAAAAAGAGGTAGAATTCGTAGGCGAATCCAGGGTTAGTCGGCAGCCGAAAAGTCCGAAAGATAGGACTGGAACACTCCCAACGGTACCTAGAAAGGCAACACCAACGAACATCTTTGTACTGGGAGCGGCTTCGGCGCATCATCAGGAAAGGGCGGTCGCCGGTAGAAGGAGGGAAGGTAAACTCCCGCTGGCACGACGAATTGCCCACAAGCCGCGCCCCCAATCCCACTACCGGACCATCCACGGTCGACGTCGGTCGCACCTGTTTAACGGAACTCAAGGTTGGCCAGGACAATGAGAGAAAGAAGGCCAGAAGGAAGAAGAAGGTAACGAGCCACCACTAGAAGGTGTGAAACTTCCGAACACCGAGCAGAGACCAGTTTGAGGCCCACAAAGCCGGTCCTAAGCACCTCAACGCCGTTATTCGTCACACCAACCCTTCCGATCCCTCTGTCCGGACCAACCGCCTCCAGTGTGAGTGTGGCACTCGTGTAAGCTCGGAAGTTGACCTGCGCCTACATCTTTCCGACAGAAAACACCGGAGGAACCTGGCGTACGGGAACAACTAGAAATCCTGAATCTCATCTCTGCTTTGAATTGAGTACAGCCCCGAAACATTGAACTAGCGTAGAAACACCGAAGCTATTGAATTGTTTAGAGAAAAAAAAGAAAAAAAAAGAAAAAACCCCAAACACTTTTACAGCACAACAAAACCTATATCTTCAGCACCGTGCAAAATTTGGTGCCATTATGGTACTCTTGTGGAGGGACTCCCAACATTTCCTGAAGTGGCTTCCTCCAGACCCAGTGTACAGTTTTTCTCAGGCACTGAAGATTTCCGTCGGTTTTTCTTCTACTTCGAAAATGTTGTCATGGCGGGGAAGACGAATGACGAAAAAGCTTTGAAACTACTGGCACATTTGGACGGCCCCGCTTTCGACTTCTTTTATGATACCTTCGCGATTAATGGTTCTCTAACCGAAGAATCAAAGAACTATGATCTCGTAAAGCGGCAAATGATAACAAACTTCGCTGCCGCGAAAGAACCGCAAGATCCCTCCACAAGAGTACCATAATGGCACCAAATTTTGCACGGTGCTGAAGATATAGGTTTTGTTGTGCTGTAAAAGTGTTCGGGGTTTTTTCTTTTTTTTTCTTTTTTTTCTCTAAACAATTCAATAGCTTCGGTGTTTCTACGCTAGTTCAATGTTTCGGGGCTGTACTCAATTCAAAGCAGAGATGAGATTCAGGATTTCTAGTTGTTCCCGTACGCCAGGTTCCTCCGGTGTTTTCTGTCGGAAAGATGTAGGCGCAGGTCAACTTCCGAGCTTACACGAGTGCAACACTCACACTGGAGGCGGTTGGTCCGGACAGAGGGACCGGAAGGGTTGGTGTGACGAATAACGGCGTTGAGGTGCTTAGGACCGGCTTTGTGGGCCTCAAACTGGTCTCTGCTCGGTGTTCGGAAGTTTCACACCTTCTAGTGGTGGCTCGTTACCTTCTTCTTCCTTCTGGCCTTCTTTCTCTCATTGTCCTGGCCAACCTTGAGTTCCGTTAAACAGGTGCGACCGACGTCGACCGTGGATGGTCCGGTAGTGGGATTGGGGGCGCGCGGCTTGTGGGCAATTCGTCGTGCCAGCGGGAGTTTACCTTCCCTCCTTCTACCGGCGACCGCCCTTTCCTGATGATGCGCCGAAGCCGCTCCCAGTACAAAGATGTCCGTTGGTGTTGCCTTTCTAGGTACCGTTGGGAGTGTTCCAGTCCTATCTTTCGGACTTTTCGGCTGCCGACTAACCCTGGATTCGCTTTTTGGATGTCTTACTACTGCTGAGTGGCCGAAGGAGGTAACCTGGGATGTTGTTCGCAGTAACAAGAAACTGCACACAGAACTGGAGCGTTGTAAGATTTTAATCATTGATGAGATTTCTATATTGAAACGCAATGAAATTGAGTTTACTGACTTCGTCGTCCTGCGCCGGCTAACTACGAATATCGTGGATGAGTGTCTGCCGACGGGGGAAGACAGGTCTTTATTGCTGGGGATCCGTTCCAGGTGAAGCCAGTAGGCGTTGAAGACACAAAATGTGCCTACGAATGGTTCTTTCAATCGACAGTTTTGGAGCTGAAATTTACTGGACATTGGGATGGCCTCATTGTTATGCTAGACCACAACTATAGAAAAGTTGGGGACCATGGTTTCTACAACATTCTCTTGGGTTACGCTATGCGCACAACTCGGATAACAACATCAATCAATTGAACAACACAAGGTCAGGTGCAAAAATTCCTCCATCTGATGCAACACGCTTATGTTTAAGAAAAAAGGAGGTGGAACAGCACAACTTTGCTCGCCTGCGAACTATTCGAAGCTCTCTCATAGAAAGCGTTGCTGATGGTAACTTCTATATCGCGCCTCGATTACACGGGGAGACAAGGCTTTATCTAAATCAGATGGCAGAGGAGCGATTACAGCTGAAGACCGGATGCCTCGTGATCCTGACTCGGAAGTGTGACGGGATGCTACCCGGGAAACGTTGTAAAATTATTCAAATAACCAGTCGTTTTAACCCATCGCTACATCGCCAGGATCTTATCTTGAAGGTTGTGAAGATGGATTCACTACATTCCGGACGAACAAAGAATGGTGCGCATTCAGGGAAGCTCTTTTACATCAAGCCGATGGAATTCCATGTGTACAACTACAATCGCACGGTTAATGCTAGTAGGGTTCAGCTCCCTATATTGGTTGCGTAGGAATGACTATGTACAGAAGTCATGGAATGACTTTAGATAAGGTAGCCATTGACTTTTCGGACATGGAGAATTGGCGTCCAAATGGGATGGTATATGTTGCTTTGTCACGTTGAACTAACTTATCCGGTTTATGGGTGAAGGGTTTACCCAAGCAAAATGTCGCTGTTAGCGAGAGGGCGCGGCAGCTCATGAGACGTATTTGTACCGTGTATGCATATCGCCAAACTCGTGTCATTGGAGCCGCTGCCCTACACAAGTACTTCGGGCAGTGTCACAAGATAACCCCATTCCTTTCCCCAACTAAACGGCCGCATGGGGGAGATGACAAGGAGAATACGAAAAACTTATCTTGGAGTGAACGTAAGAGACGGAAAACCGTACGGGTTTTTGGAATAGAATAAATAGTTAAGTTGCAATCTATGTACATGATAAGACACGTTTTTTTAGACAAACCAATGTGTTCAGAAGCTCTTAAAGCAGTAAAGGACAAAATTGGAACCGATTTCCTTTTGATTACTGGTATCATATAAAAGCTGATGACTTTGAAAATTTCTCCCTTTCACAAACATGCCATGTTCATTTCATGACTGCATACGTATATCTTTTCTCTGCAATGCGACTTAATACGAAGAGAATTCGGGTGCCTCAAAACCATTCCTTCGAGGTCTAATGAATATAAACCATTACTTTTCAATACAATGTCATCTGAATCACTGGTTCAAAGGATCGCCTTATGAGTGTGTGGGGCCACTGAATATAAAACGACAATTTTGGCTCCGGTGAATCTAGTGACCTAAATTGTTGTTGAAATTTTCGCAGGTTTCGTCCACTTAAAACGACGGCTTAATTTTAAAACGACGATTTGGAGTTATGATAAATTTCCGCCTTCTTTTCGCAAAATAAAACGACTGCTCGTTTTTAAAACGACGAATTAAAGTAACGAGTCATGTCTTGTTGATATTTTTCTAAATCTTCGTTTTAAACAACCAGTTTAAAACGACGAATTGATGAGCCGTTCTGTTCTGCTTTGTAGATAAATCTGTTCTCAATTAACTTTTTGCACGATTTTCCGCTTTGGGTTCAATGATTCGCAGTCTCGGACCCACTATTTGTGCGAAGCTTACCTATGCGTAATTTCGCCTTATCTCGAAAAACGTTTTTCTTACTTCTCTAAAACTATGCACTTAGATTACGTTCAATGCCTTTCTTTATGTTATAATCGTCTTCGACTTGGGATAGTAGAAAGCTTTTGCTCGTCAGGTATGGTCTTTCTCGTTTGATTTGGGGACTTGAAGAAATTTGAAAGTGATGTCAACAAGCTACTGTACAGTGGCTGTAGTAGGCAGTGTATTTAAAAGTGGATTTAGTGTAGTGAAAACGAAGCACCGGTGCGCCGGTGCCAATCAGACGGGGGGTGCCCTGTAATTTCCTGAGTCTGTGCGTAACGTTTGCTGGGTATCGGTTGGCGAATTCACGCGAGTGTTACTACTAATTTCGATACTTTGGGGTTCACATTGTGCTTTAATACAGCGTTCCTCAGGAAACCAAAGATCTGAAAAGGGTTTGACTTTTAACCCGACGAATTCTTTCACATTGCTTTTTCTTTAAATTTTTTTTGCTCTGTCCCCATTATTTTATTTCATTTTCGTCGTTTTATTTCCACCAATCATTTAATTCGTCGTTTTAAACTACACCCTTCCGTCGTAGTCTGTTACTTCAAGGGTTCAGGGTGACAAAGTCGCCGTACAGAACCACAAACTGATTGAATCATGACTAAGGACCCAGTCATTGGCTCGCTTAAGCGGAAAGATTGGAAAATATAGATTTTACGCACTCGAAACATTCTGAAAAGTTCAGCAATACTTCAGTAATTGCAATGCCCATCCGAAGATACAGAATTCTTTCCCCACAATTTCAGAACTGGCTTTACACAAAAAAATGATTACAGGAGTATTACAATTCAAAGCCCTCTCCACCTTTCTCCCCTCTTTACTCTCGTTCCGCATTCATCATGGTCGCAAGGGCAAGCTTACGCTCCCACACCAAGACGGTTGCTACGCGGGACATAAACGCCTGGCGTGCCATTCTTATGCCCTGATAAGTGCAGAAGCCGTGGAAAATATGTACCATCGCAGCTTCTACAAAAGGCCTTTACTAACTACTACTTTCATCGGGGACCCACCCTGCATTTATGCGACGCAACCTTGCGATTGCAGCCTGCAATTTCAACGACATGTTTTCTAACTTTTCCGACCGCGACTATCTGTCGCATTTTCGCTTTCTCAAGGGCGAAATACTGACTTTAATGCCTCTAATATGTCAAAAAGGCGATTCTTACTTTGAAAAACGAAATCGCTACAGATCTAACCCGTTGCTCGCAACTTTTGTAACACGAAATAGACTAGCGACTCCTTTCAGGTGGAACGAACGTGAGATGATGTTCAGAAAACATGCGACGCAACTGAGTGAAATATTCTGGGAATCAATAGACAAGTTTCTGGACGAATATCAGCACCTTATTACAACTCCCATAGACCACAATTTATAGCTCACCGGGCTGCCGACTACGCTAAAGCGGTACACGACAAGACGCATGCGCTTGAGAACTGTGTCGAGTTTATAGACGGAACACATATTGCGATTGCAAGGCCAAGTGACCAAAGTTTGCAAATTTTGTTTACAACGGACATAAAAGGTTCTATGCACTAAAATTTCAAGCTGTAGTTGGCCCAGATGGGTTGCTGCTTCACGGATACGGCCCCGTTGAGGGAAGGAGACATGATTGGACGTTGAATTCACGCTCTGGTTTAGATGGGCAGCTTAATGACTGCATGGCTGTAAACGGTCAACAATCCTGTTTATATGGAGACAGCGGGTACAACAAATGATCTTATCTTCAAGTCCCATTTCAGGGCTCAGTGCTCAACAAAGATCAGCGGGCATTTAATTTAGCTATGGCTGCAGGGCGTATCACGGTGGAATGGCTCTTTAAAGAGCTGAAGATGTATTGGACCACAATGGATTTTACGCGAAAGCTGCGTGTTTTACAAGCACCAGTGGGAACTATGTATCTTACAACCATGCTGCTGCACAACTTCAGGACATGAATGTACTGTAACCATATTTCGAAGTACTTTTGCTGGACCCCACCTACCTTAGCCACATATATAAATTCAAGCAGTTGAGTAAACCTTGTTACACTTACATCAAGTGTTACAAGAAGCTGCAGCTGACAGCTATCGGGATAAACAAGCAGGGCCACACTACCAGACCCATCATGCCATTCACCCTCGCCCATCTGTCCAAGAGCAAATTACGGCTCCGTCCTTTTCCCGGGCAGAAGTTCTTTCCTTTGCCCACCCCCATTCCCCACCTCGAATGTTTCAACTCTCATCTGGCCCACCATGATCCGCAGCCAACTATAAGTCCGTGCACGAAAAGTCCCCTCCCGCTGCGCCACACCCAGACCGGTGTTCGAGTGGACTCGCACGGCGACCAGTCTGTCATTTAGCGATCAATCTCTTTACTGAGGTATTAATACTGCATCCGTTGGTTAACAGGCGCCGCCATACGCTAAATCTCTCCGCTTCGCTCCGCCTTTCCCGCTATTTTCTCCGCACTAATCACCTGCCGCACAGCTTGGGTCCTCTAAACGCTCCTCTGCATCAAGGTTACGACCAGAAGACTGAGCCTGCTGGAGAACATCCATCGTAATTCGGAACTTTTGAAGCTCCATTTTCTGAGCAGCCCCCTATTCTTCTCTCCTTTCTAAACGAGCGCGCTCGCGCTCAGCTTTCTCTTCCTCAAAGCGTTCCCGATCCAGCTCCAGTCGCTGAGACTCGATCTCATTTCTTCGAGCGTCTCCCTTCTCTAAAGCTTTAGTAAAGGCGGCAGTCTTTTCCTCTATCATAGTTATGGCTTTTCTCTTTTTTTTCTCCCGCTACCAGAAATGCTTCATACGTCAGTGTCTTGCACCTTATCCCCATCCTCAAGGACCACAACCGCATCTTCATCACTTTCCTCACGGCGTTGTGTCGCTTACTTCCATATTTCCGCCCCAGTAGCTCCTTTCGCGCCTCTTCGTCTGCCATCTTTTGTCGCTTGGCGTTTCGCTTTTTTTCGAAGTCGGAGCGAGCGTCGCGCATTACGCTTAAGAGCCCCCTCAGCTCCTCGAGCTCTACTCCGACGCCAATCATGCGGCTTTCCACTCTGTCATAGCAGTCAAATCGTTCCTGCAAACGTTTATATATTTCTTAAACAGACTTTCATGTCACTGCATCTCGGAGACGTTTTGTTGCATTTATTTTGGCCGCAGCTATCCCGAAGCGCTCGAGTTTTCCGCCATTCGGAGGTATGTGCGCTTTGGCAGCGGCGACCTCTCTTATGAGTACAAGGTCGTCTTCGCTGGAAAAGCGCGACCGCAGGCCAAGGTTATGTGTTACACGGTTCGGCCGGGAGCCACCCTCGAGAGCGACTTGCTGCGCATGCGCAAGGGACGAAGGATGAGGGAGAGGTAGGAATAATAGGGATAGAGGGGAGGGGTTTTCGGGCAGAGTCTCTTGTTGGCGTTTCTAAAGGGCTGTGGTCAGTCCTGAGCCCTTCCATTTTTATCCCGGTGGCGGTCGAGTCGGACCGTTGGAGGGAACTGTTCCCGCTTTTTTCTGCGCACAGGATTTCTCACATGACTTCACCAACTACCCCAAATTCTGTTCTGTTCGTCACGCAGTGTTTGCGGAATTCTGCAATACCTATAACACGTTGCAACGTGTGCAAGAATTTTGCCTCACGGCATTTCAAATTTCGCGTGCATTAGAGTTGTCCGCAAGGTAAAACGAGATTTCATTCAAAACTGGTTCTAAATTTTCTGTCCGCAAAGTCAGTCACATTTGGACAAAACTCGCAAATTTTTCAGTCGCTCTTCACTTGGTCATCCACATCTATCTTTCTCCATCTCCCAAACGTCTAACATCGCATACTGTGAGATGGATGAGGAAGATTCTGAGCCGCATTCCTCTCTCGCGCTCATAGTAGTGAGCCAAACACTTACATTTTATTCTGCTGCCTCGTCCGCTTGTAACTTTCTTCGCATTATTTGTGAGGAGGCTGGCTTAGATGCTGATGGTGACTTTTCTGTCAACACCGAATATCCGAAGACGGAGCGACTACAGAGCCTTCTGACCTCCCATGTATCCCTATTTAAGACCATAACTGGCTTTTACCCTGGCGCGTTTGAGTCTCTTGCATCCGTTGTTTGCCCTGCGCTACTCTTAAGAGCACGCTCGACACGAAACGCACGGGTCATGGTTGGACGTCCATCCAAGCTCACACCACAGGATCGTCTGCTATCTACAGTTTTATACCTACGACATAATGACACCATAAGGTATGAATCCTCTTCATGGAACTGCTCTCGCACATCTCTGCACAATGATACCGCGTTTGTTTCTGAAACCATATGCGAGATCTTAGTTTCAGAAATTTCATGGCCTTCCCCGCAACGCCGTGCGGAGCTGCGAAATCGTATTCCGGCTCTCCCAGGGTGTATTGGGCATGTGGATGGGACGCTTTGTAAAATTAAACGCCCGACATGTTCTGATGATCGTTTGTATTTTAATGGGCGGAAGAAGATCTACTGTTTCAACAATGTAGTCATCATTGACCATGACGGCTTTTTTATCTACGTTTCTGGAGGCTACGCCGGCTCCTTTCACGATGCGCATGTTCTGAGAAACAGAGCTAGCCTCTAATTGGCAAGAATATTTCGAGGTGGATGCTGAAAGTCCACATCCTCTCGAGTACCTATTAGGTGACCCTGGATACATGGGTCTGGATCATTTCATAATGAGGAGACTAGATTCTCGTGAGGTCAGTGATATTAACGACCCAATCATTCGGGCCTTTAATAAGATGCACGCTGGTTACCGTGTATCTGTTGAGTGGGGTATAGGGGGACTCAAGATGAAGTTCAAAAAGTTTCTGGACACATGTCCTAACCGCCGCTCCACATTTGATCTCCTCTTTCGTACAGCAGCCATTCTAACTAACTTCCTTCATAGACGCCGGCAGAATTTTAGTTCTTCTATTGAGGAGAGTGCCAGCGAGAGGATCATGGGGTTTTATCGATTCTTGATGAGATGATGAGGTCAGCTATAGTTTTATAAGAACAAACACCTATTGATAAGTTCTACAGATTTGTGAAAGCAGACATCCGTTCTTTAAACTGTTCTTCTGTTATGACCATGTTATCCCGGAGCTTTATCAGCCTGTTTATCTTGCGATCGATCTCTGCGCTGTTGTGTGCTTCCAGCTGAGCATTAAGGTTCGCTCGCTGTCTATCTCGCAGGGCTTTTTTGTCCTCCAAGTCATTCTTGATAACATATTTTGTTCCTCAAGAGCCGCTACTAGGTCCGTAGTACCGCTGGAAATGGTTTTCGTCATGTCCGAAATGGCGGTCACCGCACCCTCTAACAACTCCTTCTTGGTCTTGAACTTCACCTCTACCCCACTTCCTTCTGATCCAACATTATTGCTGCCTGTATTACTGCCGAACCGGATACTAAATGCTCCCGGAAGCTGCTCATTTTCTTCTTGTTATAGGTATCCGATTCTTTGAGGCGCCGCAACATGTCGACATCCTGCACTGTGGCCTTATTTAAACCACACTCTGCCAAGTCAGAGTCCCCAGTTCCTATCTCTCTGAGCGCCGATCGAAGGGAATCCTGAAGAACTCGCTCTGCTGGCAGCTTAGCCTTCTCCCCGCTATTACCCGTAGCCTTGCACTTCGCATCATGATCCTTTAAATAGTCTTGATAAACGAGTTTCCAGACCAGCCCCGGCACCTTTTGAACTACCCGCTTCCGCCCACGGCAGTATTCCGCAAAGTTTCGATTGTAACTTGCGGTCAAAACCACAAGAGCGTCGGCACTAACAGCACTCAGTCGCGATTTTTTCGCATAAGGCCCTTCTAGGCCCTACTTCGCGGCGCGCCTCTAACATGAGGTGCAGATGGGCACGGATATACCAGTTCGGTTTCGGGGGCACATTGATGTCGTTCAGGGGTACATCTCAAGAGGCACAGGGATAGTAGTAGTTTTCAGCACGGCTGCAATACCGTCTTGGTATCTATCGGTGGCATCCATTTGACGGACTGCTCGGTCACCTCGCTCAGGGTTCATCGTAAGGAAAGCTTGACTGGAGGCAGTGACGGATAAAGGAGGACCGAAAGGCGAGTTTTGGGAAGGTTTCAGAGTGGGAGTGTTGTTGGGAAGATTAAAGTGCTTTCGGAAGCTCTTTGTGATCGATAGAGAAGGATGGTTGGGGTCAGTTGGGGGGTTTGAGAGCGGGGGTGTTGTTAAGTGTGCTTTGGGGCTACTTTTTGTGTAAGTAATCAAAGCCCAATGTGAGTCGGGAAAAGTCGGAATTTTTTTCGAGTTTTGGAGGCCTTGTGAATTTGCCCAAACTCGTTCGAAATTCAGTCAAGATAAAAATCCCGTTTTGATTATTTTCGGAAAAACTCGCAATTTACGTACTTTGCGGACAACTCTATTATATCCCTAATGATGTGTGAATACTGTATTATATCTAACGTTGCTTGTCTGCTGGCTGGCCACCCGTCGACTTTTTGGTAGACTGTTGCTGGTGCTAGCATTCGACAGCAGTGATTTCTACATTGCTTCTACCATCGGTACATGTATTTACTATGACACGCAGATTTGCAACTTCAAATGGGTTCCAGCCAATTCATAAATCTCAATAAAGGAACCCCCTTTTTCCCCTGTATTATATCCCAGGTGCAATTTTGCGTCGATTTCCCGAATGCGACGGAATACCGAGATTTTTGGATAACTTTTGCGGCAATTTTTATGCAGATCTGGTATTGCGAATACTGTCGCATTACAGTAGATGTTATCTTCACATACTGTAAGCAACGGTACAGTAGATTTTCTTGCGATTTAAGATTTGCGCAACCTTGCTATCTCTCTCCCACCTGGATAGGGAGGAGGTCACAAGAAGGAATCAGCAACGTCGACGCAATCAGTCCTTTGTCCCGCCACGGTGCTCAGCCCTGGCCTTTTCTCACCAATAAAGCTATTTGTTATCCCTATCGCTACCCTACTCTACACCTACGCTACTGTAACCCATCTTTCAGCTACCGCCAATTATTCCTGATTGTCCACAGATACCATACCTATGCAGCGCGCGCAGATAAAACGAAAATCCGGTTTCGATTCTGCTATCACTGCAAGACCTCTAGTACAATCCCACTGAAGACGCCTATTGTCGTAGTGCTTCTTGGGTCTGTCGAAAATGGCGCCCGTTCTGCACTCAAAGCTCACGGTTACTGTCAAAAAGATCTTGAAAAAAATAACCACCTCTCGTTCTGTGATGGAATGGCTGATTCGATACTGAATGCTGCGAAATCTACTTTGGATTTCTTCTCATCACCATCTGGGCAAGCTGGATCTTATACAGACACATCCTTTACCCCACTGGACACTGAAGATGTGGAGCATTATCTCAAGGATTTGCGACGGACTGTAGTGCAATCCGGGTTCGGGTCCGACCGGTAGACCAGAGAATGTTGGGCGATCAGAGTCTGGCTCTGGAATACCAGAAAGTAGATTGGAAACGACCAAAAAAATGGGAATAAATAACAACACAACCGACAACAATGCGGAGGGCGAAGAAAGGGGAGAGGGGTGAAGGTCGTATGATACAATTCAAGCGCGACGGAAGTGGCGGCCAAGGGGTAAGCCTTGCAAAAGTTCCTGGAATCAGGGGTCTCCGTTCGCAGTAGTTTTGCGCAGCTGAGGGGGCCTGGATATCGTTAGAGGCTGGTGGTAGAGTGGGAGGACGCGGGGAGCGCCGAAGTGAAAAAGGACGCTTAGGCTGAGGCGGTTTGAGTCGGTTGGCAAACGTACGCGCGTCTGCTTCGCCGGAAAACAGGGGGTCGCTCGATCGTGCTTCTCACTTCCAAAAAGAGAGGAGCTCGGAGCCTCCGACGGTAAAACGTGGATAGGGTTAGAGAGGGGGTGGCCGCGGGACGCGCCGGGGTGAAAGAGGACGCTTGGACTGAGTCAGTTCGCAAACGCACGCGCGTCGGCTTCGCCGAGAAACAGGGGGTCACTCGATCTTGCTTCTCATTTCCATAACGAGAGGAGTTGGGAGCCTCCGACGGTACTATTTACAATTGAAGCAACCAGATAGCTCCTAGTTCTATTAGTACGACTTGCGCGGCTTCAGCGAAACAGGTTATCACTACGAAAATCAGCGATTCGATAGGCTTGTGGCTGGGAAGCCACCTCATACAAATATTCACAAAGTATCCAGTATCGGGGCTCTTTGCGCAGTACATTCAGTAATGTGTGCCACGGAGGGCCACGCTCTACGCAAGAATATCTATTGTGACCACCCATGCCACACTGCCACCTGCTCATCCTGTCCATGTAGTGTACATTGCACTCTGTAAGTGCAAAAATTGTTAGCCAGGTGTAAGCCATGTGTACATACAGTAAGCAGCCTGCCTACTGTGCTGCGACATGCGGTAGTAGCCTGGTTTTGGCCCACGTCGATAAGTGAATAGTGAAATCCAAAAAAAGTAAACCATATCATTCCCGAATAGCTTCCATCATTTCCTTCAATGCGCGCGATTGGCGGCGACGCACACCTGCATACCGCCTTGCACCACACCGACCCCGGACCAAGATTTCAATGAAGCTTGTTTCAACATGCCGATGTTTTCAGTCTTTGTTCGAGTTCTTATCGTCGTTCTTAATGGATTTGAAGACACCAGAGAAGATTAATCCGCTTTATTGACCACTCCAGATCCGAAAAGGACGACCAGAAGGTTGAAGTCAATGATTTGGTTCTCTATTTTATGGAAGTTGATTTGAATCACGCGAATAGTATCTTTGACAAGTTTAAGATCAAGAAAGGCCACCCGAATTCTTTGTTGAACAAGGAAACCCTCTCTCTCCTGTATTCAATGCGCGGTGTCAGTACTTCTCGTCTAGGAACGGAACACCGTCAGAAAATGGGAAATCCAACACACACACACCGAGACCCACAGAGTGTTCACTGTCCCTCTTTCTCTTTAAGCACCCTGCGATGAAGTAGCACAGCTCGCAGACGGCGAGGAGAAATGGAGTTGGAAGAGCAGGGGTAATTCCTTGGACGGCTGGACGGTATACTTGTCCTCCGGTTGTAAGGTCGGGCCGTGGTCTGCGGAATGCCTTAAACTTGATAAGGATCGATTCCAAAGAATCTCAGACACCAGGGGTGTAATAATGGACAAAGAAGATGTAGTAGTGGGTCAGCAGTGCTGAATATCTCCTTTGGAGATAAGTATGTTGTCACCAACGACAACCTTGAAGTTACTATTTGTATATAGAAGCCGGAGTCTGGGGCGCCAAGCGGGAGTAAATTCACAAACAAACAACAAAAGGGGTATTATAATATTGGATAGAGAAGAGATAATTAAAAAGGGCGGAACCCGGGCGGATAAACGTGGCTTTAGCCAAAGTTGCCGTTGGCAAGGTTTCTGCAAAGGCGGAGGTTGGTAGTCAATTTCAAAGCCAACCCCGGGGTGACTGTTTAATCTGGGGCCCTAGTGGCGGGGTAGGTATAAATAATAGTTAACTAGGTTAGGGTTATCTACAACGAAGGGGTGAGTGAAGTTAGGGTTAGCCAAGTTAGGGAGATAAGTAAATTTGACACTTGGCCCAATAGGTGCCTTTCACCTGCGAAAATATCAGGTCCAATTAGGGGCCGAGTGGTCCAGATTGTAAGCCCTCAAGCCCCGTCGGCTAAGTATACAGTACCAGGAATAATAGTGGGCGACAAAAGAAAATTGCCCTTAGTGTACAATACAGTGCCTGCTGAGTAGCAGTGAATCAGATCAAAAGAAGAGCACCAAAAATCAGCTCTGCAGATGGCAGTACAGTGTGAGAGCAAATTGAACTACATATTCGCTTCAATAACAGGAAAGCTACCAAAATCCGAAGTTTGCCGCAAGTTCAAGTAGACGCTCGAATGAATTTGGAAATGTTCCCTGTCCTGTATTCAATGATCAGGACAAAAAAAATTTTAGAAATACCGAGAATCAGGAGCAAGATGGACCCGTTTATTTCCCCAGCACCCGCTGCAATAACTAAGGACATAGGGAATCGCGCAAGGCGAGCTATGTTAACAGATGTTCAAGGATTGAAAGTTTTCTGGGACTTACGCGAAGATATATCCGAGACTCTCAAGCCCCATATAGTTTGCCCCCATCAATACCATCCGTGCAAACCACAGAAAGCCAATTACTTCGTTCACGCTCCCGATGGTGCCGGGGAAAGTTCAACTTTGAGAACTGTGACGATGGAAATAATCACGCTGAGGTTGTAAACGTCATAATCGTTGAATATGTTTGCAACGATGGACAGTCTCAAATCAAAGGAACTTTGGAAAGTCTTCGTTTGTGATGGTTTATGCATGAAAAAAGCTTCTTTGAATTATCCGGAGTTCTATCGAAACTCGCTTCCCATATCATCGAGCTTATTTCTCAATGCTCTCGAGATTTTCGTACGGACGCTCATTAGTTGGATTACTTCAGATAGCACGCGACAGAGTTTCAGGAGTGTTCCCAGATCCCCATTCAGAACATAATTTCCCAAGGCTACTCTTTCAACAAGTTTGTGACGATCATTCACTAGTCTATTCAATGATGGATAGATCGAGAGAGAGAGGGAGCGAGAGAGCCAGTCATGAGTGAGGGAGGGAGCAGGTGAGCAGGAGAGAGAGGGAAGGGTAGAAAGAGTGAGGGACCGAGAAGGAGAGATGAGAGAGGGGAAGGTGGTGAGGAACTTTACTATGGTAGGAGATGGAGAGAGACAGGGGCTTAAATAGTCTTCAAAGCGAGTCGACTGATGCTTTCTGTTGATCTAAGGAAATTTACAGAAGACATGTAGACGAAGGTGAGCGTCTAACCCTAAACTTGCTTGAGCTGATCTAAAGTAGATCAGCTCGAGCGTATAGCACTGCACAGTGCATAAACATAACGGTCAAGTTCTAGGTTGAACGGTAAAATACAGTAATAACTGTAAGCATCTTTGCGAGTTTTCAGCTGTCAGAAAAAGACAAAGAAGTGAAATTACACTAACCTCCAAAACCTCCGCCAGATTCGACTCCTTACCGGAACCGGATATGAAGCCTCGTCGACCTTCGTCATAAAATATCCTGATGATATGCTCACAAATATGACTCACTACGGTAGAAATCCAAGAAAAACTAGCCATTAAAAGTATTCACACCGATCAAATGGGGAAAAAGCCGTCGATCTGCCAATTTATTCGAGGTGTCCCGGAAACGCAACGAATGCCGCAAGTGTGGAGCTCCTAACTGGAATACAAGCCATCGGTGTGCTCACGGTGCTTTAGAAGGGCATGCTCGCCGCCTTATTAGGGACAGAGAGTCTTTTACCTACGTTCTTTTGGATTTCATAAAGTGTGAAGAAGCTGCTTCATTGAATTACGAGAGTGGCCATACAGACGTACAAAACCCTCCAAATGGAAACCAAGACTTGGCTGAATTCTACTCTCACTTCTTTGACGAGACTGGGCCCCCTCATGGAGACTACTTTCCCTTTCATGAAATTACGATTGAAGCTGCCGCGCACGACATTCTATTAACTCATATCTCTACGACAATGGGCGAATATAATCGCGTGCATTCGTATTTTCTTCTGGACAGCGGGGACTTTTAGAGCCACGTCGTCGCCATGAAGAAACTCCCACACCGAATTTTGATAGAGAAGAATTGATCTTTGGGCAGATATCTGCGTTTTGAAAATAAGGACAGAAATATCTCTTAGCCACCCATTGGGTTTCGTTTGCGACGTTGATGGCCCAAAATATTTTATCGTTCGTAAGAAACTCAATTGAGTATTCGACGCCTTCGGCGTTCAAAACAGAGAAATAAGCCCCTCCCGTAATCGTTTCAGGTTTGCATATGCATTTTACTAATCCTTTGGTTTCGTTTTACTCCGTCTAGATACCTCCATTAGAATAAAAGTTATTTCTGTTGAGCTGTATATGGTTGATGCGGATAATCCCGCACTGCTCGGTTTGAATGTTCTGGGGTTTTTTCAATTGCGTAGCCCACATCACCACGAATCAAAGGGAAATATACATCGAAAGTTGGCATGCACCGATGTTTTGGGCGGCTAGTAATCACCTCTATGTCCTGATGAGATTCCTTGCTGACACGTATTTCAACCTGTGGGAGAGCTATACTGTATTATATCTGCGCAAGTGAGCTCTTCGCTTCCTACTGTTGGGCTACGAAGCCCATTCTGTACTCACGAAAAAATGCTGTACTCTCGAAAGAGGCGTACTGTACTAGCCCAACGTTGCACTGTAGTCATCCAACACCTCACTGTAATGTACTTGGGCAACGCAATGCTGTAATTGTGCAATTGATGCCTTCAATTCCTGCGGCACATGAGGGGAAGCGCGCAATTTACAGTAACCATTCACCTATGTATTTATTTAGCTTGACTTTATGTAGTGCGCGTCATAGAAGGACGCAATGGGCATATAGAATATTACACGTGCATCGCTTGTGTAAATTTCTCTGCAAGCATGGCAGCAGCAAAGGCGGGGGCGACTCGAAAGATGTAATTAGGGCAATATAAATAGGCTATCCCAGCAGCTACTGGGAATAGAAAAAGAGACCAGGGGCAGAAAAAAAGAAATAAAAGAAAAAAAGAAATCACAAAATTTTGCATCCCAGGTACGCCCATCAATTCCACGCTAAAATTCGCTGAGTTGATCTCAAAAGGCACTCGGTCAAGTAATTCTTATTGAACCACCCTACCGGCGACTCCTTCACAGCCGAGCCAAACTCGCAAAACTACACCCTAACTTCTTCCATTCATCAGAAATGAAAATTTTAATCTCACCAGGCGCTCCAGACCAGAAAAGGCCACCCCTGGGACGATAATAACGTTGCAGGATATTTCAAGAAAATGCGACCTATGCAAGAGAATCCAAAGCGCCCCTACCTGTTTCCGAGTCACATTGGGATCAGAAGGTGCAAGGTTTAACAAAAGAATATTCTTAGACATTATGTTCATCGATGGAGCCCCAGTATTGCAAATCATGAAGGAACTCGTTTCTCTACCGCTCGATTCCTAAAAATATTTTATACAGAGGAATCCTGGAAGGCAATTGCATATTACTCGGCCTGGATTTACACCAGCCTGCCTAATCGCATCCTCATTGACCAAAGATCTCAACTGGGAAGCAAATTCATACATATCGCGCGCCTCTCGAACGCTGAAGTCAACCAAACTTGAATATAATCTCACTCTAGTTTGGGACTAGCTAACTATACCACAGAGCCCTTGCGTCGCACTTGCAGGAGGATCATGACAATCAAGCCAAATACGGGCAAAGAACTTGTTTTAGAGTGCTTGGTTAAAGCTAAGAATGTTGCACTCGGGTCAGAAGGCCTGGTTCCCTCTGTCCTCGTCTTTGTTGAATTCTCCCAACTCTCCATCATCAACAAGCCCAGTTCTGTCCGGCCGACGATACAGGAGAGAAGCAACACTGCAGAGGAGGCCTGCAAGGATATGGAGACCCACACGGACAGGCTCAAAATACGCCGCGCACAGAAACATACAGTACTACCCGCGTGTGAAATTTTATACCAGCCTGGAGACAAAGTCTCGGTCTGGCGTGAGAAAAGTTTTTATAGTCGAACTGGAGAATAGGTGGGACCTTACACAGTATTGAGCGTATACATTCGGCTGAAGCCCATCTTCTTGCGACAGCCCGACAAAGATTCTGTAAATTCATTCAACCTGTCCCAAGTCAAACCATATCTCACTCCCGAAGAGCGCCCGTCTCCAAGTCCTGCCGAGCTTAAAGACACCTTTTGCCAGTTTAAGTAGCGAAACGACAACTGAATACTAGCGACAGAGGTACTGGAAGAGAATTATGAGCTATCTAAAGGCCAAGAAATGAAAGACTCTAAAAGGAATGAGTTCAACTCTTTACTAAAGCGCGGAACCTTCAAGATTAATTCTTCGAGAAGAATGCCACCTGACAGTAACGTACCGTCCGGTATTTTCATACCTTAGTTCAAGTCTTCTATAGACGTCCAGTCAAATACAAGACCCGCTATGTTCTTGGAGGATATCGTGGCAAAATGAAAAAAATTAGTACAAACTTCCTCATCACTGCAGCCTCAGTCTGTTAGAATTCTCTAAGCAATCGCACCTACTTTTGGGTTTAATGTTTGGGCAGCCGATATCACTCGAGCATATTTGCAGTTCGCAGAACCTCTATCTAGATACGTCTTAATCCAGAAAAGAGTTCCAGAATTTGGATTACAACCCGACCAGTGCCTGAAACTACTTCACCCGCTTTACTGGCTATGCGATGCAGGATACTTATAGCATAAAAACACCGTTAAACAATACTGCAAAGATATGAAAGAGAAACCACTAGAAGTCGATTCTGCGCTTTACTTTTTGGCTTGGGAAGGTGTTCTAAAGGGCTGCAGTGGAAGCTATGTAGACGAACTTCTCCACTGTGGAACCAAGGATTTTCGTGCACTCTCGAAGGGGAAGAATAGAAATTTCAAAGTGAAAGAAGAATCTGCACTTCCTTCCAAATTCACTGGCTTCGTCCTCGATAAAGAACAAGGCAAATTTTGCGGCGACCAAATATCGTACCTACGCAGGTTATAATGCTTACCTCTGGACACCTCGTTTAAACGTTACAGATATATGCGCATGCGTTTGGCTTGGTTAGTAAACTCAAGGCCGGACTTCCTCTTCGAAATCGCGCAACTGGAGCAGATTACTGAACAAATGTTCGATTCGGACACACCGCAACTACTGAGAAAAATGAACAAAGCAATCAAGTACGCAGCGGATAATCGAGTCTGTCTCAAACTACCTAATTTGTACGTGAATACGCTAAGGATAGTCGGCTTCTCACACTCCTCGTCTGACAACAACTAAGGCATCACGCAACACTTCGGACACTTAGTGTTCATTGCAGATTATACAAACACAGTGGCCCCATTTCTTTCAAATCCTACGAACCTAGGCTTTTAAAAAGATCGAAAATGTCTGGGGAGGTAATAGCGTTTAGTGATATTTTCGATATAGCCATTGCACTCTCCGAGGATCTGAAAGCCATGTTAAATAGTGACATACAATTCCAGCTGCTAGACAGCAGCCAAAGCCTGTTTGAATTCACCTCGAAAGGCTTGCGAACTTCTGAGAAATGAACTATGCTTGGTGTTGCGGCTGCGCGGGAAGGATTCCGTGACAGAGTGATTTCAGATATTTGCCTCGTGCGAAGTAGCCAAATCATTGGCGATGGTCTGACGACATATATGAGTCAATCGCCCTTCAGAAATTTTAATGTGACAGGGCAGCTAAACGAAAAACCAGAGTAGTGGATGATCCGGTCAAAGGAAGTAACTTGAAAAATGTAATTTACTGATGATCAATATCCCTAATTATCTTACTAGATATGGTTCTCAAACATCTCAACTAAAAATACCTGTTGTGCCCAGGTCCAGCAAAAAACTTCAAGGATTCCGCATTGAGCTTGATCGCGAAAATATCCTCAGAGTCCAAGGTCAACTTACGGTTACCATCCATGCACACGCAATGATCTACGAGACTACCGCGTTCGATTACAATCCTGACCACCGTTATGTTCATCTCAAGCTTGTACGTTATATTAGATGACTGATCCAGTCGCTCCTGACGAATAAATCCCCGATTAAGGGGCTTCTAGAAGTTTAGGTAAAGTTTCATCGAACGCATTACCAATGCTGCCTGTTGCAGGCTCTGAGGGTGAACACAAGCCCCGTGACCCATTTCATCGCTGTCTTCGTAGGCTTAACGCCCGTTAGACAGTTGATTCCGTTGAAGACCGCAGCAGAATCACAGTCCAGGACCTTACTAGATAAGTATGGACAGTCTTCATTATTTACTTTGTATCTGACTAGCGATGCATGATCATCTCGAGCATTTGGGCTGCCCGTAACGACCGCAGTTTCTGGAAATCTCTTGCAGAACTTTTTGATAGTCGCCAGAACCGGAACTAAATTCCCTTCGTCAGCACTTATCTCCCCGCCGACCCTACAGAATGTCGGTACACCTCGTACCCGCATTTTAACTGCTATGGTTTCCGTAGGGAATTCAAGAACCTCCCTAGCAAGCTTATGCATAGCCAACGAATCCTCATCCAACATTTAGTAACCAGAAGAGTCACTGGTTTTCCCAGCACTCACGAACCACCTACCCGGCAGAATTGTATAGTTTTCTCCCTTGAGTCCATCGCTGAACATTATCAAATCAATCGACCATTCCATTTCGACATCGTACCCATGCGTAGACTCTTTCTATCACCCTTTTTCACCAGTGTTTGCGGCACCAATGATCGCGGCTTCTTTCCCTCCCTCTCTCGAATCATTCATTAGGTCTGAGTACTATTCTTGAGCATCTGGTGGTTCCAAGTACTTCGAGAGGTCATACTGTGAGGACCTTATCCTCCTTGGGAATTGGCATCGCTGACGAAGAAGGCCTCAAGAATTTCTTGATAAATACCAGGTGCGAAGACTATTTGCGGTAAGGACCCTTCCAAGGTGGATCCTCTTCTGAATTTCCTGGCATATTTCCCGTAATTTTCACAGTTTTTGCCCCTCTGGCTTTCCATGATCCCAACCCATCTTGAAGACACAAAAATTAAGCAGGGGAGAGGTGTTTCCCGGGAGTTAATCTTCAGCCACTGAACTGAATATCGCACGAGCTAAATGGAGACAAGGATCGGTCGAGAGTTGCACTGCAGGGGCCGGAGGATGCGGAGGACTGTATGCGCTTAACTGCACTGCAGTAAAGGTAAATTGGATGGTTTGTTTACTGTGAGTAATGAAAAGGTTGGGAGTCCTCTGTACTTATAATCAGTAAAGTATCGTGCAATATACTGTATCAGCGCGCTAGGGTGCGCGTAGTTGTTCGGTTATCCTTACAGTGTAAGTGCATTCTACTGCCACCTGTCTCACACTGTCTGGGCGGTTTCGATCCTTAGATTCGAACCGCGTCCACCAATGGCACA
This sequence comes from Kappaphycus alvarezii, assembly GCA_002205965.3. Lineage (NCBI taxonomy): Eukaryota > Rhodophyta > Florideophyceae > Gigartinales > Solieriaceae > Kappaphycus > Kappaphycus alvarezii. The sequence goes on from NADL03000775.1 coordinate 183,553, forward strand.
CCGACGAGCTCACTCAACTAAGTGAGCTCGGGTTGTAGTAAAGGTGGGGTACTTAATGTGACCCAAAGTACAAAAAGTGACCCGAATGTTTTAATAAAATTATGATACTACAACCACATGCAACAGCTTTGGCGGGAAACCACGTAACAATAAGTCCCCTGCATCCAAGAAAATGCGTCGCATTGCAGTCGAATTGCTTCCAAAGGGAAGTTAGCGCACAAAGCCGACCTCAAATAAAGTGTCAACTGTTGCATCGACACCCTTGGGTACTAAACTGCATCAAAAAGAATGTACTGTTGGTCCTACCGCCACTGTTTCTATTCCAGCAGCTACCTCTAATGTCCCTTTCTCTCCTTGAGCGCCTCAAGGCGGCCGTTTTTGAGCGCTTCTCAACGAGAATTTCCTTCTGTGATATCGTTATTCGCAACATAGTTGAGTTCAGTCGACTTAAGCGAGTTTATTCAAATTGAGGTAGAGAACCAGGTGAACGCCGACCCACAAACTACTCAGAGGTTGACGTTGAACTCCCTGCTCGTGGTCGCCCTAGACTTCTGAGTAAAGAAGAGGAAGAATTAATCATCATAGTCTCGATATTTTACGTTGAACAGCGCGTTACTTTAAAAAGGCAGTCTATATCGGACCTTGTTATGCACTACGTTCAAATGCTAACTGCGGACAGGCAGAGGAAGATTTTTAGAAGAAGATGCCGTGCATAAATGCGCCGTTTGATGTTGCTAGCTCCCCGCCGCACAATTATGCGCCAGTGACTTGGTCAATCTCGCCTGTATCGTCGGAACTGAGCTCAATCGCGGATGTCTTCTTGCATTTAAGTAAACAGCTTCGAGAATTTATGGCGAAAATGGACCATTTTCGCGTTTTTCCATATATATGTTTTAGGTATATTTAAAGGGCCATATCTGAATGCAATGTTATTTGCACGGTTCATTTTTGTGCGCGTTCGGCTGGTGGTGCCAAATAACGGCCTTCTTTTGTAGTTGCTCTTGCTATGAAGAAACTTCCTTACCTACTCCTTTCTTGCTTTGTATCTTTGCCCAACCTTTTTTCTACAAGTGGCGTTTTAAATGGTTCGAATCGGAGAGGCTAAGGTAAATAATCGTTTTATTTTTATGTTGCATAGTCCGGGAAATGACGGTTTGGGTCCCATTAAGTACCTTAACCGTTTACACTTCGATATATCAAATTTCTATTTAGCCTGTTCATACTGTATCCGCAAGGGCCACACAAATGGCAGGCGGCGCCGCCGACATTGCCCACCGAGAAAAGTCAGACTTGGAGCGCAAACCGGTACGCCGGATCCTGCTACCTTCGCATAACACACTCCAGGAACCAAACTTCAAGTTTCAGCACTGGCTTTCGATTCCTTGGGTTTCCCATCCATCGCCTATATTCTGTTCCTGGAAGACTTCATCCCACGCATTGCAGAGAAGTTTAACAAAACCACTGGAGTGATCCGCAGAGGTATTTATCAGCGCATAAGCTACACACTGTGGTCTTCTGTTGCAATGGCGTTTCTATAGCGAGCCTCACTGCACATGCATGACGTGGAACATACGGTTAGCTTCTAGCCGTATAGTCAGACCTGTAGTGTAAACGATAGATAATAAATGAAGTAAAGTTTCTCTGACGCCCCATTGCGTGTAACACTACTGTCGTCTCCCCATTCAAGGGCGCAGTTCGCACCAAGGCAACCCAGGTGGCTGGTGGCGCTGCTGAAGTGGAGGCCCGCGACAAGGTTACAGCTCTGGAACTCAACCTCACGCAACGCCTCCCCGCTCCCCCAACTGGCCCATCTTCTGCGCCATGCACGCCGAACTTTACGTTTCGACCTCTGGCGTTTGATTCCCTGGGCGACCCTTCCCCAGTAAAATTGCATTTATGAAGGAGTTAGCTCCGCGGATCGCGTCCAAATGTCACTCGACCCTTGGTGTTATCCGCCGCCGTATCTACCAGCGACTGAGTTGCACCCTCTAGTCATCCATTGTTCAACCTATCCTGTCCCGAGCCGCGTTGCGCATAGACGGCGAGGTATATCCGGTTAGATCTTAGCCGTATAGCTGAAATGTGTGCAGTCTCCAGTAAATACTGAATGCATTAAACTTCTTCCTCTCGTGGAACATCTTGTTTGTTTTTTAGTCGTACAGTCAGACCTGCAATGTACACGAGACATATTTAATCAAGTATATTTTTTTCACCGCAGTGTACATGATAGATACTCAGTGAAGTAAATTTTCTTCTCAATTTTGACAACGTGAATGAGTCGCATTACAGTGGATGTTGTCTCCCCTACTGTAAGCAAAGGCACAGTAGACTTTCGTGCGGTTTCAGAGTTGCGCAACCCTGCTCCCTGTCTCCCTCCTGGATGGGGGAGGTCACAAGATGGAATAAGCAACGTCGACGTAACCAGTTCTTTGTCCCGCCGAAGTGCTCAGTCCTGGCCTCTTCTCACCAATAAAGCTATTAAATATCCCTATCGCTACCCTACTCTATCGCTACCCTACCCCCTCTTTCAGTTACCGCCAATTATCCCTCATTTTCCACGGATACCGTACCTACGTAGCTCGCGCAGATATCAAGACAAAAAAGATACACAATTTACCATTCTCATTGCTTGCGATTAGTCGAATATACTGGTTTTGCGTTCGATATTTCGAATATATGGGAAATAATTGTGAATCTTATCATATGAGCTGTATAGCAATTCTGTAATTTCTGTAAGTCTTTCGTGATACCATCTTTTTGGTCTTAGGTATTTTAGATTTCTGCTTTATTTATTACCTTCGATTGTGCAACGCAGACAATAGTGTTCTGGTCAAAATATTCATAAATACATGGGCTCGAAATCTCACCCGAGAGGAGCGGGCAGACTGGAAAATAAAAAGGCAGTTGTAGCTACCTATTACTACATCACTCCGCTGTCGGGGTCCAGAACGGCAGCTAATTCAGATACTGGTCGTCGGTACTACAATCGTTTCCCAGATTAACTACAATAATTGCATAATAATGGGTTCCAGATCTTATTAATATAGTATTAATTATATTTTAAGAGTTGATGGAGGTTAAAACTTACAGCTTGTCAGCAAGGATTAATGAGGCAGGGGGACGGCTACTTAGTGTCTATTTCACATTGAAATGTACTTTATTGAGTACATTTTTTTGCTAACGGAAAAACTAAAATTTTCAATAAATATTACTTTGAGGTCATGAAAAACAAATAAGTTCTAATTAGTCGTATCTCGGCAGCCGTCAATAGCATAAATTCTTTGCTCTGTGAAAAGTCAATAACGTTATTAATAAATTCCATGATAAATAGCTCCCGACTCGGTGTTCAAACATGAAGCGACTATTCTTCGGAATAAAGAACACATTCTGTTTAGGGCGGTGGTTCTGGGACTCCCTTAGGAGTCTTAGAGATACTGCACTGCACAGTTAGAAAGCTCAATTCCTAGCTGATTTTAATCAAGCAGTTCTATAGTTTCTCAATTTAACACCAAAATATCCATTCTTAGATGAAGTTCGACGAGTTCTTGTTGAAACCTAACCCTCGGAACACCTATTGCGCCCACTTACACATGAGACGGAATACGTTGAAATCTCATAAAGGGGTACTGTGCATTAGGGCTACCTTTATCTCGCAAGTTTAGACGTGGATGGGGTTCGAAGGGAGGTAAAGGAAAGATTTTTATCAAAATCTTAATTCAGCAGACGTGATGCAGTAAAAAGTAATTGTTACTTAATGAAAGCTTCAAAATTCATGCGCACGTCTGCGATACTTTGGAAAACATTCTCTGTTAGATTCAGGATGACAGATGAAGACTTCGTTCTTGAATGAAAGAAAAAATCCAGTATAATTGTACTGGAAGATGTATTGGATGCGAATTTTTCTTCTTGATTGATGGGCAAAATTTTATTTCTTTCCCTTAATAATCCTCTTTTATTGGTTGAAACAAGATAAGTTCTGTACCCTTCAGTAAATAACTTATCATCTGAAGAGTTTTCAGATGAACATTCCCTTTTCCTGAATTGCATGTCGTCGTAACTGTTCTGAATCAGTCTATCAGCCAATGTACAGTATTATTCATTTTTTGATATCTAATTACGGCCTCCTCGGGAATCTCTGTAAAATTTACAGGCGTCAACAAAGCAAATAGCGATCAAGGTAGTGTTCAATCTGATCGACCACTCCTTAACCTTAAATTACTTCTCCAATTGCAGATCATCCTGACGGCATCGGTTGTGACGGTAAATCAGGGCGCATTTTCATACCACATATCGCAAATCTCAGTAATTTATATCTCAGAACGAACAAGTTTCGCATAGAAACCTACAGATCTCCATATTTACCTGTGAAAAAAATTGCCTCTCCTCGTAGAACCAACTTTACTGACAAAGTGTCTTCTTTCATGATCCACCTATACAGCTGCAGTGATGTCTTTTCCATTGTCTCTCTTCGAAACAAGGAAAAAATTCTCTCCAAAATTGGTAACTTCGCGCTCAGAAAGGACTTCTATAGGATAGTTTTTTGAGACTTCTTGACAACTACAATGTACCGCAGACCATTATCGACCGAAACGTCAGGTGGTTGCACATAAGAAGAAATGAATCAGCACATAAACCCCTATCTGATCCAAAACAAGGCTCAACTAGGTCCAATCGCTCCTTTGTGCCTTGTAATAAGGCAATTGCCTTCCATTTCATCTTCTGCTGACTTAAATTTGTTTTACGAAGCATAGTTCCACTCTTTCCACGAGCTGCAGTCCTCAGCTCGCAGCCGTTTCCCGTTTTTACGCACAAGATGACATTGGCAGGAAGACAATTCTCAATCTATTTTCATCCCATTCTATACCAACGTGGCATAATTTCATCCACGCAGATGCGATCAGCCAGTTTGACGTTTAGTTTTCTATGCTTATTTATCGCATCCACGAAATCGGTGATGAGGTCCCATCCCTTATTGGGTTTTCCATTTCAGCCTCTGTGTTACATCACTGCAAAAAATTTACCTTTGAAGGCTTCAAAACTGGCCTTTGGGTATAATAAGTCCAAAATTTGGTGCTTCGATAAATACGGATGGAGACTGTGAACTCCGTAGATATATTCTGTCACTTAATTTCAATTGTGACATCAGAAACAAAATATCGAAAAAACGTCAACTTCTCCACATGTGCATGGCTCCAGATTGTTTCCTTCCAGCCCAATATTGGTATTTGCGACAATATATGAAGGGCATCTCATTGTAAACATCCACGCAAGGTATTCAAAAGGCGATATGTCACGCGGTCCTTGACCTTCCATAATGAAGTCATACTCTGGGCCAAATAGCTTCTATGTGCGCACAGTAATTGAACTGTTCAGGCACTCAATCACGTGACTCTTCATTCATCTCTGTCTGTTTGCATAAACAATTGCGTCGGACCACTAAGCGCTTCCAAAGATTTTTGTTACTTGATTTCCATTTGTGGTTTGATTCGGAATGACAATTGAGCTCGGGTTAGTCTTTGGGCTTATATTAGGGCTTCAAAGCGGGGGCGATTCGGCAGCAGGAGCAATCATCGAATTTAACTCGCCTTTTTCTAAACTTATGCCCACTAATGATTACGAAGGAGGGATTTCTCAGACTTTTGGTGTCAGCAAAGCCTCACCCCGCTTAACGTTACCCAGATGTAAAGATACAAACTTTTTTCTATCTGAAAGTTCCCATTTTGCTGTCACCATTTTGCCAAAAAGTCCGTTCTTCTCATCCCAATTATATTTCACGACGGTTCCACCGACAACTTTCGTCTTACGTAAGGACCCATGCAAGCGCCTACACTTAAAGCCAGACGTTATAAGCCTTGCTCGTGCGTTAACACGGATTCCAGTTATGTTTCGGGGGTCTTGTGCACGGGTCATTGCAGAGGAGTCTTCTTAGCTAGCAGAAGAAACAGTGTCTCAAGCAGCTGGAATCAGCAACGAACTGGAAAATTTTAAGCTTACCACCTTTGAAGGAGTCACATAGATTAAATAAAGATAAAAATGGCGGGATGCAATAGTTTTTAAAGTTACTTTTATGGATTTTGAAAATTAGCTCAATTAAGTACACGTGCCGAATAGACCCTAGGTAATGTAGAGGATACTCGGAAATATCTGAGCACCAGAAAAAAGGTATAGTGTATTCACTTCTCGATTAAATCCCATCCCTACCTCCATCTTCTCCATTGTAACGAAAATGACTTTCTAACACCACCGCAGCCCTCACACAACCGCCACCCCAACTTTTCTCCAGCCAAAACACCGAAATTTCTCCATTACCACCCAACGCGAACGGAACCCCTGCCTAAATCCTCAAACAAGCGCTATACTGACCATTTTCAATTTTTTATCCCGCCCATTACCCCGCCTTCTTCAAACATTCACACCACTGTCACTCCACCAGTCCCTAAATTGACAACAAAACACCATTATGACCGCCACACCAATCCTCATTGAGTCAGATCCTTAACGTACACTGCCAGCCCATCTCACACCAGATAGTCGGCGTCGATGCTGGAGTAGGTGGGAGGACAGTGAAAGCGGGAGTTATGGTGCGGTGAGAATTGTAGTGATGGTGCAGATCGAGTCGGGGTGGCGATGGGGTGAGTGTTGTAGTGGGATAGGGTCAGGATTGGTGTATCGTTGAGGTTGGGGCTCGAGATGGTGTAAAGGTCGAAGTTGTGTAGCGATGAGAGATGGGGTGAAGATGGGTTGAGAGTTGGGTTGGTGTTGCGGTGAGGGTCGAGGTGGAGATGTGGTGCTGGTTTGAGTGATTGTGAGGGCTGGGCTGGCGACGAAGTGAGTGTTGGAGCGGTAGTTTTATGCCTAATAGGGTGGTGGTAGCGTGGGTGTCGGAGTGATTGTAGCGTGAGTATTGGGGTGGTGGCGCGGTAAAGGTTGGAATAGGTATGGGTGAGGGTTGAGGTGGCGGTGGGTTGAGAGTTTGGGTCCAGATGGATGAAAGCTTGGGTGAATATGCCGTAAGTTTTGTAGTGGTGGTGGAGTTAGCGTTGGAGTGTGGGTTGGGCTCTGTGCAGGGGTACGAGTGGAAGTGGTGTAACAATGAGTATTGGGGTGGCGGTGGTGTTACGATAGGGGTGGTAGTGGGTTGAAGGATGTAACTGGCGGTTTAGTGAGTGTTATAGTGGTGATGGGGTAAGTCTTTTGGTGTTATTGCAGTGAAATTTTGGGTGTGGATGGAGTGAGGGTTGGGGTGGGTGTTGGGTCAGGTGCGGGGTGGCGGCGGTGTTTGTATTGCAGTGGAGATGGTGTGAGGGTTTGGTGTTATTGCAGTAAGGGTTGGGTTGGTAGTAAAATGAGGGTTGAGATGGTATTAGGGAGATGGTTGCGGTGGTGGTTTGAGCAGTACTTTGGGCAGCATAAGGGGACTGCTTGGGTGGTAATGAATGTAGTCCCAAAGTGACATGCGTGTGAGGGTTGGAGTAGCGATGCGTTGAAGTCGTGTTGCCAATGGGGTCAGGGTAAGAGTTTTAGTGTTAGATTGAAGGGTGACATGGTGTCAAAGTGAAAGATGGGTTGTAAGTAGGGCGATTATTGGAATGGCGAGAAGATGAGTGATAGGATGCCTGAGATATGACAACGGTGATGATATTGGGATGTTGTCCACCAAAATCTCCAATATAAATGGCTACTATACTGTAACAGAGGCAATTGAGATATGATTCCGAAAAAAATTCTTGGGCTTATCGAGAGGAGATTCTTGTTCTTCTGAAATACCGGCAATATGATTCCATGAACTATAATTTATATGGATATAAGTTTTTTGCAATATTTATTTTAGAAAATCGCATAAAAACGAAGGATCCTCATTAGTACAGAAAATTATCCTCGAAAAATTAAAGATAACATTTCCAAGCTACGTAAAGGCCATTACCTGCAAGATATCGCATACTACACGCATGTAGGATATGAAAAACCAATCAAGACAACCTGTAGCAGGCAAAAGTAGTGTAAAAGTAACAAGCGAAGGCGAAAACATAGAATTAACGGAGTTAATGGTTTACGTCACGTCAGATTATGGGCATAATACGCTGACTGCTGTCACCATCTAATTTCTCAATGTTGTTACTCCCCACCTCCACACCACAATAGCCGAAAACCATAAGTATCTCAAACACTTAGCCGAAATGATAAGGTTTACAGCTTACATGGATTCAGAAACTGCGCTACCAAACACGCGGAAATTTAGGGCTACAATGATCGCAGCCAAATACCAAAACATAGGGGACCCCAACACCATGGTCTACTTTACGATGGCCGCACTCCGCTATAATTCTGCTACTGCACCGAATGCCGTGTATATGCTCGCCACCAACCCGGCAGACGTGAAGTATTTAGTCCACAAGTATAACGAACTTCAGACTTCCACCACACCCAGCGAGCCCCGCATCAGCTCCACACAAGTCCCCGGATTCACAGTCCTCACAAGCACCATAGTCGCCTAAATCCTGAAGCAATTGCAAGCCTTCCGACGAAAAAGACAAGATAGTGGACCTCCCCGTCGTCCATTGACACCGTGCCAACACTATGTGGCACTGGGATTCTGCAACCCGCGCTACACCGATGAGCAGTGCGGCGATCCCAAAGACACACTGCAAAGGTAAATCCATTGTCGATGAGGTCAAAGTAGACTATAACGAACTAGCACAAGAAATACAAATGCTCATCCAAGCGAGAACCAATTACTACAAAAAACAAACCATATCATTAGATTAAGTTCACTCTAGACTTCGCAGCACAACCCATTCTCGCCAACTACCCCTTCATCCAAATGAAAGCCGTCCCCCATCCTATCCTCCCGATAAAACTCCCTAATAACCGCACTGTCTGCTAACAGCATGGCACACTCACTATCAAGACTCCTGCAATTACTTCAACTTAGCTCTTTTTGTGAAATGGAATTAAATTTCAACGTTCTTTTATTTTTAATCTTTTGATTCTTCGTCCACGCACTCGGAATCATCCCTGCACTTAACCTATCTCTCAAAAAATTACGTTTGTACTTTTGTATTGCACTTTGGTTTTGTATGCGTCTTTATTTCGGATATTCCCAATTGTAGGAAGTCTTTTATCCAGACGGGTCATATTTTAAGTTTTCTTTCTGTATTTGTTGCGTTCCTTGGATCCTTGTGTACAAAATGTCGAATAAAAGTAAAATGTACGTGGATAGTGAGTATGGATGAGGGAGAGTAATTGGCTTCGAATGGTTTCAGAATTTGAAGATGAGTAAGTACTTGTTATCGAGAATATTTTTCAATAGAAATTAATAGGAATGAATTAAGTACTATAGGTATTGAAATCTCAAAAGAAGACAAAGAGGGTCTCAAAACTAAACGATACATTTCACGTGCAAGCCCCTGCAAAACGTGATACAATACATCCCATTACAATTTTATTCATTATTAAAATTTTTTGTAGTAACTTCGAAATATTGACCTTTTTTCCTTCCCTTTTCGCAAAAAAATCACGAGAAACTAACCAATCATTTTCTGAGAGTAATTAAGCTTGATGAATACAAATTTTAGGACTTTTTGATTGTTACTGTCCACATAATCGTAGAATATACTACAATAACCACGAAAATTCCGTAATTTTAAATTTCGTGGAAGTTTCAAGCATAAGTGATAATATCTCGCAGAAATAATAAGCACCGATTCTGAAAATATGTGCTTACTGTACATTAACTAGTTCAGTGGGCTGTTTTTCAAGATATTGATTCGCACGGAACTTCATTACATTGAGACACGGTCTTTTTTTCGTTGGAATAATTAAATGAGTCATATGTTTTCAGAAATCTTAATTCATATCCCATAGAGACGGCTTTTTTGTGAAAAGATTATGGTTATTCTCAGCTCGAAGCGACTTAAGTGTATACGGATATTATTCGAGCATCTTGAAGCTTTGGTATGAAATCAAAACGCTCTTTACTCAACATTTTCTTCTCTTTCATTACTATAACAATTTGGGAATGGTAAACCCGTTTTCGTTCGAGCGACTCTTTCCTTTTGTGGTCACTTTCCTTCTTTTCAATAATCTATTTTCCCATCGAACTGATTGGGTTATTAATTATATCTATGAGGTCAATAGGTACTAAAGTATAGGCATATTCACATTCTAAGCAAGACAAATGTAGCATATCATTTACTAGTGCAGATAGTCGTTTAGTTTCGTTCTTTGCAATTTTGAAAAAACGATTTTTTTGTTTGAGACTTAAAACATTAGTTCGCTGGAAAGATTTGCTACTCCTTCGTACCGTTTTATAGTTACACGTCCCAAAAGTCTTCTTAATCTTCAAACTGCGTACCAATATCGCCCCAGATGTCCCTACGTTTTTCTCTTAACTTTTTTTCGTGTGTTCTCACATTATTTCTAAGTTTTCTAAATCTGAATATATTCCTGCGTAATGTGTTGTGCAGTTGAAAGCGAGACCATTATTCAGCACATTGAATTTTTTTCTTGCAATAAATATATGCCTTTCCCACGAATAGACTATACTTTCCTCTATTATGCCAACAAGTCGATCTTATTGCTCCATTGGAACATCTGTAGCATAGCTGGTTGAGTAAAAGTGAAAATTTTATCTATTATTGTAACTTCTTCATTTTGAATACATCATGTTTTTAAATATTTCACAAGAGATTCATACTCCCCTCCAAATATTCTACTAGCAAATTAGGTAGTTATCATTTCGAATTTCGGCTCTTTCATGCGTAAAACCTGCACAGATATGTCCCAGTTTGTACTATGCTTAAGGACAGAGACAGTATTCAGCATTAAATGTTTGTTTGATGAGCCAGCTAGAGACATGGACCTACATGGTCAGTAGAGCGATTTTTTGTCAACCAATGTGTTCCAAAGCGTGTGAAAAATAGTCTGGCTGAGATTAAAGCTGCGGTAAATGTCAGCCCTTTCTCCAAATTTGGAAAGGCAGTGAAGGACCTAACATTTAGAAGCAATTTCACCCTCGACGTTAATAGAATTTACGTACCCTCTCAGTGCGGCTAACTTTTTTCTCTATCTTCTGCAAGGCCTGCAATAATTTAGACAGCTTTATTGCAGCATGGATTATCTTAATCTGTGTCGCTAGCTCTTTATGAGTCTGTGGAGGATTAAAAGGCTACTTAGTGCTTACGAAACTTTCATTGCTCTTTTTGCTGTCAATTCACTGGACAAGGCGTGCATTTATTTGTGAAAACTATCTCTCTTTCCTTTCGCGATGGCGTGGAAACAAGCTTGTCAGTAAGAGTCGCATGTCCGACGGCAAGATAGCCAAGAGGTTCGCCCTTAAGTTGCACTGCTATACAAAACTTCGGACGGACGACTTGATGATCGGCAAGCCTAATCGTTACTTCCACAATTCGTTCAGGACAGCCACCTTCTTGTAGCCCGGATCTTTTGGTACAAGTGCGATGACGCAGCGGTACTCAATGGGGTACACATTCTTCTAGGGGTCGCTGGATATGTGAAAGCAGCGATGTTTTGGAAGTAGAATATAAAGCACCTCACAAAAACACAGGAAAGATAGGTCCTGACTTGCAGAAAGCGAAACTTCACCTTGCGCTAGAAAGGATCAAAGAAGTCATTTAATAGATTCTGCATGGAGACTTCGATTCCGTATTTGCCATTTCCAACTACTTCAAGCGCTGCCTGTGGATTGTTCGCCTTTCGGAACAAAGGGAACGCAAAGTTGACCACTGCATCTTTGTGTACCCTTTTTTAGGTCACTCATCGTCGACAGTGTGGATAAATTACCCATCAGACTTAGTACTGCAACTATTTCCATGTGCGACGGACTAAACCGGCCTCAAAAAGTCGCAGAAATGATGCAGTTACGAACCTTGAAATAACCTTCCCTTCATTCCTTCTCTACGCACGATCTACTGCTCTGGATCGATGAAAAGACTGCCTGACGAGACCACATCTCTCAACGCTGCTTATGCTATCATTTTTCTCAACCAGTCGACAATTTTGCCCCTGCTATTCTTACGGATGGGCCGTTTGATAAGACGATTCGAAACGATACATGGGTCAGTGAAATCTTGTCCATAACATTCATCCCCATCAATTTTGTCACGTCAGCATCAATGATATCAATTTCGACAAAAATCTTTTTGACTCCTGACGGTGTGTATAACTGTTTTGATATACGACCACGCGACTCATAATTTGAGTCTACAAATCGTAAACGGTTCTTCGAAGGAGCTACCATACGTCTGCACATTCCTAAACAACGAAGTATCCGTGTGAGCGCTTTTCGACTGATGCACGACTACACAACTTAGGGGCTTCTATATCACGAAAAAAACCAGTTTGCTTATCTTCCCTTGAATTAATCTTCAAAGAACCCACACGCACGTTGATCGTGTATAGATCCGACAAAACTTTTCCATTAATTGGTTTCACTACGGTAGTTCCAGGCTCGCAGATCCATCCGTGACTTTTCCGGTGACGAAGAATAGGTCTTACAAGTCTCCGCCGCCTATTTGAAAACCGGAGAGATCCTCAGTAATCTTTTTACCTTTTAGAGAAGCGGCAAGTTTGTTCGTATAAATTTGTTGGTTCGTTACATCGACAGGACTTAAATCGCCTACCTCATGATGCTTTTGGCTGAAATTGATATCCTCAAAGTATAAGTCGAATGTATACAGCTCATCAGAATCGCTTCGGTTGTCGACGTCATCCGAGTCACTGAGCTCACCCTCCAAATGCTTGACCAGTTCGGCAACGAGATGGACTGCAGAGTCACCATACTTGAGGCGCCTCCTTGCATTTGCTTCAATAGATCCTTATTCGCACTTGCGTCCAGGCTTCCAACCACCTTTACCGCGCTTGAACCACTAGTTCCGGTATAAAACATCTTCAGTCGATTTAGAACGGGGTATAGCACTCGAATTCTTCCGCTTTTGGCGTTGACTCGAGCACTTGTATGTTTTAGTTCGTGCGAGGCATGGAATGCTCCAATATTTCACTATGTTGTCTGGAACTGATCCTCGTCCTTAGTATTTCCCATGAAAGTAGAACAAGCCTGCGAGCCAGCTATCATGTCAATTTATTCATGTAGGTGGGGTGATGAACGCGTTGAATGTAAAATTCTGTGTCTTATTGTTCTGAAGCGTGATCGGTGACCAATCCTGAAGCTCTGTGACTGCTCGGCTAGGGTAACCTATTTTCTGGACGTCCGATCGAAAGTCTTTCGTCGCTTGGGGGCGAGAATATTTACGAGCTCCACGAGTTTGGTAAAGCCTTCTGAAATATCTTCTATTTATTTCTACTTCATGAATGAGAGAAGACGTACTGTCTGGAGTGAGTCCTCCACTTCCATTTGATGAGCATTACTGTGGTACTTCTTTATCATGATCTTGACGATTTCTCCATAGTCCATGATCTTCATATCGTTCTTGATGTAGAACCTTTCTAGCTGTGCCCTCCATAATTTGCACAAAGAAATGAGCCGTCTGTTGTTGTCTGAGATAGATTTGACGAGTTTAATTATCGTAGAGATGCATTGTTTTCAAAATTTCTTGGGACAAGTCCCCATCAAATTTTGAGTCTCGAAACATCTTTTGCACGTATGAAGCCTTCTTAGAGTCATCGACAGCGATATGAGAGTGAGTCTTAGACCCATTGAAGCTATCTACTCAGTTAATCTGCGGGAAATGAGAGCCAGCTCCTTTAGTAAAAGCTGCAACTCTATTGACACAATTATTCCCACCAAAGTGTTGAGTACAAGATCCAATATTCAGCCGTAGAGACTTCTGTTCTTTATTATTAGTCTCACCATTAATAGTGACTGCATTACCTCGAACTCGGATATCGTGTACAGATCCATTCTGAGAATCTGCCAATGGTACTGTAGCAGCAAGGCGTACTGGATCTTCTGCCAGGATATTATTTCTTATCGGATTAGCAGATCTATGATTGCGCAAAAACTAGTGGACCACTTTTTTGCATTTATCGGCGTCAAACTTCAACATAGCGCACACAGCCAAACATGCACCCTGATTCTCTTATAAAATTTCTGGCAATTAGAAAGATTAAGTGCTTTCGTATAGCTCACATCCAACTCTTGGGCATCGAATAGAAGGGAAGCTTCTTACAATGTCTTGAATGAAAACAAAGGGAGCCAGAAGAATTCCTCGGTAAGGACTTGACAAGCAGAAACTAAGAGGCTCTGAATGTAGCTTCTGACTTCATCACTATTCGGGGGAGTGAATATTTTGTACTCGGCTTCGCTTCCGGGCGTGAACAATTCCAGAGTGTTCTTAGCAGCGGTGAGTACTACTTTAGCAAGGGAGTGATTCGCTGTGGTACTTCTGATCTTATTCAAAAGGCGATCGAACTTGGCCTTCCACTGCGCGCAGGTTGCAGGAATCCAAAGGTAAGAAATTGCGGCCGACTTGAGGAGCGTGCTTGTATTTTCAGAGCGAGTTATCGAAGATCGAAACCATAAAAAGTACGAGGCAGTAGACCCCGAATTATGATTTTCGTGGGAATTACTCCATGGACGCTGATAGAAGAGTCGTACGATCGGCCCCTGTAGTCTATTGATCGATAAATATGTCGGTAATTTATTGAGAATGGATAAGGCCGCGCGCCGAGGTAGGTCAACGGTGTTCGTCTACTCTGATGAAACTTCTCTCTCTCGTGCCTCTCCCCGAGCCCCAACTCGCCACAGTGTAGCACTCCAATATTTAACCCGCCTGTCTCCGTTTTCTTCCTGTAATCTTCTGTAAGCATACCAACATTCCACATTAGGTTCCAGCACCACATTCCAGCGTAGACTTCCAGCGACAAACCCGATCAAATTAGTGGTCTTATTTGTTGGTTACTCCAAGAAATCGTTTGATTCTTGTTTAGAAGTCACAATATTTGATTTAGAGCACAAAGAATGACAACTGCTGCAGTATTTGTTAGGAATTTTTTTGATTTTTCATTTGCAGTTATTCTAATACGGTGCTATCTACTTGAGACATAATTTTCTAATGAACTTAAACTTTTGTGATGTGCTACCGCCAGGCACAAAAAAGAGGTTGACTTAAAGGGTGGTGGCTGGATTTGAGACGAAAAGTAAAAAGGAGAAGTCCTATTTTGACTGTTTCCTTGCTTAGCCAACAATTTCTCCCTACTAACAGCGAAAACTGCATTGTATTCAAAAGTATCGTAACTTATCATAAATTAAGATAACGGCAATGTTCTAAAAAATTAAAAGAAAAAACAACATCGTTAATCGTGAATAACGACATACTGCGAACCGTATGATTACACTAATTATACGGTATTGAATCTCGATTATTACCATAAGCGGTGACCCATTAAATATTCTAAAAATAAAATGACACTCGAAAAACTAATGTAATCCTAGAAAGTGAGGTAAATTCGGAGAGTTATATTCTTAATTGAAATAAACAAAATTGAGTATTCATGGAATAATACTCTTTCCCCCTTCAATAAACACCTGGAAAATATTCAGAACTGCAAAGAGGAAGCAAGAATGAAGTTCGAGCTTGTAACGAAAGGAACTTTCAAGAACCTTGAATTGTTTGC
This sequence comes from Kappaphycus alvarezii, assembly GCA_002205965.3. Lineage (NCBI taxonomy): Eukaryota > Rhodophyta > Florideophyceae > Gigartinales > Solieriaceae > Kappaphycus > Kappaphycus alvarezii. Next base: position 199,147 of record NADL03000775.1, read on the forward strand.
ACATTATGTTCGTGGCCCCTTTTTCCAAGCTCTGAAAGAAATAAACTTGACATTCTCTTTAAAGAAATCTTCAAAAAATCATCTTTCTGTGGGAAAATTTTCATACGCAACGAATATCTCATATAATAAGTATCTGTGATATATATCTTGCCAAAATATTCTTTTTCCTGTATACTTATCAAATAAAATGGGTCTGCAGGCTCATCCTAGACTGCCCGCTTAAATAGTCACCCCCATCTCATATTAAAAGTTCGTCTCCTAAAATTTATTTCTATTCCATTGTAGGCTGAATTGAGCCTTCTCTACAGTCAAATAAATCAGTCCATCTGTTGATATTATTAGAAGACAGTTTCATCAACCAGACAAAGTTAACCGACAGTAGTTCCAGTTTATTACATACGATGACCCTAATCTACATATTTTGCATTATTTTACTGTGCTTTATACTTTCAGTTAGGCTATACAACTGTACCGCGTTTTGCCAGCTAGTCTGCAATATAGTCCTGACCTGGTTACCTCAGGCAGGGGAATCTACATTATAAAGAGAGTTATGATGTTGCATCCCGCACATCATCACCAACAACAACATCATCAACAAACAGCAACAGCCAAAACTACCCCGCAGAAACATTGCTCGTGTGCCTCCCCCTGACTGTTTTTAGTACAGCACAAACGAATTGGCTGACATTCGGCTCTCGTCACGCTCAACTACGGGGCGAAACAAAACCATCAACATATATTTTGTTGGTAGAATCCAGACAGCAAACTAAAGCTTGTCAACTTTCAACTTAAATGAAAAAAGGATATTTACGCTCCGCATGGACATCTTGCTGCAGAAAAAATAAATCATACATTTACCACTTACAGTACTGCTATAAGTGTCACACGACGAAGTAAAGTAGCCCATCATTCCTTCTCTCTTCCAGTTTTTTTATTCTCTTAATACACGCGAATTCCGCAAACGAAACGTACCCCTAATGTTTTTTCAATGGCGGCGTTTGTATGATCATTATCGTAGTGCTTGAAAAAGGGCCCATATAAGCTAAATTGGATCTGTATTTTACGTCAACATGGGAAGAAAAATGTTCCATATTTTTGTAAGGGCTATCAGGCCGACAATAAATTTGCCTTTCAACCGTCGAATAGCTGTAGACCCTGTGACAGATACATTTTCAGGCCAGAGGCAACTCACGGCTGCCAAAAACAATTCAGTTGACGCAAATAAGGCACCCATTTTTGAGTGGATCTACTTCAAAGCAGCCTCCGAGTTTCGGTCAGTTCAATTCTTTGAGTATTCAGAAACTTTTCTGAGACAAACGAAAACAATTGCGAACAGGGGGAGTTTGGGTAGATTACTATTTCGAAAGTAATGTCATTTCCTGGAGTGAGGACATGGGATACTTCGTTTTCGATACCTAACAAAGCTATCTCGTATAGATTTTAGATCCTTGATTCTCCTTTATTTCTCCAACAGTCAATTTTCAGTCAGTAATTTCTAATAATCCGAAAGTATTTTTCAAAAATTCAATGTTTAGAATAAATATGCAAGGCTAATAGTAGCTAATATTTGGAAAAATTGAAAAATTATTTTTTGGTACGCCTAGTTACGGTATGTGTCTTTATGATGTTTAGCTCAGATTATTATTTCTGAGGAAATTCAAGGACGGACCTCCTGCCTATTTCGCAGATGTTCCGATTGAATTACAGACACAGTGCAAGTAGCAGTTTTATTTCTCCTCTTTTTCCGTCGAAAAGTTGCCAAACAATTGCGTACATAGGCGAACAAGAAAACAAACATTTAAATTAATGTTCCCGATTCATTTCTCTCATCCCAATATCGATCCCGTCAGTGCTTGCCTTTGTTTCCAACTAAATTTCCTCCCAACAGCCACCAAACATTCGATTCTAGAGGGGAAGGTCCTTTCGGAGAATTGACAGAGAGTAGTAAATATGTTGCTAATCTAAGGGTGTTATTCACGTGATACAAAAATTACGATTATGAAAGCCCAGGATGGTTTACAATATGTCCAAATTATTTCAAGAGCGTGACCTAACAGCTTTCAAGTCATGTTATAGTCACATGATCAAGGATCCTGTCCGTTACCCAAACGGAGGTAGGTATTTCCACATACCTTCCCTTGTTTGTTCTGTCCTTATACATAAATTTATTGAAGTTTTTTCAGTCGAGTTTGATTATTTTCCTACTTACGCACTGGATTTCATTTGAAAATTACTACGCAGTGGCTCTTTAACTAGGAAAAAGAGCATATGCAATGATTTATTCGATGAATAAAATCAGTCAGAGGAAGCCACTAAATCATTTTAGAGCCTAACTGTTGCTTTACGCCATCCGATGTATTTGATTGTAATGTAAATTGGACTCTATACTAAAAAATGAGGCACTCTGGCGATTTTTCTGTCCGGCGTTTAGCGTGAAATGTCCTTTATCGCGTGGAACCAGATCGACAGACAGTGTTTGAGGTTTCCATTAGTTTGCCAAAGCCGTTAGGCATACATTCAGTTTCTGAATATGGTTAAAATATAATGATCTTGGCGATATAGCAAACTACTGTCCTAAAATGTCGGCTAGGAGGCGGCTTTGAGAAAACTTTGGATCAAGAAGGGTGATGTGGTATGGCCTATTTGTAAATATCATTTCCATTCATTGTATAAACCTACATTTACGACAAGTACAGAACCTTCTTTTACAATGGTCTCTGCACGCCTCGGAGCTTTGGTCTTCCGCGGCTCGGACCGCCGCCCCCTATGCTTCTCTGTCCATGCCGACGTTCCGCCTATCCTTGACAAGCTCGTACACCATTCAGCTATTTTCAAGGATTTTATCGGAGCTGTACGTCGGCACAACCGTCTGGGCAACCTTTTATACCACGAAATATCGCACCCCGCCATTTCCCTTTCCATCAAACCGGAGCGTGTCCTCGCAGCCGATCTGCACAAGAGCCCCAATAAACTGCGAGCACTCGACTTAGTCATTGACTGTTCCCTGTTGCCCCATCACCCATGGCCTTGGATGTCACTATTATAAGCTCCTGCTCTGACTCATATTGAAACTTAGCTAACAATGGTGCGTCTACCCTTGACCGTGCCGAGAAGAAGAAAGTAGCATACTTTTTTACGGCTTGTGACCAAAAAAGCTTAAAACTCACCCCTTCGATAAATAAATCTATAACCACATTGGTAAATATGGTGTCAAGGCGCTCCAAGACCTTAGCAACTTTAAGGATGAGGGGTGTGGCAAACACCGCTCTTCTAAGTTTCATTCCCTGCCTACACGTGTCTCATTGTTCGTCCCCCGATACACGGCTGTTATAACAACATCGCAAAATACGTATCACTAGCCAGCGACAGCTTTCAGTAATACTGCCTATGCCTGGGCCAGATATTCTCAGTTCCCACTTCACCATTTTACATTAAACGGTCATCTTTCCCCCCATCTCATCTGGCGCAGCGACGATACAATGATACATTACATTGCGCAGATTGCATCTACTCATACTTCTGATCTCATTGTTACACAAAAAGGGCCCATGGTATTGCCAGCGCAGCAACCAAAAGGTTTGCTGTGACAGCTCAGCAAGAGTGCCCAGATATTTTATGATATCCTGTTAGAATTCGACACGAACATTGTTTAGGAAATATCCGTATCAACTGGAAACTGCACAGTTTTAAACGTTTTCTTGGACCAGAAAGTAGGTGGGCAGGTTTGTTTTTAAAATTAAATATTTTATAATGAAGAAACTGCGGTTTGAGGGGGCGGACTATGGCACCAAGCGGCAGTCTAGAATTACAGTAGCTTGCCCAGACTGACAGTGAAAGATAGTTTACTTCCTACGGTAGTTGCGGTAGCTGCTAACAAAGAATAATGCGACCATAGTTCAAATTGTTAGTTATTTAGTTATTTTCGTTGCACTGTGTGCTGTCAGTTGGTACTTTGTGTGCCATCAGTGAGTTCACAGTATACACATCAACTGAGCACCTTAGATCAAGAACTCTACAGTATAAAAAGGAGGTGGTACCACACTTTCCCCCTGCAGCGGCAGCGGCAGCAGCACCAACAACAACAACGTCATCATCAACAACAAAACCAACACTCAGACACCCAAAAAAACTCCCAGAGGTTAGCCGTAGGCTGATAATCATCACCGTAGGCACATAGGGAGCGTGCCTCCTCATCAATAGAGCTCGGTATAGCTCTTCTAGATAGTCCTCAATCCGCCCTCCGCTTGAATAGGGGGCAAAACCATATGTTAGTCTAGTACTAATGGTTCTGTAGCCACTAGATTTAATTTTTATGGTGGCCTACCTCTATACTGAACTGTACTGTACTTATACATGAAGAGCAGGTGCTACAAAGTCTACACTATACTGTATGAAGGCTTGCGTAAGGAGTAGCGGAGCAAGTCCAAGAGATGAATCATCCGCCATCAGACAGGTGAAGTAAACAATTGTTCTTGCCGAAATAAGGGGAGTCCAATTCGTCGAGCACGCCGGTCAGTAGTTGTGTCAGAAATCGTAAAATAGGCTTATAGGGCATACAGTAGGCTTCTACCAGCAACCCTGCTGCGTGCTACACGTGTTATACCTTTTTGCCTGTGATACTACACTCATGAATGATTATCAGGCTAGTCAACATTAAAATATTTCCCTCCCCCACTCAATTCTTGAGATAACTATTTTCAGTATATTGTAGAATTCCCGTACCTCAAAGGTACCTCAAAGGTACGGTTTCGTTGTTTTGCTTTGCACCAGCGGCACCTCTTCTCATCTTACCTTAGCACGAGAGGTACATTCAACACCACCCACATATCCCGTTTACAAGCCATCCTCCAAATCCCGGACCTCATCAGCCTCCTTCAACGACAAGCCTCCAACTTCCTCTCCACCCCTTTAAGCTACCATCAAGACGGGCAAAGGCAACCAGAAGTCAACGGCAGCCCGCACAATACAAAACATCACAGACTATGGAGCCAACTCAGTTCTCCACAAATCCCTCACCTCCGCATCTCAGAGGCACCCATCCCACCTCTACACAACCGTCTGGAATACCCTTAACAGCCCCTCACCCGCAGCCACTGTCGCTTTTCACCCCAACACGCGCCCGCCGTAACAAAAATCGGAACATTCCCATCCTTCCTCACCTCCCCGATCCTCAAGGGGCACTCACGTCGCCTCGCCCTACGCTGGTTCCTACACTGGTTCCCACATCACCCAGTCCCTACTACATAGCCCTACAGAACCGCTATCAGGACCATAGAACTCCTCCGGAACAACGTCATCACCGACAGCCAACTTAAACGACTACGGGACGCCATCATTGTACTATATTCTCATTGTTAGCGGCCATGACATTGCACCTCCCCACTATCTCTAATCCAAAAGGGTCGCCATGATACACAACCAAGTCCAACCTAACAAGATTATCCGCATGAATTACAGTATTTCACGTGCAAGATTACTGTAATGCTTGTTTTCTGTTTACTCAAGTTTCTCTTTTTGTCGGCCAAGCGGAACCTATCTCCCCTTCCCACAGACTCCGGCAGCCCTCTCGTCCTCTTATAGGGGCGGCCAGTCCGGGTTTTCTACTCGTCTGCAGTGCAAGTACAGTGTACACTACTACTGTATACTGTACGAGCCCACTTCATGCTCGCACAGCCTACAATATTACTGTATACTGTACGAGCAAACCAGTCCAATCAAACCGCGCCGCTGGGAGTTGCGCGACACAAAACTCGCACGACACGCCCCCCCACTCATTGTGGGCCATGGGCGCCTCATTACAAAATAAAGGACTCCAGCTCTCCCCCTCTCCCACCTAAGGGGCCCTCTTGTCAACGCTCACCCTGCCTAGCTCACTCCCATACCACGTCCTCCATCACCGAACCAGTCCACCCTCAGCTTCTCATCACTTTCAACCTTTCAACTTCCGTCGGGCGAACGACTGAGGTGCTACAAAACAGCCGGTATACACCCGACGTGCAACCACCGTCCGGGCGAACGACCGAAGTGCAGCCATTCTCCGGACTAACGGCCAAAGTGCTGAAACAACAGCAGGTATACGCCCTGAGGCTCCACATTCTGCACTCTCCGTCAACCAATTCTCCTGTCTTAACATCTCAACAGCCCAAAATACATTTGAAGCTCAATTTGTTCTCTACTCCCCCTCACCCCAACCGTGTTACATACCTTTCCACTCAACTACGGGTTGTTGCTGTATCCCTCCGTCTCGGAATGCCTCTCTCTCCTGGTAACACACGCTTTCCCGTCTGCTCAAGGCGCTCTAGTGAGGTGGCCCTCTCGTCAACGTACCCCGTCCAACAGGGTACTCTGTGTGGAGCCCCCGCTGATGCCCTCGCTGAAGGGTCCAAACATTCACACTACATTTTATCAGACAGAAAGTACACTCGGAACTTCTTAAGAGCTAAACACACGGCCAGTGCTTCCCGTTCGCTTGTGGAGTAGCGGCGCTCCTGGTCCGTCATCGTTCGAGAAGCGAACTGAATGGGATGTAATTTCCCTTCTTCCTTCTTCTGCGAGAGAACCACCCCAAGGGCTGCCAAAGTGGCGCCTGTTTCCACCAAGAAAGGAGAATTGAAATCCGGAAACGCTAATACTGGAGTGGTAGTCAGTTTTCCCTTCAAGTATTCAAAAGCCTCTTGCATCTCCAGAGTCCATTCGAAAACCTTCTTGACAGACATCGCCGCATGCATCACTTCTGAGCTGTCGGCAAACCTCCTTATGAACCGTCGATAGTACCCCGCGAGCCCTACAAAACTCCTGAGTTCGGTCACGTTTTTCGTCACCGGAGCTACAATATCTTTGATTTTGCCGGTATCCACCTTCACACCACTTGAATTAACGATGTGACCAAGAAACTTCACTTCTGACTGAGCAAAGCTGCACTTGGTATCCTTCAACTTCAGCTTCGATCCTTTGATCCTCCGCTACACCTCCTTGCAGTGAGCTATGTGTCCCTCCAACATCTTCGAAAAGATCTTAACGTCGTCCAAATAAACAATAGCGAACGGTAACTTGCGAAGGACCTCGTCCATCATCCTTTGAAACGTCGCTAGAGCGTTCATGAGTCCAAACAGCATTACCTCAAACTTTTACATTCCATATCTAGAGACAAACGTCGTCTTTTCTTTGCAAGTTTCGGACATGCTAACCTGCCAGTATCCTGTGTAAAGGTCCAATGTTGTGAATAACTCTGTTCCAGAGAGCTTATCGAAGATTTCTTCTTTTTTCGGTAACTGCCAGCGGTCTAGTTTCATCACCCTGTTAAACTGACGGTAGTCGATCCATAACCGGGGCCTTCCGTCTTTTTTCGTTTCCATAACTACCGGAAAGGACTAGGCGGACCTTGGCGGCGTAATGATCCCAGCTTACAATAATTCCTTCACTTCTTTCCTTACGAATTCGTTATGCCTCGGCGTCATTCGGCGGGCTTTCGAATGTATCGGTGCCTCGTCCGTCAACTCGAATGAACGTACCATCGGCACCTGAGCAGGCTCCGGATCGTGAATTTTCCAAGCTATGAAATCCGTTTTTTTGAGAGCTTTCTCCAGCTCCTTCTGATTCTTCTCTTCGAGGTGTTCCAGCTTCGAGGCAAATAGAGCCCAGCAGTCCAACTCCACTTTTACCTCTTTCTTCACTTCAGTCTTCGCCGAGCGAGGTAGATCAGCCTCGTATGGTTCCTTGTTATTGATGTCTAAGACCAGTCCTTGTCCGGTATCCGATCCACCAACGCTTTTGCTGAACGACGAGAAAGGGTGGAGAGATTCCTCACCGTTCCAACCTTTGGGAGACTTGAAGTCCTCACTGTCCGTCTGAACCCCATTGATTCTGGACGGTTCGTTGACGAAGAGCAACACAACCTCTTCTTCTCCGATAACCAAAGTGACGTGTTGTAGTGCATAATCAATGCACGTCTGGAGAGCTTCTAGAGTCGGACTTCTAACAATAACGTCGAACGGGGCATTGTTGACCACCAGGAACTCTAAATGCACAACCATTGACCCATATGACACCGGCACTCCTTTGAGACAACCAAGAACCTCGGCAACGGTTCCGTCTGCTACTGTCACCTGACGATCGGTCTCTGTCAGGGTGATTGCAAGCCTTTTGCAGATGTCCCAAGAGATCAGGTTAGGAACTTCACCTGTGTCCAAAAGGGCATGAGTCTCCGTTCCATACAACTTCACGGCTACTACCTTGAGTCGGTGTGGACCTCCTGAAGAGTTAACCATCTATGCCTGTGTAACCGGTAACCTCTTGGATAACAACCTCTTTAAAACCTTTCTGGCTTCCTCGGCATCCCCGCACAATAGTTACCCGAGATTCATTCCTGTGGCAGTCGAAGTCGGTTCAGCGATCACGTCATACTTCCCTACATGATCCTGGAGTCCACCGTATTTCTTATTCGACTTTCAGTTTCCTCACTTAGTCTTCTTCCTTGGGACAGGAGCCATCATCGGCGGACGATAGGCAGGGGCCTTGTTCAAGATGACATCAAGATCCATCAAGTTTCCCCTCCGCTGTTTCGGAAGGGCCTGCCCGTCCGTACTTCTCTTCGCGGCGGCAAGCACGTCCTTTTTGCGAGATTCCTGAACAACAGCGACCTTTTCATCATCCTTCGGCTTGTTCGTTTTCCACTCTTCTCCAGACTCAGACCGGGCCCTAGCAACTCCGCCTCGCTGATCATCACCACGAGGGTTCTTGGACCAAAATATTGCTCCTAATGGCCTCTTCTCCCACAAATTGTACAACGCGTATCTCGATGTGGATTACGCGGGCATCGGCTCGCCCCATGTCCCTTCTGGTTTCAATAGCTGCAAAAATTACCTGCATCAGTCATCACTGGCAGTGTCGTTCGGTCAAATTGCTTCTTCTTAAGCAACTATAGTTCAGCGAATTGGTCGGCCAACTTATCCACCTTGTATTCCAGATTCTGAGAACTACAAGCATACGGCTTTTGGAGTATCTTCTTTGGCGATTCACTCGATGATGATCCTTGACTTTCCTCTCGGTAGAACGTCTTCTTTCCACTTATGAAGTCCGTGATTGCCTTCAAGAGCCCCTTGTAGTCCGTGGGGCTCTAAACATCACGAACTGCGCCATGTCTTGATTTTCTGCCACTCCTTTCCGAAGCAGGCCGACCTGTTACTATTGCTTCGCCGTTCAAACAGTCATCTGTCACGAAATCAACGCAAGCCGCCACAGGCGCAGCCACGCAAGCTTACCGCGACAAGGTCTAGGACCTTGAGCGTAAGCTCTCCAGGCGCCTTGTACCACCATCTGGCAACCCATCACGCGAGCTGAAGTTCACATTCCAACCGCTCGCTTTCGACTCCCTTGGATCGGCGTTCCCAGCCACTGCACTGTTTCTGGAAACCTTCATTTCCCGGATTACGACCAGATATCACACCTCTGATGACACTGTCGGCTCGCAAATCTACCAGCGCATCAGCTGTGTTCTCTAGTCCTCGGTGGCTAAGACCACCGTTTCTCGTGCCCCATTGCACGTGACCGATGTCCACCAGCCAGTTCTTAACTCAATAGTCAGTCAAAGAGTGCGCACTCCAGAAAAATTATGAGTAAAATATTATTATTACAACATAGCCCACTAGTGTCTATTGGACCGTTGTCCTCATATGAGGACAACTTTTAGCCCTTTTTTTTCAATACAATTCTTTTTTACCTCAGCGCATTTCTTGTCCCTCCGCATTAGTTCATGAGTGTAGATGGCCGATCAAAACAAACTTTTCAAGATTATTGACCTCGGTTAAGCCTAGAGCAATTTTCCCTCACCAGCTTCCGCTCTTCGCAAGAAGTTGTGAAAACGACTACGTTTTGGAAGGAAAAATAGTTCGTATTATCGTGGGGGGTTTCAGAAACGAGGGCGCACGTACAGTAAAAATTACTGTACTGTAACTTAACATGAAAAACCTGTTTTCCAGTAAAACTTTCGGCCTTCCAAAACATTTACCTTTCCAAAATGTAACGGAAACTGTCCTCATATGAGGACAGACACTAGTGTCTATACGACCATGCTCTTTCCTCATATGAGGCACACTTTGTCCACTAGTGTCTATACGACCATGCTCTGTCCTCATATGAGGCACACTTTGTCCTCATATGAAAACAGTTTCCGTTACATTTTGGAATGGTAAATGTTTTGGAAGTCCGAAATTTTTCTGCTAAAAAGGATTTTTTTGTTTAGTTACAGTACAGTAATTCTTACTGTACATGCCCTCTCGTTTCTAAAACCCCCACGATAATACGAACTATATTTCCTTCCAAAATGAAGCCGTTTTCACAACTTCTTGCGAGGAGCGGAAGCTGGTGAGGGAAAACTGCTCTAGCTTTCACCGAGGTCAACAATGTTGAAAAGTTTGTTTTGATCGGTCATCTACACTCATGAACTAATGCTGAGGGACAAGAAATGCGCCAAGGTAAAAAAATTGTATTGAAAAAAAGTTATGAGGACAACGGTCCAATAGACACTAGCGGCTTTTATTAGTCAGGAGTTTAAATAAATGTTCACCACACCGTTTATGATTCCTTGCGAAAGAAAATTACAGCAGCCAATACTATTGTACAGTACAGTACAGTACAATGCTTCATTTTGTACATTACATGACATTACAGTACTTTCCAAATAATAAGTTACCCAAAAATTTCCCCCGTTTTGTACATATGTACCCATGAACAATTTGGCATCGACCGAGATCGGACGGCTTTATAGGCTTTCGAAGATGAGCTTCCGTTGTTCTCACGCCGGCGCCTCCTTGATCCCGTTATTTCTAGTACCTATTGGACCGTTGTGCTCATATGAGGACAACTTTTAGCCCTTTTTTTTAATACAAATTTTTTTTACCTCAGCGCATTTCTTGTCCCTCCGCATTAGTTCATGAGTTTAGATGGCCGATCAAAACAGACTTTTCAAGATTGTTGACCCTGGTGAAGGCTAGAGCAGTTTTCCCTCACCAGCTTCCGCTCTTCGCAAGAAGTTGTGAAAACGGCTTCATTTTGGAAGGAAAATAGTTCGTATTATCGTGGTGGGTTTTAGAAACGAGGGGGCATGTACAGTAAAAATTACTGTACTGTAAGTTAACAAAAAAATCCTTTTTAGCAGAAAAAATTTCGGACTTCCAAAACATTTACCGTTCCAAAATGTAACGGAAACTGTCCTCACATGAGGACAAAGTGTCCCTCATATGAGGACAGAGCATGGTCGTACAGTATAGACACTAGCACGATACTTTATGGTATTAGTAGTTGCTATATTTCGCTAAAAATCCGACAGCAGCCGAAATATCCTTTTCTCTTTTGACTAACCATTCTGTTGCGCATGTGTCGCATTCTCCCAAACTATCCAACAATTCCTCGATGAAAATACTGCGCCATTCGGTTATTTTCCCACCGCAACCATGAGGTGCCGAGTAAGTGCACGTAAATTCCGTCATTGTTCTAGTCAACGATACGAAGAAAAGTCGACGCTCTTCTTGATTGGTTTCCGCATCTATGTCAATACTATCTGCGACATCGAGCTCCTGTGACGCCATTACAGGCATATTCCACAAATTAGCGCCACACAAAAAGACAAACGCAAATGAGGTTCCCTTTGCCTTGTGAATTGTCGAAAGCACTGTAGATGGCCGCTCTTTGCGCGGTAACTTCGTCCTCCCGCTCCTATCGTACCTTGTCAAAGTGACCCCTAATGTCTCACAGAAATCATCGATTTTCATCCCCATCTTTCTTCGATGCTCTGCTGTCGTACCGACATCAACGTTACAGCTTATTCCCACCTTTCTTCGACTTCTTTTTGCAGCCTTTTTATCCAGGCCAAAGAGGCTGCTGAAATCTACTGTATCAGCGTCCTTGTTTTCGTATCCTTCCATTGCATTCTCTGCCCTACCAGTATCTATCATCAATTTTTCTGACTCTTCACACTCCTCTAGTGCCTTTTCATCAATGTCTCGGGCAGCTGATATCAACAAGTTAAATCCACCTTTTCCATCTGCGATCAAATCTGACGACGCATCTTCCGCCTCACCCTGGAAACTTTGGATGTAGTCCTCGTAATTCCCTGCGCCAGTTGTAGAGATAATCTCCTCAGCGCTCCGGACCATATTGTTTGCGGTGTTCAGGTTGCGAAGCTGAAGGGTAAGCCTCTCAGTCATGTTAAGCAAATGATGTAAACTTTTGAATTTTCTCTGCTGAGGTGGATCCATTTCATGATGTCGCTTTGAGTAATACCAAGCAGTCAGCGACTCCAAATACGGTGACGGGTACGGTTTCTCGGACACGTGAGGTCTCTCGTGCACGCTGTTCTCACACTGCCTCTTACCACCCTGTTTGCAGTCACTCCTCACCGCTACAGTCTGGTGGCTCTTCTCAACTTGCCCATCAGTTTTGGCCGTATCAATAATACTTTCAATAAACTCCCTCTCTAGATCTGAGACCGTGACGACTGCCCATAAAAATGTTGCTCGGTCCAACTTCTTTGACATCAAGCAGATCAGGGCAAATGTTGCTGAGGTTTTAGATCCGATGTTGTCTGCTCCTTGGGGTTCCACGAGTACTCGAGATGTCGCCACATCAGCCATCTGCAAGTGTTTCTGAAATGTATTGAGCAGAGCAGTCGTTCGAAACAAAACAAGAATTTGCTCCTTCCTCTCTCGAACAACAGGCAAAAGGCTTTTAATTCGGCTCACCACGAACTTAATTTCAATCCCCAAGTCCTTGCATCCCACGATGCGGACTGGATTACCAAGTGGGAGCACCGCCACAATGTCCTTTGACGCACGTCGCTTATTTTTCGATATGACCGCAGCTGCAGACTTGACAACAGCCGCAGGACAGCGCCAGTTCTCGGGTAGTTGCAGGACCTTGAGGTTCTGTGGGAACCAGGCAGCCACCATCTCATGGCAAAACCAAGTCCTCGAACTTCGAAAGGAATAGATTTGTTGATCGTCATCGCCTACCAATGTCAAAGCCCTGGAATTTTCAATAAATGCTTTGCACATAACAAATTCAGCAGGTGTGAGGTCCTGAAATTCATCAACAAGGACAGCCGCATATCGTGATCCTATCTTTTCGTGGATCCCGCCCGCTTGCCGGAGTAGGGCGACGGATTTGCCGATCATATCGTCATATGTGATGCAGTTTTGTTCTTGCATTCTTCGCTGATAAATTTCAAATGCTTTCCTGCTGAGAAGGTGTCTAGATTTTTTTGGTTGCGGTTCGCCATCATTTTGAGAAAGAAACCGTTCTGATTCTATTTCAAGAACGAAACGCGTGTGCTCGCGGAAATTAGTCTCATAGTGACGAGCTACGAAGTTCTTTTGCGTCTTTTTCCGAGATGGGTCAAGCAGACCAGCTTCTACCAAGGCCTCAATAATCAAATTGAGATGGCTTACGCCAGATACCAGTTTCATGGTGCCTTGTCGAAGACCTACACTTTCCCGTTCTGAATCATGAGCGGAGCGAAGAACCCAGTAACCAAGGGCATGAAAGGTTCTGATTTCGATGGTAACCATGTCCTTGGGGTGGTAGTGCTGCCGTGTGACGAGGACTTTGTCACTGTAGCCATCTTTTCGGATGAGGTCGGTAATTCTCTGTGCCATTTCTTCCGCGGCGCTTACATTAAAGCAGATGCATAGGACACGAGAGTTGGTTTGGTTTTCGCGAGCCAGCTCGATGGCAATACGGACCGCGCGATGTGTAAGAACAATAGTTTTGCCAGAGCCTGCTGTAGACAATATCAGGCTGACAGTTTTTCTCCACGGCGAGAAAACTGCATCATTTTGTGACTGAGAAAGCTGCATAGTCAGAGGTCAAGACAGTTGATTCCTGGTTGCCTGCACGCCTGATAAAGTCGGTCAAGTAGAATGACAGGGGTGGTAAGCAAAAATTCTGACCCGTAATGCGCGGAGCGGAAGATGTTAAACAAAGTTGGGATGGTATTTCCGGTTCTCAGCTTCAAATAGTCAAGGGACCACGTTACGCATGTTCTCCGCAAAAAAGCTTTTCGCAATCGCGAATTTTGCACTTCTTTTTGTGACGAATGGTATGAGTGGCTTGATTGTTGTGTCTAAGTCCGCTGGTATTCCGAAAGAAGGAATGTTGCTGAAACTTAGTAGCTTCCCCTTCAGTGTGATTTCCTGTTGACATGAGCTAAATGACTCGGGTAGATTTCCCTGCTTTTTAGACAGTCGAGGTTGTGGTTTTCTTACGTAACGCAGTTCCTTCACAGGGCGAAAAAGCCATGTCCCGGACAGTACAGTGTACAGTACTGCGTAAGAAAATTAATGGGTAAGAATCTACATCGTACTGCGCGGTAGACTCAAGACGACTCAACCTGGCAAAAAGGCATTGCAATGGCCAATTAGCAGTACTGTAACGTAATTGTTACGATTACTGTAGACAAAGTGCACATACCGTGGGCGCCGGCGATGCGTCGGGCACCCCGAAGAACTTCGAAGCCGGGGCTTCTTCAGTCACAGGGCAACGGCGGTTTGTCGCCGACGGTGAAGAGCCGGGGACCGGAGTGTGGGTTCGGGAGTCTGTCGAGGGGCGGGCGGGGCGGGGATCGGCAGGGGGGAGGAGAGCGTGCCCCCGTTGGGGCGTGTTTGGTCGGGGCAGGCGTGTGAGTTTGACGAGGTTCTCGGCCGGTGTGTGGGCAGGCGTGCGGGCGGGATTCCGGGGGTCGGGCGGCGCGCCTCAGAAATGAGGCGGGCATCGTGGCATAGGGAGACCGCCAGTGCGTTGCGAACGTGGGGGGCAACCCACGAACAAAGCTTGGTGCTGCCAAGGCGAGCGGCCTCAAGTTGCAGGCGGACGGCGACAGCCTGGGGGGCGGAGATGTCCAATGAGGAGCAGGTTTGGGTGAGCGCGAGCGGCGTAACCTGCATGTCTGGGTGGGTCAGGCGGAGGTCGGCGAGAACGCGTCCGCAACGCACTGGCTATCTCCCTATGCCACGATGCCCGCCTCATTGCTGAGGTGCGCCGCCCGACCCGCGGGGATCCCGCCCGCACGCCTGCCCGAACTGTACTGTACAGTAATACTGTATCAGCTGAAAGCTTCGAAACCAAATCGGTAGCTGCCGCAGCACCCTAGTCTAGAGCTGTTGCACAATGCCGACGACCCCCAGGCACGCCAACACATGCACAGCCTATGCCAGTCGAGTATGGCTTCAAGCTCGCCGACCCAGCAGATGCCCGCCCCGCTGCTGATCGTTCTTCGAGGAGCTTCACGGTGTCACCTCTCGGACAAGGCATGGTCGCAGGCCACCCTGTCCTTCCGACATAGTGGTCTCGGCTTCATACAGCCGTTCTAGACCACCAAGCAGCCACTGCCACCTATTTGTACTGTACTGCCAACTCGACACATGCTTCTCGTACCGTTCCTCCACGGTTCTGTTGCCGCAAATCTCACTGAAGCGGCACCGGCCCTTGTCAGGACCGGGGCAAAAGTCGGACCCCGCTCCACTGCCCTCACCCACTCCCGATGCCGCCGAGATAAATCTTTCTTCCCCGCCAAGCCTCCATCCCCACGCGCGAATTTGTGCTCCGCATCCTCGGCCATCCGTCCTCCGGCGATCTAGGCTCCTACGATCCGCTTCCCCTCTCTGCAGCACATACCCTCTCCAAATCTACCTAAAGGGTGTGCAGCAGGAGGCGCGGGCTCAGGCGCACTGGGACGACAAAGTATGGGCTCGTTCCCCGAATCCCGATGAACACACCGCCACCGCAGTGGGGCACCGGATATGCGGCCTCGCATTCTGCAAGGGCCCTGGTGCCGTCTTAATCTTTGCACATCCATCCGCCGGCAGGAAAGTGTCTTCGGTGCACTGGAAGATGATGTTACGACGCTACCTTAGGCTGTCCGTTTACGATGACCCGCTTCCTCGGAATGGCGAGCACTTTAATAGCCCGATGGACGGAGTAGGAGACCGCGCAGTGGACCTGCGTCCCTCTGGGTTCGGTCGCGAACACCGACATGATTCGCTCCGCAACGTCATTGCTGGCCGTATCACCCGTGCTGCAGGTCTGGATTGCTATATCGAGGTCCCGCTCCTAGTGCCAGGCACTGAGCTGCGACCCGCTGAGGTACTGGTCCACCCAGCAGCAGCGGCTCCCAACGGCATCGTGGTCCGCGCGAACGCCTGCGATGTCACCGTTGTCTCTCCGTTCTAGGATGACGTACGATCAAAGACCACTCGAGAAGTGGGACGTGCTGCTGCAATTGCGCACCGCAGCAAGGTGACCGACCTGGAGCGAAAACTGTGACATCGACTCCCCCTGCCCTCAGACAACCCCACACAGGCCCCCACTTTCAAGTCCCAACCGCTGGCCTTCGATTCCCTGGGTTCGCCTTCCCCTGCAACCATCCTCTTCATGGGGGGTCTCTTGCCGGGCATCGCGAAGAAGGTCAACGCGTACGTGGGAGTTATCCCACACGAATCTATAGGCGCATTAGTTGTACAATCAGGTCTTCTATTGCACAATCTATTATTTCGCGCATGTCGCTGCACGTGGTCGACGTAAACCACCCGGTTAGCACTTAGCAATATAATCGGATCCCGCAGCAGACACTCGTCATATTAATGCCACAAAGTTATCACCTCCAAACACTTCTAAATAGGGCACAGCATGAGGCCAAGGCCACGGACTTCTAGGAGGATGATCGCTGGAGGAATGTACCATGCTCAACACATAACCCTGCTTGCAGGACCCGTTGCGAGATAATAGGCCTCACCTTCCGCCACAGCGGTGCCTCTGCTTTCGTTCAAGCGCATCCGACGGCTTGCACAAAAGTTTCCGCCGCCCATTGGGCAGAATATTACGCTGCTACCTCGGTCTCCCAGCCTACACATACTCGATGCCGTTGAAATGTCGCCATTGCCAGCAACGGCTGGATGTCTACGGGGATCACGCTGCTGAAATATGCCCCTTTGAGTGTGGACGTCGACACCAGCATGAATCCATTCGGAAACCCTCGCTTATCACCTCTTCCGTGCTGCTGTTTTGGACAACCAGCTCGAGGTTCCTGACCTCATCCCTGGTTACGAACCTCGGACCGGAGACATCTTTGTACATCCTCCCGCCTCCCCCGCTAGCGCCTGCGAGAAGCCTATTGCCCGTGATGTTGGTATTACATTTCCCAGGCGAATGGTCACCCACTCCTTGGACCCTATTCGTGGTACTCTCGGCAATGGTTTCCAGTTCCAGCCCCTCGCTCTTGACTCCCTGGGTGCCGCATGCTATGATACCATCCTGTTCCTTGAAGGCTTTATCGACCGGGCTGCGAAGAAATGTCACATCTCTCCCATCATCTTTCGCACCCTTGTATATCTGGCCCTTTATTGCATCATATGGTCGTCGGCAGCGATGGCCATCATATCGCGCGTTCCACTACACGGGACTAATGTGGATGATCCGGCAAGATCTTAACTCTTAGTTGGTCAGTGTACGCTCGAAATAACAAATGAGTAAAATATCATGGATTTAATCGGATCACAAAAAGAGGCGATCCCCATAAGCCTACTGTATCGCCAAAAGGGACTCTGCCCTTTCAGCAACTCCGATGCAGACGATGCGCGGCTCTCAGATGACACCGTCCGGCGCCCGCTATTTCTCTCATACTATCATTCAATTGGAGCAAAACCACTCGAAACGATGGACTCAACTTTCACATAAATCGAGCTATCAAAGAATATCACGGTTGGTGCCGCCAGGAAGCAACCAAGCAAGGAAGCCGTAATACTTGCGACATCTCTCAAGTTGAATGAACACAGACGAACTACATTTGATGTACTTAGGTTTGAGTGCTGATCCCGGGCGCTCCAAGAAGCACTTGCAGATGGCCGCGGCCTCTTCAGAAAGCTCAGGTCTCTTTCGTTCCTTGAACCGAGCTGCCCAGCTTCAGAGAAGCAAATGAGTCCTCTAGGAACTCAACATGAGCCTCAAGGCGCGTCCGCAGCAGCAAACCCGTGCTTTCAATCTCACCATCCCCACCACCGGACACATCCTCTTTCGACCTCGAGATGGACACATGCGTGCCGCGTCCATGCCACACCTTTGCCAGAGTGATAGAAGCTAGTAGCCAAGTCGTTCCCCCACTTAGGGAATCTCAATTTTCATCTTGTAAGCGGCCGTGTCACCACGACCTGATAACCACAATCGGGGCAGATTCGATTCAACAACGCAAACGCAGAATCTTGAGGTAGCTCAATCTCAAATGAAAAGTCGGCTTCCGCGCCAATGGACCGACGTGACGGCTTGTCAGCAGCAGACCGGTGATGACTATCCATCTTCCTACAACACCATTCCGCGATATTGAGTCATCTAGATTGGATATTTTCCTCCGACGCCGTAGAATATTCTTCATCACTCCTTTCACATCTCCTCCGTCCTTGAATGCAGGAGATCTTCCAAATCCAAATTTCCACCCTCTCCTTGACCCACCAAACCTGTGTGGTATTTCATCCTCGGTATTCTTGTACTCAACCGCGATTGGCTCTGTACTTTCAGATGTCTCCTCGGGAGATATAACATCCTTTCGAGACTTACTCCGAAAAGACATGTCGCTCCGATGTCTTCGACTTAGTCCAGCTGGTGCCTCGTCCCTAGACGGGCGATACTCTGGCCAATCTTCGAAACGAGTCTCGGAAGTACTCACTGATCTCCCCAGTTTAGACCCTTCCACCGGGCGACCCACCCTGGAAGCGATGGGAGTCCGGCCTGTCCGTGGGATGGAGAAAGCCTAGGGAACCTTGACCGTGCCCTATCCTTCAGTACTCGTCGGTCCCGCGAGACACTTGGCGACCCCCTCGAAGTAACATCTACACTGGCTTGCCGGTATGCCACTCGTTCAGCAGCGTCATCCGAGCATTTCGAGCTCTGTCTACAATATTGCCAAGACTGCACGCTTTCGAGCTCTTCCATCCTGCTTTGGGAACTGTCTCGATCAGCAGAACTTGTAACCGGTGTCGAGGTGTCGATTTCGTTCTCCGAAGAGTTGGTAGAGGTCCGCTTTTTAGACAGGAGGGCCGGCGTTGTCACCATCTTTGTGCTGTCAAGTCTTCCAGCACTGCTGAATCAAAGTTTGAGCCAGGCACCTGCAGGCTCAGCTGCCTGCTCGCCGGAAGGCTACTGCCTTCCAAGTCTATCATAGGATCCTCTGAAAATAGTCATGATCACTTGCACGCCAGCTATCCCGGTGGCGGCCTTGGGATGTAGATTCTGTGGATGAGCTATGTATAGGTGAGTTGGGGGATGAGTAAGATTCCGTTTTAAAGGAAGTGTCCGACCTGACGCGAGGTAAGGTGAAAGATGGCAACTTTTCGAGTCCTCCATGCTTGTAACAGATACAATTGCAACTTCCGCGAGTGTTCCCTCTGATGTCAACTCATCAATCCTGGGGATTCGCAGACTTCTGTGTTGGGTAGTTCTTGCTCTGTGGGCTGGGTTCTCTGGAAACTGTCACATCGGGAATTATCTCGGGTATCAGCTCCTGAAGACTATCGACACCAGCTGGGGCGTCCATGCTGCTCTGGTGTTCTTCCTGAACAAGGCGTCCTTTGGTTCTCTGAATGCCTCGGCAAAGTCTGGACCTTCAAAAACATCAACAGCTTTTGAGGAACACCTTCCAAGTGCCTCCGCAGCCTGCTGGTCTTCAAAAAGTTGTCCATCAGCTCCTTCCTTATCCCTCGCTTTGCCCAAAAGATGCAATGATTCGGAGAGATTAACCACCGCTATATTCTTAACTAGGGAATTATTTTCTGAATCCGCAGCACTAGAAAGCGTTGATTTTAGCTGGGATATGAGGACCTCTCTTGAATCCTCCTGGTCCGAATCTATGTCCAGCTGCTGTATTTCGCGATTGACCAGAGGGGGGGATCCTGGTGTTGACGGCTCTTTAGCGACCCCCACTTCGGACTCCGCAGCCATCAAGAGGCTTTCACATCCATCGACCTTCGCAGGACCAAAATTCTGCGCATGAGATCTGATATCCTTTTGCCTAGACTCATCCTGAAGCGGAGACTCTTCGCCCGAAACCTCATGTTCGGATCCAACGACATCGACTTCATTTTGTAAATGATCCTGCGCAACGGATGACAATTTTGCGCTGACAGGCTGCGACTCAAGGTCTGCTGTGGCAGCATCGCTTGCATCTGGGTCCAAAGCATCAGTGACTGATAGGTATCGAGGGGCGGAGCACTCATTAGATGGATAAGAGTGTGAAGCCCCATTATGAATCCCACTACGATTAAGCAAGGACGCTCAGAAGTGATATGGCAGGGTGTTGGCGGTGGTGAATGGTTTTGAGCGAATATCGAACGATGGGAAGTTGAGTCAGGGCTTGCAAAAGTTCATCGGTGGGTTGCACAACACTGCAGTAGATCCAATCGCGCTGTGGGGCACTACCTGATCTCTTGTCTGTCGTACTTGATACCAGAGGTAAACTAGGCCTTGACTTGTCAGCATCATGCTCGAGTAGATCGTCCGAGACTTCATGCCTGCCTGCCTCTTCTGAAGATTCGTGCCTGGATGATTCGTCGTCGACATTTTCCATTATTTGTGACGAGGAAAGTTGGAGAGAATTTGTGGATGGATCAGTAGCCGAGAAAAGCGTCACCTCGTTCACAGCAGTCGGAATCGGCGTCGACTGACGGTCAACTGTTGGTTCCACATGTGGCTCGATGGAGGTGCTAGCTTTAGAGCTGGCAGGACTCATTAGCACCGGGGCGGGGAACTGGGAACGATCTCTAGTTTCGCAGGTGGTAGTTCGGAGAGTACCCCTTTGACTTGCGCAGGATCAACAGCCGCCTCTAAAGAAGATGTTGCTCTGTTTCCTTGGAACTCTGGGAAGCACTTCCTTAGTTTGGCACTTGACAGAGTTACAGGTTCCGAAGCAGAACCAAAGGAGCGGGGAAACGAGGTCTTCGTAGGCTCCCCTTCCTTGGAATCCATTGAAAACATCCCTGGTAACACATCTACTAGAGGACTGTCGCATGGAATTTGGTTAGACGTCTTTGAAGAGCGCAACACGTGCTTAACATCCCAGCAGTGTGAAGACGATGAATCTGGCGGGAGGTTTTCCTTGCGGAAGAAACCGGCGGCAGTATTGAAGAGACGAGCGGCGTCATCGAGAATCAAACCGAGAATGCCAAAGATGAGTGCGGGGAATAAGTGAAATGCGAAAAGATGAAGGAGGGCGAGTAGTTTGTACGCCAGCTCCCCAATGGTTAGGGAGGGGTCAGGGTCTTTAGGGCGACAATAGCTGGTTATCAGCGATGGCGCAGTGTGAGGGCGAGGTATACCACTAGACATTGAGCGGGTTGACAGTTTGTGTATTTCCAATCTTCGTTGCGATAGCAAAGAAAACACTTGACTTTCCGCAGAGCTCAAAGGAGAACCTAGGCTGAGTACTGAGAAGCGTAGAAAACTAGCCAGGAGAGGTCATGCGAGGTAGGTGACGATGTCGCAACAGTTTTTCGAGACGAGGGATGTGGGACTGGGAATGTTGGAGGGAATAGATATCTGTTGCGCGAAAAAGCGAAGGGGGCAGACTAGCGCGACAAGGACTGACTGAATGGTTCATAACGAGAAGGGTTTTGAGGCTTGCGCGGGTAGACTCTGTATGAAGATTATGACAGTTGGAGGGAATCAGGGAGGGTGAGGCAGACGATTCGTAGGCTACGAGTCCCAGGATGGCGATGGGAGCGTGGCGGCACGTGAGGCGGGTCACGTTGAGACAGTATCAGCACGGCGCGTGTGCGAAGAGTCGCTAGCCACAGGGCTCTAGCTAAGGGGCCTCTTGCGGACTGTTTTAAAGCTTGATTAAATTTTCTGAACTGTAACTTTGAATCCCATTTTTTATTTCTGCCGTACGGAAGACATTTTGTGGCACTGTATGAAACTTTTCGAAAGTCATGATAGAGTCTGGCGCACTGCAACATGACATGTATGATCTAATGAAAAGATCTGGGAATAAAGCTGGACAGCTGCAACTTTAGCAATCCAAAATCGTGATCTTCGTGTGAAAGTAAAATTTCTTTAAAGTTTGAAGACAGCTGTTATTGACAATTATTAGCTAAATGCCTTGTGTGATAATCTGGAAAAACTCGTGTGAATACACAACAATTATTTGCGAATAAATGGTACCCTTGGATACAGGTTTTAGCTGTATAATACGTTGGATTCTGTTGCACACAAATGTTATTGCATCCGCTGTTCTTGCAGCTAGATTCAATACGATACATACTGTACTTGTAACAAATTACTGTCCGCGTGGATGATGGATATAAATGCTTGTTTAAGATAAACAAAAGGGACCTTAAATAACTCTATGTCCCCATTTGTTCTGCGCAAATAGTTTTTTACGATGCACCGCAGATGTCCCCTACTCAATTTACAGTACCCAGTGACTTTCCGCTTGTCAAAAGCTTCACAAGCCACGGTAGCAGTACAAAACATGGCTCCGAATGGAAGCACCCTTTTGGACTAAAGTATGCCGCCGGACTGCTATCAACAGACGGGCGATTAGCCTTCCTGACTGTTCACTTGGACTCGTGGAACAAAATGCCTAATCAATTGTTTTGCTCACCTGTTGTGGTACCAGCTGAGCTGGTACCGTTCCAATGACAGAAAACAAGAGAGTTACAGTACTGACCTTTCATTTCATCAAGCATGGTACTGATTTTAACGGTGGTTGCTGCGGCCCTTCATGCACCCATTTCGTTGTACTGTACTGTATAATTACTTCGCAATACATTACAAGGTTAATACACGGAAAATTAAAACGGAGTCGCCATACTCTGCTGCGAATATCTCCTGCCCCCGCCGTACAAGCACCTAGTCTCAATGCAGTCCAAACGCCACAGTCAACATGTCCTGCTTTGACTGACCAGAATATGACATTTCAGCTCGTTGTGCATGACTCCGACCTATCGCCTATGCTCATTTCTATGAAACACGCATGTTTGACATCAAAGTTCTGAGTTGTGCTGCGTCATGGTTTGCAGAGTTTAGAAAAAGCGCTGCCCTTACGCTAAGATATATTAAACACAGCCAGGTTCTACCCACTTGACGTTTCTTGCAGGAATCTGTTTCGGAAAAACTTTCACTTGCGAAACAGGATAAGTTGTAGTGTAGCAACACTAAAGAATAACCACCGTACAATATTCCGGGCCACAGCTGACCATATAAATCGCCCCATATTCCCCCCGTACAATACAGTACGGCTGCACAAAAAGCATCCGAAAGCAAGATTTACGGCGAGCCTCTAAACCAGCATTTCAACGTTTTGTTAAAGCCGACTGCAACCATCGAATCTTTCAACAAATACTCTATTCTGTGTGCCCATGGGGGGCTCGCAGCATATCGCCGTTAGAACCAATCATTTCGAAAAGCGTATCTTTTAGATAATACTCGAAAGTGTTGCTGTCATGTTTTGTCGCACATCGAACCTGGGAGACGCTTGAAATGCAGCATGGTAACGTTGCACGCACGCAAAAGCTCGCGAAAAACAACACATGGAGTGCTGCAGAGACAGCGAAACTTTTATTTATGGGACTTGCAGCTGGCGCAGAAATGATGAAGAATAAGTTAGGAAGTTAATCGCGAAGGTAATGAAATACCGGGCCTGCCGGTTGCTCAAATCGCCCTACTTCCCTGGTTACATGCGGATACAGTATTTACTCATTTTCAGTGCACACGGACTGATGACTGACTGTACAGTACAGTACAGTACTGCACAGAAACGATGATCTTGAAGGAGCGTAGTAAATATCATCTTTTCAGTGTTGGGAAGTTTATACACATTTTTTTTTCGAGTAGCTAGGACTGTGCTACAGCACTGTACTGTACAACTGCACTATATATCCACCGCTTCCGCTCGCTGAGCTACCGGGTAGACGTACTGTACTGGATTAACGTACTGCACAGTGCTGTACGGTACAGTACTGTACGGCACATGGATCAAACACTTGTTGATGTAGTATCCTGGCGAGAAGCCGACATGGTCTATGAATACCGGGGGCTGCTGATGTGGTGAACAGCTGGTGGAATGTGAGTTCTAGTTACCCCGTAGGTCGATCAAGTCTGCGATGGTTGGCAAGTAACTCCTTCGGGGAAAAGGCATTCAAACAAATTCAGAGATCTTGCTTGTGCATGATTGGAACCTTTGAGTAGCGAGCGTGGGTACATCGTGGTGTGTGCGATAAGGCGGTGTCTGCCACTTTGCAATGGATGAATTTTGCTCCTTCCCAGAGCCGTAGAACGGAGTTTGCAGGGAGAGGTGTAATTCGAGATACAGTTATAGGAAAAGGACGCTTACGCGGCAGTAGAAAGGATTTTAGCAGCAGATATGTCGGACAATTCCACACTTTGCCCACTGGGCATGGAGCATGTGTGTCCAACTCCTACCGTATGGGCGACGATAAACTTTGAAGTCTTCCGCGATGGGATGTCTAATGTGGCAAGGGCCTCTATCTCCAGGGTACTTCAATTGGGAGCTCGCTAAGCTGACATCTACCTTGGACAGATACTAGCTAGACGGCCCGCGATGCAGTCGAAGACCCAAATATACGATCCGTTGCTCACCGGGTGCCTCTTGATGACGCCTTAGTGGTTTGGTTTTCAAGGCAATAACCTTGGCTCAGGGGCGGGGGTTTGCGCCAAAATGTCGGCCGCGCTGAAGAAATCAGGCTCCGGTGTCCGTAGTTGGGGTTCGAATGAACACCGCAATCCGTAAGGTTTAATGACAGACTCGCGACGGTGTTCCGGAGGGGTTTATGTCTGGGGAAAATGCCAAATCTGTGTTTGCACGTCGGTGTGTGAATGCCGAGGGGGGGTCATGAAAACTTGGCGGTGGTTGCAATTCCGCGTGAATTTGAGCTCGTCGAAGTAATGCGGTGGACCTAGAAACAGATTTGGGCATCGGATATGTCCTCGACGACTGGAAGGAGTTGCTTTCATTCGGTAAGTTTGGCCACAAGACTCTGACCGTGAAGATGGGCAGCCAATTGAAGCTTCAAAAATTGTCAAGCCCTCCTACTTGACGATATCAATTGGGACAGAGGCTCGCAATTCTTGAAAACAGGAAGGACTGGTTGAAAGTCAGCATGCTGCAATCTTCCTCGCGTTTAGGCTTAAGTCCAGGATCGGGCAAAACCAAGAATGATTTCAACCGGCCTCTATGTTTAGCGAGTGCTACTGATGATAATTCGGTCACCAGCGTGACAGTGGTGCAACACTTTATTGTATCGGGTGTCAATCCTGGCTTGGCTGGGCTTGGGGGCGGGAGAAAAGAGGAGCATCAAGGCATTGTCAACCAGTTAGATTCTTTTTCTGGTGCTCATGAACGTGATGTGGGACTTGGGATCACATTGGATAAGAATTTTCTGTATAATTCGTTCCTAATGCTCTGAAGAGCGTACTATCGTTAGAACCTAACAAAAATCCTTGGCTCTTCTGAGATAGCCTTGGCCTGTCAGGAATTGAAAGCATTTCTAGTGTCAATGCATACCGTTGTCTATATTCACTGCTCCCATGGCGATTGTAGAACACCAGCGCTTCAGGAAGGACAGCTCCATGAAGGACATCACCAACTTCGCATCATACACTGAATTATGGAGCAGAGCAAAACTGCCACAGGCGTCTGGCAAAGCGACGTAAAGCGCTTCTTAATTCGAATTCTCGAGCGGAAATATCGTAAGCTGTTGCAAGTTCCATCACTAAAAACTTTCTCCGCTTCCGTTGGTGGAGCTAGGCAAAGAACCAATCTCGCCTATGATGCTGCCACTTCACTTTACAAGGCTACTGTGTTCAGAATGACTGCTGACGCTCCATCACGTGAACTATCATATAATATTTTAAAGGGATACAAGAAAAGTGCCTCCTTCCGACTTCGAATAGTCAATTGAAAAGGTGGTGAAGTTTCGATATCAAATTTCGGTAAAGCCATCCGTAAAACAACGGCGGGGGATTTGAGTCGACTGCTGTAAGCCTCGATGTGGCTGTTGAGAGGTGATTGAGAAGGTTTATAGGTTAGCAGTACCGTGAACGGACGGCACTGTAACATGTCCAATGCGGCCTGCTTGATGGCTGGCCTGAAGGTAGCATTTTAGGGAGCGTAGTTCCTTCCCCATTACTGTGTCGATATACCCTTTTTGAGTCGATTGTGGTTGTCTGAAAAACCATGGGATAGATCGGATATTTCTTCCAAGAGTAAAACACCCAAACCTTTCCTCTGTAAGAAGTAGAGCCCATAGTGTGTCCGAAGTAGAAGTTCAGAAGTTGGACGCTGAAGAGGGATTGGAGTTGAAAGATAACTGCCAAGCCTTCAATGAAGAAGGAGTGCTCAAAGTGGTGGTAAATCTTTATGGGTTGTACAATGTTGCACAGAAGCATGCGGAGGATGCGCATAAACCTACGAATGCGGGCGGCTGGTGGAAACCTTCGAGTCTGCATTACTTTGAGACTAAACGCAAAACGGGTAACGAAATCGCGGAGCTCCTGCTGAGGGGAGGAACCGCGACGGGAAGCAGCGAAGGAAAAGGTGCTCGGAAGGAAAGAAGGAAAAAAGGTGCTTGATAGGGTAAATCATCGGGGGAAGGGATACTCAGAACCAATTACCCAAAGAAGGAGGTGTTGCAAGCGATGAAAGTACTACCATGGTATATTTGAAAGAAGAAAAAGGGTTGGGTAAGGACAACAGTTGAGAGGGCTACACGCAAGTATAGAAGGGGCAGGGTCTACCACTGATGCCTTGTGACCAGCGTAAGAAAAATGGTTCTTGGTTCTGAAGTTGATTCTCAACTTCCTACTTCTCGGGATTTGACTTGAAATTGTCTACCAACTTGCTTGACCTCCACAGGAGGAAGCAGTTTGCTCGGCATATATAGACTTTTGTCTGCCCTTAAAGTCTCATACAACCATACTAATAACCTTAAAATACATTCAAGGGAATTTTTTGAGCCAGAGAGACCAGCAGAAGATATTTTTTTCAAGGTAAATATCAATATTCAAATAGGAACTTCAAGGTTGTCGTTGGTGACAACATACTTATCTCCAAAGGAGGTATTCAGCCCGGCTGACCCAATACTACTTGTTTTTGCTCCAGTATTACATTTCTGGTGTCTACGGTTCTTTGGAATCGACCCTTTTCAAGTTTATAGCATTCCGCGGACCACGATGCGGAATGGCAACCCGGAGGACAAGTATACCGTACAACCGCGCAAGTAATCACCCCCGCTCTTTCAGCTTTTCTTCTCCTCGCCACCGGCGAGCTGTGCTACTGCATCGCAGGGTTCTTAGAGAGAAAGAGGGACAGCGAACACCCTGTGGGTCTTGGTGTAGGTGTGTTGGTTTTCTCATTGTCTAACGGTGTTCCGTTCATAGACGCGAAGAGCTGCGCACCGCGCATTCCACTACAGAATTTGCCACGCTCATCTAAATTAAAAATATCTTGCAAATTCAGATACTGAAAAAATATCTTGCAAATTCCGATACTGTATCTGAATTTGGTCCTCTTCTAGGTTTTTAGGGTGCAAATTTAGTGCAAATTAGTGCTCAAAGAGAGAAGAAGCCTTTCATGATAGACTTATTCCCTTTCTTTTTCTTTGCAGCATTCTTCCTCCAAAACCTTTCAGCTCCGGTTCGACTCACTTTTGGAATTCAGGGATAAACTACTACAGCGTCATTTGTGGTCAATGGTTGCTTTGTATGCCGCATGTCTGCTAAAGGGCTCGCAGCTTCTTTTAGTCGCTGTTCCATAGCACGCCCATTTTCATCGTAGGGGTTTCTCTGCCAACGCCACACTGCACAGGTTAACGGTAATTTCATCCTATGTTCCACTCCCCAGTAAACTGACCAAAACGTTCCCATTCAATTAAACGCAAACTTTCTCACCTTTTGGAATTCCGATTCCAAATTCTATCCTTCCGAATTTATTTCTATTTTTTCGTTCTCCTGGGCTTTTGTTGCCTCCGTGTCTGCCCAATTCGTCCGCTCTGAAATAAAACCAAAATTTTTTTCCGTGTTTACAAAATGCGCAAGCTCAACACTAAGACTGCTCCCCATAATTCTCGTTCTAGTTTTCCATTAGAATATTGCCACCTGACTATGTAATTGCCCCTCTCTGCTTCGAAAATTTGAAACCCTATCAGAACTTCAACAGAATACTAATAATCCCTTTCGAGCGTACCCTAATCAACCCGTGTCCCCATTGGGCGAATCAAGAAAATAAACAAACGGAACGGTAAACACCATCTGGAGATTATGAATGAATGCGATAAATACATTCATAGAGAGATGAAACAGAAAATGAAGGATATAGCAGGGCGCATGTTTGTAGAGGGTGTTACACGCTGGCGCATGCCAGGGTGCCATGATGGAACCCCTTATTTCACGCCACCATTATTTCTGCGTCCACCAATTAGGGTGCGCGCTTTAATTACCGCTGCGTCATTGTTTCTCTCTGATCCTTTTACTTCCCATTAAATACCGGCTGGTGTGCCCGACACCAGCCAGCACAGGGGACACGCGCAATCCTCCTTCGCTGTCACCGCCACCATCAAGGTGGTGACCCTCGCTCGTCGTGAGCAAGACAACTCAGGCTGACATCCCTCTCTGGCTGTAAGCCTTCGTTTTCATATCTCGGAACAACTCGTTTCCATCCACACACGTTGGGCGTCGTGTATTGCTGTCCCAGTAAGCTGATCACCTACTTCTTTCCCGCTCCAAAGGTTGATTCGAACTGGCGTATCTTCTGTGAGGCCGTTGCGTACCACAGAAATTTCAAAGGTTTCACTCCACGTATTAACACGCGCCCGACGGCTCGCTCCGATTCGCCGCTTCGTTCACCACGCAAGACTCCCAAGCGCGGACAAGGTTCAATTTTCTTCATGTCGGACGATTCAGCTGAAGGAAAAGCTGCCCACAGCGGATCGGTGCCTGTGTTTACGCCTATCCAAGCACCAATCTTGAGCTCTGTCGACCCGGTCAAGGTTGCCAACTTCCTCAAGGAGCGCGAACGCAATGAGCTATAGATCTCCGCCAAGCAGGGCGAAAAGACTTCGCTTAAGATCCTCCCTTATACCGCCAGCATTAAACGCTCGTTGCTGAAGTCCCTGATTTTCATGCGAAAGTTCGACAAGGTGGCTCCAAACACAAACTCGTTCAAGGAGCTGACCAACGACCACATCAAGTCTTATGTGGAGTCTCTCATCAAGCGAACTGAGTCTGATGTATTCGACTCCACCATCATCGAGTCTGCGCTTTCCGGCTTCGCTATACTGGCCAAGATTTTAGATCCTGAGGCAAGAATCAACACCTACTGTGCCAACTTTTTCGAGCGCCTTGAGTCGGCTGGTTGTGGTGACTTTCCCGTCGATAAACCGAAGAAGTCCGTCCGACTTCTGTGTTCTCACCTCCAACCTGAAGCACTCAAGAAGGAGATGCGGAAGCGACTTGAGTACGATGAGTCGCTCGAAAAATCAGTCAAGTCATTCGTAAAGGTCTCGACCCAAGAGCAAATCAAATGCCAAGCCTACGCCGTTTCCAAGTCAACCGATCCAATCTCCCAGAGGAAGAAGGGTACGGAACTTACAAAGCCGACTCCGAAGCCTGAGCCAAAGAAGAAGCCGATCTGTCCG
Organism: Kappaphycus alvarezii; assembly: GCA_002205965.3. Lineage (NCBI taxonomy): Eukaryota > Rhodophyta > Florideophyceae > Gigartinales > Solieriaceae > Kappaphycus > Kappaphycus alvarezii. Next base: position 228,834 of record NADL03000775.1, read on the forward strand.
TATTCTCCGCACGAGGAAAAGGGCCCTCGCCATTTGCTCTAGGATTGCAGCGATTTCCTGAAGGACCAGAAGGAAAAGATTTTCGAAGAGCTTCGAGGTCAGAAGAAGGATGGTATCAAGCGTATTACCGGCTCTTGCGACCACAAAACGAGTTAAAACTGTTCACTGCCACTCTCGACGGGAAGTTCCGCACTAACGTCTGTGCCGAAATTGGTTCCGCTGCTACTCTCATGGATCAGCGAGCCCTCCACAAGATACAAAAGGCTGGAATAGAAGCTTCCATTGTCAAGCTCGATCCTCCTTGCCAATTCGAGATGGCAGCCAAGAACCCGGATGGCTCGCCGACAACCATCACTTGCACACATGCTGCAGTGATTGACACATAGCTCCACATACTTCACGGTTCCTCTCTCGTTCTTCGCAACCTCCGTTGGCTCGTGACACCTCAAGTTGTCGATGAGCCCCTACTAAGTCGCCCACTACTAGAGGCACTTGGATTTGACTGTCACAAGGGTATGCAAAAAGCTGCTGATCGCTCCGGTGGCTTTGTTGACGTCTCAACTATCGTGGGAAATAGAGTCCGTTTTTGCTCCTGGTCGCGTTGGGCGAATAATTGATGGCGTTTACCATGCCGACGAAGGTGCTGACGTCGCTGACCTGGACAACGACAACGGATGGCTTGACGTTGGACCAAAGGATCGGAACAAGAAGGAGTGTATCTTGCAGATCAAGTTGAAAGAAGGCAAGAACACCGGCTTATTTGAAACTGGTTGCAAAGAGCTCGAGATTATGCTCCACGAGTTAGGCGATAACATCAAGCTGAAACTCGTTGCAGGCGAGCCGGCTTACGTGGAGCCCCTTAAGGTCACGCTCAAGCCACACGACACTCCTATACGAGCCAAAAAACGCCGGTATCCGCAGCTCAAACGTGTTTTCATCTCTTGGTACGTGGGGGAGTTACTCAAGCTTGGCTTCTGCAAGAAGGTTTCGGCACCTGCATAGGTTTCAGCACCTCTCGTCGTATCCAGGCGCCCTACCGCAATGTACCGATTGACCATTGACTATCGAACCGTCAATGCTGCCACTCGCCCCACTTCTTGGCCGATGCCCAATATCGAGGCTGACCTCCAAGACACCCGCGGTTCGAAAGCCTATGCGGGTATTGACGTCTGTAGTGGTTATTGGCACTTCCCCTGCGTCCAGATAGCTATATATTCTATGCCTTCTTCTCACTTAATGGAATTGTAGCGCCTAATCGAACACCTCAAGGTGCCTGTAATTCCGCCGCCATCTTTCAGGAAAAAGTGGAGACATGTTTCTCTGAGCTTTGATCCCATCTGAAGGCCTGGCTCGACGACTTCATGCTCTTTTCGCGAAGCGAAGGTGACTTGCTTCGAATTCTCCGCCGTTTCTCCGAGATATGCCGTGAGCGCTGATTCTTGGTTTCCCTTCCCAAGTCGGAATTATATCTATCTGAAGTTACTTGGTGCGATCGCATCATCGATACAAAAGGCGTCCGTTTCCATCCGAAGAACATCGCGTGGCTCGTTGGTTGTGAGTCTCCACTTACTGCCGGTGAGTTGTACGAGTAGGTGCATGGTGTAAACTAGATACCATAAAGCATCCCCGATTTGCTAAGCGTTTTGCTCCACTAAGGCAGATACTCGAGAACGCCTACGCAAAAGCAGGAGGTAGCCGTAAGAAGAAGTCAATCGCAAATATACCTTTCGTTGATCTAAGCTGGGGCGATAAGCACCGTAACGCTTTCAATGACCTACAAGCACAGCTGCAAGAAGCAACCTAACTTGCACACTGCAACCCAGAGATGACGCTGTGCATTCACACCGACGCTTCAGATAAGCACTGGGCAGTTGCCGCCACATAGTGCGACCGGAAAGATTTTGATAAGCCTTTCCTCGACCTAGTACATTACCCAATAGCATTCCTCAGCTCTTCATTCTCAGAATGTGAGGAGAACTGCTAAACTTACGAGCGTGAAGCCTACGCTTTCGTTCAGGCATTTCGGAAGCTCAACTACCTCCTCGCCTGTGACGCGACGACTCGCGTGTTTACGGAACACAAAATCTGCTGTTCGTTTTCAACCCTGCCGCTATGGAGCCCTCTCTCGGGAGTTATAAGGTTCTTAAGGTCATACGCTGGGCATTGTAACTAAGTGCCTTCAACTACCGCATCGAGCACATCCCAGGAAACTCAAATGTCTGGCCCGATATTATGACGCGATGGATGCAAGAGTATCGCAAACATCCCGCAATGAGAAGCATTGCTCCTGTGATACCCTTCTCTGGGGTCACAACGTCTCCAGACGACGAGGAGTTCAAGTGGCCGGATCTCGACGAAATTCTTGAAATACAAGAAGCACACGAGGACAAGCCTCCGAAGAAAACTGTAGCCGACGATGGTCAGATGATATGCATCAAGGAGGCTGCGTGGATACCTGATGAGGCGGTTGATAAGACGCTACGAATCCTCACTATTGCCCATGCTGGAAGCGTAGACCATCGAGGCGTTTATTAAACCTGGCACGCACTCTGAAAGGAGTTCAGTTGGACTGACCAACGTGATGACGTACGCAACTTTTTTTCTTCATGTTTGCTCTGCGAGTTAGCCAAGAGTGGCAAAAAGGTTCCTCGTCCACTCTCCACGACGCTACATGGAACCAAGCCAAACGAAGTCATCCACTTTGACTACTTGTTCCTCGGTCAATCCGACTTCGATCACAAGTAAGCTCTTGTTGTCAAAGACAAGCTCAGTGGTTACGTTTGGCTCGATACTTCGTCAACTTCTGACTACGAACATGCAGCTTCTGTGTTCGCTCGCTGAACGCGAACCATCACCGCTTCTGACGCATAGGTCTCCGACCAAGATTATCACTTCAAGAATCAAGTACTCGAACATATCGCTGCAACCCATCGAATTTGGAACAACCTTACGGTTGCCTAACCGCCTTGGGTTAATGGCACGTTCGAGTCCGTTATGCGTTCCGTCCTCTCCGCTATAAGAGCTACGCTGACTGAACTCAAGCTGGGCCCTTGAGACTGGCCTTCTGTTCTACCTGCCATTGCCAGCGCTCTTAACGAATGCGGCATTGAACGTCTCGGCCGTAACAAGGACGGAACTGCTCGCAGCCCGCTTGAAGTCATGACTACAATCTCGCCGAAGAGGCAGGTACTCCGAATACTGCCGCCATACTGCTCGTACCTGAACTCCAAGAGCATCAACCATGCTCGAGCAGTCCAAGTTCTCAAGATTGACGAACTTCAAGCCTTGCTCAATGCCATGAATAAGTAAATACAATAGCTTGTCACCAAACGCCGAGAAAAGGCCATCGTGAAGCACAACATGGCCACCAACATCGTGTCGCATTCTTTTGAAGTTGGTTATTTCGTTCTCGTACGTCGAGCTACTGACCGTGGTCACAAGCTTCGGTTCAAGTGGTTTGGACCATGCCGAGTCACAGCTGTACATGACCCGCTCGTCTATTCCGTGACCAATTTATCCGATTCTAAGACTAACCGAGTTCACGCTGCTCGTTTTGTCAAGTAAACGGACTCTCTCCAAGGCACCGAGGCCCCACATGCCATGGTCGGCCTCGCCGATCAGACCGAGTCACGCTACGAAGTGAGCAACAAAATCGTCGACATCCGTCAAAACAAGGACGGTACCTGGCTCAAGATAATTTGGGACGGGCTACCTTACAAGCGAGATTGGACCTGGCAACTCGCCTCCGTTCTTTTTACCGAGGTACGTGCCTTACATTGTTCTCGTCTTCATCAACAAGTCACCGAAAAAAACAAGCTGCAAAACTAAAGCGCCAACTTGACATTTCTGTCTGAGCACTCCCCTGTCCTGGACTCACGAGTACTCATGGAGGCAGCGTTGCACGCTGGCGCATGCGAAGGTGCCATGATGGAACCCCTTATTTCACGCCACACTTATTTCTGCGTCCACCAATTAGGGTGCGCGCTTTAATTACCGTTACGTCATTGTTTCTCTCTGATCCTGTCACGTCCCATTAAATACCGGCTGGTGTGCCCGAAACCAGCCAACACAGGGGACACGCGCAATCCTCCTTCGCTGTCACCGCCACCATCAAGGTGGTGATCCTCGCCCGTCGTGAGCAAGACGACGCAGGCCGACATCCCCTCTGTGGCTGTAAGCCTTCGTTTCCATATCTCGGAACAACTCGTTTCCATCCACCAACGTTGGGCGCCGTGTATTGCTGTCCCAGTAAGCTGATCACATACTTCTCTCCCGCTCCAACGCGTGGTTCAAACCGGCGTATCTTCCGTAGAGCCGTTGCATGCTACAATGGGGAGGTCGGAGAAGTAAGGGAATGGAAGTAAGAGGATTTCCTGGATTAAAAGCAGGAACCAATCGACAAGTAACTGGTAACTGAGCCCGTGGAAGCTGATCTTATCTTCAGGGAAGAAGAGGACTGAGCCTTCACCGTGGGAGATAGCAGGGAGGATCATGTGACGGAACTGGACGGGAATTTCTAATCAGCTCTTGCCTTGAGTAGAGGTAAAGAATCCTGTTACTTCAGTAATTTCCTAGTATAGCTGTAACTGAAACAAAGCGGACCTCCCTTTAACGTTTCTACGATAGATTGGTGACCTCCTATCTATGAAACTCAGGCCTATGAGCCTTGGTTATGCAGATGTGACTGGAGTCTCTGCGACAAAGCTCTCGGGCTTGCCACTGTCTTTTCAATTGCAATCAGGTCTTAAGTCATCTATATATAGCCTTGGCGACCGTTCAGACTAAATTTATACAAATGATCTTGCCCTTTCGAGCATTTTGTCTTCGGTCACTACCGGAATCCCGAGTTCTGTTTCAGTAACCATTTTTTTTCACACACTAGATTTGTTAGACAAAGTATAATGTAGCCATTTAATCGCTTTGGCCAAATCCTATTTCCAGTATTTGATGATTCCTTTTACGTTGACGCCATTTATGATCTATCAACGCATACTGTACTATTGGGGTAACGCAGATTTAAGTGCTGCTATTGCAGAAGTTTGGAACAGCTGTTTGTCTGAGATTACTTACAAAGAGCATAGAAAAAGTATGGATATTTAAGAGTAGTTTGATTTTACAAAATATATAGAATTTACGGCACAAAAGAATCGAGCAAAACTTTAGCAATTGATCTGTAAGTTTACCGTAATGCTTTGATTAGCAAACCAGTCACATGACCAACCTTTTCAATTGCTGATATTTGTTTACGGTGATTATTCACATGAGTGTTACATCCTCTTGTAATAATCAAGAGGCCATACAGCGAGAGGTAGCACCAACACGAAGGCAGATGCCCCGTGATCGGAAAGGAGCTCTCATCCTTGAGACAAAAGCGCAGAACTACCGGCCGCTCCAATTTTGGAAAATATTACTAGAATATGCTGTTAGCAGGCGAGCGGCCACTTGCCTACCTTTATCATTCGTTCCCACAGCACTTAACAAGTACAAAGCCCTTAGAAGCAACCACCTCGTGTACTGAAAACGCAATCTGTCGATTGTCTCTACCAAATTTGTACAAGTCTTCGCAAACATGGGAGATGAGCAGTGCTTGCTTCATTTTAGGGTCCAAAGAACATACATAATCGAACTTGTCGAAATCGAAACATACGGAAGTGACGCTTACACAAAACAGAGAAAAAGTTTTTCACCTACACGATAACTGGCAACGTTTTTTTCCTAAAAGACTTTCCACTACTCAACATTGGAAAGAACTAGAGCTCATGTTCAGGAAAAATTCGCTTCATTAATCGGATATCTTCCTTGAAACAGCAGATGCATTTGTGGATAAGTGGGAAAAAATAATTATGAGCGCAATCAATGGTGCATTTGTAGAGGCCAATGAAGCAAGATATGCACACGAAATCAAAGACGGGACGGGGACATTGATAATTGCATTAGCTTCATGGATGGTACCATCCTTGATATCGCACGTCCTGAAGCCAGTGCGTTGCAAAATTTGGTTTACAATGGTTACAAGCAAAAACGAGCTTTACAGCTTCAAGCAATCACGTCGCCAGATTGGTTTTTTATTCATTTTATGTAACTTTGGAGGGCAGGAGACATGAATGGACTCTTTGCTCGAGATCTGAACTAGATGCGAACTTGGAGACGGTTCTCCATTTAGGAAGTAATGAGTGCTGTATATACGGCGATAGTAGTTAAGATTCATATCCTACTTGGAAGTCCCGTTTCAGGGTTCCTCACTATCTCCTGCAAAAATCTATTTTAACATTGGCATGGAAGCGAAAAAAAATAGCAGCTGAATGGATGTTTAAAGAGTCACAAAAGTACTGGAAAACGATTGGTTTCGCTAGGAAAATGCGTGTTCTCCAGCTCCCTGCCAGAACTTTGTACATAACTGAACTGTTTTTGTGCAATACAAGAACGTGTGTGTATAGAAAACAAAAACTACTTTTCTTTGGATGCCCACAGCCAACTCTGATTACTTAAAAGCCTGGGTCTATTTATAATTCCATGTGTTTGTAAAAATCAAGCAATACTTGTACAAAATACTTGAAAATGACAGCTTCTAACCTAATACGATCAGTTAACGGTTCAATGCGTGAAAATCAACAGGGCGGAGGGTGAGCACATGGGATAACACGGCGTATGGACATGTTAAATTGATATTTATTTCCCACTCTCGGGTTTGGATTACTATGCTTCCCAATGGTTGGTTAAAAGAGTAGGTCATGGCAGAGGCTCAAGTCGTTAGTTATATGCGCCTGTTCGAAATCAAATTGGAATGTCGTAGACAGACAGTAGATAGTACTTCTAAGGATGTTTTTTGTACAGCATATCTTGTACTCCTTTTATTGCAGAAAATTACAAGGGTTTCTGATTAGGATATGAGTTAAAGGTCTCCCCCTTCATTTTCTAGCTTACTGTGCCTACTTTGACGAAAGGCATTGGTATCTTCGTGATGTGAGTCGTTTTTCCACCCTGCAAACTGGTTCCCTTGCGTCTTTGACAAAAAAAAGCACCAGTTTGGAGAATGCGGGTGGAGGAAATGAGAGTTTGGCCCTGTAAAGATGTTACAGCTCTGGATTAAGCATTTTTTTCCGCACCTGACATATATCGCGGAATTTTTGTGCGTTTGAATTGACCGTGAGGCTTTATTGGTTTAACTAAACCAAGTTATGTCGTATGATGTATTCTTGTTGGCAAGCCATAGTAGTGTTGGAATAATGGAAACACTTCTATGGCTATTCAACAGCAAAGAAATGGTGAAGAAACCTGTGATAGGTTCCCATGACATCAATTTGTTTTTAAGATAATCTACAAATGTTTATCCGCATCCAATTCTAGGTCTGGTGCTCGGAGAAGTAAACCAAACTCAAAGTTTCATTTTTTTACTCTACATGAACCCTGGCCATTCTTTAGTAATATTTAATAATGAAAGCATTCGCTGCGCTCTATGGTAAGCAGCTCAAACATTAAATCTCATCCAACTTTACTTCGATGCGGGCGACCCATCTGTTTCTCTGTTGGAAGAATATATGTTCCCCTTTGTATCCATCATCAGCTTCATTTTTAGTTATAGCTTTGCAGCGGCATCTCTTTCTTCTCTACGCTCTTCATGAGGTGTCGTTCTATCTTCGATGTCCTCCTGCAAGCGGCGCTGATCCGGTTCTAATTTTTTTGTTTCCACTTCAATGCAATGGGTTTTCGCACGTTCTGTACCTCTAACTGTGATGGCATAAGTACCTCTGTTGGTCTGTCAGTTTGTTTATCAGACTCTGATAGGGATAGGCGTATTTGTTGCACATGCTGTGTACCCTAGATTACATTAGGTGTGCTAGAGGCAATTATTATCTGATGTACGGCGGGCTTCATCCGAATTTTTGCAACCAGGAGTTCTGTTGCAGTTGGAGAGGATCGGTTGCTCCATCGAAAGTGGAGCTTGCTAGGGGTCACAAGCGCCGCTATGTTTTGCCGGTACCTCGTTGACCTTTGTGTTGGTGGAGAGAGTTGAATGAGGAGGGAACTTTAAATATTGGAGAGGTGGTTCAACCCGTTTTCATACAGGGTTGCATGGTGAATCAATTGAGATTTGTCCAGACTACAGTAGTTAAGAGTGGAAAGTTTGTGGGAAATAATTGCACACGCCACGTCACTAAAACGTCCCATTTCGGCAAATATGGTCACACGGCATGATTCCAATTCTGCAATTAAATTGCCGGATGTGTATTGCAGAATTTCTGCAAGTTATTTGCATAATTATGGCGCTGTAAATTCCCGACAGAGGCCAGTTATTCCCCTGGATATTACACGTAAGGAATTTATGCTTACACACTAGGATATTAGAAAAGCACCAATATCGACCTAGAAGAAGAGAATGGATAATAGCCGTCACACATGCATCACTGGACACTGAACAGGATGGAGCGTCTTTTGTGCTAAGAATATTTCAACCGGTTAGGTCGAAAAGGATAGAACTTAATTTTGATTTTTCATTGCCTGACTTCCATATATTTTATTCAATCTTTATTATTCACTTGGTTCCTTTGGTATTTATTCCAAACAGTGCACTTATTTTTAATTTTATAGCATACAGTGTACTGAACCGGAGCGATTAGTGCTGTTAAAGATGGGAATAATGCAGAAAACAAATCTTCAATATTTCATTGGCTATGGAGGCTAATAAAGAACCGTCTCTGGTTGATGAAGGGATCTGAGGTTATAGGAACTACCTGAATCGTTTATTACCGATATGATTGTTTTCAGCGCTGCCATAGTTTGGTCTACTATGTATTGTTGTCATCCTTTATGTTTTAACTAGGCGTAGAAAAGGCGTCATAGAGGATATAAATAGGAGGAAGGGATAATTTTACTTCTTTACGGAATCTCTCTCTAAAGATTCCGCAGACATGAAATTAAAATACTCTCTACTATTTTCCCCACTGCTTTCAGCCGCATTTGTTCAGTTACTGCTTTATTGGCGAGCCCTTTTGATTTGTGTCTTTCCAGGGACTGACATTTTTTGCTGAAAAGTAATTATTTATAACATTATTTTTTTATTTAAATTAACGTCGACTGAATATGAAAAATTTTGAGAAGCACATTACAAATTTTTGTTTAAGTTATCCATTGAAAATCCCATATTTGTTTCATGAAGGCACAATATCTTCCACAATATAGATGAATTGAACGGTTCTTCGCGTTCATGTGCGGCACAGCTTATTTGAAGTCGTTTTACAGAGCGGTATTTTTCGGACTTGTGTATGTTTTCTAATTCCAAAAGATTTTATGTGGAGAGTGTTATTGAAATATATGGAATGAATCGAGTAATATTTGTTCATAATGTATATACTGCTCTTGAGTTACTGAGCATATATAGAGCTCTTTATGAGAAGCATACATATATCGAAAACATCCACTATACCATTAAAAAACAACGTAATCTTATTCAAATTAAAAAATCAAAGAAAGGTCCGTGAAAAATTTGAGCCAAAATTTTGGCCAAGAAATGATGCTGCAATAGTTAGAAGTTAGAAACACTGAATAGAATTGATTTTGGCGGTAAAAAATCTTCACATATAGAGAAAAAGTCGGTCCAGGGTTGGTTAGGAAAACTGATATCCCCTGATAAGTTATATTTTGGTCTCCAAGCATATCTAAATGAGGTAAGCTGAAAAATTGTTGCTTTCGGGAGAGAAAGAATTAGAAGGAACACTAGCAATAAGTAAAAAACAAGAGAGATGAGGCTTGCAGCCAAGTATATTGCGTGTGAAATTATCCAGCAAAAATACTCAAAATTTTCCTTCACTGGTGGGAAGGTCAAAATTATATTACCATAAGTAGTCCAAAGAGCGCATGTTTTGGACTGGTAATAAATTTTTTTTTAATTCTTTCTCCGTTAGAAAGAGCAGAAACGGACAAATTAATCCATTTTACGTCTTAGAAGTTCTACCAGATAGTTGCGGATGTTCAAAACTATGTATATAGTGCCATAAATAGCTACTTTTCATAATAAGATTGTCTATTATTGTCTAAAAAGAGTTGTACGTCAATTCGAAACCCTATCATTGAAAGGAGGAACCGGAACTGCAAAAGAAGTGGCTTAAATAGGATTTACTTACAATTGATAACATCATAACGAATGAAACCCGTAATAAAGTGCTACTATGGGACTTCTTTTGCTCTTTTGATGCGAAAATTCACTAATTTGCGTGTATTTATGGAAAACTCTTTGGAAGCTAACTCTTTTTGAATTGATCAAGAAACAGTTCCGTGTAAGCAATCTTCCTTGTCGGTTTTATCAAAATAATTTTATCTGACCATCTAGACAGTAAAAATCACGAATAATACAATTTGAAGTAAGAATGAAACATGTTGAAGTTATGTTGCGGTCATATAAGCCACTAAATTTGTATTGTAGTCAATATTTTTGACATTGAGAATTCCAAAAGAACTCAATTTTGAACAAAACTCTCTTCTGGGGGGTTTGAGGAATAAAAGATAAAACTAAAGACCTGAATAAAGGTAATATTCTATATGAATGGCACACGCGCTATTTTTGAATACATAAAATAATTCCATATATTAGTACTATATATGATTAAAATGTATGAAGATCTTCTAACAAATATTTCCTGACATACAATTCAATTAAATCATTGATTGAATTTTTCGGAATTCCTTTATTTTTAAAAACGCAAAAACATGAAAGAAACAAATATTTCTTTACGGATTTATTTATGGTAATGTAACGAAAACTCATACATTTAAGAAAAATAGAGGTTAATCTTTATTTCTTTTTGATCAATTCCTTCATATTTGAACCCAATATGAGATTTAGGGCGTAATGTTCAAATAAGTGCATCATTGTCAAAACAAGACCAAAAATCCATCGTTTAGATTGATATTCTAAACTTTTTTTATCATAAATATCAACTTTACCCCTTCGCTCTTCATATTTTTGTATATTTAGTCCATAATGGACCACGATAACACATTAAAAATATTTCCGGTCCAGTGAATTTCACCTGTGGGCCGGAATTGAAAGCGAAACCACGGGTGCTTCTGTAGTGTGAGAGTTCAAAAGTATAGGTAACAAAACTACTGATGGAAACTAGCTTGTTCAAAAAGTTCGAAATTTTCATGTTCTCAGTACAAAAATACAAATACGACTCATTTCATCCCACGAGCGGAAAAAAACACCTGAATTTACGGTGGTCTCAACTTTACATGAATCAAATAATTTGTAGCGCAAAAGTTCCAGCTAAGGGATAGTAAGGGGTTCTGGGAATGAAAATGCGATTATATTTGCGCTATTGGCCAAACTTTTTGTGAATGAAAATTTTGAAGTGGTTGTGGTTGCTATGAAAGAGAATTCTTATCTTGCATGCTCCTGTGATGGAATATTTTCATTGCACAGAAAGTTCTTTTCACATTGGAACGCTTTAATTGACAGCGCTGTGAGGACTAGTTGTTACAAATTCGCTTTGAATACTATAGAGGTTCAGAATAGTTTTATGGCGTCTGCTTTGGAACTTTTTCTGTTTTGGCTACCACGGATCTATTGAACTTTCGTTGTGGTGACGTGAATTTCCGTTCGAATCAAAGAGACGCATGACGCAGATTGTACACCAGCTACTCGTGCTCCGGTTCGGTCTTCCTTTATACGTATACCACGAGAATACCGTTATTCTGTGTGTTTTACTTATCCAATGCCTGATAGAGATTCTTGATAGTTGCGTACATGCTTTGATCAGTACGACTGGTCTTGTAGTACAGCGGGAACATAAGTAAGGCTCTGCAATTCCGTCACAAACAAAAAGTAGAATGAGGGAAACTGTTACATATACGAATCTATACTGGAAGTAAACCATGGGAATGCTTACTAACAAAGTAAGATTCCCCACTCTAAAGTATTTCAAGAATGAATTTAAGAGCTTATGCGCGAAAACAAAAGCTGAAGTTGATGGTTCCATAATGATATCGTTTATAATCTGAACTACTTCATCAGACATACTTTGGGGAAAGCGATGGTGTCATAGATGCTTAAGAATATTGCTTAAGAATACTGATGTCTCTGCTTACTCACTGCTTACTTGAAGTAGAATATGTATGAGCGTTGAGACTTGCTACAATTGCAAGATATTATAGGTTCCTCGGCGGCTACAGGAATCCTTTAAATTAGATTTACCGAAAGTCCGAGCCCATGATAGATGTCTCCCTGGAACTTTTGAGTTATGCAGCAACGTTAACCACTGGCCCTGTTAATGAAAGGTACGGACAGAAATTTGAGGACGAGGCGATATATGCACAAACTAAGCAGTAGTTATGCCCGAGGAAGAAGCGAAGGTTTTTGTTCTTACTACCCAGGGTCGGAGGAGAAAGAAAATTTTTTCTTCAATGCGGAGGATGGTCAAAAGCATCGAATATTTGTAGAGGGTCACGAACAGATGCCAGGGAAGTCTCCTTACTATACTCTATGCGTATATTACTCTAAAAATAGAAGTAAATTTCAATCTCGACTTGGATGCATTATCTGTGGCGTGACTCATTTTACTGGGATCATTTTGTGGCTTAGAAAGACCTGCTGGAGCCTGTCGTTTAATCAAATGATCTTGACACTTCGAGTTACTCCAGAAAGTTCCTCAAGACTTGTAAAAGAACAGGGGAAGAAGCATTGCGACGGGTAAAGGATCCCATTTGAACCTGAGAACCGTGCGAAATACATGGGGACTCGAGATGATGACAGTTCCGGAGAAACCGGTGATGTGTATGGAGAAACTGGTGATGTGTATTGAGACCCTGCAAATCCATCAACCAGTTTAGGAAAAATAACAACTATGCGTTCCATTGCTAGGCAAAAAATATTTTATTCTGAATTCTATAGAGGATCAAGTCACTTCAAAGCGTAGGTGACATATTCTGGAGGCGTCAAATAAGTTTTCTTCGATTATTCGATCCAAAACAGAAAGTTTTAGGAGATATTAGAAGTGATTTAGGCAGCCACGCATTTTCTTGGTTCTTTCTGATTTCCGACCTAGTCTCAAACTCTAGACAACACGGCTGCGAAATGCTCGTAGGAAAAATTAGTCTTTTCCCTTCTAACTGCAGAATTTCTGGAAGCTTTGACACAAAATATATTAAATTTGCAGGCTCACGATAAACAATTTAACGTCCAGGATGACAAAGCCTTTATTACTCACAGGAATTCGCCTAGAAAATTTTCTAAAGACTCCAAATACACCTGAAACCCGCCACTTCTACAAATACTCATGTCTTCCACTATGTAACACTGCCTCTGAGACGCAAATAATACGCGCCGATCGTTTCTGGGTCAAAAATTTCCGCTCCTCGAACATCGTAGTCCTCGCAAAACGTTTTAGGGTCTACAAAAATCTACAAAAATCCCTTTTACCTCGAAAAATATCAACTCTCAAATTCTCATCGATCCTCACTGCGATTAAGGAATCTCTGGTGCCCTATAAAGGAACATCAATGAATAAATTTCCGACTTTACTGGTCTTCCTCTCCTCCCTTTCTCTATCTCGAACGCTTTTGTTGCAATCTTAGACGAAAAGAAGTGGCTCGTGGTCAACCTATGTCGACGGTTGACCTGCTTTCTAAAAATCTTGTCCATATGGAAAAGTTCAGAAGATTCCTTGTTGACCTTCACTAGTCCGATTTAATGCGTTCGTCCGATATCATCAAGGGCTACCACCACCTCCGACTACACCCCAAAATTCGAAACTGGATTATTTTCATAATACTTGCCATCGCTAATTTCGCTGCATTGCACTTCCATTCGGTTGTAACCTCTCTTCGGCTTTATTTATAAAATTAATCTTACCTTTCGGTTAGTACTTTGGACAACTCCTCGCCTGCGCATCCAACTGTACGGAGAGGGTTTCTTAGTGACTGTAAATCGTCCTTCATGTCTCAAGAAGGGCGCTCGGTAATTCCACTAGCTACTTCGCTCGTGTGGACTTGAAAGGCAGAAAAGACGAGTTTTACTGGGAAGAAACGCGAAAATAAATCATCTGTGATATATGATCGATACAGAAAATCTCGTTTGGGTTGCACTGTGTGGAAAGGCGTGATATATATGGAGAGTTAAGCCCCCTGTCACGTCTGAATGTCAAAAATATTTAGAAAACCAATATTTTCTAATGTGCTCTTGACTTTGAACCTGACTTCCGTCGCCAGCGTGTTTATTCTACATAAAGCGAAACTATGTCGTGATATTTTTGGGATATATTGTCAAAAAAATACCTTAAGGGCGGTCTCGTTGAGGGTGAGAACGAAAAAATTAGCACTATGAGATTCGTTGAGACTGTAATAGCGGGAGCATCCCTACTAGAGGTATCATGTTTCAACTGCGTATTACTCGATAGTACCCGCGACGCTGTTGTATTTGAACATCTGCTGAACGTAGTAGGCCTTGATATGGTCTTCAAACGCCGCATATCTATTAACACGCTCATTTATATTCTACTGGAGCGGGACACCGCCCCTAATGTTTCCTCGAAAGCTACTCTTTGCTCTTGCGTTTCGTAAGACGAGACTTCCGCGAGTATTAAATTGTTTTCTGCATTGTCGCAGGCATGAGCGGCTCCATTTTCTGTTTTAACGTTCCCAGATGACATTTCTTAGTGTAGTCTATATTAGGAGTAGTCTGGCGGAGCGGGTTGAACGGACATCGAGAAATCTTTTATTTTTTAATTAATTTGATGCAAAATTCCTTCAGTCATTCTATCAACTGGCAGAATCATACGAGCATTACAAGTTGTTTGGCTTTCTTCTCTTTATCTATCAAATTGAGGCAGTTTGGGTAATTTTTGTCAATATCAACGAATCAAAACAGGTAAGAAACCACATACAAGATACGTAGTGGAAAATTGGGTGAATTAAAAGAAAGAGGATGAAGACCTGCGAAAAATGAAGTGGAAATCTTGCAGGTATAATGTGACGTCTTCAGATTTCGAAAATTTGATTGGTGAGTTAATGATGGACTGTGCTTCTTCTGAAGTCGACACGAATAGTTCTAAAGTAGAATTGACAGCGTCAGAAAAAAAATAAGAACGAGAACTGAATAGATTACGTTTCGATTATTTTGAGGATTAGACTGAACTGATCGAATTTATGAGTAAATGAACGACGAGCCATCTAGAGTGTAGTTCCGAGGAAGTTAAGACGCGAGAATCAACTTGATAAATTCTATTCGCTCTTAGAACTGTAAAAGAATATACCCTGAGTACAGATTATCTCGTAAATTCTCCTCAACGTAAATTGTATCCTTTATAAAATCAAGAAGGAACTTGGACACAATGTAGAATATCAATAATAGGTTAGAATGAAATAAAGAATAAGTTTTAATTGGAGAAGAACGGCCAATTACAGGCAAACACGGAGCTACAGACCAGTGTAATGCAGCGTGATACTTCTCTGCTGTACCGATTCTGTCTCTTCTTCGAGTATGAGCGAGCTCGAGAGTAAGCTCGCTTTGTACATCATCCTTTGCCATACGGTTCAAAAAAAACTGTGTGGCTAAAATTACATGCCGCTGTGTGCGGTTTACATAAAACAGGAGAACTGATGTTACTGTAAATACAGTAGCATTACATAAAGTATAAAGATAGGGAATTGTAATTTTTGGAATAACGGCTCGAAGGATGGAAAAAATGCGAGGCATTGACAGGAATCTATTACACCACGAATGACTCAATAGCATACTAGCAAACGTAATGCCGCTACGCAACCTCGCAGGTGTTGGTATATCATTCTCGCATGCTATGCTCCTCGTCCGGTTCTGCAACCGATCGATCTGCAACTCTCTTAAGACGAATCTGAACCAGACAGGGAAATGCATCAGGCTTCTACACGCCGCTCTTCGGGATCTGCGTTTATGGAGAGAACTCACAATAAATACTCCTGAGAAGCCCTTCGAAACTCCGAGGCTAACTCTTGCCCCAAACTCAGATAATCTACAGAGTTTTTTCAAAGGGTAACGCTTGGATCGGATCTAAGGCCAGGGATGCAGAGATAATGGGGGCTAGCGGCCTCTAGTACCTCGTATTTTGAGTCAATCATATACCGTTATTGGAACAAAATGCCTTCACTGACAATATTAGTTCGTTTGATTCTTTTTTGAAGAGCTGCAATCACCTCAAGATTTGGAAGGATAATCAAGCAGTGGTGTAAATATTCAATACTATGACCATCACGTCACATCTCCAGATGAAAGAGTTCTTACGAATCACCGATAGTTTCTCAAGCTCTGGATCACTATCGGATCGCAGTATCTACCCCCGGCAGTGTATTTCTTCGCCGCCAGACTACCCCGCCTGCAGATATTCTACGATTGAAGTATCAATACAGAATCGCTCCAGCCTTTCTTCGCGGCTTTCATGCCAAAGATCGAAAGATTCGCAGACAGCATCAAACACATATGCAAGATATTCAACAGCGAGTTTTATTCTCCTGACTCCCTCGCTGTAGATTCTTTCTCATAACTGATGATTGGAAGTAAAATTTTGGAACCGCGGCTGAATTGGGCAGTCCCATTCGTTTTAAATATAGTAGAAGAACAGTTAATGGAGATGGTGCTTCCAGTGCGTTTAATTTAGCGCTTCTAAATGATGGTAATATGTAAAAATTCCGCAGCTCCTTCGCCTTTCCGGGTACTCGCATGTCTACTGCTACTCGTGCTCCCAATATCTGGATTGATCCTACGCCTCGACACATGAAAGTAGCTCAACCAACGCAAGTTACTCGATACTCTTATTTTTCGAGAATAAGTACTGCATTCAAATACGCTTCAAACGGAATCCAACAAGATTTCATCCTTAGCTGGAGATATTTATTGACGCCTTTGAACGTTTTCTGAGTCGTATTTAGAGGGAAAATTGGAAATTTGAGATAACTCGTTTTGCTTCTTTGGACCGTTGTTGTGACCAAATTATCGAATGAAATCATCTCAATTAGTTTTTCCCTGTGTTGAATAGGAACTTCAGTTGGAAATTAATGGGAAAAAATGAAAAGATTGGTTCAATATAGCTGTATACTACAATTTTAATCAAGCTAAGCTGTCACGGCTGCTTCAGATTAATGTAAGAAATTTCACTGAAATTCACAGTAGAGCTTAACTGCTTCTACAGATTTTGCTTAATACAAGCACTTTATGCCAAGTACACTTAGATCAATTACCGTTTGCGCAAGTAAAAGTACAGCACGCACATAACCAGTTCAACAGGTCTTGTTAAGGCAATCAACTAGGGAATTCCATCTCCTCAATCGGTCAATTATTCTCCCAACTCACGTCCTCCATTTTGATATCAGAATCGACTAGTCTTAAACATTCAGTTGTTCTTTGATTTATCTTTTCTCTCTCCTGAATATTTTCTTCCTTTAGACCAGTATTTTCTCTTTGATATGATTTTTGAGTAAAATTTCAAACTCTATTCATTCTCACGTGTTGGAACGTTATCCGCAAAATAAAGCCAATCTTAAGGTTGGCTAATTAGATTCCAACCGCCTTACAGCCCTCTGACGAAAATTTACGCAACAAGGCTTAAACAAGAATTTTATGTTGTAGGGACGGACCGAACGTCCCGTGACCTATTGACTCCTTCGGCAGTGCGCAGCCTTGGACACTGACTCTCCAAAAGATGTTAGTGATTCGGAGACTGTTACAAACAGTAACACATGATGGCACCTCATCAAAATTTGAGTGCATCTCCGCTCAACCAGCACATTAATGTTGATTTTTTCGTAATAAGAAACCTCTTAGCTTTGACTATACCAGTTTTACCGGATAATAGCTGCTGAATATGTGCATGACGAGAACGTGGGGTATTATTATCACGCCATGTACTGTAATGAAGAATCGACAGATTGTAGTCGTAAAGATAGTAGATAGATTCTGTTTTATGGGAGTTGTCTGGTATTTTAATGTATGGAATGCATGTAAGTTTACTACCTTCCTGGGACAAGCGTAACCACTGCCTTCTCCTAACTACAACTTTAAGCTTTATCCCTTCCTTTTGTATGCCGCTAAGATATTTTGCGGATTACAGTGGCGGCCCAGCCTGCGCCTCACGTCGGACACTTGGCCCGATGATATGCGCCCGCCTAACTGCATGCCACTCTCCGGCATACAGCTGCAAAGCTCATTTTCTCTTTTTCCATTTTGAAAACAACACCGTTCTTACTCCACTGCGCTCTGACCCCTTCACCACTCTAGTCTCCACAACATTCCATCTCAAACACCCCGACCTCTACCAGCACTCTAGCCCCCCAAGTGCTCCGGCACACAAATCGCTCCTGGCTCCACAAACTGCTGCAACCTCAGGCACTCTGCTGTGCCCTTCTCGTCAAAGGTTCTCCGTGCCCGCTCTGCGATTGCTGTCTCCTACTGACAACAACGAACGACTGAAGTGTGATCCCAAACCACTGGTGTACGCAGGTGTCATCAGGCAGCACAGCAGTGTGCGTGGTCGTGGGGTGATGCTCGTGGTGCTGTTTCGTTGGATCACGACGTGGGGTGCCAGGTTTCGCAACAGGAGACAGTGGCCTTGACCGGTTTCTTCTTCTTCCTCGACTCCATCTTCTCCTCTTTCTTGGCTTCCGACAACCCCCGGATCCAGGTAACCACCCCTCTCATCTCCTCCGTCTTCTTTTGCCTACTCCTCGCCGTCGTTAATGGCTCGCGCTAATGTTGGAGTGAGTAGGACGCTTAAACTACCGTACAAACCTTCGAGAGTTAATTCCCTGGCGCGTGACGCGACCCGCACACGAAACCAATTAGCACCGTGGGTAATCAGATTTGGTCACACGGCGCGGTCAGTAAAAGTATTATTCAAACGCGGCACATTGCGGTTCTTCTTGCATGCCGGACAATTGTACCACCAGCACTTCATCTCTTACGTCGAACTTCTTCATCGTACTGTTCCTTGCTCCCCCGGAATGTCTTATTGAAGTGTTTGCATTTTTTATATGTTTAATTCATGGCTCATAAGCCGTTTTTCGAAATTATTTTGCACCCATAACATCCCCAATTTGAGAGCCGAAGATTCCTTTCGGCTTTACTTCAAACAAAGACATTCACGTCCCCGATCCCTTATTATTACTTGGAGTCCCTCTTGTTCCCTCTGCCTTACCAGTCATAGTACTAATCCTTAAACTAACAAAACCGCCCACAAGAGACACAGACATGTTGACACGACTTCGTAGGGTGGGAGTGTGGGATAGAAATAGAAATGCCTAATTCGTTGCGACCTCAAGTCCGTGCTACCTAAAAACCGTTGTCGCACGCCTTGTGATATGTCGGAACGTTCGGCACAGCACACTGCCACCCAATCAGATCTTCACAAGTATAAACACGTGTACACCCGCCCGAAGACCTACAACTATCCCGGAGTGCCCATTATCCACCTTGATCCCCTGCTTCCAGTCCGTCTGCAGACCATCACCCGTCACATTCCGATCTTCACGGCTTCCAATTTCCACTGGGCGTTGAGATTCCGCGCGCTGTCGAACACTTTTCGCCCAGTACCGAGCACCCTCATCCTTGAGCTGAGCCTTTGCAAGCGCGCGAACCACGGCTGAGCTCTCCACACTGGCACCACCATCACCCCCTGCCCCCCCTCCTCTGCCACTTTCCGGACCACAAGAGCCAGGAAGTCGAACGGCGGATTCCACAACCTCGCCCTCCCGTCGCCCCAGTCTTCCTTCATCTGCGTCGCGATGTAATTCTTCCTCGCCACCTCCGTCTCCCCCATCAGTCTCTTCCGGAAGACTACCTCGTCCAGCCCGTACTCTGCCTCGATCGACCCCACGATTGCCTTTGTGGCCAGCACGTACCCCCGGTCCCACGTCCGCGAAAGTGAATCGGCGAACCGGTTCACGGCGGACGGTATCCACCTCCCCTCGATTTGCACATTTATTCCCTTCAGTAACGCTGCCAGCTTCCTCAGCTCCGACATCATCGGACGCGACGCGGACACCATGGCGTTGAGAATTGCCACCACCGCTTGGTTTTCCTCGTGCAACAGCACTTGCCCCACCTCCAGTTTGGATACGTAGTCAACGAATTGCCCTTACAGTAACAGCCGCACTGCCCGCAGCTCCCTCGGGCGCTCTGTCGCCCGCCCCCCAAAAACCTTGACCCTCCTACAAACCCGGAAACCCTTGACCATCTTCGAAACCCAACGTTCTCCCAAATCCCACGTCCGCCGCGTCGCTGTGCATCAAAATATCCGGCCCGGCCCTTTTCAACTCCCTCCCCTCCCCCTGTGTTAACGAACGCCAGTACCCTAAGTCCCGAAGCGATTGCCTCCCCAGCCGTACCCTTTCCCGCCCCCGAAAAGTTTCCCTGGGGCTCCGCCCCCAGACCCCCGACCCAAACTCCGCACCCCGTCGCTGCAGGCCGAGTCCTCCCCCCGCCCCTGCCCTCCGCTCCTCCACTCCCTTGCTCCGCTTGGTCGCTCCGGCGCTCCGCGCAGACGCTAGCTTCGGACTCGGCCGTCCTTTTTCCGGCTCCTCTGTTAAAGACAACCGACGCTCCGATCCAGACATATCGAAGTAGATCGATCGCGTGTAGAATCGAGCCATTGGTAGTGCCAGCGTCAGGGAGACGCTGGCACACACAATCCACAGAACCTCCGGAGCAAAGGGAGCGGCACCAGTCTTCTGTTCCTGTAGGACAAAGCGGTGATCTTCTTCTACATCCTCCTCACCTGCCCTATTTTCTTCTCCGTCACGTACTTTCTCATCGCCTTCGTGTCCACCAAGACGCACAGATGCTCCACCCTTTTCGACCCTTGCCATTCCCCTTTTTCCGGTTTTCGCACCAAGCCCAGCCGCTTGTAGAGCCCCACCAACATTACCCTCGCCTTGGCACAGTCTTCCCTTCCCGTCGCTCGACTCGGCGGGCTCGGAGCCAAGAGAAAATAGCCGATATACGGCAGCACTCGATACTGTAGAACCTCCCTCAGGTATATCACCAACGGCCTTAGAAGCTTGCAAAACCAATACCCCGACCGTTCCCAGCCAAATAGTAACGCAATGCACCGGTAATAGCGACCGGCATACCGGAACAGAAAGAAGTTCCGGATACCCGGGTGCAGCGCAAAATGTAGGTACCCACTCTTGAAGTCTCATGTCATCAACACATCCCCCTTTTCCATTTCAACCGAAACTCCTTGCATGGTCTCCATCTTCACTGTCCCCTTCTTCCAATGCTTGGATTTACGACTGAAATCTATGACATACCTCCCTTTTCTCTCCTCTTCCTAACCTTACCACGCAACAAATGACCAAGAAACCATTTTGACCTCCTCCATCAGCCTTTGTACCTCCTCCCTCGCAACCCCCTCGAAAATACCAATCGACACCCCCCTCTCTAATTCCATCCCAGCGAACTCTATGTCCTCCCCGGTATGCGGTATTTCCCCCATCACCATCCCTTCGGTGAACAGGATCGTCGGCATGTCCCTGATGCCATATTTCACCGCCCTCACCACAAACTGCGACGCCACAATAGCCGACCCCTACGCATCGGCCTTGCCCGCCGTCCCCTTCCACAACGACTTCCTATCCAGGTTCGTTGCCACATGCTCCCGACACCCTGTACTACGCAACATCACTCTTCATTGGTGGCCAACGCCGGGCCACCCTTCTGTCCTTTTGCCCTCTCCAGCCTGGCCTTCCTAAGTTACCTCGCCTCCTCCACCTGCAACATCCCCGTAAGCGCCTCCCTCGCACTCCTATAAGACTCCGAATATACTGCATCATGACCTTGCTCGACCAGAAACGCCATCTGCCTTGCCACATCCAACCCTTGCTCAGTGATGTCCCGAAAGTACTGGGCGCGCATCGATAATACCTCAACCGTCGCGTTCAACCCCATCTCCGCCATTTTCAGTTTCCTTGCCATGTCCTCCTCCCCCGTACTCTCCGTCCGAGCCACCTCCAACGTCATCAGACTCAACTCGGCCCACACTCCCGCTGCGTTAATGTATTGCCACTCCTTTGCGGATCGCCGATCTTTGTTCTTCAGTTCGGACAAGAAAGCATCCGCGGGAGGCTTGAAATAACCCAAATGGGTGATCGGAACATGTGCACCCCGCTCGAAGACGCTCCCTTCGCCCACCAATTTCGACGCGTTCAGCTCCGACACGACCTGACCGAAATCCTTCCGCCCGGGCTTTGATGTAGCCCACGCTGCCTGTAGCCCCCCGCCCGGTCATCCGTGTTTCGTTCTTCGTTGTCGGACATTTGTCGTAGGCACTACGGTCGTACCTTTCAGAAGATGTCGCCGCCCGGTTGCAACTAGGGGAATTTCTCAACAAGAGAAATAGACATGCCGAATTCGCTACGGCCTCAAGTCCGTGCTACCTAAGTACTGTCGTCGCACGCCTTGTGATGTGTGGGAACGCTCGGTACAGCTCACTACTCCCAATCAGATCTTCACAACTATACACACGTGTACACCCGCTCATACAGTACTCCACGCAGGTTTAGGCCAGTTGCCCCCAACTTCGCATATTTCAAGGTCGGTTCGTCGCGATCACTATTCTGGAAACAGATCTAGGATTAGAAGTGATGCGGCGAACTACAGACGTCTAAGTCATTGGGACACAAACCGATGACAATATTCTGGCATCAATCATATCACTCCCCCCCCTCCCTTTTCAACCAAACCTTCAATTTCGCTCCGGAACACCTCCACGGCTCGCCCCTCGATCCTCCGAACCCCTTCTTGAAACTCCAACGGGACCCACCACGCGGCTCCCAAATCCCCAAGCACCACGGTCACCTGTTCTTCGGTCCAGCCGACCATCACATTATGGCCATACACGTCGCCATGTGCAATCCCAACGTCCATCAACCCTTTCACGGCCTCATCGACCACCTCCACAATCCGCGTGGCACTTTTCCTGTCCAGGCGTTTCCCTTCATCGTACACACTTCTGGTGCAACTCTCAAAATTCGGCGGGCCTGCGATACATTTAGCGCCACCCCCTACCATTTTGGTCACAAGCCCTAATTCAGTCACTTGGCCATTGCCGGATTCATGAGCCCAGAATCCAATCGCTTGCACTATCCCAGGTACCCCGGCGGCAGCCAACGATACAGCAATTTCATCGAATGCCTTACCGTCGCTTCCCTTCATTGCTTTGAACTGTTTGACGGCCACTTTTAGCCCAGTTTGGCGCTCGATGCCGGGAAAGGCAGTACCGGAGGTACCACCGCCGAAAGGATGTTTCCAGTCAATGTCGTATTCGCGATGGATATTGTTGATGAGATATTTGGAGGGAAGTTCGGAAGGCATGGAGACTGGGGGATTTGTGCAGGGATTTCCCGCCAGAGAAAGCCATGTGAGGGTGGGAATGTCAAGAAGTTGTTTTGGAAAAGTGGAAAAATTGTTGTTGGAGAGGCGAAGCAGTTGCAGGGAGGTCATATGTTGGGCAAAGGTGGTTGGAAGAGAGGTGAGAGAGTTGTTGGAAAGCATTAGCTTGCGTACATGACGGCACGCGTGCGGCACATCATCAGCAAGGGCAGTGATTTGATTGGAGGTGAGAATGAGCCAGGAGATATTAGGGGGGAGGAGAGTGCCAGGGAGGGTACCGGATAGACGATTGGATTTGAAAGAGAGCATGGTAAGGGAGGAGAGTTGGGGAAGAATGGGGGGAAGGGTAGTGAAATTATTGGAGAGCAGGAACAGAATGCGTAGATTGGGGAGGAGGGAGAGAAAGTCTGGGAGCGTGGAGAGATGATTGTTGGCAAGGTTGATGAGGTGAAGACTGGAAGCTCGTTTGGGGTGAGCGCGGATGTAGGACTCAAAGATTGGAGGCAGAGTGGTGAGAGAGCAGTTGGAAAGATTGAGATTTGTTGAGGGAGGGGCATCTGGCGAGAGGGGTGCGAAAAAGTCACGAATGCGACGCTCTGCTTCGGATGAACGGTGAAGTGTGAGGGACATGTTACGTGCGGTTTGGGGAGTACGGAGAGACAGGGGAAGACGCTAGAAGGGGATGACGATGGGCCTTTTCTTTATGTACGACGGATGCGTTTGAGGCTCGTCTGTACTGTAGTTGGATTTCTAGGCGATAGGTCGGATATGTACAGCACTAAGCTATCCTGATAAAAATGTAATGCAAAAATCTACAGGCTTGAGCGGAGTACGGTAATTGATAGAACATACTGTTGACAGCCTGCGGTTAAGCTTGTCAAGCATTGATTGGATGTGTTGAATGAATCGTCGCCTCCCAATGATTTGTTTCTATCCACATCCTTTGACCGGTAGCATATTTAACTAACTCTGGTTTTGTCTGAGAGGTTCATTTTCCACAACTGTACTGTGCTGTACAGTACTGTACTACTGTACTGTACAACGATACAAAGGTAGAACTGGACAGAGCTATTTAGTGAGGTATTGTACAGCAGTGTCATCCCCGCTTCTCGCTTCAGTGCCTCATATTTTACATCTCTAGCTAGCAAGCTGCATCCATCATTTCAACTTCGTCTTCACGTTCCCCTTTGCCAAGCTTTCTAGGTCTAAGCTATATGCTCTCCCACCAGATGACATTCTTTATCCCCTCTCCCCCTTTACCTCACCGCCCTCACTTAGCCCAAGCTTCCCGCATCATTGTCTCTCGTCCCCGTGCAAATTCTAACGTCAAGCGTCTCCGCATCTCCTCCCAAGACCGCTCCACCGAATTCTCCCAGTCCCCTCACAATTCCAATCCGCCTTCACCACCCCCAACCGACCCTATCGACTGGACTCAATGGACCCCAAAATCC
Source organism: Kappaphycus alvarezii (assembly GCA_002205965.3). NCBI lineage: Eukaryota > Rhodophyta > Florideophyceae > Gigartinales > Solieriaceae > Kappaphycus > Kappaphycus alvarezii. The sequence continues at coordinate 253,632 of NADL03000775.1, forward strand.
CCTCCCATTCAAATTCCTGCCCTACCTTTCCCTCCTACAGACGTTTTCATGCCGGGTGAACTCAAGAGTCTCCATCTATACGAAGCCCGCTACCTTGCCCTCTTTGAAACCGTCATCGTCCAATACAACAAGCGTTGCGCCCATGTCCTTATCGACCACAAACGCGATGCCATGGCCGCCTATGCCGTAATGCTTCACATCCATTCCTGGCGTAGACTCGATCTTGGCGTCAGTGTTCAAGTCGAAGCCATTGGTCGTCTCAAGCTACTCTCCGTACAAAATCCAGTCCCGTTTTTGACCGGCAAATTTCAATGTGTGGAGGACAATATCCTCGACGAATCCGGTGTGCAGACTGCCCGCAATCTAGAGACGCGCCTGTGGAACACTTTCCGCGAGGCCGTTCGCATATCCGTCAAAATTGGGCAGGAACCGTTGCGGCACAAGACGGAGGTCGCCTCTGCTGAACCGGACGAAACGAACGTGGAGGGTGTTGAAACGGAAAACACACGGTTAGCCATGTCAGATTCTGCAAAGTGCGAGGTGTACGAGCAAAAACTGAAGCAGGGGGTTCGGCGGGCGGCGGGTTTGCAGCATATTGACTTTGGGGAGCATGCGGACGATGACATGGTGAGGAAGAGGACTGCCGCTCTGTCGTTTGCCGCATGGGACTTTTTTCCTTCGCAAACAGTTAGCAGACAACGCGCTATTGAGCAACGCGATACTCTCACCAGGCTTGCTACCATATGCCACGCGTTGGATGGCCACATATCCACCCTTGCGGCCAAGTTGGCAGTGCGAGAGGCCTTTGCGGATTAACTTGTACAGCGTCTGCTATTGTAAAACTTAATAGTCATTCCCAGCGGCAGAATATCTTTGCAAGTACTGCCTCATACCGAGGGCAACAACACAACTTCAACGTAGAGCGGGCGCGTCGAGTCAAAGGCATCGGGCAGTCGGGTTCTTCGGTGGTGTCGGTTGGGGGAGGGTCCTGAAGGCGTAGAGCGGGCAGGGAGCGCGCGGGCGTGGAGGTGCAGGGCGTGCAGCGACAGCGGCATAGGTTGGGATGGGGGCGTTTCCAGAAGTCTGAGGCGTAGGGGCGTCGCCATTATCTGCGGGGGCCGGCGGGATGGCGAGGTCCGGGAAGAAGGTAGTCGAGAGCTTGGTGAGAAGAGCGAAGTCTTGTCTCATCATAGTTTCGACGGCCGGGAAGCCGGCGTCTTTCTTCATGGACGCCGCGAAGCGACAGATGGCGGCGTCGTCGTCGAGGTCGAGTGGGCTGATGCAGGAGCGGAAGCCCATGGCCAGTTAGTAAAAAATCCTTCCTTCCTACCACTATTTCATCATGCGTAACAACGCTCCATCCCCCACCCTCCACCCGGAAACCTTCCCCACTTCGTTCCTAAAACTGGCCATGGGCTTCCGCTCCTGCATCAGCCCACTCGACCTCGACGACGACGCCGCCATCTGTCGCTTCGCGGCGTCCATGAAGAAAGACGCCGGCTTCCCGGCCGTCGAAACTATGATGAGACAAGACTTCGCTCTTCTCACCAAGCTCTCGACTACCTTCTTCCCGGACCTCGCCATCCCGCCGGCCCCCGCAGATAATGGCGACGCCCCTACGCCTCAGACTTCTGGAAACGCCCCCATCCCAACCTATGCCGCTGTCGCTGCACGCCCTGCACCTCCACGCCCCGCGCGCTCCCTGCCCGCTCTACGCCTTCAGGACCCTCCCCCAACCGACACCACCGAAGAACCCGACTGCCCGATGCCTTTGACTCGACGCGCCCGCTCTACGATCGCCTCCACTGCACGCAGGCTCTGTGCTCCAGAACCCTGCCAATTCGTGTACGTTCAGGCCGCCGAGCAAACCGGCCGCATCCGCAACCCCTCCCACATCCGCCATGCTCTCCGCGAGGGAGGACTGCGCGCACCAATCGCCGTACTCCAATCGAGCACCCCTTCTGTCTTCTTCCTTGTTGCACCTGAGCGAGCCGTCCCCCTCATCCCCCACGCCTACCGACGCTTTCGTCAACAGGCCACCTCCGAAGACCTCATTGTCCCGACACTCACATTCACGGCACTTCGCCACCCCCGTGACGCCTGCGCATCCGCTGCTGATATCGCTGCCCTTCATCAAATCATCATGGCGGAAATCAACCGCCTATCTTCGGAGGAATGCACATGGCGCCTGCGCCACGACTTCCTTGCCACGCTCCGCCCCATCGCTGACTCCCTCATCCGGACCCAGCGCGAACCTGCTGCACATCTCAACTCCGACAACAATCCCCACCCCTCCGATCAATCCCTCGCCGCCGTACTCCCAGTGCAGCACCTCTCACCCCAGACGCCTACATCCCCCGCGCCCCACGCCCTGCAGCGGCAGGACGCTTCGCTCCCCTCCCCCCCCTCCCCCACATCCCCTCGACGACCTCGACGCCACCGCACTCTCCCCACGAGCCCACTTCGCACACCTCCCCCTGTCGATGCTGACATGGCAACGACGCAATGAGTACAACCGGCATGAACCCCCAATCGTGCCCTCTACCCGATATCATCTTCCCGATGCGGGTTCCAACGCTGAAATACCTACCCAACTGTCTCCGTGCCGACTTCCACCGTCTCTACCACGACCTCTTTGCCCGCTACAACTCCGCCCGCACACAGGACACCAAGTCGGCCGCCCTCGCCCCCATACTCGCCACCCCCAAACTCGTTCTTCGTCGCAACGGCAAACACGAGACTCGAACGCGCACGTCCCTAGCGTTTATCTCCTCCCTCCGACACCGTATCAACCTCGCGCGGCAAGGCCAATGGCACGACCTTTATACGCGCTGCCTCGATGCGTTCCCCCCCGTTCGGAGCACTCCTAACCGGCCCCACGCTACTCCCGTCCAGCGTTGTCAGCGCTATTTCCGCGAAGGCAATGTTTCCAGGGCCACTGCTGCCCTCCTTGAGACTGCCCCTCCCGTCACCCTTCCCCAACTACCCTCCCTACCCTACAACGCCTACACCCCTCCCCACTTACACCACCCACCCCTTCTCCCCCGGTTGAGCTACCCCGACCTGCACCCCTCGCTGAATCCACAATCCGCCGCGCTCTTCAAGGCCTTAATCGCCACTCCGCTCCTGGCCCTGATGGTCTACGTCCTTCTATTCTTCGCATCCTCGCCCACGCTCCGGCCGGCGCGGAACCGCTTGCCAGTGCTCTCTCCTCGTTTACCGGTTTTGTCAACAAGCTGGCCAACGGCGATATGCCGGCCTCCTTCCAGCCCTTCTTCTCCGGTGCATCGCTTATTGCACTCCCCAAGGACAGCCTAGACCCTCACCGCCTTCGGCCAATTGCTATCGGGGTGTTATACCGGCGATTTGTTGCACGTCTCCTCGCCGCTCGCCTGAGCACTGACCCGCTTTTCTTGTCCCACCTCCGTCCTCTCCAATATGCAGTCGGCTCCAAGAACGGCATTGAAGCCATTATCCACGCCCTTCGCACATCGGTATCCGCACATCGCGGACAGGACTTACTCCTCCTGAAGATCGACCTCACCAACGCCTTTAACAGCGTCGAACGGCATTGCTTCCTTCAGCAAGTTTCCGTTCTCGCCCCGGACGCCGCCCGATTCGTGCACTTCACCTATGGTAGCCCCTCCCACCTGTACTTTGGCCCCTACACACTACTATCCAAGACAGGGACCCACCAAGGCGACCCGCTAGCCATGCACCTCTACTCACTCGGCATCCACCCATTTCTCCAAAGGCTGCAGCGATCTTTTCCCAACACTGTCACCCACGCGTGGTACGCTGACGACGGGAACATCATTCTCCCGTCACCCGACGCGCCTCGACTCCTCCAAATGATAGCAAATGAAGGACGTCCATACGGCATCCACATCAACATGCAAAAGACCGAAGCATGGTGGTTCGGCCAGAGCTCCTACCCAAACCTTCCTTGCAAGATTGTCACGGCTCCCGCAATCAACACCCTCGGCTCACCCATTGGTACCGATCCGGGCTGCCTGTCCCTCGTCGAGGACCGCCTAACTACAGCTCGCGCTATCTGGACTGCTCTCCCTACCCTCCGTGACCCACAGACTGCCTTCCATCTCCTACGCCATTGCGCCAGCGCATGCCGCCTGATTTATACTCTTGAACTACTTAACCCTTTCTACGTCAGCCATGTTTGACCGTGAACTGCGAGGGGCATTTCAAGAGATCATCGAGAGCTGACGGACGGCTCCTGGCTCTGTGCTACTTTGCCCTTTTCACTAGGTGGACTTGGGCTCACACTCACCTCACCCATCCGCTCCGCCACCTACCTCAGCTCTCTCCTAAGCACCTACCACCTCTCCCTCGACCTGTTGCCGCCCATCGACCACCATCTCCTACCCAACGAGATACGACGAACCCACCAATCCATCCCCACAATATCATTCCTGCCGATCTTCGGCTCCAACCTCTCCTTGCCCGCCTCCCCACGACCGGTCAAATCCAAGGCGTCCAGACTACCCTCACATCCGCCATCCATCATGAACGCCACAAAACATATCTCTCCTCTCCTCCACAATACGAAAGTGCAGCTCACAGACTCGCCCGGAACCTCAGCTGTCGAACACGGTCCGCCAACTCACCCTTTCTCACCCTCCCGGACTCCCGCGACTCCACCCGCATCGAACCCCAAATCTGGACATACATGATCCTGCTTCGACTTGGTCAGCCCGTCTTCAACGGCCGGGACCACTGCCCCCGGTGCGCACTCTCCCAAGCTCGTCCCCCGCCCCTCCTCGACCCACTCGGCAGACATGCTATCCACTGCCCAGCAATGGAGGGATTCCTCCGACGCCACAACCACCTTCGCGACAAACTGTATACCCTCCTCCGACATCCTTCTGTAATGCTACGCCCGAAGCTCGAATATACCTTCCCCTGCGAAGCCCACCTCCAATACTCGGAACGCCGCCGAATGGACATCCTCATTGACGACATCGAATTCTCCTCACGTCCCTGCGCACTAGACGTCTTCATTGCAAGCCCCTACACCGCACGGGCTATCTCCCACTCTCGCAAGACCTCCGGAGGGGCTACGTGCCCATTGAAGCTTCGAAAACTGCGCATTACGCTGCCCTCTGTGGGACGATACAAGCCCAATTCTATCCTCTTGGATTCGATACTCACGGAGCCATCGGCAAACCTGCCCGTGAGGCCCTAGCCAAAGTCGCCTCTTTTTTCGCTCTCCGCCGCGGGAAACCCCCATCTGATGAATACCACCGATTGGTCACCACCCTCGCTTCTCTCGTTCTACAGCTGACGGCTCATGCCGTATCTCGCCGTGCTTTGTCTCTCACATCACCTGATGCTTGAGTGACCCAGCTCGGTTTAGTGACCCTTGAATAAAAGCGTATGTTTGTTTGTTGTTGTTGTTCAACGACATGGAGCTCTAGATATGCATTATTGTACAGCTCAAAGTAGGAGGGTATCCGAAGGGCGCGTTTGCAAGCAGCAGGGGACGCCTTACGGTGAAGTCGGCCACATGCATGCCACAAGTGGGCCATAGAAATCCCACCGAAAGATGTTTCCCTTCTCTGGAGCTAGTCACTCTCTTTAACTACCTGGAAAGCGCTTGTTATGTCGCGGGTATCCAGCGCGAAAAGTCAACGAAACATAATACTTGCTGTAACACCAAAGGTCAGTCCAGCGGAATGACTTCAACTGCACTTGTACCAGGCACATGGACGTGCGCCAAGTCTATCTTGGTACTGGTGTGCGCTACGGGCAGAAAAATAGATGCTTGCAGGACTATTGCTCATGCCATCCAAGCCAGCTCAAATTGGTGTACACCAATCCAAAAAAAGAGGAAAACTGGTTGCACGTCCACTGGAGTTTTTGAAGAGTAATACCATGGGCCAGAAACGAACTGGTGTTCCCACGATTTCTGCTGGCCGTAGGACCAATGCCTCTCGCCCGCGTGAAGAAAATGTCATATTTGGTTGACCTGATACTTGGACGAAGCACTTAAGACTCACCGACATGGAAGGTGTCAGTGCATACGGAGTCTTTTCCTTATCCTGGCTAAATTGTTTGTTTCGAACACACAGAGCATACGGACATATCGAGTATCGTCAAATATCAAAACCTTCGGGCCGGCGTGGATAAACTCGTTACCAAGCCAAATCTTTTGGCTATCGGATTCCCTTCGCAAGGTATGGCGTATGGTGGGGTGCAAAAGCTCTCAAAACAATAGTCCTCGTTCCTGCAATTTCGAAAAAATCCCTAGTTGTCCTTTACACGCTTACCGTTCTGGCTCATCCTGAGGAATCGAACAAGTTTTGACATTTTGCAAGCAAAAAGAGGCACATCTCTATTGGATTCACCGAGTTCATGCAGTAGCAGCAGTTTGCTACACCGTACAATGATAACTCAGTACTCGAGTTTGCTGCGGTCCCGACTGCGGCCGCCTCCCTGCGGCCGCACAATCGGATCAAAACATAGAACTGCCCTTGTTGAAATTCGAAAACGAACGGGCAGACAGATTATGGCAGGGCGGGATGTGGAAACATTGGCATCATATAACCAAAAATTCCAATGACATGAGAGCAGTCAATACATGCGAGTGTCTCAACATGTTTAGGGGAGGTCATAGATGCATCCTTCTGTTCCACCATATCCTGCGAACTGCAACAGTACCTGCGCTTCCAAAAATAATCAACCCGGTCCCACTTGCAGGTACACAAATTGTGTTACGGCGGCCGGGAGCATTAGCCCACCCATGCAGCAAAAAATAAGTGCGTTGACAAAGCAGAGGGTATAAGGGGAACGTCAAGACACAACAAACCGACTCAACGGTGACCACAGGACCCGTCTGCTCCATATTCAAGTTCACCCAACTTCTCGCTCCGAATCTTGGTATAGCCAACTATCCCCGCAGTTGACAGACTCTAATAGCCTGAAAATGCGCGGTTTCGGGTTTCTCCTCATCGGAGGAGTAAGCAGCCTAGGAGTAGCGGTATCAACTGCAATTTTGCGTCATGTTTTCAAACGCCCTACATCCGACCGTTTCAAGCTAACGAACGGTGATGATAGCGAAGTTGCTGCGGAAAAGAATACCGAAAGCTATCTTTCATCGGAGGAAAACATGGATGTGCCAGGCGCGACAGCATTACACCCACTGCAGGCCGAAACGCCCTTGCTCAAAATGATGCGAGACGAAAACAAAACTGAGTTCACCTACGATTCATGCGAATACGCAGTGAGGTATGGGGAAGACTTTTACTCCGACGGACGATCGCCCAGGAGTCAGGTGATGTCCCCAGACTCCAAGGCCTCCGAGTCAACTGTGGTAACGAGGTCATTCAGTGACGATGATATCGGCACGGATGATATTTGCGACCAAGAGACAGTGAGCGAAACCGTGATCTCCGACCGCGAGGAGCCACCCATCATGAGAGTGACTAGCCCACGAACACAAGATAGCCTAGCCACGGAAGACATACTAGAGCCGGAAATCAACGAGAGCTCCATTGTCGGCGCAGAAATCTGCTCATCGGCGGCAACGGAATATGAAAGCAGTCGCGATGGCACAATGGAGCAAGCATATGCGTTTCTCGCAACGCAAGTCACAAACATCAAGGAAACCCCGCTACTGGGAAAGGACGGACATGGCTCGTTCAAGGTCAAGTAGCATTGACGGTAGCATTGAGCCCTACTTGGAAGAACTAGTTTCTCAAGATACATGGCTTCTTTGTGCAACATCAGACTCTGATAGCCAGACTAAAGGCACAGATGCAGACTCTAGTTTTGGTGAAGAGGCGAGTGTCTCTGATGACGGGATTGAAAGCGCCGAACCTTACATGACGGAACTGCTTGACGAAGATGACCACACAATGGCAGGCACAGAGCGAAAAGATAGGATGATTCAAACGGAAGCAGGAGAAAGTTTATCCAGTCAATCTACACCAACCAAGGAGAGTGTGAGCAATGTGCACGGGTCGCCGTCGTATGGCCCAATAGCGGGCATGAAGAAAGAGAGTGAGTGCTCAGGATCAGGGCCATTGATTACGGAAAAGGCAAAGGTAAGAGCTTTAGTCCGTTCGGAAAGTATGAAACGAGTACCATCGAACGGGGACCTGGAAGAAGTCTCTGGGCCACAAGGCTTTGACGAGCCTACAATTCACGGCCGTGTGTCGGTGGTGCCTATCCCGATACCCAGGACATGGCCACAAGCAGAGGAAAGGTCATTGGAGATGGGGAGACAAGGGACGAGAGTGGGTGGAGTTTTGCAAGGTGCGAATGGGGACGAGAGGTTGACAGGGATGAATGGACCGAGTGTGGCGACGGGAGTGGTGCAGATGAGCGGAACGATGAAAAGTTCGGGGTTGTTGCCGAGTATTGGAGGAGGTGGTAAGGAGAATATGGTGAAGAGGTTGAGTGGGCTTGGAGGGAGACCAAGTAGCAGTCGAACAGAGGAGGCACGGGGTAGTAAGAGGTTTCGGTTCGCCGAGAGAATCTGGATACGGCCACTGAGAACACGATCAAATTCGTCACAGAGCTAGTGGGCATTGGGAATGGTTTCGCTTGTGATTTTACGTTTATAATAAAACCTGTTATGCAACGATTCGAAAGAGCTGTAGCCGCCAATTTCGCGTTTTCGCGGAACGTTGAGAACACGTGTACCGTACGTTACTCTACAGTGCTGCACGGCCGTGAGCCCCATCCTGTACAGTGTACCTGCACAAATTGCAAGGATCCTGATCCTCTATTGCTAGGTTTCAAACTCCCTTGCGAATACAGCTCGAAAAACAGGGGAACATTGAAGTTCCGCGAGATCCACGCTGGATTGCATCCCAAAATTTACAGAAATTTCGAGAATGCCGAAACGAAATCGCATGATCCGGAGGGCGCTTCCAGTAGACCAGTAGGGTATACTGTATCAATCACGGGCAAACCTGACGCAATCGCTACACGCCCACCCAGTCCGTCACCACCTCCAACTCAACCATGCCTCCCTCCCTCGCTTTTACTTCCACCGCCCCGGCGATAACCTCCCGCGAATCCTCCCTCAATGGCCGACCGCTCTCTCCCCGTCGCCCGGTCACCGCCACAATACGCCCTTCGCAGTCGCAAGTCCGCATGGATTTCAACGGTATTCTGGACGCCATTTCCAGACGCGGTCTAATCAACAATTTGATCACCGCCGGTTTCATAGGCGCCGCCTTATGGATCGTTGCCACACCAGCAGAAAAAATGGGCGGCATGGCCAACGCCGCTCCGACAGCCGTCCAGGCTGAAATGAAGAATCCGGTCAATGCTGAGGTAACCTCTAAAGTGTTTTTTGATGTTAGTATAGGCGGGGAGGATGTGGGAAGGATTGTGGTTGGATTGTTTGGGAAAGATTTGCCAAAGACGGTTGAGAATTTTGAAAAGTTGGCCACCGGGGAGTTGGGTTTCGGATACAAGGGTAGCATCGGTACGTTCATCCGATTTTTTATATCGACTGCAAACGCGGCCTTGTATGTGAATGTTACTGACGTGTCATGTTGCACGGATGCGGCCTTGGTGTGTATCTACTGTTGTTCAACATGAAGTTCATCGCAATATCAAGGGCTTTATGGCACAAGGCGGAGATTTTACGGTAAGCTTGCGTATGACCAAGTTGTATCTGCAAACCGTGCGCTTGAGGGAAAATGATACATTGTTACCAACTGACTGTTTGCTTTTCCCGCTATTTGTTTGACATGTAGAAAGCGAATGGCACCGGCGGCAAGTCTATCTTTGGCGGTAATTGTGCGTGTCTAGATACGCAATGTTTTCTCTCTCTTTGCTTCACCCGATGCACTAGGACTGACCATCTCACTGGATTATTTGTTGCCATTTACAGTTGAAGATGAAGGGTTTCTGTTCCAGCACTCCGCCCCAGGGGTCTTGAGCATGGCCAATGCGGGACCAAATACAAACGGTATGTTCTCGAAAGTCTTGCAGGATCTGGGAAGGTGCAACTGTTCCACTTGTCTCACTGTACTCGCGAAAATTTGTTTGATTGGCGTGGTCTACTAACATGGGACAAAAATGTGTTATCCAACAATTTCAGGCTCGCAGTTTTTCATCACTTACGGTACGTTCAAGCTGCCTGACCAATCTTTCACGTGACATGAGCATGTTGAAACTAACCACGTTCCTCTTCTTCAGAAAAAACGCCATGGCTCGATGGTAAGCACGTTTTGTTCGGACGAGTTCTGGAGGGCATGGAAACGTTGCGCAAAATTGAAAATACAAAAACCGGGCCGAGAGACAAGCCCGTAGCCGAGGTCAAGTTCACAAACACCGGTCTACTTGGTGAGTAGTATGCTTGCCATGATCTTCAGCTCAGGTAAGCTTGCACAAGTCATGAAAAAAGTTCGTAGGTGATGCCAGATGTGATATGGTAGACCTGCTCGAAAATTTATGGGACTCGGTGAGCAACCATTGCCAAAGTGATAAACAGTTGTTCTCAGGTTCTCTACCCGTTCCGTAAAAAAGCGCAAATGAATTCGAGAGGGTTTCAGGGCCTCACCGCCTGAAGTATGAAGCAGAAAATTTAGAGGATACGCAAGATTTCGACAATCATCATGTGATGCAGCTCCTGTTTCACCGAGCGGCTTTTGGAGGTCTATGCACTACAGTACAGTACTGTACAGTATAGCACAGTACAAGAATAACCTAGTCTTGAGGGCCGATCTATGAATCGGAAACATGAAACTGGCCTTTTTTTGTTGAGTCAGGTTTCCGACTTCCCCATAAGTCTGTTCTTTGAAAGCTGAAAATTGGGTTGATGGAAATCGATGATTTGGCTAGAAATAGAAAGATTTAATGAACGCAACGGCACGGTACAATCCTTCAGAGAGCACCAATATTTAAACGGTCCGATTATGCTCTTTTCGCCAAGACGCAGAGAGGACACGAGCGAATCGCTCGGAGACCAGTTGCTCTTCGCAAAATGCTGAGGAGCAACCAGAAGAGACCGCTTCTGAAAGCACTTGCGACTTTTCGCGGCACTGGCAGCATAAAGAAAATCTAATGGCCTGTGAAAAGGACGAAAAAAATCCTATGCGTCGCGGTGTTGACACCGAAGATCATATTGGGAAGATGGGAGAAGATGGGCTCAAAGTCTTTAAAAAAAGACATTACACAAGTACAAATGCTATGCGATCTGTTTGAGCCGCATTTTCGAGAGAAACAGGTTCACAAGGGTTGACCTGGAGCCTCTAAAGGAAAAAGAAGATGTTCGGCATTACCGTCCGCATGTTAGCAGAGGCAAGTTATCTTGACTTCGGCTCGCCATACGGCGTTGGGAGGCCAACTAAATACTACATATACTACGAAACGTTGATAGATTGAACAAAGTGCTGCCATCAATTAGCTTTACGATAGAGCCTAACAAATGCTCTTTTCGAGCACGGCAATTTCGTGTCATAAGGCGAAGTCCAATGTATAGAATTATTGAATCATTGTGCCCTTGACAGAATGGCCATCAAGATTTCTCAACCCAAGCTTAGCTAAACGCTGCATACACGGAAATATTTCAAAAGGAAGAGCCTCTTTGCGTTGTACGTACAGACAGCGATTGCAGCTGACTGTAAATTTTTTCTTGCCTCCACGACATGCCGAAGGGACACGTGACTCCAGAACTTTCCAAAACTCAAAGCTACATTTTCCCACTAATGAAAGTGGGCTTCCACAGTGGAGAAAAATACCGGCTAACAACGCTGTTTTAGCGGTCCACATATAAAGCCGCCAGACTCGGGTTTGGTTTATCGTAAGCGGAGAATGCTTTCAATTTTCACTTGTCGTCATGCAGAATCGTTCAAACAAGTATTAGGGATGGTTACATATTGTTTTGCAATCTTCTAGTCTCCATTCTGCTTCAGTGTTGCTCATAACATTTTGATAATATTGGTGGCTGCCAAACTTCAGAACATCATAATTGACTCTGGTGATGACTCCTATTTCGCCAGTTTTGAGTTTGTTGCAGAAAATAATGCTTTGGGACCTCTTTCTTGTATCTACAAAAGACCTGCATATCGAGCAAGCGGGACAACGGGGAAGGAACAGAGCAAGAGAAAATTCTACGCTCTGAGAGGTGATAGCGGATTAACTGAACAAAATGGGTCTTATGAGACCAAGGGCTCGAAGATATAACTATGGGCGTTTCGATTTGTCGGCAATTAGGACTTTTACTTTTTGAATATAAATTAGCTTCCTGTCCTTTTCTTCTGCTCCTCTTAACATTATTCTAGCTTGTGATGTGGCCGTTAGTAAAGCTTCGGTAGAACGGCCTCTGCCTTCTGACTCCTCGAAACGGGCTTTGTCCTTCCTCTGTATGTTTTGCAAGCTCCCTAGAACACGGTCTAAATGCTGATAATAGCTCTTGCAAGCCTTAAATACTTATTTCCTACCGATTTCGCTTGCTTTTCCATCCAGCGCCAATAAATAAATCTATACCCGCTATCACACCTTTCTTGCGCTGTGCGTTGGTTTTCAAAGCCCTCGTAGTAGGTATATATAAGAAAAAAAGTGTTGCAAGAAAGCAGTGCCCGTGAAGAATGTAGCTCTTTCCATGACAAAAGTGTACGAAACCACCTAGATATTCCTGTCCCTAGGCTTCATATTTTGACACAAATGTGTCGTAGAGTGATCTAAAGTCCTCAATTTTCCTCTTTAGCATACCTTTATCTCATTCGTATGGTCTGTTAGCAGGATCCAGAGACGTTATGTCCGCCTTTGTTGCTCTTCCAGCTATCTTCGACACTTCTGCTGGGCAAAACTCGCACCATTAAACAGCGACGCTATACTAACTACCATGGTTCCACCGGTTCGCTTTCCGGTTCCAATATTGTGCGTGGTTTCATTAACTATGACCGCAAGGTCGTCATGGGTGTATCGCCCAGGCCATGCGACAGAAGACAGTACTCTGAGCCTTCAAATATCGGCTCCCTGCGCTTGGTATCTTACGTAAAGGGGCAATGGCTTGTAAATAAGGGAGGCTACCAAATTTTCACTTCCCCGTTATCAAAGATAAGCACATCACTGCGGGTCCATGTTTAATTCCAATCCCCTTCCAACATTTGTCAATTTGATAGCAGTCGAAGGAAGTCTCGAAAACCTGAGTCCAGTTTCAGAGAGAAAGGCATTTGCGACGTCTGCGCGGTCTACTATCTCAACAGCAGCAAAGTCGGAGACTTATCTTTGAACCATTTTTGTTACAATAACCTGGCTTTTTATGCATAGTTGAGCATTGCAAAACCCACTTACCTTCAGTATGCTCTTACAAGTGCAGTCATCGAAGAAGGATCCCGTAAGTTCGAAAAAAGATTCCTCGACCTTGATAGATACTTTTTTTTTCGAAAATATGTCCAATTGGCTCACGAATAGTGTTCATTAATGACTACTGTGCTATTGATTTCTTCCTCAGCTTTATTCACGCCACCACTTGCCTTTCAGAAAATGTATAACGAACGGGAGTGTTTTTATTGGGAGGGAAGGCTTCTGCATGATCAACATGGGGTACAGTTGGTATCGTAGTGGGTCTAGCGAGCGTCGGGTTAGGTTTTGAGTTGAAAGTAGGGTCCTAGAAGTGTTGCTGCATTAATGTTGGGCGGTGGAGCGTGTTGACTCGGTTTTCAAGCAATTGGGCGGGCTTCTGTGATCTCGTGTGGGCAGAGGCCAACAAATCGGAGATTTGCTCAAGGTTTCCCATAATTTTGGAGCTTGCGTACGCGCTTCGAGTTGGTCACAAAGATGGGACGGGATGTCTGCTTGGCGAGGGGCAGGAGCTGTAAAATGCGGAGAACGGAATTGGGAGTGGGAGTAGAGAGCTAGGATGTGATGTCACTGTTGACATTAATAGTATGATTTTTTGCGGGTGTCCAGTCTCAACATTAATGATAGAGCTCGGTACTGTTTGAAAGTTTGATACATAACTTTTATGAAGGGGAAATTGTAGATTGTCGAATATTCGTTGTACTGCACTTTTGCACTGTACAGTCCGTGTAGTATGCCTGCATATTATACTCTCTGATCCGATCACATGACCGGATCAGATCAACAGCCCAAAGTACAGTACAGTACTTCAACCGTCCTCCCCAACCAGTTGCCGTCTTCTCCGTGAGGTACGATTTTTTTTGAACAAGTCATACAACGTTGAGGTTGAGTCCATGGTATATTGACATCGTGACAGCGCTGGTCCTTTACTAAAGTCTACTATCATCCTACCTATCACTACTTCTCTCATCCCGTCATTTTGATCGTACAAACTGAGATGAAAGATTCAACGACGCGGGTTTCACTACAATTCGGATTCGAGACCCGTTTTTGTTGTTTGAAAGTTTGTGACTTTCCATGGTTCGAACCGTAAGAGGTCATCACAAAATGCCGATTTCGCGTTCGCGGTTTAAGGCACAGATCGACAAAATTTGAAGAAGATCAACAATACATCTTTGCAGGATGAGTTGTCCGTTTTGCTCTTGTCTACCGCTAAAGCTACTCGCCAAATATTCACCTCGGAGGCGCAGGATGGATCATCAGTTGAGCCCACTGCGTTCGTTTCACCTGACGAGGAGAATGTGAAGGAGTACCTTACGGACTTGCTCCTCCCGCCGTTGCACATTTTCACGCCGCATTTCTTCAAGATTCCCTTGTTTTCTGTGATTATACTCAAAGATGTCGCAAAGCTGTACTCGTTTCATGGATTTACTAACGAATACAGTGAATCCGCAAAACTCTCAGATACGGATAAAAATGACAGAAGTGTAATGCTGCATACTTGGTTTGCTATTTGATGAGTTTCAACGGTGATTTATGTCGCTTTTTAATCGAGAAGTTGAATTTTAATCATGCTGTTCTTACGGGGAATGGAAACAATTGCAATCGTAACCTTGAAGCCTCACTTTCGCATAAACCCGGGCCATCTAACCCTCAGACAACGCCAGGTGTGACTCGCGGTCATCTTTCCGGGAAAAATGTGCAGCGCTCCTTTGGGAACCCTCTTGCCAGGGTACAGACTACCACAGCACATACGGACCAGCAGGGTGGCTCACTGGCCCCTCCTCCTCAAGACACTATTCGCCAATTTGTGGTCATGCAGGGTGCCGATGGAAATGTTACCTCGTCTAATCAGATGTTCCCAGGAACCCCCTCTGTCAGTGCAGGAAGTAATTCAAGTTAGGGTTATCAGGACGCCAACTATGTACTCCATATGTTTAAGTAGTGCAAAATCTCTGGTGACATTCAGGAAGAAATCATGGAAACGATGACACTCTACGCTATATGTGCGCGTCAGTATAGTCTTTCTCCATCGCAAAAGACAGATTTCTTTGTCCATGTACTTAACGGAGCCGTTAGGAAGTTCTTCTTCGACAAGTGCAGTGATGATATGTCTTTTAATGAAATCGCCAAGATCATGTTGACTGAATACGTAAATGATGCAAGGCAACTGCATATCAAAGGGAATTTGGAAACACTTCGCTTGTGCAGTTTTATGATAGAGAGAAGTATATTGGATGTATCTGAGGGCCTGACAAAGATGGTTGAATACATAAATGAACTGTCCCCGCAGTGCCCTCCAGACTTCCGCTCGGATTCACTTAAGATCGACAATCTCAGCAAAGCAGTTACTGGATTTCAGAACTGGTCAAGTATCCTGGTACAGAATTTTAAGTCTCCGTCTTACTCGTACAAAAAAATTGTGACAGCTCTCCATGATTCCATCCAGAACTAGCGTCAGACTCGCCTTTTGACTGCAGGAACAGAGAGGAAAACCGAGACCGGAGTAGTTCAACAAGACGAATATTTCGAGACAAATATGATGCTATATGGAAGGGGCAACCGTACGCCCAAATTTAAAGGTCGAAATCACCGCAAAAATGGTCAAAGTAGCCGTACTAATCGGTATTCTTCGAAGAAATTCAAAGAAGCACCCCGCAAAAATGAATGTGTTAAGTGCGATATTCCTTGACATCCGCGACTTAAGTCCTCGCCTAAAGAAACTGAGAAACACGGTAGGAGCTGTCTGCAGGAAGGGGAGTTTTCAATTCACATCCTTGCCGATTTTATAAAGGCTGAGAAACTGACAACAGATGAATCTCATTAAATCCCTGATGAAAATGAAGGTCATAGTGACGAGCGAGAATTAGCTGCACTAAATTCGCAGTTTTCGACAGAATCGGGGAGCACTGACCCATAGAATCTATCGATAAGGACATACTGCCGCCTCATATCGCATCCTCCATGGATTCTCACGATCAAAGATCTACGGCTACGGAGCAGTATTTTCGGCTGGGCGACGAGAGCGTTTAAAATCGCCACCTCGTCGCCAAAAATCAGTAAGGTGGAAACCCCCGCAATGAAATGGAGATTAAAAAGATCCATATGACTGATATACACATTCAGAAGATTGGTTCTGAAGTGAAATCCAGACGCCTGATTGGGTTCTTTTGTGATATCGGTGCCCCTAAATCTGTTGTTGATCGAAAGGTGTTTAAATGAACTCTTGACGGACATGAAATACTTGATATGAAAATACATCCGTCATCTAATCGCTTAAGATTCACAGATGCTGCCTACGATTCCTTGGGACGAATCCTAATTACGTTGCCTATCCCATCGGGAATACCTCCTTTTAACGTTGAATTGAACATACCAGAACTTCTTTGCATGGATGTCTTGGACAAGGAATCCATGACACCTTGCACAGTGCCTAATCGGTTTATTAAGGGCTTTTGCTATACTGGTAGAAACTGGAATACTATTTACCTAGATGAGTGGTATGTGCCGATGATCTGCTCAGCGAAAAATTATTCGCACGTTGAGATTCATTTCTCCACTGAAATGTACTTCACCAGGGCACAACTGGCGAAGCTTCATCAACAGTTCTTTCATCCAAGTGCAGGGAAACTGTTCGACCTAATCAAGAGAGTGCGTTATGAAAAAACTGCAAAGGAGACTGTGGAAACAATAGAGTACCTCACAAAGCGTTGAGACCCCTGTCAACGAATAAAACATGGTCCAAAGAGGTTTAGAGTTACGCTAGACGCGGAACATTTTCAATTCAACGAGAAGGTGTTGCTAGATATTTCGCATGTAGACGGTGACCCCGTGCTTCATATTGTAGATGAAGGTACGAGACTTACCGAAGCCAAGTTCTTACCGAGTATCTCTATGGGTGCGATTTGGGAAACACTTGTTAAGTGCTGGGCCTCGGTGTCCACTGTCCTGCCGAAAAAGATTCTCACTGATCAAGGATCGCAACTTAGTGATCGGTCTAATCATATTGCGAAGCCGATGGACGCGGAGGTTAGTCAGACCGGTGTTGAAGCGCACTCTAGTTTTGGATTGGGGGAGAGATACCATGGGCCGCTGAGATCTACCCTTAGAAAGATCAAATTCTCCCAACCAAATGTGGATGAGCATATGGCGCTGTGGTGTGCAGTTAAGGCATTGAACGTTACCCTCGGACCGGAAGGTATCGTTCCATCCGCTTTAGTATTTGGGGAATATCCTCAGGTCTCGACAAGATCTGAACCACGCCCAACTAGAAGAAGCCTCGAAGAACGAGCGGCTCTTGCGATCATTGCCCGGAAAGAAATGGAGTCTCAGAGGGCAGCTATCAAGCTCAAGCGGATTCTTAGCTACGCAGATCCACCTGCTGCCGATCGCAGCTTCGAGTTGGGTGATAAAGTTCTTGTATGAAGAGAAAAGATAGTTGCTTGCTGAATAGGAGAATGGCTTGTGCCCTCCGAGGTGTCCGGTGTGCACCATGACAATAAATTTATCTATGTGAGGGATGAGGCTAACAGCCCGGCAAGACCCTTCAATTTATCACAGGTGAAACCTTACCTTACACCCGAGTTTCTCTTTTATTCATTACTCTTCGACCTCGTCAAAAACTTAGGAGGGTTTCGGTCCCTGAATGAAGACTTGGTACTGGCTACTGATGTGCTTTATCCTGAGGTTGATCGCGCTAAAGGTAAAGAAAGGGACGAAGCCAAGAAAATGGAGATAAAGGGACTACTAGAGCGCGGGAAGTTTGATGTGATCCTAAAAGAAGATATTTCTCCTGGCCGTTTCGTTCTAGATATCAAGTACTCTATGGATAGCAAAACGAAGTATAGAGCCCGATATGTGATCGGAGCGCATCGAGACAAGCTCAATAACATGCTCTTTCACACCTTGTGCAAATTGCAACCGCATTCTATCCGTCTTTTGCTTACATAAACTGCGATTTTCGGGTTCGATATATGGACCATGGGCATTATGAGAGCTAACTTGTAAGCATCCGAACCGCTCTCCAGGGAGGTCTTCATTGAAAAGATGCTCCTGAATTTAATCTCAACCCGGAACATTGCCTGCGTTTATTACGCCCGGTTTGTGGTCTTTGTGATGCAGGAGACTTGTAGCACACAACTTTGGAAAATTTTCACAGAGGTGAACTGTGGTGAAACATTTCAAAATGGACCAATCATTTTACTATCTGCTGTTCAGTGGTGTTCTACAAGGTCTAAGCGGCACTTATTTCGATGACCTTTTTTGTTTTGGTAATTAATCTTTCCGCAAGATATTGATGGAAACCAATAAGCGTTTTGAGGTAGCCGAAGACGAGAATCTCCCCTCCGAATTTACGGGTTTTATCATTAACCGTAGTAAGGATAGTTGAATAACCACGGATCAGAGCCAATACCTCAAAATTTTGGAATGCCTACTATCTGACGCATCGTTTAAACAATTTAGTTCTATGTGCATGAAGTTGGCATGGTTAACTAATCCAAAGCCTGAATATTTATTTGAGATATCACACTTAGCGCAAGTCACCGAAGACAAGTTCGATAATCATGGCGTGTCAAATATAAGGGGGCTGAACGAGACTCTTAAATATGCAATTGATGATAGATTCCTTCTTCGTGTCCGTAAGCTGGAGAGAGAGTCGCTGAAGGTGGTTGGATTTTCCGACTCTTCGTTCGCAAACTGTGATGATTTATCGTCTCAGCTCAGGCATATCTTATTCTTAGCTGATGCCTCAAACAAATTTTTGCCTATCCACTTCAAGTCGTACAAGTCGAGAAAAGCCACTCGCCTCGCTATGTCGGGAGAAGTGATAGGATTTAGTGCCATGTTCGATGTTGCAATCTCAATTGCACAAGAACTACAAATAGTTCTGAATCAAGACGTACCAGTGCAACTTCTAACGGATAGAAATATTCTATTTTATGTTATATCAAAAGGGTCCCGAACATCGGAGAAGCGTACTGTGTTGGATATCGCGGCTGTGGCGGAATAATTTCGAGATAAGATGATTTCTGAAATCAGTCTTGTCAGAAGTAGCAGGAATGTCACAGATGGCCTCACAAATGTGATGAGTCAAGGGTTACTACGAAATTTAATCGCTACAGGTGAAATAGATTTGCTACCCGAGCAGTTGATCCTTCGAGTGTCAGATGTAACTTGAACAAGGTATTTTATTTCACAACTATTAAACTCTTTCACCTCAGCTACTCCAAGTTTTGGAGAATTTTCGCCATCGCATAGACGAAAGCTTTCAGGGCAAAGCCTCCTGGGGTAGTTCGCGGCTGAGTCATTTATGAGACCCCTTTTTGCATCTACCATGATGCCGTGATCGACAAGATGGTTGGTGCTCTGAAGGAGCCGCACGGACACAACACAGCTGCTGAAATTGGCCATAATATTGAAGTTATTTTTGTACTGATCGCTATCTACACGCTTTGTATCATCGCATTTCCGCAGGCTAAAACTAATCTTTAGGCTTTGTACAAGTTTACCGAACCGTCCGACACTTGCGGGTCTTTGCGCAGATACAATCGTCTTATCTCGAACTTTGATCAAAGTATCATATCCGAAAAGACAGTGCAAACCATTTACGATGGATGCTGGTATGCAATCTAGCGAACTACTAAAACCAAAAAGTTCTTCATACCTGTCGATCAAGAATTCCCTCAGTTTCGGATTTGCCTCGCTTACACCGCATACATCAGTCCGCTCAGCCACGCTACGATGCCTCTTTCAAAAATAAAAAATTGCATGGAGCGCCGACGCATCAAAACGAGCCTTTGTCATGTGCCTCAAGGAGCGCGGGCCTGGGATGACACATTGAAAAGGGATGACTTTGCCAAATGTTGGAGCTACGGAAACAAACTCAAATGCAATTGCGCGGAACGCTACACTGGGAGGCAACAAATTCTCTACATTCACCGCCCAGTAGCTCGAAACTTCTTTGACCTGTGAAGAACAGCCACACCAAACATCGTCCTCGAACCTCCGCTCCTTCACTGTAGCCTCACTTCCATACATAATAGAATCGACATCCAAATTACTATCTCCAATCTGTGGCTGTGAGTTGCCTGATACATCTCGATTGTATGCTGTCCGTACGTGATGCCATCAGTAACCTCCGTGTTGTCTTCACTAGAGTCTCCCCCCATCTGCGAGAACGAACTAGTTCGTTCCCATTACAGCTGTAGTCGCACGACTGCTGTGCCGTTGTGATTTTGCGCTCATTAACTTGCTGCTTTTAACCCCTCTGTTTTGTTATTCTTCCAGCCAGCTCCCCTTCCTAGACTTGCTTGCAACGCACCATTTTGTAGGAACATTGAAAAGGTTTGAGAAGAACTGCGGGCAAGAGAGAACAAGAAGAACGATTCCGCTTCATCACGAAGAGGTATCGATCGAACGAGCCTAGGAATTGGGCGGGAATTGAGCAGAATAAGAGTTTCTTTTATGTTTTTTCTTTACTTTACCACAGAAATATTCAGGATCAAAATGCAAAGTCCCGAATACATCACTGTATTAAACCTAAAAGAGTTAGGTTTGAGTAGGGTGGCTAAACTCTGTATTTTGTGGGGCGCGACACATTACAGACGCGGCACAGCTGGACTAATTCGCATAACTACATACTACGGAATAGCTAGTTGTTCCGTTTCAGACCCCGCCACTTCTACAACCCGTTCCGTATCACTTGGCGCATTCCTTTTTTAAAACATTTCGGTGGGTCTGTGAGTGATAATTTTTTCAAATTGGGGGATTGTCGAATACTCGTTGTACTGTACGTCTGCACTATACAGTCCGTACAGTATGCCTGCTTATCATGCACTATTTGAACTCTCTGATCCGATCATATGACCGGATCAGATCATCAGCTTACAGTAAAGTACAGCATTTCAAACGTCCTCCCCAACCAGTCGCCGTCAATCCGAGAGGAACGATATTTTTGAAGCAGACATACCGTACTGCGTTGATATTCAGCTCGTGGTATATTGCCATCGTGACAGCACTGCCTCTTCTTTATTAAGGTCTACTACCGTATGATTCTACCTACCCCTACCTTTCTTACCCTCTCAGTTTGACTGTACAAACCGAGAAGAAAGACTCAACGAAGAGGGTTTCAATGTTGAGTACTAAAGAGGGTACCGCCTCCAGCCATGCTCAATTAGGGCGACAAGATCCGAGCCAAGTGACACTTGTCTTTAGTATCCAACCCTCCGAGGTGACCTATCAATTATCACTCCGGCTACCCACTAGAGTTAACTGGGAGAGAATTTGAGCATAAATAAACTAGGTTGAATCTCTGCGGTGCGGGAGGCACAGAGGAAGAACGGAGATTCACATTCACGACATAGATTTCCCCTAACAGGTAAGGAAAATGGAAATAATCGTACTTACATAGAGAGAGAAATATTTATTCTTTAGTTATTTTGAGTGTACACCGACTGACCGGCTGTTCAGTTAGGAGCTAACTGGATAGATCACATCGGTCACGTGCAGTGGGGCCCGCGATATGATGACAATAGCCACCAAAGACCACAAAGTGCAACTGATACGCTGGTACAGTGTAACCTCGTCGTTAGAATGGGTCTGGGCCAATCGGTTTGGTATACAAAGAACGTGGTTGGCTGAAAGCAGGGGAAATTTTGCTGCTTCCTAAAATGGTCTAGAATCGTCGTCTGGCTCAACTGGGACTACTTCTGCACCCTCATAGCTCGCTAGCAGCCTAGAATCACTTTCCTAACACCGCCATCAATCTTCCTTAAACGTCCCAGGAATGCCCTAGCAGCTGCAAGACACTTTTAAGTCCTCTTCTAAATTGGGCACTTCCTCTAGAAAATTTTACTCATCTAAACCATTCTGCCCCTCTTCTCCCTTTGAATATTCTGCAATAAACTCATCTATCTCCTTGCTTTTTCTGTGTTGAATAACTTCATACTCTTTTCTGAGTTAAGAATTCAATTCAAAAACATTTTGTTGAATTTCACACCATGTTCTCGCAAATCTCGGACGACTTGCTCTCTCTCTTCCGTTCCATTCTGGCTTAAAATATCATATTCTGCATCGCGCTGCAATCTAAAGCAATGTTTCAAGCAATGTGATATAACTTCATTCGACAGCAGACATCATTCTTCCTCCACCAATCTCATTGCGGTCAGAATGCCGACATAATAAATGGAGTTTTTGCCAGGATCCAAATTATTAAAAAATCGGAAGAATCAACGGCGGCGAAACTTTGCCTTTAGAGCTGTAATGATGCGAGCATTCAACGTCTAAATGTGACTGGATATATTACGTGGCAGAAACGGAACATCAGCATTATTCAAAACTGGAAGTATGTCCTTACTTCCATGTGCCGAGCAATTGTCAATACAGAGCAAAATATTCCTATCATTTTTTTCCCGACGTAGTTGTTTAGACGTAAAATCCAAGCAAAGATCAGCGCTTCATTCATCCACGCTTTTTGTTAAATTTGTAATCAAAACCAAGTTCATGGCCATACTAGGATGCTTGGCGTCTCCAATAATCATAATGGGATACTTTTCGGACCAATTCCAGTTACAACACACTAAGAACGTAATCCTGGTCTTCTCCTTTTCATCCCAGATACTGGTTTCTCTGCAAGTGTTCACTCAGGCGGCAACCTACAAAACAGCCCAAAACTACCTGCATTCTAGATGTCATTCCAAGAATATCCACCAATCTTAGCCTGAATGTTAGGCATGGCCAGTGTCAAAGCTATTTCGTCGGCACTAAGTGCTTCTCCATGTACACGACGAAACTTAATACATTTCTCTTCTTAAAACAATATAACCAACCGTTTGAAAACTAAGTGCCAGCTTTGCGTCCTCTGAAAGATTCTTGTTTGCTTAACCCATCAGCAACGAGGCCTTGAGTGTCAAAATAGCCCCACTAACCTGAATGCCCTGACCGACCCTACCTGAAAGCCACCTGAACAGGTTTCGCTCAAGTCTTGGGCGGCAGCTGAGCGCCGATTCTTGAATATGGCCTTCGCTGAAGATGGAAGATTACATAAGTCGATTTGGAGGACAGGATGGAGGAAGTAGTTGTTTGATTAGGGGTTTTTGACAAATTAAAGGTACGCTGGGCCCACAGGGCAAGTCTACTCCTGCTTCATGGCTCTTGTTTCTCCTTCCTTCGCTCGCGCTCAGAAATTGCTCGCTGTTGTTGTCAGACAATGATACCTTTGTGGCATCTTGACAGTGAAACGTTGTGGGCGGAAGGGTGGGGAAAGAGGCGGCAAGTACTGTACTGTAGAGTCAGATGGTTATCCAAGGCCCCCGAGGGTTAAGATGTGATTTAAAACCTGTGAGCTACAGCCGCCTTTACCGCATGGAGCGCCTCTTGTCGACCCTCAGAACGAATTCCGTTTAGCAATTTCTGCTCATCCAACCCACCATCGCAGAAGAAGCTAACAGATGCAATTCATATGGCTGTGCAAGAGGCCTTGCCGCTCGGAAACATCCGCACCCGCGCCTTCCGCGCTAGCATGTCCCTCCCCGGTGCCAAAGGCTGGGTCTACTGTGCACCTTGCCCTGGATTGAGGACGCACATCAAGAGCAAAGACTTTTCCGTGTGGTTCCAGTACTTTTGCCAAACCCCCTTATTCGCCCCAGGTACCCCTTGCCCCAAAGCAGGATGCCATGAAATGCTGGATATCTACGGGGACCACTTGCTACATTGTCGCTTTGGCTGCGAGCGGAATACTCGCCATAACAACCAGGTGACTTTACTGGGGAACGACCTTGCAAGAGCCGCCCGACGTCCATTCATCGAACCTCGTCTACACTACCAAAACAGGACGAGGCCGGATATCAGGGCGATGGGAGCCGCCGGTGGCACGGATTACTTCGACGTAACCTTTGTCAACCCGCTCGCTCCCTCCCACGCAAGAGCCAGGGCTTTCAACCCACTCACAAGCCTCAACGCAGCTCACGCAGAGAAGCAGCGGAAATACCAAGGGTTCCTTGCTGAGCTGCCTGGGAGAAACAGGCTGGTTCCTGTCCCATCTCAACGCTTGGAGGATGGCATCCGGCGGCGTTCTCCGTCGTCAAGGAACTCGCGAGAACCGTTGCCACCCGCGCAATGGAACGGTTTTCGAAGGTTAGAGCCATTCTTTTACAGCGGCACTCCGCTTTGACAGTAACCTCCAATGCCGCTTGTTTGCTGGCTGGCCTCCCTTCCACCTTCTGGTAGATTGGAGTGCCATCCACAGCTTTCGACGCATCGTACGGTTTCGCAATTGGCTTGACAATGATACGATATCTACGCTTTGGTACAAATTTACTGGATACCAACCCACATATCCACCACAGTAAATTAACCCCCCATTTACACAGTACAAGCTGGTTCCATCAAAGCTGCACGTATCAGCCTGATGAAGAGTTATTTCTTTCAGCTGAATTAACATGTTTTTGTACGTTTGATCTCAAACGGTCTTTGGGGATACCAATGGTAGACAAATTGCTCATTACAATACGAAATTGCAATTAGGATGCGTTGCTGTGACCATGCGTCATGCATGACCTGGGGGAATAGGACACTAAATCTAATTTAAAAAATAGGGTGGGAAAACATAAAGGTATGCAATCATGCGGGGATCGGGGTACCTTGCGTTTCCACGCCATATTCACCGAGTTCTTATGCGGCCAAGCAACATCCCATGCAAGTTTTGGGGATATGCGGAGAGTGAGTGATGCTGACACCGGTGTTACACTGTAGATGCGTGCGCGAATCGTAGCTTCCGAGGTGTGGCACTTCCTGGCTACACGTGGTACAAAGTCTTCGATGAATAATGCGGGTTCCGGAGGAGGCCTATTGAGGGAGTCGAAAACCAGAGGCTGGATCGGAAACCAGGGTCGCGGGAGGGCAGGGAGGGCGGGACCAGGCGTCTTGACAGCTTGTGCTATAGGTCCTGGACCTTGCGTTGGTGAGTGAGGGCGGCAGCCCCAGTGGCGACTTGCGTCGCTTTGGTGATTGAGGTCTGCTTGAACGGTGACGTAAGGGCGACCTCACATGCGATGGGTCGTTGTGGTAAGCCAGCTTCAGTGTCACCGGGGGTTGCACGAGGAGAATGTCAGCGGGCCTGTAGTCCATACCGGGGAGGAGATTCTCAACTTCAAACTCGTAATCCGCGCCGGCGGCGTGGAAAACGTGCCACGCGAACACGTTGCGAACGGAGTTGTGACGGTGAATGGGTCTAAACTCTGAGACGCAGCGGTCGGCGGCATGGTCACCGTGGACATCCACGTCCTGCTGGCAGTGGTGGCATTTCAAGGGCACCGAGTCTGTGTAGACTGGGAGACCGAGGTGCTCGCGCAGCATGATGCTCCAGTGTTCCGATGATACCTTCGTCGCAGTGGTGGGATGGGCGTATAGGAACGCCGCAGCACCGGTGTGGCGGAGGGCCAAGCCTCGAATCCGGTGACGTGTGGACATATCGGAGTGGCAGCTGGGGCGAGGCACCCTCTTCCATAAGTCATCTTCCCAGAACTCCTTTGACCTGGCCTCTTGCAGTGCCCGATTCATGTGAGATTGCAGGTTGACGGGCATGTCAGCAAGGGAGGCGGGGTCAAAGACGCCTGGGTCGGCGGCCAACGGATCCCCTTGGATCTGGCGGACGAAATTGCGCAGGGGCAGGCGTGCCTGGTTGACCAGGAAGTATCGATCACCACGTGCCTGTTTCACAATTACGGCGACGGAGCGGGTGTAGCGTAGTCGGCTGTGCGTAAGCGGGCGGGGGCAGCGTCCAGAATGCTGGCGGCGACAGCCCCGCGCAGTGCGGGGCCAATCCTGGAGAACCCGTGCCCTCCAAGGCGGAGGGGGAGACATGCTTGTTCCCAGGCGTCGTCGGTGAGGGGGACATTATGCAGCGCGCTGTAGGCGGATCGCTGCAGGGAGTCAAACTCCGCGACAGGCTCCGCGGCTTGCAGAGGGTCAGCAAGCCGAAACGCGTGAAGCACCCGGCATGCGGAGGCACATAGACGATGCATGTGGAAGCGGGCCCTGGGGTCTCGGACCCCTTCCAGCAACGCCAGGGTGCGACGGCACCCTCTACCTCGTTGCGTAGGAATGTCTTCGTGAAGGCAGCGTTACCCAACGGGGCCCATACTATGAGACGGGCCGTATAGCGCGAGGGACCGTAGTGCTCGCCGTAGACCATCGAGTAACCCTATTATTGTACCGTCGTCGGCGTACCACTGATTCAAAACGATACCCTCCTCATCGGCGACCCGCCGGATGAGCGGTTATATCGTCAACGAGAAAAGCAGCATACTCCCAGGGTCCCCTTGCTGGGTTCCCTGGGCGCTAGAAAGAATCGTCTGCTCCCGGTTTGGGACGATCAGCGGTGGTCGGGAGCGAGCATAAACCATGTTTGCGAATCGGGCAAGTGAGGGGGACGGGATGGCAGCATGTCCAGCATTGCTTGCCGATCAACGCAGTTGAATGCGTTTCGGGCATCGATGAGGACGGTGGCAACGTTTGGACCCTATGACACCCTTCGCAGCATCGTGCGCACGTTATGGACGATAGCATCCATGCCGGCCTTGATGCCATTTGCAGTTTGGAAGGGGTCCAAAAATGCACGGTAGTCATCGATAGCCGACGGGAGCAGCGTCTTCGTGACCAGGCGCCGGAGGACAGAGCCGACCGCGATGGGACGGATCTTCCCGGGCTTGGGCTGCAGGGGGAGGAGGGTCGCTGCGGAGAGCAGGGGAAGAATCGAATCAGGGAGTTCTCCCTTTGCTATGCGATTGACCAGCTTCGTCAAAACTCCGATGCCAGTGACACCAGCCTCGGGGCTAAAAGAGGTGTTAGCAAGCAGGTGGAACCACCTCGAGGGCGTCCGGTCCGGACCCGCTGTGGTATCCCGCGGGATGTGACGCGCGACCTGCGCAGCAGCGGCTTCCGGGGGGTATCGTTGGAGAGGGCCACCATGTTCTGGGAGCCCTGTTTCCGGGGCTGCCTGGCGTGGCGGCGTAAGGCCGCAATGTCGTTAATGTGGGCGCGGAGGGCCGAAGCGAGGGCTTGTCGGGTGTACCGGTTGGCCGACCGGCGGTCAGCGCGGTGGACCGCATTCTGAAGGAGACGAATTTCCTTCTGGAGGCGAGTCTGGACACCACCGGCACCGAAAGCATCGAGGGCCTTCAATGCCGCGAGAAGGGCGAGCACTGAGTGCTTTAGGTCAGGGAACATCGCCTTCAGTTGGGTGAGGACGGCCTTCATTGGGTCGGCCCCCGACCCAATGAAGTGCCTACTCAGACCATGGAGGAGATGGTGCCGGCGGAACCCTCAACCAAGGACAACCTACCCCCGCCCGTGCCCAGCAGGCCCGCAAACCTGCTGCGTCCTTGGTGCCTACTCACGCCATGGAGGAGGTGGTGCCAGCAGTTCCCCGTACAGACGTTGCACCGAATCATTGACTGATGTACTGTAAATACGAGAAATTTCCAATCGCCAATTTCCAGTATTTTTCCGATTCATAAATCGCCCCCGAGTACCTTACTGTACTAATCCTACAAGAATTAGGTTGAATAGGGTGGCTAAACTATGCGTGTTGTGGGGCACGACAGTCGCGGCACACGTGGACCAAATCGTGTATCGGAAGCTCTAAGGCGAAGGTATCCTCTCGGCTTTATCAAAGCTCAGCTATGCCATTTGGTCCACGTGTGCAGCTTCAGCGATTGGTCGTGGCCCGCAACATGCAAAAGTTTGCCTCCGCTCCAAGCTAGTCAATTTAGTGGCCCTTCACAAGTAGTGAAGAAAATTAATGCGTAAACCCGCTTAAATCGCGTAACTAAGCTGCTGATGAAGCCAAGTCTTCACTCATCCTGTCGAACATCCGCTGCGGGTTGCAACAGCGGCCGCGTATTCGTCGATTACCTGCCACATCGTGGCAGATGGCGATCCAAACGGGTCGAAATCTAACAGCTTAAACTTCCATCCCTATTTCGATCGTTCTGGCAGGGTTTCACCAGGAATGGCTGCTACTTTGCTGGCAAGCTCTCTATTCTTTCGTCTTTCCGCTGCTAAGGCAACGGCGCGCGTCTCGCGCGCTCCAATGGACATGAACCTCTCTTGGAACGGCGATGTTACTGCGACGTCGCGCGCCACCGGGAGAGGAGGGAAGGTGTTGATGGCGTCAGACCTCGGGTGCACTAGGATGTCAGCAGGCCGTTCATTCAGTCCAGGAAGTAAGAATGTAACCTCAAATTGGACGGGGACTCCTACTGCCTTGAATACCTGTTGCTCAAATACCTTCACCAAGGGATTGTGCCGGTTAGTCCATCGCAGACCATTTTTGCAAAAATCCGCTTCAATGTCACCTTGGCTGATCATGTGCCTGCCGCACTCCGCGCACGCAGCGGCACAGTGTCTTCAAACATGTAAACTTCCAGATGGCTGTGTAGCATCACTGTCCACATCTTATTATAGGTTCGACTGACCGCAGTCGGATGTGCGGTCGGAAAAGCTGCAACAGGCGTCTTTAAGTGTGCCTGGCGGCTGATCCTTCGTCGAATATCAGCTTCCGAACGCAACGCGGTGCTTGGAAACCTCTCCCACTAGCCATCTTTGCAGAATACCTTTGCTGCCGACTTGCAATACGCTCAATGCAAAATGCAGTGTGCATTATCGGGCTTGCTTACAAGACTGAACGCTGGTAGTGTTTCTGGGAGACCACCATGTCCGTCCGAGAAGCTTGGGTGAAGTCATCGGACAACCTCGAGGAGGTGGCTATCAACGTTCGAATAGCTTTGCGCACGGTGCTGCGCTGCGCAAGGGTTATCGGGGCATCTAACCTGTTTCGAGTCGATGATGCTGGGCGCATACGACACTAAATTCAGAGTTGCCACGGATGTGAATCCGTTGCCGCCGAGGCACAACGGAAGAGCCAATTAGTGGCACCCCGCCCTTGTCATCGGCACGTTGTTTGACCGCGAGTAATATTCCAACCGGTCTTGGTCACATCTCATTGCAAGGACGCTTGTTGCATTCGGCAGTGTAGCTTCATCACATGATGTAGCTTGCATGCCGAGGCATACACTTGGTGAATGTGAAACCGGATGCGAGCATCCCCAGTCCTGTCGATCAGCGACATCGTGTTTTAGCATCCTGCAATTTTCTCATTGAGAAAGTTTTCTATAAATGGAGGCGCCCCGATAAGTTCTCTGCTGGGAAGCGGTGCTGTGGCGATGATGTTTGGGTGGCAGTTCAACGCAGCCATAATGAAAGGGTTATCGCCAGGTTCTACCAGGCTAATCTAAGAGTGCTTTGTAGGGCTTACAGTAAACGTGTGCCAGGAACCTAACTGCGTGCTACACCTATCATACTTTTTGGGCTGTGGTACTGCAGTTAGGGTTATGCTGTGGGCCGACATTTCAGCGTAGAAATGGCCACGAATAAAACAGCTGACGTACTGCATCTGGGCAATACAGGGCAATGTTTACTGTGCTGTACAGTGCAGTGGTGTATTGCAGACACGTGGAAGTTTGAAATGCCAGTTTATATTCAGATTGTGAATCTTAAATGGCGAGAGACACAGATAGACACATTTACGGTTTGTCCAGTTTTCCATTTCTAAATTACGCAACAATGAATGCATACGTCTGGTTCCAGTCGCCCGCTTCCCTACGTGCCCGTGTCCTGTTACGCAACAAGCCTCTTTTTACGCTGACCAGCAATCGGATTCCTTTCTTTTGAATTGTTAGATGTGAGTGCAGTACTACCCGAAAAAACCTGCTTGGTGGACTCCTGCAAATGGCTTAAATCACTCTAGAAGAATCTTTGCAACTGTTCGAAAAAATTGTGATCCTGTAGCTCAAATACATTGATGAGATAAAATCATTGGTACAACGTGATGTCTGCCCTACTCTGCGATTAAATCGACTTGACACTGCAGCGCACATTGTCAGCGACCCAACAAGAGACTAAAGTCATTGCCGTAAACGTTGCCAGTTAATTTGTTGGAAAAAGAACATGCTCCTGCCGGCCAATGTAGTGTTCACAAGGCCAACTTGTCATCAAAGCAATCGAGGCCGAGATCCGCTGATGTCAGTTCGGCTAGACATCGTACAATAGACTTGACCCTTTGCATATAGGCGTTGACTTTTTTTGTATTCGAGTTTTTGGCTATGCCATTGATATTGGTATCGATCAAATCGAGTAGATCCGAGTTTTTCTAAATTTTCGAGCAAAAAAGGAGCCAGAGGTTTCCAATTCCTCCCAGAATGTCCAAGATTTACCGTCTGGGGCTTTTGCGTCAAGGTAGTAGGGATGTTGACCAGAGTGCTGGCCGTTGTGAACCCACACGACATGTCGTAAAGCGTGAGGAACAAGAGAGTCGTTGAAAAGGTCCACGTTGTAGGCTAGTGTGGAAAAGTAATGTTCTTCTGGTTCCAGAGAGGACGAGAAAGCCAGGAGCATCCTCCGTGCAGTGGAGCTAGACAGAATGTATTCAGCATATGAGCGATGCAGAATCATCCAGGCCTCGGCCGCGGTGAAAGTGAAGTTATGGGTCCTAGCGATGGGTTGATCTATGTAAGAATCCAGGACTTGGCTTGCCGAGTCGTTGAATGATAAAGAAGTGTCTGTAAATATTCTGTCAAAGCGGTAACCATGACTTTCATCCCACCATTCTCTACTAGAATAACTGAAGAAGCTGCGATTGCGAGCAAGAAAATCTTCCGAGGCCAATACGACACGTTGGTTGTGCACAGAAACGAGCGGATAGTCACTGCCGCTAACGTTGATGAAAAAGTCCCACTCATTCGACACATCCAAGGCAGCCTGAAGAGCACTGAGAATGTTGAGGACCATGCTGATGCCGCGATAAGTTACGACTTCTGATTCCATGATATGAACATTGGAGTCATACTTTGGGGTCTTTCGAAACAGGACTGCACGGGCATGAGTGCGTTGCCACTCTGGAATTTTCTTGTCGAAATGTACGATGTATACGTTTTTGGATGCCAAATCGACTTGAGCAAGCGAGGCAAAAGAGTTAGGGTGCTCGAGGAAATTTGGACAAAATAGGCGATGTTAGCCTCGTTTGGGTCCTGGGGTCGTGTCACATTGGGCCGTACGAGTGCCGCTGATGCGGAGCAAAGCAATGCGAGCAAGAATGGCAAAGACAGTGTGAAGGACGGCATGCAATGGAACTAGTTGAGAGGCTGTGAATGTTGAACATGGAAAGGTGTTGGTTGCTGAATCAAGAGTTGGGATAAATGGTTGGTGAGAATGAGTAGCGAGGTTAAGAGCCCCAAGTATTTTTTTTCGGTTGTCCATTCCATAGGTTTTGTGTGAGGGAAGCTATGATCGATGTTGAGACCGTTTCAAAATGGAGCTTATGAAAGACGTCCAGTAAGAAAGAAACAACTGCACCTTGCAGCTGTAAGCGTCGAAAACCAAACATAAGCTCTGCGGCTCATAAATATAGTGAAAAACCCCGGTAAAGTACAGTATACTGTACAGCACTGTACAGTATAGAAACCCTGGACCAAAAAAAATTGTTAGGCTTAGCATATGTAGACGCTATACCATTGGTAGCAAATGGTCGAAAGCAACGTGCAAGCTTCCTCTGTCTCAACGACACCCCAACCCAACGACCCAACACAGTACAGTACAGTACAGTACAGTTCACTATATCATATCACAACCAGACCATCCGTCCCAAAATCGCCTGCATCCAGCATGGCAAAGCTTGTAGATCGGACATATTTTTCGTGCATATAAATCCGACGCAAAACAGTGCCACCCGCCACGTGCTCAACAAACGATCCATCGCGTGCCCAAGTGCCCCTGCGCCCCCTCAAAACCCAATCCATCATGCGCCGCCCCCTTTCCCGTCCCATCACCCAGCTAACCTCCCTCCACCCCCTTCCCTTCCACCTCCCCTTCCACCGCGCCTGCACCACCTCCACACAATCCGAATCCACATCCCTCGCCTCTGAAAACAAACACCGTGCACACGCGTACCTCGAAACATACGGCAACAAACACAACACACACCCAACCGATGCTTCACCCCTTCATAACAATCCGCATCCATTCCAGAAACGTATCCCCCCTCTTACCGGCGCACCATTACCGCCTTTGCACACACTGGAGTCATTCCTAACCGACAATCTAGGCGGTGAGAATATCCAACGCATTGACGTTAAGAACAAGGCACCATTCGCCGATATGATGCTTGTCTGCACGGGGCGGTCAGAGAGGCATGTCGAGGCGATTGCGGGGGGGTTGAAACGGGAGATGAGGGAGTTGGGTGTCAGTGTAGGCGGTGAGGAGGTGGGAATTTGCGGGTAGGGGGTGGAGAGTGGTGGACTTGGGTGCGATTGTGGTGCATGTGATGACGGCGGAGGAGCGCTTGTTGTACGCGCTGGAGGATTTGTGGGCGGATAGGGGCGGGGGGTAAGTGTTGGTGTTTATGGTGTGGGTGGGTGGGGGGGAAGAGTGGTTTTCGAGGAGGTGGGACAGGTGGTGTGGAGTTTGCGCGGTCGGCGGTCGTAATATCGTTGATAGTTGATATCGTATAGTCCTATCAGCAGGTGCGATATCGGGGTGATTTGTCGCTCGCTTTTCGTGTGCACCATAGTGCAAGTCGGTTGAAAGAGTGGCTTTTTGCTTTTTGGCAATGCTTTTTGTTTCATACTTTTAATCCCAAATTGATGGGTGCCGGAAACTGTAAACGCGGGACGAAATTCTACCCGCAAACATTTGCTCTGGCGTGAGATCGCGTCACCAAAATATCTCTTCTTCACAACTTGGATTTAAAACTCGGCTTAATCTAAAACAAGTGCGCCATTTCGCTTGTTTCGATTCGAAACTGGCGCGGTTCCCTCACAACAACGGGTTTGGATCACTTGTCCACTTCTATCCCTTCCTCTAATAAATCTTGACGGAGCACCTTGTGGTGTCTGTTTAGTGTCCAGACATCAAGGGGCACCAACAACGCCACCACCAAGCGGAACCGCGCGACTTGCTGCTGCTTAACATACTCTACGGCCTTACAATCTACTCTGTTCAACACCAAACACAATAACAACGCCCCATACATACATGCACTTTGGCGCGTGATCCCTCCACACACCACCGCCTCTTTGTACAATCCCATCCAAATCCCCTCCCCATCCCGCTTTCGCCACACCCGCCAACGACATCCATATCCAGACCCCCGACAGCTTACAAATACATCACGCCTGCCCGTCTAACCTCCGCAAAAGCACTGGTCCTAACCAGGTTCAGCCTCACCATATTCCATAACCTTTGCACAAATGGGACAGAATTTCGTCCCACTTCTCGTCTCCCACGCTACAATACATTGCAGATGAAACGCATGACCGCAACTCGTCTCAATCTTCGGATTATCTTCCTCATAACTCTCGAGACATGTAGGACACACGTCCTCCTGTTCATCCTCCAACAAATTATACACGGCATTCGAATCGGGCACCAACGGCGGCGGCGGCGGCGCAATAGCAGCACCCTCACTAGCTACTGCACACTGCTTCAACTTATCTTCCAGTCCCACAGTGGATGGTGTTAGATTGGATGCTGGTGCCAGAGTGCGTTGACGGAGCACAGATGTGGAAGTTGAGGAGCGTGGCGGCGGACCTGTCGACGAAGGTGCTACACGGTGGTGCGGGGGAACGCGGCTGTAACGACCCGGTGGGGGGGAGGGGTCGGAAATGGAACCGAGACAATCTGTGACCGATGACCATGTCACACCCATCTTTACGTGCTTGTTCAAGTGTCTTGTGCTTGTTTGCTTGTTTGTTTGCTTGTTTGGTTGGTTTGTCGGAAGAGGGAAAGGGGATTGCGCTTGTTATCGGGTCATAGCCTTGGAGCAGGGGAGCAGAGGAACAGGGTGGGGGGGGTTGGAATGTAAGGGGGTGTGTAGGACGGGAAGCGGTTGGAAGGAGGGAGATAAAGTGGGGCGTAGTGCGAGCACGTACGTTGGTACCGTTGGCAAGAGAGCTGATAAGCGGTTTTTGCGAGCGAGGGTTTCGCGCTTGAAGGGTGGCGCGGGGGGGCGGGGATGTCGCAGTCCGTCAAGAGCAGAAATAAGCAAAAGTTATTCGAAAATTAACCTATTGTCCCGATTCATGCGCTCAGTTGGCTTTGAATTTTCATTGGCTAGTGTTCCTTGCACTTGACCAGATACTTGAGCGACACATGGGCATTTCTTTTTCCAGCTTATCGGTGGCATCGGTTTGATAAGGTAAACCGTCGTGTAAGCTTCTCTGCACTAGTTGGCGTTGCAGCTCTGCACGCAGCTCTGCACCGCCTACACCTCCCCCTGCCATCTCATCACCACCGCGGCATTAGCAACACTCCACCAAGCAAGAAACAAAGCCACACCAAATTCACGCCTCCCTCCACATCCTCCAACTCCCACGCGCCCCTTCCCCCTCCCTCATTCCCCCACACACACAGCCAAGTCATGAGTGTCACCCTCCACACTCCCCTCGGCTCCATCAAGCTACAGCTTTATTGCTCCAAACCCCACAATCCTGCGCGAATTTCCTCGCCCTCTGTGCCTCCTCCGCTTACAATGGCACACCATTTCATCGCGTGTCCCCCGACTTTATGGCCCAGACCGGCGATCCCACAGGCACCGGTCGCGTATCCCATGCCGCCTTTGCAAAGCGTCTCCCCGATCAAATCCACCCCTCGCTCACCTTTGCCCGCCCCGGCGTCGTCGCGTTTGCAAATAATGGCCGTCCGAGTCGCCGCGGCGTCGGTAGCCAGTTTTTCATCACCGTCGCACCGGCACCACATCTTGATGGCACTTGTACTATTGTGGGGTCTGTCATTTGGGGTTTGGATGTCGTGCAACGTATTTGCGCACTCCCGGCAGATGACGGTAGGCCAAAGGAGGACGTGTGTATAGATAGTGTTACTATTCATGCAAACCCGTTTGCGACTGGTGATGTCCCGTTTGCTATCCCATTTTTGCACAGTTCTTCCGCTGACAAAGAGCCGATACGATAGCATGGCATGCTGTCATGTCGCTTAGTTTCACTGCGTGTGGAGCAATTGGGGTCGTGCAATGCTACCTCTCGTCGCTGAATATTGGGGCCCTGCAGTGTCGCCGATCGAGGTCATTTGTCATGACGTGAAGTTTACAGCACTCCATTTCAATACTTTGCCGCACGACAGTGCCGTTTGAAAGGGATTTTTGCAATCAGCATCGAGCAATGTTGCGGAGGCGATTTGACTGGGTGGCATATTGGAATTACAAAGCTCATGCATTGTTTTGCGAGAGTGCGCAGGAAACAGTTTGCGCGAAAGATGGAGAAAGGGAGGGCTGTTCTACAAGATAGGAGGTGGAAATCTTGTCGTGTTGAGGCAAAGGTTCTGAGCCTCTCTGGACGTGACGCGTATACGGATTAGGGTTGAGTGGATTCGGAGGTGTTTTAGGGTAGTTGTCAAGGTTTTTCTGTGGTTCGAAGACCGAGGAAGGAGGCACAAAGGTTGGTAATTTTTCGTGGCAGTTGTGGATATAGATTTGTGCGAAATGCATGGTAATGGAGGGCTGCGGCGATGGAACTTGATGACTGTCTCAGTGATGACGTGGGTAATTGTGGTGCTGTGGATCTTGTTCACAAT
Source organism: Kappaphycus alvarezii (assembly GCA_002205965.3). NCBI lineage: Eukaryota > Rhodophyta > Florideophyceae > Gigartinales > Solieriaceae > Kappaphycus > Kappaphycus alvarezii. The sequence goes on from NADL03000775.1 coordinate 289,560, forward strand.
GGGGGGAATAGGTCCTCTGGAAAGCAATTATTCAACTGGCATCCGATACTAATGACGCTGGCTGTGATTGTACTGGTTCCGCAGGGCATCTTGATGTGGAAGGGCTTGAATGCGGTAGACTGTAAGGAGGAAAGCATGGAGTCGGAACGGAGAAGCATAAAGATTTGTCATGTGGTGCTAGTAATGATGGGGTTTGTAGTTGCGAATGCGGGGATTGGAGTGGCGTATGCAGCACATGTGCAGAGGGGGGTGGGGCACTTTTACTCATTGCATTCATGGCTCGGGCTGGTAACATTGTTAATGATGAAGTGCAATGTGATGGGAGGGTTGCTGCGATGGGGAGCTACAGGTTGGATTGGAGATGGATTCATATCACAGGGGCACGGGGTGGTAGGGAGGTTGGTTGCCGGGGTCGGTGTGTTGACAGCCGTGATCGGAATGGTTGAAATGCAAGTGGGGGCATGGCGCGATGGACGAGAGTTTGGCAAGGAGGGCATGATCACGGGAATAGTGGGGGCAGTAATAGTGTTGGCGGGGAGTGGGATTGGAGCAATGATTTGGGGATTGGGATCGGAACCAGGGAGCATTGTCAAGGGACAGGAGGTTGGTTGCCGAGGAAGAGATGGGGATGGGGGAACGGAGGTATGGGGGAACGGGGATTAGATTGGGCGAGGTAATGGCAATGAGGTTGTGGATTGTTGCAACGGAAACCTCAGTGACGGTGGTGCCAGTAGGAAAGGTAACTGCAAATGGGAATTCGGCACAGAAAGGTATAAAGCGAGGGGTTTATCATGCTGGCATCTTTGTGCTGCAACTGGAACTTGGCGCGTGTAGACAACCATTGCTGCATCTTTTCTTTTTCTTGAAAGTGACGTGATTCGAATGTAGGCTTGAAATAACCCGAGGAGAATGGGCCTATCCGGTGATTATCACGCTCACGAATGATGCAGATATTATTGCTGATACTTTGTGACTGGATTTTGGCAACGTGCGATTATAGTCGAGCTCCATTCTTTTCGCAAATAATGGCGGTGCGTGTTGAAAGTGCAAGCGGCTGTGTAACTAACAAATAGCGGCTTATTTGTGTGTTTACACAGTTGCTCCGCCGCGCTATTTCCGCGCTGCATAATGAAAGGCATGTCATGTGAAGCTTCCCTGTGCTGGTTCTGCACCTGTTGATGTAGTTACTTGATTCGCATGAGCTGGAAGCAACGTGACAAACTGCAGCGTACAACAAATTCTGCAAGGCAATGTTTGTAAAGAAACTCCATTTTATTCGTTTCCCTGGGGTGCGTGATTTCTCAGCAATTGAGGGTAGCATGTAAAATGCAATTCACCGGAGACAAATAAAGCAATGTCACTGCCAGTAAGGCACCAAGCTCATTTGCTGGTCTGTAGCAATCAAATGGTTTCGAGTAATGAATATGGGTCAAACCGAGAAAATCGCATTGAACCGACAACCTTGCAGAACCCTGCAAACAAACAGAGCAACTCTTCAACTATGAATAAACACTGAAACCCAAAATGCAGAGTACGGCATCGACAAAATCCGAATCGTGAGCCGTTGCAATAATAAGATCAGCCTGCAGGGAGAAGCTGATCGATTTTCTTGCCAGGCGTTTCGACTTGATTCCATTGCGCACCTCTCCATTAGGGTACAGTGTCCTAACCAGTCCGATCTTGTTCCGATACCTTACTGTCAATCCATATTGCCGTCGAGAAAACTGTAATGATAGCTTCTTATACAGTACATACGGTAGGTATCTTTATTGCAGTGTACACGATAGATACTCGATGAAGTAAAGTTTCATTCATTCTTTGGGCTTCTCGCAGTTTACGGCCATTTTTTGACGAGTGGTTTTTTTGGGAATGAGGCCAAATTTTAGAAATCAACAGATCTTTATTACAGTTTGTCAGTAAACACCCAATTAGCGGATATTTTCGTAATTACTGAGTCTCTCCGAAACTTGCGAAGATATTGTAATACGTTGTCGTTGCATCATGTTTGTACTTACTACGGCCGCCATCGCGGCCCGTATCGGAAGCTCTAAGGCGAAGGTATCCTCTCGGCTTTATCAAAAGCTCAGCTATGCCATTTGGTCCACGTGTACAGCTTCAGCGATTGGTCGTGGCCCGCAACATGCAGAAGTTTGCCTCCCGCTCCAAAGCTAGTCAATTTAGTGGCCCTTTTCAAGTATTGAAGAAAATTAATGAGTAAATAAGTACTGAAATACTACTGTATTTCTTGAAAGTCAATTTTTATTATTTTTAAATATTTTAATAATAAAAATGTAAAAACAAATCATTGCTCAAGTAACTACGCAGTTACTCAGTTTGAGTATCCTCATTTTGATCTGCGGCAAGAAAGCCTATACATAGTACCACCTCTAGAACGGTCCTGCACATCCATCCGTCTTGCACGTTTTGCCCTGTATTTTGCTTTCACTTGGGCACGCTTAAGGACCACATTCTCTCCAATTTTGTAGAGCCTTTTCTTCACCTTGTGGTAAAATGCCTGATCTGCAGCGCGGAAAGAAGCCCAACTCACATGAGAGTTTGTCAGTGCGAGATAAATCTTAATAATGCATAAGTAGATTCCCTCACCCCAACGGTACTTGCTCGACATGATGCTCCATAAACTGCATATGCGGCCAAAGCAGTTTCCAACAATTCTTCGATCAGAGGCAATGAGGCGATTACTCCTTTCATATTCCCTCGAAAAATAGCTGTTCTGATGTTTCTTTTTCGGATGTACCGTCCGTGTATACTCCATCTCCCCTGGTACCCTTTGTCGCACAACGCAAGCCAATGATTGGGATATTCCTGCGAGCCAATCCCTGCGTCAATTACACCAGTATCGTCTTCTGCTTTCCCCAAAGCATTTTCATGTCATTTGCTTATGCGGTGGTAAATTTTAATATCAGAAACTGATCCCGGAAAGCTGTTGCTGCATCCAGCTGCCATTTCAATAGGGACGACAGACACCTCAACTTTAAACCCATATAACTTATGTTTTCCGCTGAAATAACGACGTATTTCTTTGACATTCCCCGACGGCCGATTAGCCTGCTTAATCGTGGCGTCCGTTACATATCTTGCGCTCGGAAAGTTAGCAAAATATTTGCCTTCATCCAAAATCTTCCACATTGGTTTATCTTCAAGTAAAGATTCAACGCAATAGTCGTACATCTGCTCCGATATGTTGCGCATAAAGGACATCGTTAGACGTTCGAATGAAAAGTCCTTCACACTAAATATTATTGCCAGGAAATCTCATGCTCCGCCATTAAGAGACAGTCCTTTCCAGTGTGCTTCGAGCGCTTCCCTCTTCCTACGTTATGAAATTTTTTATACGTTCGGAAAACTTGTCTCAAATCATTTGGAAATTCCTGGCGTCAGAATTTGACATTTCGAAGATCGAGTCGAACATGGGACACTCGCTGTCGTTATCTTCATCAGAATCTTGGTTGTCTAGTTCTGAGTTGCAGTCATCGTGCTCTGCTGAACGTCCGGCTGCTCGCTCTGCAAGGAGGGCGATAGTTGCGTTTGCGTCTGTGGCGCTATTTGTAACCATTTTTTGTTTGCAGAGTGGGAACGGAGCGTATGGAAACAGGCCAGGTGTTGAGTTTGGGAGAGGTGTTTTGACTGGAAAAATCCCCTGCAGGAAGGGGATAGATCGACCAATTACGTAGTTACCGAGTCACTACGGAGAAGACTGAATCTGCAGGTCCTAAAATTGATAGTTTTGTATTTACTGAGATCGCGGACGTTTGCTGTGCAAATATGGGGTATATATCTTTTTGTAATATAGGCGGGCTTTGATTAACTGCTCAGTAAATACGAATTTACTCATATCATACCGTAATGGACTGCTTTGTCAGTAATTAAATTAATCAACTCTATGATTACTGAATAAATGTGAAAAAGGTCTAATGACGAAAGGTAAACCGTTGACCCTTTACTTTCCTCTCTTTATATTTGCTTCCTGGCTATTATACTGGTTTTGAAGATCAATTGTGGATTTGGCATTTGTTTTTCGGTGTACCAGGAAGTGCAAATGACATTATTTTTCTAAAGTCATCAACATTACAGACAAGATAGCAAACAGAAATTATCGTTTTCCTGCTTTGTATCAAATCGCCGGCAAAACGCGTACTATTCCGTATTGGACTAGGGGAAAGAATCTACCCCAAGTGACTATCCTTTGTTCAGACAGTATCACATCCTACTACGCGGGAGAAGAGACTGATGGCTGGATATCAAGAGGGCGCGAGGAAAGATGTTGAGCGGTAATTTGGAGTATTGCAAGCGAAATGGCATATAGTTGCTCGTCCGAACCGCTTCTGGTACAAAACATCTATGAAGACGATCATGGGATGCTGCGTCATCTTGTTCAACATGAGGTAGAGAAATGTTCTTTGAGCTCACAGGAAAACAGCAGTTTAACGGAATGCGCCTTTCATGGAACAGTACATGAAAATAGAAAGCCTATGTGGGCTGTAGACTCACATCCAAGTGAGGCAACTTCACCATATGGTTCAATTTCTGCGATGTGTGCTCTATCTCGTTTTATGCGCTTCGAATCGGAATACGTTAAGACGAGGCAGCTGAACATGGACCATCTATGGGCAAGAAGTGGTGAACAGTGGCTTTACTCGACGCGCGCTTCGCGCGTTACGTGCGCTTTCAATGGCTGTGGGCGAGGTCCGCTTGGTAGCGGCAGCGGCCTCGTTCCTCGGCCGGCCGCTTCCGCGGACATTGCCCTCGCCGCTCAAAGCGCGCGTCGAGTGAAGAATGCTTATTAAACTTTACTCTAATGATTGATCGTCATTGCTTTCTTCCTGCTGACGAGTTTCCGTGAATGCGCGGGAAAGCATAATGTTGAAGTGCTCCACAGATTGACTGCTGTAACACCCAGGAGGTGCATTCGCAAATAGTAATATCTCATAATGACGTTTAGTTGGTTTATTCTGCTTCCTCTGAACAGAAACACTCCCCGCAGCTAGGCTAATCCTCTTCGCCGTATCAGCTTTTTTCTGTTCGCTAGCTTTTGATATCTTTCGACCAACAGGGCGCATCTGACAGCCGAAAACCTCCCCTTCTAATGGATTGGTGAGCTTTGAAACTCCTTCAACAGACTTTGCCGCAGACAATTTGTTGCTAACGGACTTTCTAGGTACCTCTGCATCTCATGATTACGAAGAATGCGCTATGACCCTATGAAGCGAAATGACGTCCTACAGCCATCTTCTACTCCTGTCATTTCCAGGCCGTTGTAAAGAGCTGTTGTCATATTGATTATTTCACCAATAGATACACCCGTAGGATACATTCTCACCACTTGTATGTGGCAGGCTGCAAATACCATGCACCCTTTGTGCATAGTCTTCTATCTTTCTTGACTGATTCCATCGTTCTGATTTCTCTATTTGCCGGCTTGAACTTGTCGTTGTAAATATCTTGCACACTTTTAAAAACTTCGTTGCCCTTCTGCTCCGTGCCGACGATTGGATTCTCTGACACTTCAATCCAAGCTTTTTTAATCGCTTCATCTTCGCTAGGCGTGACGCTGGAGCCACGGCTTTTCGTTTTTTTGTCCTGAACAGGTGTGTTTGGTGGTGTTTCGGAATCGTTGCGCATTTTAGTTCTTGAGTTTGAGGTTACTTGATGGATACTGAGATGAAGGGGACGCTACCACATGGAAACGGCGCTATAAACTCTTGGTTTCTACTTGGTTCGTTTTGGTTTCATTTCCCGGGAAATGCTGACCAATTGCTATCGTGCACTTGGAAAGTATGATAGCCCAGAAGAAAGGGGCTATCCGAATAAAATGTGCTGTTTTACCACCCAATTTTTTCTTGGCTATGTTTTTTCCCTCTTTTGACAGTGGTGGGGCAGGGCAACCGTACAGAAAATGTAAAATTGTGTCTCTGTGAATTTTCCCTTTCACCGGTGGAGATGCTCATAGAACTCTTCGAAATTTTTATTCGCAACAAAATAACGGCACACCGCACCCGATTGCAGCTATCACGATGAGTCCAACTCCAGCAGAGATTACTCAGACAACAACAACTTCTCCTGATCCTTCCCTATTCTCCCTTTCTGGTGCTGCAATCTGACTTCGCTTGCTAGTTGAGGCTGCTATCGAACGTAGCACTACTCTAGAAGCCTACAATTCAGATAAAATCGACAACTCTGATGTAGAAAAGGGCTCATCTAGCCCTTTGTATGATAAGATCTACGAAGCAGGAGGGATTGAAGCCATCTTAAAGATGTGCAGCTTCAACCCAGAGGATTTAGAGTACCTCTTGAGCATGTTGGGAAATTCCATGGCAATGAATTACAATATGGGTCGGGGGAGTAAGAGTGACGTCTCCAGAAACATTGCTTTTTTCATAATGATGACAGTCCCGAAGAACGGCGGACGTTTGGATTTTTTGGCCTGATTATTCAGCAAAAAAGGTGTAACATTCGAGACTCTTATTAATCGTTTTGTGAAGATGACAAGTGGTATTTTATATAACTCCGCAGTTGTAGCGACTGTAACTCAGAGTACAATGAAGAAACTGAGAAATTATCGAGTGCCGTTTAGAACATTGATGTATTCAAAATATGCAACAGATGTTACGTTCCAGCAATAATATCGCCCTAGCAGTACTATGCAAGAGGGAAAGTCCTACTTTAGTGGTAAACACAAGCTTTATGGATTTAAGGTTGAAGTGTCAGTCTTTTCCAACTGTATAGCTGTCGAATGTACCAAGCACTACCCTGGATCAGTCTCGAGTCTGAAAATATTCCAGAAATTTGTGAATTCCACCGTTAATTGCTAATAAAATCAAGGAAGAACGTCTTTGGGAGGATGTTGGGGAGCTGTTGACTAAATATCCGCGTATGGGTGCTTTTTTACCCGCCGAAGGCTATCAGGGTAATAAAGAATTTAAACGCTCTATACTACGCAAGAAAATACCACAAAATGAATTTCATCACAGGGTGAACAAAGAAGAAATAAAAAAGTTGCGTCTGATCGTGTGATTGTTGAATTTTTCGTCAGTCATTTGTGTGGTTTGTAGGGATTAATGTCCCCAAAATGGAGGTGGGCTGAGGAAAGCTACGATCATTTCTTTTGCCACTGTATAGCTCCAAATAACAAGCACATCAGGATGCACTCATTAAGGGGTGGGAATTTAGATGTTCACCATCAGTTTCGGAAACGTCTCGTGGAAATTTGGGTGCATACTGCCCAGAAGCGAAGGTAGGTGCAGGATAATTATCGGTGTAAACGCCATGCTTGAATGGATGTGCAATTTTCCTGCTGTTTCTGGTGGAAACATCAGCAGTTCTGACATCCGACGGCAGCCTATTGATGAGATTTGATCAAAATGTTTTTTTGATCTGGAAGGAGAATAAGATTTTAAAATGTGCTAATTTTAAGGTTTTTTGAGTTGTTTATGTTTTGGTGAACCTCATATTTTTATTAAATGTTCTTGAGGGTTTTTTATTAATTCATTCGATTCAATTTAATTTTTGATAATTAGGATACTTGCAGATGGGTAAGTATATTTGGAAGATTTTTTGCAAGTTTTACGATTCGTTTCCGATTTACCTGGACTTCCCCGAATTAGTTACTAGCTGGGGCTGAGACCTATTGTGCGGATTTGGGATTCGAGATCCGCATAAGCATACTGTACTTCTGCGCCGTCTCAGACGCCGATTAGCCCTCACATGTCCCTCCTTGACACATTTTGGTCATTGTCGTAGAGCAAACCCACTGGTCCTGCGAGGGAATTAGGCAAATTGATAAAATTTTTGAACTCAAGTTCTTTTCTTATTTTTTATTTCATATTTTGGCGTTTTAAACATATCCCTTTCTGGGTTTTTTATCACTTCTCACCGCACTACAGCGACATACCACGGTGTGTATTTTCAGCCGCCAAGACCGTAACCGATATGGATGTGGACAGGCAAATAGAAAAGGAAAATCAGCACTCCTGGCAGCTTCCTCTGGAGAGCAGAAATTTAATTCAAGGCGGTGAGATTCGGGTCAGAAAAAAGCTAAGAACATTGACAGGGGTCATGAGAGGCCCCATGTCGTGTCAAATGGCAAAAAATCATAGACAACTACACATATAGTGATGAAACGCTCAAGCGCCGTTCTTTTTGTCTCGATTCATCTTCGGGTGACTTTCTTACGCTGTCATAGAAAGCTAATTTGGGTGCAAGCGCGACACGACCGTTAAAATTGCTACTCATCCTATTCTGAAAATTACCGCCTTATTTCGAATCCTGGCAGAAATTTGCTTTGACGCAGTAGAAGATATCCTATATATGTATAAGATGACGTCTGAAGAAGGTAAGCTGCAATTCTGCCACGCTCTTGTTGCGACGTTTGGTGAAATGTAACTCCAAGCACCAAATCAGAATTTTAAAGCATTTGGAGCGATAGGGCCTTCTTGGTTTGTTAGGAAGCATTGCTTGCTTTACATTAACTTTGAATAATTGTCCGACTGAGTTTAACAGAAAATACTTGGTCAGAGAGAAAAAGACCATAGAGAATTTAGAGGCTTTGATGGACAGATCTCTGGATCTGGCAGACTTTCCGGGTGTTTTACGGATTTATCAACGATATTAAAACTTTCGAGTGATCTCAGTTTTTTGAGAAAGCCGCCTTAATTCAGTAGCTGAAATCGTGCGAGTTCTTCATTAAACTCTTTTTAAAGAGTAAGCGTTACTTGTTTGCAGAAGTCATTTATTCCAAGTGGCTCCTTTTTGAGTTTATTATCTTAACGGTCTTCACCAAGAAGGAAAATATATACGCCAAAATGCAGGAAGCGATCAAGTAGGATATAAGTTGTGTATTTGGTGTGCTTCGGGTGAGTCGTAGCTTCTTCGCGCACGCGTCTTGCTTCATGATGGTCGAGACAATGTATTAGTTTCTTACTGCCTCGTTTTCTTCCAAAATGTGAGCGAGGTCAAGCTTTTGAAATATGACAAAGGAACAGTAAAATTAGAGATAGGGGTGGATACAGGGATCTTTGCGACTGTCAGTAAGTAAATGTGATCATGTACGGTGCCCATGTGCGTGTATTTACATTGAAGACAAAACAACTACTGGTTTCAGTTACAACGTTTTGCGAGATTCATTACTACTTGGAGAATAACTTGAAACACGAGCTTATAAAAAAACTCCTCATTACGCATGTGTGGAACAAAAAAGGCCATGTACAAGGTGTATAAAAATGTCTACTCTCCGTTCGATCCCCGCTTGCCCCTACATTGCAGGGGGAGAGCGTAATTTTTGGGTTTCAACCCCAATCTTTGACGTAACTTTCGGATGTACTTGTCTAGTTGCCCAATTTTTCTCCTCCATCGCTTCGAAGAGCAGCTTCTTACTCGGAACATCCTTCCGAACAACCTCTTTTATCTCTCTCCTCGCCTTTTGCAGAACCTAATTCTGCCTGATTGTGGATTAATTCCTAGAAAATCTGGTCTCGCCCCAGCAGGGCCATTCATGAAGACCATGATCTCGTTACGGCGCTCCAACTCCTTCAAGTTCTGCTTCTGGAGTTTTTTCGCGCTGCCTATTAGCTTCAACTCCTCCATCTTCGCGTTATGTTCAGTCGCCTTCTTCTTGGTTGCTTTAATTCATTTCGGCCTCCTTTTACAGGCAATTTTCCTCTACTTCACCTTTTCCCAGATCCTAACATGCTGCTGCCTTTCGAAGTTCCGATGGCGGACTGTACAAGACTTCCCTCTTTTTCGTTTGCACTATTGCTGCTTTTGCTGCTGTGCTTTTCGAATTCGTCCCGGATTTCGAAAGTCACAGAATCGCGAAGGATGTCCCAATACTCGTGAACGCAAAATTTTTTCCCGATGTTCTCGAGCGGGTGACCAAACTCCATTTTGTTGCATAGTGATATGAACAACCACAACTCGTCTTCGCGAAACACGCGGCTCTTTTTCAGGGGTTTCAAGTTGTTGAATCACATCGCCAAGCGCTTTTACTCCTTCAAGATCGCCTATGACTTCGTCAAGCTTGAAGAATGTGTGTCCAGTGTGCGCTCTTTTGGCTTGAAGCCATTGCAAGCGCTCTCTATCCAGATATTGATTTTTTTTCTCCTGCACTCTATATCGGATCTTTGTCCGCATAAAGATGAGTCTTGGGCAATTTACGTACACTGCGACCTTTGCTAAGAATAATGTGTAGAATCGGTGGTACTTGCAGATTGCTTAAAAACATTTTGAGCGATTAAAGTGATAGATAGGTGTTTTTGCGGATCTTTTGTGTACAATGGAAAGAAAGTAAGGACAATGCCGGGAAAGCTGTGGCTATAGAGGTAAGGCTTTATGATATACTGGTATTTCTGTGTTCGTGTTATTACTGCTTGAATCGCAAACATGAACTGCTTCCTTTTTTCCCACGAATGTCTCTTTGCGAGAAAATAGTTCAGTGTGCGTGCTTTGGTTATATTTTATCGGGTTAAATTTACCGAACATGACAAGGAAAATTTATTCCTGTGTAAAAAATTATTATAAATCTTCTGCTCGGTGGTATTTCAAGTGGAAATGGATCGAAAAAGGATTTTAAAAGCTTATCCCCTGACTGGTGACTGTGCCCTTACAAATAAAGTGAAATTAACATTTAGGGCTCACACCCTTGGCCTGTCTGTGCATCACTCCCATAATGTTTGCATCAAGATCCAAAAAGTCCTTGTCTCCCGGTGATGGAATTAATCACTCTTGTACTGAGCTTAAATCGCGATTGCTCGCAACAAAAAAGGTGAAAATCAATAAAGGCAATAGAGAAAACCATCTAAATTGACCAAAGACCCCTAATATATCAAAATGACTTCTTTTTTTGCAGATAAAATCAAGCAAGAATACGAAAACGAAATGCAAATAGATTTTGCAAAAACTAAGCTTCATTATCATCATGATTGTAAGTCCTCCCTGTTTTTTTCTATATTTCGTAGCTCCTCTTCCCTTTAAAATTGTCTTATAAATTTCTTAACTCCCCCTCGTATAACTTCCAGCAAAAAAATGCTTGCGTACGGCAAGTGATCCAGCATTTTGAACAGACCACTTGCCTCCAAATCAACTCCAAAGTCATTCTAGACTCCTTCCTCTTTTCTCATATTTCCTTTATTTGAACTGATTTGTGTGGCGGTAAGAATTTAGGGAGCAATATGTTGCCCATCCAAAAGTCTTTTGTCCTCATGAAGGCTCTTCAATTGGCGTTACTTATACGCAGGTAGATTATATTTCAAATACTCTTCTTTAAAACAAAAGGGTGGATCCAGATAAAGCTGTAATTTTCGAGAAAGTTGCAGAAGGTGTGGAGTCGAGTGACGCCAGTATACGTAATCTTTCTTGTTTTTACTCAGTTTTGTATCCCCCTACTAGTATTCCCTATGTATGGAAATTATGATAAATTAAATTCGTTAATGTTCCCAATTTGGGAACATAGTAGTCTCCATACTAGGTTGACATATGTGACTGGTTAACTGAATAAATATTCTACGTGCAAATACTTCAAGTGCCAATTATAAAAATCTGTTCCATGTATGGTGAGCTTTTTATTTGGAGGATGAGGTTCTTAATTAATTTCAGCTCAAATTAACATAATTTTCGTAAAAAATTTGATTTTTCTTTACCCCTTCGTTGTTAAAGCTCCTTCAATCTTCTTTAATAGACCATGAAGCCAGGAATTTTAAAATCGTATTGAGTAAAGGCACATTGAAATGTGGAAAAGGATCCATTTACATCTCCACGTAACCTAACCTACTGTCCAGTTTTCCATCGTATGTATCCAGAATATTTAATTTTGCTTCTCCACTTTAGTACGTTCCTGTATTTTTCTATTTGATTTGAGTACTCTATGAGAGGCAAAATACAAGTTTTAATCAATTAGTACCTAAGATAAATTTAAGAGACATTATTTATTATTGGTTTTTATTTGGCTGTTATACTATGATCTGGTCATTTCGTCGTAGTCAAAAATCTTTTTTATTTGAGATATATGTAGGGAAGAGAGAATTAATGGATATTGAAACGTATTTTACGAAACTCTTTGTAGATATTGAGCTCGAAATGGATTTATAGTCCCAGGATTCAAAGTTTCAGTAGTTTTAGGCACCTGACATGAGTTTGGTATTCTAATTCAGATATTGCACCCCGATAAAAAATTGGTCATCCAAAAATTAAAATGTTGCTTAAGTTGCAATATGAATCGCCTCATACCACAGTGAGGATAGAATAAGACAAGAAAGGAGCAAAAAGCTTTTACAGCTTCCTTAGCTTAGTACGCGATTTGTGAGACAAAGTTGCTTTTCCGGGGCTTTTCGAGGACCCTACAAGAGTTGTAAGTATCCTTTTTTAGGAAAAAATTTATGAAATCTTTATCCAACCATAATAAAAGGACTAGAGGACCGTCTGTGTAATTTTTTTAAAAAAAGAGAGACATTTTGACATTGTAAAAGCCAGTTCAAGCTTTTCATTTTGGATCGAATTGCTTCGATAAATGTTTTCAAAAAACGTTTTGAGTACGACCCTTATATTGTCCTTAGCGCCAGCATCTGTTACAGGTAGTACTCAACAAAAGCAACTGCAAAAATCAATATAGAGCTCAATTGGAAGCATGGTTTCTCTCTTGTGCGATGCCTTCAGAGATGAGACTCTGTTCTTCACCAGCTTATCAGAGGGAAAGTCATCCGGCAGTGAACTCTCTAACGTAAACTGTCTTTGGAGCACAATGACTGTATCCGCTGGAGTTATTGTAAATATCGACTCGGAAACAATGCGATCTGTTGCATCTTGATAAACATGTATCATGTCATGACGGCGATCGACTGACGCCGAAGTCCCCTTCTTTTGACTACTGAATATAACCTGAATATATTTCTGTATATCGCTCTCATATTTCATATCAAAGAGATCTCCAATTATCTGTAAAAGCTTCTTTCTCATAGACGACGCACCCATCTTGTGAGCTTCGTCCTGGAACCCCGATCGAAATATAACTGTAGTAAATCAGCATGCTGTTCCATATATGTATTTGTTTATGTTTTTTTTGCATCCACTCTAGCCCATACTTTCGATATAGGCTCTAGATCAGCATGTGATATGTCAACCTCGCAAAGATCTTCATCGACTCGAGCAAAAGTGACATGAACTTCTTCGCTTTGTAACAGCTCGTAAGCCCTAGCAATACAATAGCCAGTAATATCTTTTGGTGTCTTGATCTTATCTCACTTACAGTGTTTCTTATACTGGAGAAGCCTTCTAATAACGTTCCTAAACTTACGAGAAAATCATTCAGATTGCACACAGTACAGCAAGTAAGAAATATGTTTAAACAGAACCTCTAGCCGTAGCTTTTAACGCAATAATGAGGTCCTCGGTGATCCATATAAAAACAAGATTCTTGTAAAGAACGCCTATTCGATTGTCATAGTGGTTAGAACAGTCGGCTGGATATACCAACTTACACACACTCATTACAATCTTGCTCATCGAGGCGTCACATCGTGCTAAATCCCGCGGGCTCACTTCTCTAACGAGATTTTTTTCTCCGAGAAACAGGGAGACTATGGTAAAGATTCTCAAGCGCAACAGATTTCAGAAATGCTGTAAGTGACCCCTTAGATTTGGTGGGTACATCGAACTGAGCTTCGTCGCATTCAGTCATTTACCGTTTTCGTATTGTGCAAGAAAGAATTGGGTGAGTTCTTTCTTTCATTGTATTTTACAGCAATCGGAAGTGTTTGGTATTGTTATCTGGTGTAAGGTCAAGGAGATAGAATGGTTTGTGGGCTTCTGAACAAAGTGCGGGGTGAGCAGCCCCGCAAAAACAAAGACCATTTTGTATGTGCTGCTTATTGTGTAGATAATATTTACTTCTATGCGTAACTGTCTCGAGTATGAGGGTTGGTACGAGCTCAAAGTGATAGTTTTGTGAAACTCGAAAAGGTAGATCTAAAAACCCGTTATATTTTAGGAATGCAGCTTTTGAGGGCTTACCCCTGACACAGGTGCATTACGGGGGAACATCTCCTTTCTCTGCAATCAACTAACTTTGTAACAGAAAGATTCTATTTCTGCGGTCTGAGAGCTTTCCGATGATACTACCCATATGACTTGTTTAGGTCTTACTGCTTAGATTTTAAAAGTTTCACCTTCCTCAAGGAAATTGCCTCTTGACCCGCAAATCGCGTGCTAAAATTTTCAAAGTTTAGCTAAACACATTCAAACATGAATATATCAACGAAAATAATAACTTTCAGGTATCTAAATACTGCAAAAGGGTGATTCATTTATTGGGATATATGGACCTGCTAGAACAAATTTGAAATTGTAAATCTGAATTTAATATTAAACAAATGTAGCGATGGTCCAAGCAATGCGAAAACTAATGCTGTCGAATGAAAGCACCAGTAACAGTTTATCATAACGTCGATCTAACTACTCAATGAGTAAAGGGATTTAATTGTTAATATTCACATGATTTTTTAAAATCATTCAAAATTACCAAAGAACTGTCAAAAAAAATGTTAACAAATATAGAGACATGTTTTTGTATAGTAGTTTTTAAAAAAATAGAGCATTTTAACTCGACACAGAGTAAGCATTGTGTCTGGTTACTAAGTCCAAAAATATTAATACCTTCCATTAGTATTCTAAAGGTTGAAACCATTCGGATGAAACTTATTCGAGGCCAAGAAAAAATAAGTTCTTTTCAAATTAGCTTTTTAATTATTTTTTTTTCAAAAGGCACAGAAAATCTGAAATTTTAGAGGCTTCTATTGATGGGGCACCATTAAATGATCCTTATGATATTTTGTTATCAATTTTGAAAAATTTCTTCATACGAGTTCTTAAATGACATCAAAATTTTTGTTTCTATATTAGACTACACCCTTTACCTTCTCTATAAAAAATTAAAAATGAGAGTTACTCCTAATGAATTGCTTCAGAAAGTATCTGCTAATTTGGAAAAATGTCTGGAAAGCATATATTTACACAATTTATATCATAGAATCTATTCGTGTATCTATTATCAAACAAATGACAATAAAAGTCAGTCTTGTGAAACTTTTCTTGGGGCTAATGCTGAGTAAAATATTTCCGCTTATCCAGTTAAAAAAAAAGAATTTTTAAGCTGTGATAGATTAATATATCTAGATAAAGTCCTGAAAAGATGAAGTTTTAAAATATTACACACATTTTACGATAAAGTCTCCATAACTTGTATTATTTTTTTATTTTAAGAAAATTCCAGTTTATAGTTAGTGAAATAAAATATTCTGTAATTCAAGAGAATGTTTTGCACTACAAAAATTGCAACCTATTTTTCATTCAAATCATTGACCTATGACCTTTTTTTCGTTTTAGCTCCGGAAACAACTCCAAGATCGATAAATATTCTATTTCCCCCTTTTTCACAGTTACATAGTCCGTAAAAGGTTCATTCTTTCATAATTAAGGCTCTTAATATAAGTATAATCACTTTTATTACTTAAGATGGACAGTTCCGGTACCATTGTTAATCTAGGAAACCAGACAAAAATTCATCTTCAAGATTTAGAATAATAATTATTTCAGCATCAAAAATCATTGCAAGCCTCATTGACTGAAAAGTCAGTGGCGATGTGAAACTTTATTTGGTCTCTATATACTCAGTTAAAAATAATAAATGGAACAACAGAAAATTTTACTACATAGTACGGTTTGGAATAAAAGTAATTCTTTATTTCTCAATAATTCTGTTCCTTTCAGTAGGTATGACTTAATTTAATGATTGAATCCCGAACTGTATTTTGTAAAAATAACAAGAACACGACTAAATATTTACTCAATTCAAGACAATTATCCAAATTAAAGTATGCACTAATTGTATTATGCATTTCATATTACAGAATGAATCTCTCAAAATTTCAAGAGATCAGAGGTGAAAGGGAGATTTGCAAACAAACCGGGGCGGCAAAGCGGAAGAAAACGCTGAAAAATCAATTCGGAAGTCTATTTATTGCTGCTGATGGTACGGAAGTTGTTATAATTGCGAATAAGTTTCCTCTATTTGGTTTACTACGGACACTAAAATGAATCAGATTAGCAAATTTTCGCTGCAAATTTACAGTAGGATAGCCTGGAATCTATTTACATCCTTAAATTTGTAGGATTTCCGCGCCAGAATGAGAGAATTGAACCAGGAATGCAGGTGAGTATTTGATAGAAAGAATATGGTGGAAGAATCGTTACTGGGTTTTGTGAGAAAATAATTCATTTCTATGCTAGATATCTCATTCTCGCACAGGAAGCTTCTCAAGGGAACCAACAAAGGCTGCGTTAGCCAACTATGCGTAGTGAAGCAAGGAAAAAAGCTCATAATGTAACAATGTGCCTCAAAGAGAAGGAAAATTACTGGGGATTTCTGTGAATGTTGGCAAGAACTTTCTGGTGAGTGCCTAAAGATAGCTAGATAATTTTATCTCTCACCAACTAAGAAAGTGAAGCTTTTTCTTCGCACATTCTACAGTAATTAATCTATATTATGTACTGATGCGGTAGATGGCTATTCGGATACGTTAATAAAGCTCTACCACTCTTGAAGTTCAGGTCGAAAATGCCCTCAATTCCTTGGAAGCGAGCAAATTTGTCGCAGAGGTGATAAATCAAACAATTGCTCTGGAGCGCTTTCATATGCCATTTCGAATAATTTACAGGCAGGCTCTAGCTACCAGTATTAATGATGCCCGAAAAGTATAATTACTCTCCTCGGTACTTTCAAGATACGGTGGGGAAAAAATAACCCACAGAATGAAAACATATCACCCAAAATTTCAAAGTTTAAAAGCTTAATTGCAGTATTGAAAGAGGCTTACATTTTTGAGATGAGGAACAAAGCATTATTCACTGGTTAATAATATCGCTTAAGATATGGACCGATGCTTCAGAATTAGATACACGTAAAAAAGATTGCTATCGACGTAAATCATCTTTTGTAAATATCTTTGCACCTAAAAGTCCCGCAAAGGAAGAAAATTGAATAAAACAATAACTTTGATCATATCGCTTTCACAAAGTTCTTGAACCGTGATGTACCCTCAAGTGTGTTAAAATACTGTCCAACCCTATTGAAGAAGCCTATTGTAGCCTCTAAAACATCTCATGCTTCTTAGAGAACAAAAAAAAGTAGGAAAATCTTAATCAATATTTTATTAATCGCAGTCTAAATTTAACTGGACACAGACGCATAGACCGACACAAGAAATAAATCCCAAAAATTTGGAAATATAAAACTCCTTTCAAAGCCCTCTGTCGAATATAATTATTCACACCTACTATATCTTATAACCTACAATGGGGGATATTTTTCTGTATTGAGCGATCTTCCTAAGCATTTTGACACCGCTGAAGGTCAAATGATGGACAACACACATGATTTTAAGTTATTTGAAACTAAAATTAAAAATGAAATACCGTGTTCATATATTAGGATGCGAGGTCTAAATCCTTTTTCTTCAAATATAGTGAGCAAGACTCTTTCAAGAAGGGTTTTCTGATATCAGAGCATAGAAATTCGTTTTTGTTAAAATTTAATTTGCGTTAACTTCAAAAACAGAAGAATTGAGACTTGTCGCTTTTCTCTCTGTGGTTAGCCTTTAAAACCGTTCGCACCCTTGCGATGAGTTTATCTTCAAGATTGACTTTAAGGTTGTCGACATAGATGTAATTCTTTTATTTGAGCAAAATTTCTCGAAACCATTAAATCATGAAAAGGCTTATCGATAAAGATAGTAGCAGGAAGTTCCAATTGGAATGAAACACTGCTCATCTATACTTTGTTCCAGATACTTTTTTGTTGCTAAAATATAGAGAAATATGTCGATTTTTTCTCTACTTTTCCATGTCGAGTGGTAGCAGATACAATATGCCCATCTTTGATATTGAATGCGTTCCCAACAAAAAAAAAGTTAGAAGTAGGATACTCATCCAGTCAAATCCGAAGAAGATTCAATATTCTTCAAACATTGGCAAAAATCTAAGCATCTTCAGTATAACCCTCCCGTAGACTTATATCGTGTTCAATAACATGTTTTTCATTGAACGATTTACTTTGAATACTTTCAATTTTGATCAATAGCTGTCGAAAATTGCGATATCTTACATGATACTGATCCAAACGATGAAGAAAGAAAAATGGCTGCGTGTTCCCATTCTTTCCTTGTACCACCCCTATCCCTTCTGTTCGCAAGAGCGCAGCTCATCGTAGCGTAGTCAGCCTAAACTCAGCAACAAAGCGCTTTGATTTCGAAAGAGTACGAGAATTTCAACTGTTTCATACTGATCATCTCTGTCATGAAAGCCTCGAACTATGGCGTGGTGTCTGTCATACAACCGCTGACGCTGAAATCATTTGATCAAATACATTTGATCAAATTCGAAGCTACTTACTTTACGTACAACCCGAAAGTACACGATGTCAACAAGGACCGTGAAGACAACTCCAAACTTCCTATTGCATCTATCAAAGACTGCATGTAGTCGACCACACTGCATGCTCTTTGCCTCATTAGAGAAATCGGAGAACCCTCTACTGTAGAGGAAGCTACCTTGGATATGGCTATAGAATGGTTTGAAAAGGCTTCTACTTCGACCCCAAAGGACCTCTCTGAGCATAATGACGCATCTTTATGAATTATTACGGTCAAACCCAACAGGAAGGACCCCAGGGGTTGTGTAGCAAACTTTTTCAATCAATTCCTAACTTCCCTAGATCATAACAATAAGTCAGAGGTTCTCAAAGACAGTGATATGGCTTAGAAGTTTTTGGATCGCCTAGTAAGCAAGTTTCAACCGAAACTTTTGCCAGAGGGGATTAAGATACTGCGGCGTGGTTTAAATAGGAGTTAATTGGCTGACATCTAGCTGTTCAAAGACGAAGTGGCAAAAATCGCGTTGGAAATATCTCTGACGGATGTGGCTTTATCTCGAGTTAATCCGCATACTTCTGAGCAACTACGTGAAAGATCAAGCAAGCATCACTCCTTTGTGAAGACGTCTACTTCTGCGTTGAGCAAAAAATAAGAGTCTGTGAAAAATATTCGACGCTCTGGAAAACGTAAGGACACGGATTGGTCTGAACCTTGTCTGAACGACGAATTCGATGAAGTGCAATTTCTGAAGGACTGTCCGAACACATCACATGAACGAACGAAGGAATCATTTGAGCAATATTTCGGTAAAAAAGAAGCAAGAGGAGCTAAAATCTGAATTAACTGTGCACTACCAAGGCTCTGATGCGTGGTAGTAATTCCGGTCGTTTCCGAGTTGCGTTGGTGAAAATAGTGTTCGAAGTTTCATTTACAGATTTGGGAGTAGATTTTAGCGACATAGCTGAGAAGGTTAACAATAAGCTGCCCAGTGCAGTACCCGATCTCTCGGTGAAGAACTTAGAGAATCCATTACCACTTGCTGGTGCTTTCAAGTCGGAAGGCGACCGAAATATTTACACCTCTCGCTACTTTTCACTCACTGCTACCATCTTTCTACCCGGCTCAAAACTCCATGTCAGTGTAAGTGTTGTGAAATTCTTTGTATTCGAGCAACCAATGGACGAAATTACCCTCGGTTGACCTTTCCGTAACTTAATTGGTTATAACCTCAGCGAAAATCTATTTCGTGCCAGTAGCGAGCTACATGACAAGTACATGGACGAAATGGACAAAGAACGTGTGAATCTCGGCATTACAAAGTATCGACGTTTGTCTTACATAAGACCCGATTGATTTGCTCGAATGTCTAGCGGTCGGTGTTGGCAAAGACAGCACGCAGTCTATCGAAAAGTCATCTGCTTATGGCTGATGCCCGAGGTCAAAGTATATAGTGAAACTGTATGGAGAAGACTATTACAATGCTCGAGAGGTATGGATAATTTTTCGTATTAAACTGGGAGCAGATCCACCTGTCGACGTTCCGCCCCAGAGAATCACTCCTTTCGAGAATCAAAGGCCTTGCAGATGGCCACAGAGTCTCTTTGTTCCTCAGCAGAGAGATTTTATTGCGCAGACTATCCGCGAACCGATGGCAGTAGGATCCACATATATGAACCCATACAGTTTCGCCTTCACTTGTTGTACATCAACCTCGTTGTACCAATCTACGGTTCACCATTCCCCTTTGCGGCCCCAATGCGCTTACTGCGCCAATATAGTGCGCCACAACACATCTGGAATCGAAGTTGCAGGACATCACGGGAAGCACGTGCTTTGCTAATATCGACTTGGATCACAGCTATTGGCAAGTTCCACTTTCGGTAGAATCACAATAAATGATTTCAATCAAGACTCCAATTGGATTTTACTCCTCCAAATTGAACTTGCAACTCGGTAGTGAAACTAGTAATAAGTTCCAGGCTGTGCTGACCGATACGTTTCAGGGAAGAGTATAGAATATGCTGCAGAGAATTGACGATTTCTTGTTCTACTCCAAGGACGAGCAGGAGCTGCTTAAAAATCTTAAGGCCATTTATGGCGTATGTGAAGAAATTGGACTAAAGATTCATGCAGAGAAGGCTACTCTATTCGCACGTCAGGCATAATTCTATGGACACACAATCTGTGCTGATGAAGTCCAATATCATCCGCGTCATTACGAGGCTTTAGTTGATACAAGAAATCCTATCATGGCCTGCAAGCTTCATCAGTTCTTTTGCACCATTAACTGGATGCGAGATGCGATTTCATCGTACTCCGAGCGCATCGCTCATCTACATCAACTACTCGAAAGCTGCTACTCGAAGGTTGGAAAGAGAACCGAACATGGCCTGCGCAACCACTCTATTACCAACGCATGGGGCGCTGAACACTATGTAGCTTTCGCTGAAATCAAACGCCAACTGAGCGCTACCATCATACTTACGCATCCTTAGCAGAACCACCATAAGTGCCTTTTTACGGACGCATCCGATTCACATCGGGTGGATATTATCACTTAACTGTCAATCGAAGAGCGATGCTAGCTCACTGAAGAGCAGCAGAATGAACCTTTATGGTCCCTCTCTGGCTCGTTCTCAGGATCAGCCGTCAATTAGTCCGTACCCGAAAATGGAGGTTTTGCAGTAGTAGAGTACATGTACTGTTTGGATTATTTGGTAGCCGGCCATGAAGTGAACATCTTCACCGATCACCCCAACCTTGTATACCTGTACGATCTTTACGATAGAAACCCAGGCATTGTTGGAAAGAAAGCAAGCAAGTTGATGCGCTGGGCCATCAAACTCATTTTGTTTCGTTATTTCATAGTGCACCTGCCCGGAGACCATAATGTATGAGCTGAAATGCTGACTCGCTGGGCTTTCGATCCAAGGCGGAAAGTAAGGGCAGTCAGTGTTCTACGTGTTAAAAATCTCATGTTGGCACCAGTTAATCCTGGCACAGACACCAAGTTGGACTGGCCTGATCTCAACGACATCAAGCAAGCATATTCATCGAGTATGGAAGTGCCGCCGAAAGGGTTCAAAAAGTCATAAGGCGTAATAAGAAGCGAAAGTATATTCTGTGACTCCCATTGGACTGCAAACTTCTCAAACTGCAGATATTTATCACAGCACACGCCGGACCTGGCGGGCATAGGAGTTCTAATTTCACCATGGCAACCACAAAGGCTTTTTTCCACTGGAAGGAAATGGAGGAAGATCTCAAGTAGGGATGAACCCTGTCGGATATCTGCTTGTAGCAGTCCTAATCATATTAAGTAAGAGCACCCGGTCTGTCAACCAAAACAGAATCATCCCAATGAAATAGAGGTTTGAAACCTTCCACGAATTATGTTGAAAATTTCCGGTAGAGACCGGAGAGTAAATCCTGCTAGCCAGGGACTATCCGGTCCGGGTATGTTTTTAAAGTAAAACTGTCGCAGTACGTCCAAAACTTGAAGGAAATAAAACTGCGTCCGAAAAAAATCTCATTGCTGCTGACGGTATCTAGTGCAGCTGTCCAAATGAGTCCGAAGGGTCCGTTCGGTTCCATAAATGTGTCCTAAACACTCTAATTCAAACCCTTGGAGTACCATCCCGTCGTCTTCGAAGCAAGAAACCTGATCCTCGATCTGCTTGCCCAACCAGCCCACACTCTTGTGCACCCTCTTACCTCTGTCATAAACCCCTTACCCCGCCCCCAGAGTCCTATGATGTCCCTCTGTCCTCCCCCGTTCAACTCTATTTTTTGAAACTAGCAGCACGCCTCCCGCAGGACTTCGCAAAAAGCGCCGAAAGTTGCAAGAATAGGTCTTTCGCTGCAAAGGTCGCTGCCATTCCCTGCGAGCATCCGCCTGGACCTTTGAACATACCGTTTATATTTGCTCCCCTGGCCTTTGCTTCCATTGAACACTGTCCTGCCTCACAAATGACGCCATACTTGTGCACTGTGCTTCACGACCTACTTGGTCGGCATTAATGCCGATAGCGTCTGCGCACATTTTTTTACGCTTTCAGCTGCGCAGAGGTCACCATAAGTGCGCTTCTTTTGTCTGTTGGAGCCGTGGAAGACGGCCGCGCCAGGTTGGGCACGGCTACGGTATGAGCAGGAGTCTGCGCTAACAATTGTCACATCGATCCCTGGGGGATGGGGGCCGAAGGCGGCGTCGTCAATGTATACATTTACGGTGCGCCATTCAGCAAGATCATGGTGAAGATCTGCGGGAAACGTATTCTCGCGTTGGATGTTCAGCGAAATGGTAGTGTTTCAGAAGACGTTGAATGTGAGGTCGTAGAAGCCGTTGTAACGTCTGACGGCTCCAATTCTGCCAACATGGACGAACAATTGGTTTCCGCTTGCGCCAAGGGTTATTTTTTTATGCAGGCCCCGCGTGCGCAGACTGGGTCGCGCAGCGATCCGGAAAACAAATAATTTCAATAGCGAACTTCGATCCCGGTACTCTTTTTATCTGTAGCGGCGCGATAGTCTGAGAAGGTTCCAGGGAGCTGGACAAATGGATCGGTTTCGGATAGGGCCCGAAAGCCTTCTAACCGCGCTGAGTGTGCTGATAAGGTATCCTCAGACAAATTGAGTGCACGAATTGTTGCGTTGTAGATGTTTGTGAGGATGTAGAGCTGCAGGTGGGCGGGGGTTTTAATCAACGCTTATTCGTGCTGCTCGTAAAAGCAAAGTACCAAACATTTCTGCCATTGCTGTGTGGCTGTCTGTCAAGAAAAACCCTTGGGACACAAATCTGCAGCGTGTTCTCGTCGATTTTCTGTGGATGCGCGGCACAGGGCACATTTCAGCAGGGCAGAATCATCTAACACGCGACAGCCGAGGTGAAGATGTGTCGTAAGCGACCAGAAATCAGTTGCAGTTCTGGAAACCACAGTAAGGGTGCGCTGCGAGATAGACTGAAGGTATTTATGGGAGCACATGACGGTGGAATCTTCGCTGAATGGACTGCAGATGATTTGGAGCCAGGCCGAAAGTGCTTCAAAGATACTGTAACGGACTGTTGACAGTGTACCGTAGACAATAAAAGGCACGAAACTGGACAATACACTGTTAAAGCCGCAGCAGTGATGCTTAAATCACCACAAATGTTTCCATCTTTGCAGAATTCATTGCAACACAACATCCCACTGGTGCAGATACCAATAGCAGCTATTTCCATGGAACCGCTACGAACGCCAGGGATGGGTGTAGGAGCTTAGAGTGACATCCAAAAAAGAAACGCACTTTGGGGTCTCAACAAGTGGCACAATTTCAAGGGTCGGCAGTAGTGCAGTAGCGGGTGAGCTATTGGGCAGTATAGTGAAGGCAGACGATACAGGCTACGAGTTGGTGCCTGAGAATTCCATGAACCTTCACATGAAGTTGCAGTTTTCACAAAACGAATCGTTCCTTTTTCGATGCCACACGTTCCTAAAATGCATTCTGGATGGCTTTTACGCGTATACATACTGAATGTCCATTGCTCCAAGGGCGCAGGAAAGCAAAGGTTTGGCACTGAGCTGGGCACCAACACTCTAAGGAATCACCAAAAGAAACACCAAACCACTAACGCATACCAGGACGGGAAAGTGGAAAAAACCGGAAATACACACAAACTGAAAATTAGTGAAGCTGCCGTTCAGGTGAAATTGATATATCAAATAATTTCTTATATACAACGTTAGGAATGAGAAAATTGTAAAAGTCGATCTATAAGGGAGGACGTTCAGTGCCGTAAGGTATGATTGTAGACATCTATGACTTGCTACTGTCACACACGATTTTGAAACAAGGGGTATTTCGTTTTGCTGAAAAAATTATCAGATAATGTAAGGAGCCGCATCTAGAAAAAGTGCTTCAAATTGGTAGAGGTGTAACTAGCGACGGCTTGAAACAATGAATCACTAGAAAGGGGTTCTATGCTGTCACTGGTCACTACTTTAAGCTAGATGCACTCAATTGCTCACAAGAAAGTAAGAAATAACTATGTTTAGTAAGGTTCTTTTTTCTCAAGGAGGTTAATACCACAGAAAAAGCTGAGATTCTGAGAGCATTGTTCAGTGATACTTTGTCCGAATACTTTGGTGTAGATACGGACCAATTCATGAAAAAAATTTCCCTTGTGACAGACTGTGGCGCAATAATGCCCAGAACAGTCGGAGCTTCAGCGTCGGGCAGAACTGTGCCATTTTCTGAGAAGTGTTTCATATATATTGCACACAGACTTAATACTTCCATGAAGCATTTCATAGAGAGAAAAACGGAAAGAGAAAGATCATTCTTCAAATACTTCACTGCTTTGAAGAAAGACATACGCAATGTGTGTCAAAACTTTAGACGGATTGGCTTCTCAAACAATGTTTCAATAACGTAAAGGAGCTTAATGATCAGCCTTGCCACCTTGGCGCTCGAAAACATCCATACAGCACTGATACATGCCGCGTACCACGTTGTAAAGGTATCTTTCATCGCGTTGCTCCCGCTCCTTCAAGATAGGAGCCTTCAGATCCCTTACGTTCTAACACTACCTCAAAAAACAATAAACGGCCCGCGCAAGTACCCATCACACATTCTCTATTAGTTTGATGTCAGTGCTTGTAGTCGGTCACTTCATCACATTCATATTCTTGCTCATAAACCAACTTCTCGACAGGGATGATGTGTGTATACAGGCGTTTTCCTGCTAAAATATAAACACACATATGTTTTTTTCGTTCACAAATAAAAGAAATAATTCCTCCAGAGCTTCCACATACTTCTCCGAGTTATTCTTGCCACTCAAAATGCAAAGAACAGGAACTCCCTTCTCAGAGAACGAACGCGCCCCAAACCATGAACGATACCCCCACTTTTTCTTCGCGAAAGAATGATTTCCTCCTACCGTAAATCGTTCCAGTAGTACTGCAACAGATCAGGGCCGCCTAGACTGATTTTTTCCATCCGAGAAGGTAACGAAACCCCACTGGACTATGTTCCAGCTCGTTTTCTCGCGAGCCCAAGAAGTTCTCTCTGCAAAAAGACATGGCTTCATAGCAGGAGTCTTTTCCAATTTCTATTATTTTAAAAAAAACTGGTCTGGGAAAGGAGCCGCTAAGTTTTTGTCTTGCTGGCAGGGGTTTCAGCTCTGTTCCCATCTTTTCTGTCGATTTTTGGCCTTTGGATATATCCTGACGGAGATGGCGGAGGTCTTGTGGTGACAGTTTGGAGAATAATCTCCCTTATATTTTTCGTTTTTGCTTTCGGGGTGAAAACGTGTGGGCAGCTTTTTCCGATCGTTTGATGCGTTTTGCGATCTCTCTGCAGGGTTATTCATCTTTGGCCGACTCCTGCACCTTACCTTGCTCGACCAGTGACAATCTTCTCTTTCGAATCATTCTTATCGGTCTGGGGGCAGCGGGATGGGTCATTCTTTGATTACGCTGTGTTTATTTCTAAATGTTTACCTATTTATGGTCAATGACCGGTCACAACAGTCCCTGCTTATATAGTTTTGACACTCCTTGTAGCCTTATACTCATTCATAACGGATCTGAACTATATCGCAGGCATTTGGGCGCACAAGTGAAAATAAATGGTTGAGCTTATGGTTAATGCTTAAAACGGTAAAACTAATCTTTGTACCATGGGTTATAAATATTAGTATTCGGCGACAACGGAGGTTAATTATAGGCATAAATTTATTCATTTAAGGACATTAAAGAAGGAAAGCCCTAAACATATCAAACTAGAGCGTTATAAGGACTCTAGTAGCACTTGTCAGTGAAAATGAAATCGCAGAAAATCATGGGAAATTTTGAATTTCCTACTTGACGAGAAAGTATGATTAATTGTAGATTTGTGAATTATGAGATATTTCGAGGATAACGCGATATCTCCATAATGGCTTCATCTAATTTGTTTTTTACCGACTGGAGGGAACTGTGACCTCTATCAACTCTCAATGGTGTCCGAATGCAGTGATTAGGCCTTGGTGAAGGTTTCTAGCAGGATACTGAACGCATGACTAGCACTTAAGGATGTGCCTCGGTATTTTCTTAAAATCAAGCAAATGTAGTTCCAAACTTTGCTTGCAAAACAATGCAACTTGAACTAATTATTGTCCCAGTCTTTTTTTTGAATTTATGTTTCGAATATAAAGTTATTTTCGAGTTATCGTATATTTTGAGTTACCGCATTTTAGTTTTGTACTTTGGAATAAAGCTACAGGTCCATTCATTTTACGAAATATCCTAGGCAAAGGAAAAACGGTAAATTATAATAAAATCATGGCAAGAAAGCTCGAGAATACTTTGCACTAATCAATCGAACATTGAGAGAGAATTACTGTTATTACGGCACAATCACCACAAATGCAGATTTCTGGCGACGTATACTGTATGTAGTACAGCAACTAACACATACAGTAATGCATGTACAATTTTTTATAAACTTTGAGCACTTACTCATAACTACTGGCTCTGAAAGCGCAGTTTTCTTTTCAATATTTCAACAATCTGAACCAGGAGATCTTTTTTCGGAATTTTCAGAGAGCTAAAGGAAAACGTAGTTACAAGAGTGGTTAAACAGTATGAAATTAAAATATTTGACTTATTTTTTGCTCTAAAATTTCCTTTGAAATAGACAGAGACTGCCGCATGCCATGGCAGCTGCAATTTTAATCGGAAAAGTTGAACTTAAACTTTATTCGAGCTGTTTGATAGATTTGTCGAGGGGATGTATTACCTCTAAAATACGTATTCTAGATTGACCTTTTCATATCTCTTTGAACTCAAACTTTATTCGAGCGGATTGATAAATATTTCGAAGGAATGCAACGAATTACCTCTTAAATTGCGTGCTTTGGATTGCCCTTTTCATATGTATAGAGATGTATGTACGCTTTTAAGTCATAAATCTCCGTCTTTTGGACACAAACCCTATTTTTGCGTTTCTTCCAGTACACCTGCAAACTGTACGCTCCTTCTCATATATACTATGGCATTACGGATGTTTTGCGTTCTCGAGAGAATTTTTTTCCGATTAAAATGCAAAGGTTGTATTTGGAAGAAGAACAAGGGAACCTCGGTGATTTTGTCGAAAAGCTTACGTTCAGATTTTTGAGCACTGAGATGAAGAAAAAAACAAACTATAGTATCAGAGCCCCCCTGCGCCGAAAATTCGAAAACCTCATAGAGTGAAACAACTCCTTTTCCCTCATTTCAATCACTAATTCCTTATATTTTAGCATTGCTGAGTTACCATCCGTTGATTTCCATCAAGTCTGAAGAATAACCATTACAACCAGAGTACACAGAAAGGCGCCTGGATTATGAAGTACGCTTATCGTCACCACTGTGGAACCAAGATAAATCTTAAGCGTTAGTACTAAGAGCTTTGCAGAAAGTATACGAATAAGGAAGAAATTAAAGGCCCAGAGTAATTTCACAAAGAATGGAGTTGTACCAATTCTAGAGAATCGAAGAAGGATGAGAACCTTAAATTACGTTAAGTTTGATACTTTAATGGAAGTATAAGGTGTAAATGACTCTCTGCTTAAGATTCTGAACTTTGAAATTCCTGCTAACTTCATTCAATGGCAGCGTAATATAAAAGTATACATTCAACCAACCTATTCGCTTCATTCCAAAAAACAAAGACAAAAATTTAGAGTGGACAGCCCCTTATAAGAATTCCTTACCTTTCAATATCAATAATACAGCAGCCAAAGGGAACTTAGTCCTTTGTTTTGGATAAGCAGTTGCATCTCAAACAACTAAATATGTCAATGACGATGAGTAGATATATGAAGGGGTCTGGGACGACTATAAAAGCACTTTTCCCATACTAAACATTCAAATAATTCCGAAAATCAAGCAGTAAATTGACATTTTGGTTGTCACAGAATAAATAAATTTCATCAAACATTTCCCTTCCTTCTATTCTGATGTAGTTGAAATCGCATCAATCGACAAAGAGCTATCGAAAGAAATAAAAATAAAAAATGATGCCTCCCCTGCCACTATCCTTACTTGCGCTAGAATTGGTATCAAGTATAAATAGCTTGAGCCTTTGAATTTTAATAAATTCAGTAGAAGCCTATTGTGCAAAGAATCAATCCGCAAAAAATTTCAAGCAATGCGTGAAACTCAAGCAAAAATTATTCCAAAAATAGAGGCCTTAGAAAGTTCAAAAAGAGAGGAAAAGTCACTGAAAACACACTGGACGTCCGATAACTGCTTTAAATAGCTCTGCGTTTCATTTACTCAGCATAACGTATCAAATGTTGCAAGGTGCAGCGTAAGAACATCTGTACTCGGAGAAGTGTAGTATGGCAAAAGTATGAGTACTCGAGCTACTGTAAGTAAAACTTCCTTTCGTGTTGTAAGGCTGGATATAGTCCAAATATTCCGGCTGGTACGATATTTCGGTTCAGGATAATTGGAGAAGCGGGGCAGGGGGAAAACAATCCTCCTGTGTTGCGATATATTGGCTATTCCGCTAACGAGAAACGAGTTGGTGATATACAGACAGATAGAGGGGAGGAGAACCACGAAAGCGCCACAGCCAGTACTGTATGATCGACCGGAAAATGAAACGAAAAAAAAGAGCAAGAAAAGACTTCTCAGGAGTAGTTTGGGAGTCAAAATACATCTTAATCTGAAGAAATAAGTAAGCTAAAGAGCTAAAATTGCCCATGCAGCGAGGCATAGGTTATAATCAAACTTTTCTTAAACAAAGGGAATTTCCTAATCAACACGGATGGGGAACAAAAAAAGGCGCCAGTATGAGGGAAAATAGTGGTTCGCAAGTAAATTCGCGCTACCTGGGGAGTACTATCGGCCCGAAGACGGCTTTAATTGTCAAACACGCCCGGTTTGCGATGCGTCCGTATGAACCAGAGTTGGTAGAAAAACTTTGTACCAGCACCGGGTTTGTTCTTTAGTGTAGAGTCCCAAGACCTGAGTAGCAGAATTTGTATAGCAGTTCGGATTACTACTAATCTAGTAAGACGTGGCTAAACGAAAAAAAAATTCTCATTAAGTCCTTGATTCTGTCGAACATCAGTGTTACGCATGTGACACGGTGTACGAAGGTGTAATTTTGATGTCTAAGGTGGTAGAATGGGTCCACTTAGAGAAGAGGCCTACAAAAAAGCAGCCTCATGGAGAATATTCTCGTCCATTCGATTGGGACACGTTCCATGTCCTGAAGGCAGAGGCTCTACTCTTACTGTACTACTAATTCTCAGGCCCCATTCTAACTGGACAACTGATTCTCAGTCCTTAAACCGGCTTCTACAGTTACGGCGAGTGTTCACCACCAAAACATGGTTGCAAAAAATCCATATTTCAACTTTTATGTCCAGTGTAGTTACATCGCAATACAGAAACCTCTAACACGGGAAATGGGTATTTTTGAAGTATACAGAAGAAACACTCACGTCAGAAACACATACGGTAGAGCAAATATGCACCACGGATTCGCAAATTGAGATGTTTTTGAAGAAGACACTGTATAACTAGATGTATTAATGTCGAAATCGGAGAATAAAATGTATATGAAACTAAAGAAGTAACCAAAAGGTTTCAAAAATAGTATACACGTAATCTTGACAACGATAGCGCGAGAAAAGCCATAGTGGCTATTCCAAATTTTTGCATACTATAATGGGTGTTTTTTTTCTGCTCCTCCAAAACTACTTCTGAAGGGAGGATTTGGTCAGACGACTTAATTGGAGAAAGCTGAAAACTACTCTTGTCATATTCATGGCAAGAAATTTCGCATTGTCAATCTGGAAGGACGTCACTAATCACCGTGTACATCGAGTGTTTCCAGGCAATTCCTTCCCAGACATGGCGCACCAGAGTGAAAAGTGGGACTTGGTAGTAGTATTGAGGCCACACCGAGGATTCTCGAGGTTCAATGCTTGTCGTGAGTCCGGGGCATGGGGACAGTACACCCATTCTTTAGCATCCGGGAGGGCTATGGATGCGAGAAACGCCTGCCTCCTGGAATCCCCGAGAGGAAATATTACTTCAGAGCCTGTTTGTTTCGAATTGACTGGCTTGATTGAAATTTGGAAAACCGATGGCTGGTTCGGGCCGCTACTCGGTCGGACCCTGGTATTTATTATTCCTCAGGTAAGCAGGGAAAGGTACAGTAAGGCTGCCTCGACTAAAAGGAGCGCGGATGATGTACACGGCAATAGCATCATGACCTGAGTTGCGACGATGTAAACAGCCGAAACCAGACGGGAAGAAGCCCGCAGCGTAGTCCCTAAGCATATCCACCTGCTCGCGCTGGCGTTGGCATGTGGCGCGCACTTATGGAAGCCTAGGAGGACTAAGTGCTGATGCGGCATAACGGTCCAGGTGGTGGCGGGGATAGTGTTAGGAATGGTGGGGTGGACGGTAAGGCAGCCGGCATGGCTGTGGCGGAAAGCGAGTCCGCGCACAAAGAGGCGCATATCGGCATCGCCGTCCTGGGAAGGGGTGACTACAAACGCCAAGTGAGACTGCAAGGGAACCAGAAAACGTCATCCAACCCAGACTCACTCCGACCAGGCCACATCTCACCCCGAAACGCCCCAAGCGTCGAAACCTTTGCTCTCTGTCCCCTTGCCCAAGAAGCGAGATGCCGCTCCCGGAGCCCGTCTGTGCTCGCGAATCCTTCCGCGCCACTCTCCCCTTCACAGAGGTCGTACTCTCGCCCTCCTCCCAGCATCTGCAATCCACAAAGAAATTCTAAACCTGTTAACACAGCGCTGTTCGGTAACTACTGCCGAGAACGTTGTGCTCCCGGCTTGAGCCCATCCTTACACCCACACTATAGCACAGCCGAAACTGCCTTTTTGACGGATGGCTCGACTGCAACCGAATGCCTTCTCCCCCCAAACCCCACCACCAATGAATACTCCAGCGATCTCCTCTGCTCCTGCTTCCCTCCTCTCTATTCTCATAACTCTCCCTTCATCCTGCACCTCTTGGACCGGGCCCCTGTCTCCACAGCGCCACTTTGCTCCATATCCACATCCTTGATGATGCGGATGCACATGCAGACCCTGCCACCTTACGTAGCTTTCGCCACCCGCCAAAGTTCCCGGCGCGAGTGACGATAATGCCCTAGGAAAGGTTCTTTCTCTCTCGTATCCGTCGGGCCAATTCAAACATCCCACGTCAGTCCTCTAAAGTGCCCATTCCCCCTGAGTTCCTGACCTTCTCCCTCTGTCTCCGCCTGCTAGCGCCGACAGCCTTTCTCCGGAAGCCTGGGATACTGGCCTCTCCGCGATCAGCAATCTCGTTCGTCGGGTAGCCCAGGGGAGACCTCTCCGACTCTATCGTCCTCCTCATCTCTGCCAAGATGCTCCTTCCCATTCAACAATGCAACAACGAAATCAGGCCTACCGCAATTGTTTAAGTCCTTCGCCGCCTCGCCGTGAAAGTTCCTCCCCCTCAACTGCCGACAGTACAGTTGACTTACTTCTTGAGCAGGTCACTGGCTGGGTTTCAGGCGACTCTAGCGCCCATGTCTCTGATGGTTGATTTCTCACGCCCCAACATGGCGCTGATGACAATTATTGTCACGGTCTCCAGCAGTTCTCACCACGCCTGTGAGGTTTTCTCAAGCCGACAAATGATATGTCAACTGCCGGCCAACGCGCCTTCTCTATCCTACTTTATCAATATGACCGAGGGGCGCTTCTGTACCCCTCTTATCATCCCATCTTCCCTTGCCCCACCTTGGACAGATAGGAGGGCTAGCTGCGAGGGGATTCTTCGAGGATGTTGCTACTCTCCTTAACTGCTTAACTTCTTTTTCAAGAAACTCCCGCAATGTAGCCTCCAGAACCGCTAGTTTACTGACCAAGGGACACCAGTCGGCGCTATCTCCGCCGTCTGCAGAGCACTTAAGATTCTTGTACAAATCAACCCTTCAGAAACCCGCTGGCCTCGGTCCCCTGTGTCCCCACCGACATTGGCACCCTTCACCGAAGTTATTGCCTTCTCGTTTACCGCTGACATCGATCTTAGCATTTCGGCGTCCGCGTTGGTTCAGCCGCCTACACTAACCACTGAATGTCAACCAAACTGAAAGAAGTTTAATGCATTCAGTATCTACTGGGGACTGCGCACGGTCTAACTATGCGGCTAAGACCTAACCAGATGTACCTCCTCGTCCATTCGCGTGGGGGCCCATGAGAGGATAGCATGGGCAATGGATGACCATAGGGTGCAACTCAATCTCTGGTAGATACTGCGGCGGGTAACACCGGGTGTCGAGTAGCACTTGGACGCGACCCGCAGAACTAACTCATCAATGAAAGCTATGGTACCGGGGAAGGGGCGCCCTGTGAATCAAACGCCAGGGGTCGAAACATCAAGTTGGGCGTGTTTGGCGCAGAAAATGGGTGAGTTGAGGGAGCAGGGAGGCGTCAGGCGAGACTGCGTCCCAGTGTTGAAACCTTGTCGCGGGCCGCCGCGTTTGCAGCGCCACTGGCAACCTGGATCGCCTTGGTGTGAACTGCGGCCTTGAACGGCGAGAAGAGCGTGATGTCAAGTGTAATGGGGCGTGACGCTGTGCCTTCCGGGGCTGGGGGGATGTACCAGGATATCGGCGGACCGGAGCTCAGTGCCCAGGACGAGGAGCGGGGCCTCGTGCCGAGTATCCAGACCCGCGGCGCGGGAAACATGTGTCGCGAGCGCATTACAGAGCGAGTCATGGCGGTGACGGTGGCCGAAACCAGAGCAGCAGAGGTCGGCGGCGTGGTCCCCGAGGGTGTCCAAGGGCGCTCACATTGGTGACAGGTCAGGGGCATAGAGTCGTCGTATACGGGGAGTCCGAGGTGACGGCGGAGCATGATCTTCCAGTGGGTGGTGTGCACATTTGTTGCTACCGTAGGGTGGGCGAAGAGGAAGGCCGCAGCGGGGCTGCAGCGGAACGCTAGGCCACGGATGCGATGTCGGATCTAGGGGTCGTTGTAATCGGTCGGGTTGGGGGCGGCCGCCCAGGCCTCATCGTGCCAATGAACTCTTGCCCGCGCCTCGTGCTGCACCCGTTTGAGAAGGTTTAGACTTACCGATTGCCGTCAGCTGTGCTCTGCAAGAACCTCTAAACCAAACACTCACACGAAATTCTATTTCCATAGCGTCATTGCATCCTATGTAAGGTCCAACATTTGTTCCGTTTTGCAACGGCCCCACTTGCTCAACTTTCTGCCTCTCAATTCGACCGCGAACAAAAGCAATTCGAGTCGCTCCTCAACAATGTCCCGCTCTCCGCCGACTCAGAGGCTCAAGTTGGCATGCCGCTTGCCGACAGAGCATGTTTTCCCCAGTGTAGCCAGTCGCCATCATGGCCTCTCCGCTCCCAACTTTTCAATGCTACCCCTCATCGGCTCCATGGGGATTTCTATCCGACCAGCCCAGCATATCTCCGCTTCTCCTTGAGATCCCTCCTCTCATTTATCTCGCTACTGCCCTCCCATGTATGCAAACCCCCGCCCGCGAGTTCCTGACTTTTGGATTGGGAGAAACAAAAGCCAGAAGCACTAGCGCAGCGTCCAAATCCCGTTCACCTCGAACTGTCTCAAGCGCTGCAACGCTCTGCAAAGAGGCAAGCGGAATCAGCAGGCTTCTTGGATCGACCCCCTTCACGATCCAAGTGATCACGAACCCCGCTAACCATGCCGCGGCCTCTATCCGCGGGTGGACCCAACACAAACCCCTCTTGTCCCCACGCGCCCTGTGCTTTCACACCACTCTTTCCGATCCCTGCATTTACGTCCCCATCGCTCACAACCCACGATGCTCCAATATCATCTCTCAACTTTTTACCATTCAACTCTGCCCGGCTCACACTTCCGCACTGCCACACCACAATGTATTCAAAAGCGATCACGCCACCATGTGCGGATCCTGCGTCAGCGTTACGCACGCAGCATCACCCGAAACATGATGACGCGCCACGGACTCCCAGCAAGCAGGCCTCCACACCAAGCCACAACCCCACCTTCCAGCCTCTTCTCTCTGCCCCGTTGACACCCTATTGCGGTTCTCTATGCCTCCCCATTGCATGTCCTCCTCCTCCCCGGTGGCCCACTTCATCCCAGTCCGCAGATAAATACACATCTGCCCCGTCGGAGTTTGCGCAGCTCTGGCCGTCTACGTTGCTACAGACGTTACCGATTGTCTCAAACTAGGCGACCACGCGCCTCAACTCTGTCATGCCCCACGCCGCCATGAGCGAGCCGAGCTTCCGCGTGTATGGCGGAAACTTTACAACCGCAGTGTGTGCATAGACAGTCGCTCTGCACGCACTAGGACTGTGTTGACCAAAGTTGCCATGTGCCTGTGTTATCGCCCTGTGTGCAACGCGGCCACCATGCTTAACCCACATTTGTGCAAGGCTTGGTTCCGTGATTTGATTCGGTGCCCTGGCTATGATTTTTGTCCGCATCACTGAGGAGCTTCGGTGACATGCGGAATGTGGCGCTTGTTTAAAGATGTTTGCGGTAACGCGAGAGACGGCAACGTGATATGGAAGACAAGATGAAATGTGGTATATAGGGGGAATGTGAAGTGTGGATTCAGCATTCGGGAGGGTGTCACTGCAAATGGCGGACTGTTTCAACGAGCTCTCACGGCCTGGATTTTGTCTTTTCCCACTACCACAATCCTTCACCAACCTTCATCCCGCCGCGCTCGACGCCGACGGCACATGCAGCGTGGGCATCGTATTCTCGTGTCCTTGAGCCCTAGATCGGTCGTCTACATACAGTACATGTACAGCACAGTACTGTGCTTTCGTCGTACCTGTTTTGGCCATGGCCTTTAAGTGGGGTGTCAGGCCACTCCCCCATAGGTGCGCAAGCGGGGAACAGGATGTAAGGGCTCTCTTCGTTGATCAAATTCTGAATCGCTCAGCGCACTCTATCTACCTTTGGCTGCGTTTTTGGTATCAAGCGAGGGGTCGCGAGTCGCGCGGTCCTAGTGACTGTGGTCAAGGGCGCACTTCCGGTGCACTTGCTTCCGTCGTCGCCGCTTTGTTGTAAGCATAGCGATTACAATGGGAGTACTTCAAGCTATGGCCACCTTGGCCTGCCAAGACTTGCTCATGAAACTCTTTTCCCTCACTGCTGTTGGTGCGGGCATCCGTTTAACCGTTACCGTGTTGTCTGTTTGGCAGACTTCCTGTAAGCTCGCAAGAAAACTCTTTTGATTGTCCAGTACTGTACAGTACAGTGCAGCACTGTACTGCACTTTGCACAATCATGATTCGGCCATGTGCTGTACAGCACGCGCCGGCACGTCTCCCGCTGGTGGCAAAGCTGAGAGCGATGTTGCACAGCGGGGAATCGATGCATATCCACGTTGCAAGCGCTACAGCACGGATTGACGGGGAGTTTACAATTCCAAGGACGTTGACAGCACTGTGTGCAAAATGAGAGGTTGTCAATGACAGGATGCAAGACCAGGATGTGAAACTAAAGCGGGTGGTCAAGCGGACGAGTGACAGCCGCAGCAAGGAGAGGAAGAGCGGTGTTTCAAGAAGATAGCGGACGTGTCATGAATTCCTGTGCCGTGTGGAGGGGGTGGGGCGAGAGATGGGGCATACAGTGTGCAAGATTGGTCAAGTTGGGGATGGTGTTGATGTCAACATGACATGCATGGTTGTGATGTGTATGGGGTGTGTGGGACTTTTTGTTTTGAGAGGGGGTGATGGGGGTAGTGGAAGCACTGGAAGGTGTGTCGTGAATGGGCGGGTGGTGGATGCGACTTTGAATGTTTGTTGGGAGTGGTGGGGCCGGGAAATGAGGGTAGGTTGTGAGGATTGGAGACGGTTGGGAGGAGGGTGTGGGGTGGGATGGTAGGGCATTGCGGGGAGTTGAAGAGCTTGTCTTGAGGGAGGGGGGTTTGCCTCGAAGTGATTGTGCAGTACTGTACAGTACAGTAGCAAAGTAGGGCAGCGAGTGCCGTTGCGGTCATGCTTAAATTAGAGTAGGTTGCATTTTTTTGGCAATCAACTCGTCAAGGCAGGCGCTTGTGTAGAGGACAAAAGTTGTGTTTGACGGGACAGTTTGGGTTGGTTTTTCAGAAATATTTTGGTTTGTTTAGGAAGGGGGTGGATTGATGAGTGGGGTGATTAAAATTAAATTGGAATTTCGGGTGTAAGAATTCCCCAACCCGTTTCAACTTTTTAGAGTAGAGCACAGCATAAAGCAGATTTTGTAAAGTCGTATGTTGTGCAATACACAATGCCCAATAAAAGGCAGCACCCAGCGGGCCGCGAGTAAGATAAATATTCTCTCTGTAAACAATCAAGACCTACACCTAACGCCCGACATAATTCTGTATGTTTTTTTATCCAATTCCAATTAACACATGCAAAAATAAAAATGCCGTTTTCGACCAAGCACTCACTGGCTCTCTCTCCCCTGCCTCAGCACCCCTCTGCTTGCACTTTTCACTCTACTGTACTGTACTGTACTGTACTGTACTGTACTGTGTACAGTAGTGTCGAATGTTGTTTGTTTGCTGCAGAATCATATCCTCGTCATCCCGTACACCCCGCCTTCTTGCATGGCACACACGACAGTCGTTCGCTGCCGCCCTTTCTCAATAATAAACCAGTAACACCATAGGTGCATAAATACTCCGACCATCCGTCTACCCCTCTCCTGCCCTCCCCACGATCACAACTCCACACACCCTCACACCCTCACACCATCCAACCATTTCGTGCATTGTTCTCCATACCCTCACTCACCCGCCCTCACCTGTTTTCCCGTCAAATAAGCCCCTCACCATCCCACGCACCTCGACTCCACCCTCAACACCGCGATCATGCCCTCCAAATCAAGAAACCGAATCCCTCCAAGCCCATCCGTCCTTCCAAACGCCCCATTTACCCCCCCGCACCCCGAAAAAAGTCATCAACTTTGGCCCAGTCGAAGTCATCGCCGACGCCTCCACCCCACAACCACCCGCCCTCTCCGCCACCACTACATCCGGCCCCTCTTCTAGTCCTCTCTACCGTTCCATCGGCGGCAAGTTGAGACGTTCCCCAACCCCGTTCTTACCAATCTCTCCGATTTGGCAAAGGCCCATCTCACTCAATTGGAACGTGTATGGAAGGAGACCAACCTCCCGGCCTTTGAGGCCGATAAGAGAGCTATCGCGGCTACCCGTGCGCCACCGACGATCCATTCGACTTTTGATCCCCGTTTCTGCACCCCGTCTCCTTGTCCCACCGCCGTCCTCAGCATTGTTTACTTTGTCGTTAACATCTGTGTAAAGCGCGGCGTGTGGTCTCTTGCTCGTATTGGGCGTCTATATCGAGACAGGTTTATGTGCCCGTCTCTGGATCGGTATGCCGTCGGAGGAGCGCCTCCGACGTTATCATGCGTTCATCGCAGTCTTGCAAGGATCGGGGCTAGGGTCATGTACCATCTATGAGAATGCGATCCCGGTTTGCACGCGGTGCTATGTCTCAAGCAACAAGCCAACGCTTGAGGTGTCAGCAACAGCATGTTGCTGGTACTGCTTTCCACAGTGTTAGGTTGTCTAATTGTTAGTAGTAGGCACCGTCAAGTTGTATGTCTAGTAGTCTTCAAGCTTATCGCGAGTCGCTGATAGGGTAGAGGAGATTGGTAAAAATATCGCGTCTTGAGTTTCTAGCAACAGTACCGATCCAATGCTTTTCCGCACGCTAGCTTGCAAAGGTTGGAGTGCGATACAGTAGGGAGCGGAGGTTAGCTGCGGCGACTGTTGTCTGTTTGTTTTCCGTGTTGTGGTACGACAACAACGGGCGGCATTGCTTGCGCAAGTGCAGAGATTGGTGATTCCGGGGAGATCTATAGAGTGGTGTGCATATTTATTCAGATGGATTTTTTTACAAGACTCGGGTCAGGGTTCACAACCTTGGACGATTGCTGTTGGTTGGACTGGCAAGCACTTTGCGGTGTTTCCATGTGAGATGTAAGTGGAAAGTAAATTTGCTGCAAATTGTGAGTTTGAAAAAACTGTTCGTTGGCCCTGGAAAACTGCGAAAACTCCAATCCGAGGAATCCTGGCCCTCTTTTCGAGGTGGAAGGTCGGTCAAATACATAGCGACCGTAATTGGAAGTACGGAGGGGAGGGGTCACATGAGCAGCGAGTAGAGTTGTGGACCGATTAACGTTACAAGTGTGAGGTGTTTTCAAAAAGTTCACGTGGCCAGTATGTTGGCCGGAATCCTTTAAACTGGAATTGGCCTTGTCGACATGCTACAGTACAACATAGCCTTCTACTAGGCGGCTTTTAGTCAGGAGAATAAATAAATGTTCACCACACCATACCTCGATTGTAGTGCTGGACAGTACTGCACCGTACCGTACCGTACCGTTCAGTACAGTTTGACGCATAAGTGAGCTGGATGCTAGCACCACTTGAGTGTCGGCTATAGACTACGCTAATCTGTTGCAGAGGCATAAAGCGGTATGAATGTGGAAACACACTTGGCAGTCAGAAGACAGGAACTGTATCTCGCTGAGGCAGAGGAGTGGGCTATTGGCAGTATTGAGATTCCTCGGTGGAAACTGTTGCAACATTGGCGGGGCTCAGAGATTCATAACTCACCGTCAGATTTTTCAGACTTTTGCCTCAAGCATCGCTTTTGATTGAAAGAAACTCCCGTCCAGAAGTGCAGGTCCACTAAACCGCGTATCATGTTGGAAGACAATTATCGCGGCAGGGACTGGCCAACACCGTTTGGCGATACGGAACACAAGGTTGAGAGTTGAGTCCTTGCGTCCGTAAGAAATGCAAGTTTAAATAAATCCAAATTGGAAATGTTGAAACAGTACATACTGTAGTATGAATCGTACCCTTGTACAAGGGCGACAAATATCGATAGACTACCATCATCTCGAAGGACGTCTCGAGAGTGGCGTGTGTGGACCGTGGCATGGGTTTGTTTACACGAGATGGCGAGATAGGATCGGCGTCTGTTAGTTCGCTATATGTCCGCGATTTTGTTGTTCAAGTGGGGTTCGGGTAGCTGGGTTTGAGTGACGAAGGATGCTGGCAATCCCTTCTTGCAACAAGCCCAGCTATAACATGAACGTGCATTAGACCACTGCCACTAGGCCGTCTAGCCCTTCCGGAGCAGGTATCTTCATCACAAAGTTGTGCACTCGAGTGTGCAAAGTTGTGCACTCGAGTGCTCAATAATCAAACTAGCCACTCCTCGCGTAACCCAAGGTATTTCGCAAGTGCGTAGCAATTTGCTCTGACCAACTTGATCCTGCTCAGCCCCAGGCTAGTGCCGTTGTATACATTATAGTGAACGGCTATGATGCTTCCTTCGCGCAGAACTGTTCTTTTGCAAAGGGCATTGCAGCACTAAGAAAGGTCCTTCAGCTTCAGCAATGGGTAAATTTGGGCAGTCTTCTATCCCGCGAGGTAGGGAGCAGTCAAGCAGATCACGCGACTAACGCCACAGCATACGGTATGTATTCTATTGTGTCAGCCGAGCCATTTGATCAATAGTACGGTACAATGTGACAAACCTAAGGATGGGCTTTAGGTTGTCCGGCGCAATGACTATCAAGGCTTACGGGACTGTAATCACCTTACTGGCCGATGGTTGAGGAAAAGAAAAATGTGTGAACGCCCAAAGGATTGACGTCTCTACAGCGGCTACAATAATTTTTCATCTGCAAAATCTGCACTTGTATGGTATGATTAGAGGGAATATGTAAGCTCATTGTAGAGCCATGAGTTAAAGGACTGTATTACCAGGACTTCACCTACTTTATTCTCCTCTCACCCTTGGCGCTTACGGCATACTCAAATCTGCTGTCGGTTCAGGCGCAGTGTCCCAGTGATTCTGAAATCTGTGGAGCAAAGGCGAAGAGAATGAGGGGATTGACTGTTTACAAGATTTTGAATGATCAATTGTAAACATCGGAGTAACAAATGTGCGAAAAAGGGTAGAGATATCGGTGCAAAGTCTGGAGTTTTAAACGATAATTGAATATTCCAGTCTCGCGTTTGGAGCCTGGGATTGCTTCGGTAGGCATCCATAGGCCACTACTCTTTTCAATTTGATGCTTTCAAGCATTTCTGCAGCGTACATCTGACGTTGAGGTGGAGGTATAGTATTTCTAGCTTTCAAAAACGAGGTGCAATTTCCATATCCTGTCCTCGTTCACAAATACTGAGCAACTGATGGTTGCAGTACAAGGGCTCCCGTCGAGGCTCCGGTTACTCTCTGCTTCAGTATCATGGGCTCTGTGTTAGACGGGCCTCAAGAACCCTCGTCTGTAGTTACAGACTGTAGCTGCCGTACAGTACGTTAACACTCTTGTTCATGTAACCAAATACTGTGCAGCATGTGAATTAAAGGGATATTCTGTGACGGCCAGTAACAATTCAGTCTAGTTTTATCCTTACAGACTACAGCTGCACTGTATAGTGGCTACTTACCAGGCTTCCTTGCGCCCATTTAGGGCCAAACTGTTGAACCGCAGTTAACAATTTTTTATTCGAAAAATATAATTCTCCAAAACACAAAAGTTTGACAAAATCAACAAAAAAAAATAAATCAAATCCAAAAAAAATATTGCAGAGGCGCACGCTCGGCTGAAAAACTGTGAATCGAAACCCGCCATGCCTTCTATGATTCGTTGATTATTTATTACTCCCGCGCAAAGCCGCTAAAGGCAGGCGTTTACCAATCTTTTTCTTCCCACGTACTGTACAGTGCACACTGACTACTCACGACAACCGTACCCCCGCTTCCACTTTTCCTCGCACCCGGCCTCTACTCACATCTGTGCTTCCTCCTACACATGTTGGCAAGACCTGCCCCTGTTCATGGCGCCCCTCCCCCCGCACCAACCTCACCCCAACTCCACATCCATGAAGCCCAACACCCCGCCCCTCCCCACGGGCACCTTTGTCGCCCGCAACAAACATGACCCGCTGTCCATTCCACACAGGATCTTTTCTGGTATCACATCGAGCCGGTAAGTTTGCAGATTTTTCTACCGAAAATTTCATTTACATTTTCACCAGGTTTCCCCACCCTCCCATCTTTTTTTCCTGCGGCAGCTCACCCTGCTAATTGCTCACCGCAACAAGAAGTCCCTCTGGGGTAAACTGTTTCGTGTCACCACGAGCGACTGTGACGGGCAAAAGCTCTGCCGTTACAGCCCTCGCCAAATCCCACTGCTAGATATTTTGAGGCAAGATCATTTATGAATTTCCAATATTTTTTTGCAGTTTTTGCGCTTAATATTAATGCTTTCCGAGGGGCGTTCTATCCTTGTTCTCCGTAACTTGAAACAGCTCTAACCTCAATTCCTCCTGTCCTATGCACGAATTCCAATGTTGTTGGGGATGACGTATGTCGACGTTTCCTCAATTTGCACCGCTACCTCCATTGTTTTCATGCAATACCTGCTTGTGTGTCGTGTCATCCACGCGTTTTACAATTACCGGTTACTCAGTTCTTTAATCCTGTCACCGAAGAGGACGTAAGGCTACTTCCCAGAGTCCCTAGCAGGCTCGGCTGTAGACAAATCTGATCCACCCTCCAGTCTCCAGAGGATCGAGTCCTCTCCCGCATACAGAGTTTCCCCATTACCCAGAGGTTAACCGCCGCATTGCTAGATGAAGGTAAGGGCGATGCCAATGCTGCTAAAAGTATACGCTCCGGCCTAACTGCAGAGGAAACCTGGATTGGTGGAACCCCAAATTTTATCAAAGAATATAACGATGCGTATGAGGAGCGTGTCCAAGACGAACTTCGTCAACTGGGTCTCTTAGATCCCAGTCAACACTGTCAAGTACTGACAGAAATCCGCAAGGTAAGCATCCACACCCTGGTGATAGTGCGCAACTGCTGTGCTGCGCTTTCGTATCGTCATCAACGAATACGCGCTTCGTGTGTGCGAATGCCCGATACTTACCATTATGTTTGTTTCTGTCCTGATTTCCCTACGAAAACCATAAAACCCTACAAATCGGCACATTCAGACCCACTGGCACATGCGGAATGTCGCTGCAAGAAACAAAGCAACGAAAAGGTATGTCCTCACCGGATTCACTACGAGCTGAATTTGGACACACCACGGATGAATTCCATTACTAACCAGCAATTCTGCCGGTCGTCTAATGCACCACATAGTGAAATATCA
This sequence comes from Kappaphycus alvarezii, assembly GCA_002205965.3. NCBI lineage: Eukaryota > Rhodophyta > Florideophyceae > Gigartinales > Solieriaceae > Kappaphycus > Kappaphycus alvarezii. The sequence continues at coordinate 332,193 of NADL03000775.1, forward strand.
AAACAAGTGACGCCAGAATTGTATGCACAATCGAACGCAGGGACAAGAAAGTCAAGGATAACCAGGTCGAGATCAAGTACCTCGAATCCATGATGGAAAAAGGAGGCAAAAGAGGGAAAGGAAAGTTTGCAAAGTTGCTTAATCAGATGCACCCCAACAGGAACTTACTCCCTGGAGATCCCATTCAAGTCAACAAACCTGGGTCTAGTTCTTTCGATGACAAAGCTATATCAAAGAAACGGAAGAAAAAGCAGGCATCAAAGGAACGATCAGCACCTAAAAAGCAACACCAAGTCGATTTGGAGAAAACACTCCATGTCCAGAAGGTTGCATGACTGGCGCGACTTACTCCGCAGCCATACCATGGGATTCGCACTATAGCCAGCACATCGCTCGCCTGCCTCTAACTGTAACCACGAAGAAAAGAAAAGAAAACGAAAGCGCCTTGTTCAAACTGTTCAGCTCATCTCCCATAACGCGCAATTCACACGTCTATGCAACGGCCCACTGTCAGGATCACAGATAATAAATAGACATCAGGGTAACACGGGTCAGGCATCCTCTGAGGTTCTTTGGGACCGTGCAGCTCGCTCGCTTAACACATCACAGCATCACAGCACAAAGAAAATGGTTCAGTCAATTCCAATTCTTCCCTTGTTCCACCCTGAAGCCTAACCTCCGTGTCCCTCACTTTGAAAGTGACCCCGCAACTGCTTCAGCAGCTGTTGAGTACTCCTTGAGAAGCGAGCGTTGATCTTGCTCTTGTCAAACACCCTCTGGCGTAACGCCTCGATCGCTCGTTCGGCCTCCTCGTTCGTAGCGTATTCCACAATCGCTGAACGCATCCAGCGGCCTGTCTTCGGCACAATCAAATCGTGCACTTCTCCATGCCCACGGCATTCCGATAATATATCAGATACCAACTCATCAAAGTCATCCTTGTCAGCGTTCAAGTCTTCATCCGTAATCATATCCTTGAGTAGCACCACACTGGGCAGTGCCGAAGCAGCTCTGCCATCTTTTCCCTGCTCTCCCTTCTTCGCATGCTGCTCATTCTCGATCGAGTCCTTATTATCCGTCGACTCGTGGTCCTTGCGTGCCTTTGCTGACCCACTCTCTCCCCCGGCATAATTTTGTCTTTCTCCGCCGGTACAACCCTGTCCTTTTCGTCCTGAACCGCACTCGGCATTGCAGGACTATTTCCGTTTGCGGCAGAAATGGCGGCGAGTTGAGCCGGTGCTGCCACAACTGGTCCAAGTTTTCCACACAACTCCATAACAGCGGTAATATTGACGCCATCTGGAACCAAGCTCAGGCCTTGGGGATTGTGCAGATCGGGCGGTAATCCGAAGGCCTATTTACACGGAGCGGACGGCCATGTAAGAATACTCCGTTGAACTGCATCATGTTCACTGCTTCTTGTTCGCCACGTAGTTCCATAAAGCCGAATTTGCCATCACCATGCAACCAAAAGGAGATGACCGGAAGAGGCTCTCCTTTGCGATTAGGACGAAAGCCAGCAATGTAGAGGGCGGAGAAGAACTGGGTCAATGCAACATCGGTTAAACCAGCCTGGAAGGGAATATTGCCGATATAAAGACGACGGCTCTTGGAAGCTGGTTGGATGGAGGGAGGAGCAAAAGATTGACGTTGCTGATGATGCGAAGTGTGGTGAGGAGGGTGGTATGAAGAGTAGCCATTCTCGTAGCGAGGATTGCCAGGACGAGGGGCGTTGGAATAGTAGTGACGTTTGGAAGGTTGATTATGAGACGGATAGTGACGGGGAGGGCGGTCGTAGGTAGAACGAGGGGAGGGGTAGTGGGGAGAAGAATGGTAGTATGAGCGAGAGCGAGGAGGGTTCGGGCGGCGGCGTTTGCGGTCGGATTCGTAGGACGGCGAACGGTTGCGGCCATGATGGGGAGGAGAGCGTGGAGGAGGGTGAGAGGTTGACATTTTGGCGAGCGGCGAGATCCAAGTGGGTGGGAGTGGGAGGGGTGGATGCCTGATGGAAGTATATTTGAAGAAAGGGTGATGCCGAATCGAAGGTTTGGCGCCGGGCGCGTTTGAAAAAGCCAATTATTTATGGAAAACGACGGCGCTGGAGAGGTGAGGCGAGACGCAACATGGAATACCTTTGTACAGCTCCAAAATCTCAGCAACCCCAGCATATGGCGTTGTAGTAAACTACTGTACGTACCAGAGTACGCAGTTTACTTTCCACCGATGTTTTTTATTGGTGCTCGCACTGGCAGCGGTTGGTTTATACTGTACTGTACAGTACCACACACAAAAAGTAGTGTAAGGATGTCGAGTCACCCACGTTATTTCACACACAGAGCTGTAATGAACACAAAAATTCGGAATGTGCGCGGCAAAACAACTGTACAGGAAAATGCTGAACAAGCGATATAAGTTTTTTCAACATTTACGCGGACAGAGGTGATGTGACCGAGGTGAAGCCGACTCGCGACCTTTAAACGAAATCTGCAATATCGGGTCTATGGTAGTGAGAGATAGTTTTAGTGTGGCGGACAGTGCTTGTAACGTAGTGTCTGCTATTTGAACCAAAGCCAGCAACAGTACACTCTCTACGCATCCACATTAAAAATAACCGAATGATATCAATTCATAGTACACTACGTGAAGGACAAAAAGGATCATTAACGTACTGTGCAGTACAGTACTGTGCGATACAAAAGGTTCAGAACGATAGATAAATGTGTTTGCTTATTAATCCCAATTTCAGGGGCGTTGAGAGTCTCCTCACCCCTGAAATTTGGAAGCTGAAATTGGATTCACCTCTACAAGCTTTCTTTCCGCTCACGAACAGTTGGTTTTGTTGCTGCCCCAATCAAAATACAATTTTTTTCAATTTCTAAATTAATCATGGCCTTCAATTACAGAACGCAATGTCGATTGCCGGATCGCTCCAACGCATTACAGTAATATGCATACAGTAATAAAGTAACAAGTACCCTCAAACGGGGCTGATATAGGAAACTGGGCGACTGACAGAAAACTGTAATGCACGGCAGAGCTGTCCCGTTGTACGGTAAAGTGCCTTACCTCAGTATTGTATACTGTACAGTACATGTCACATCGTAAACAATTGTGCTTTTAATTCGTGTTTGTGCAAACGAAAAAATGGACTTTTAACTACACAGTTCTGCGCTGTAGGCCGAGCGAAACAAACCTAAACACTTACTGTAAACACTGTGATGCTCCCCGATAGCTATCTTAAAATACTGTATCGATATTAATTAATTGCCCTTCAAGAAACTCATGTACATGTCATCATCCTTTGGCAACTCCCAAAAATCATTCGAAGGAAAGTTGCCCATCTCCATTCTTCCCGACTCCTGTGGTATTGCCCATTCAGGTCGTCTCGGCTTACCGTCCTCCCCATTTCCTGATATCACCTCTATCTCCTCACTCTCCCCCTCTTCTCTCCCTGCATCCTCCTCCCCCTCTTGTATGCTCCCTTTGCCACTCCCCTCGTCCCCGTCCGCCTCAAGCTGAGGGTCCCCCCGAATTCATCTCCTATACCAAACCCAGCTTCCCCAGCCTCTCCACACATCGCATCGAAAAACTCATCCTCATCCTCACTACTCGAAGCAAAATTTCCAACATCCCCTTGTCCCGCTTTCGACAATCCCACCTCAACCCCCAACGGCTCCCGTTGTTGGAGCCTTGCCGCAGCGCTCCCCTCAACACTAGCCCCTTTCGAATCACTGGCCCTGTATCTATCCTCGCTCCTCCCCGCTCCTCCCTCGCCTCTTCTCCCTTCCTTACCCCTTCCCTTCTCCCACCTCTGCCCCCTTCCCCCCTCTTACCCTGGTCTTTTTTTCCTCCACGTTGCTTCTCCATCCCAGCCTCCACATAACCCCTCCACCACATACAATACCAAATGTAAAGGAGCCATCATGACGACACTCAGTCCAATCCCCACATACAACCAAACGATTCGAATCACCTCCCACCCAAACCCTCCCTCTCCTCCCCCATCGCCTCCCGAAATCGTGTCGCCAACATCTCATACTCATCCCTCGCTTGCTGCGACCGTTGCGTGTCGATAGCAATCAACCGAGACAGGTGCTCAGTCTCGAAACGGTGGGCGGTAATCAGCGAATCGAGTGAGGCAGAGAGTGCTCGAAGGGAGCTGTGAAAATTGTGTTCAGAGTTGATGGCGGATTGGAGATCATGATCAAAGGCATCCAGACGGGTGGTAAGCAGCTGAAGCGCTTGAACGTGGGGGGTGTTGGGGGGTTGAAGCTTGTGCGTTGGAGGTTGGCGGAGTGTCGGTTGGCGGAGAAGATGTGGAGGACATGGTTTGCGGAGGGTATGATTTTGGGGAGGTGGCGTTGGGACTGGCGGAGGTTGAATAGTGAGGACGCAGGGCCTGTTGTGGGGCTTGTGGCAGGAGCACTGCATTTGAGTTGAGGCTGAGTCATGTCATATGTACCGAAATAGGTGGTTTTGCTGGGTAACTGATGCACGGAGAAAATTGCAAAAATATGCAGACCTGTTTCATATGTGCACATTCTGTAGCCTAATGTATCTCAACTTTTTGTGGGCAAGGAGTACAGGATGGCCTCGGCCACGTTGCCAACCTGTCGCTTTATAGGAATTGTGGTTTCAGTTGCGTATATAGAGATTTTAACAGAGTAGAAAACTGAACAAATGAACATTTCATCATCCAAAAATCGGGCAAATCGGCAACACGGACGTGCTGGTACAGTGCGACTGTATGCCTCGAAAAATCATGAAAACGAGGGTCCAATAAACTTGCAGAATACGTTTGCAATCATTGGCGTTCAGTACAGTCAGTACAGTGCGTTTGATTAGCCAAAATTCATTAAACTATTTCAATACAAAAAGGAGCAAATTGATTAGAGATTATTGCCCAATCAGATTAATCGATTACTGCAGTCCATATCCATAATTTCAGGATTTCAGGGTTAAATCTGATTCCGAATCCACAAGTTCAGACTGTCTCGTCGGCGGCGGCGTCTAATCCAGTGCGGTCCAGTTCATTCAATGCCACTTCAAGCCCTATATTATCTGCTATCCGCCGTGCATCGCTAATCAGACATTAGAGCAGAGCATCTCATCCCCGGGTCAGTCTTAATCCGCTCAGTGATCCCCAACTCCATCCCACGGTCACTCCCTTCACTCAATGGTCACCCTCCAGATGTCAAACAAGAAGCGTCGTCGTCCCCTCCCCTCCCCCGCCGCTCCCGCTCCCCCACCGGACACTTCTCCTAATGCTACAGAGCCTCCCCCCAAAGCTTCTCCACCCATGAAACCACCAATATAACCCTCCAAGAATGCTCCTTTGTCCAGTGGGACATTCCCGGTATCACCTCCATCGCCGCCCATCCTGAGTCCACCCTACTTGCTGTTGCTCGCACCAACGGCACTATCGAGCTCCGCTCTCGTCATCTCAACTTCTCCACTACCTCGCTTATCCACTCTCATTCTGCCCTCGACCATTCTGTCACCGCACTCAAGTTCTCCCCATGTGGTGAGCATCTCTTTGTCTCACGTCTGGATGCCTCTCTTTCTATCTTGTATCTCACTCATGAGGGGTTGTCTCCATGTACAAAGCTCGTGCCTGGAGGAGGCGCAATATGGGATATCGATGTGCACCAGATTGGTGCCAACGGCGCGTGCACGATTGCAGTCGCGTGTGACGATGGCCGCGTTAGACTCATTCGACCAGACCCGGGAATCAACCAAAATGCAAATTTTCCAAGAGATCCGGCCCAGTATATCATCACCGCCAGTGAACCCACCAAGGCACGCGTTTTGTCTGTGTCTTTGATGAGCGCAAAGGAGGAAGACGGTGGGGCGTATGTCGTGTGTGGCGATGCACACGGCGCTTTGAGATGGATTAATGTTGAGAATGGCTCTGTTTTTGCAAGGGGTAAGATTCCGAGTTTAAGAGGCAAGTGTGCGATGATATGGACAGTGCAAATGGTTAAGGGAGGGCGGGAGGTGATTTGTGGCGATTCAAGGGGAAAGGTCACGGTTTGGGATGCACTCACTGCAACAAGAGTACAAGAGGTTGAAATTGAAGGAGTTGAAGGAGTCATCTGGTCAAGTGTGGTCACTGGAGGGGAGGGAAGGGAGGCAATGGTCGTGGGTTGTGCGGGGGGTGGGATTGGTGGTGTGCAGCTAATGGAAGAGAAGGACGGGGAAGGAGGAGAGTGGGTGCCGTTTAGGGGCACTCGATTACATAGTCACGATGTAAGAGGGATGGGGTGCTTTCCTGACGGACGGATTGCGACGGGGTCGTTAGATGGAAGGATTTGCGTTTTTTCTGTGGAGGATTTGATGCAGAAGAGGAAGGTGCACTGGGTCCTGCCTTATCCTGCCGGAATTGAGCAGGGAGTTGTGCAATTTTGTAGAAATAAGGGGCTAGTAATAAGCAGGAGAAAGGGGGGTTGGATTTGTGGTTTATTCCAGAGGGAGAAGACAGGCCAGAATTGAAGTTACGGATGAAGTTGGGCAGCCTTGAATCGGACGTCATCTCATGCGGGTTATCTGGGGATGGCAGGTTTTTGGGAGTAGCAAGTTGGGACGGATTTCGGTTGTATGAAATATGGGACGGGGTGGGGGAAGTGGGCACTTCGTTGACATTTGGTAAGGTTAAGAGCATAGAAATTGGAGGGAATGTGGAGCATAGTTTGAGTGGGGTGGAGGACATGGCTTTTTGCGGACAGAAGCTGGTTTGCGTGACGAGCGGAGGGGCAGGACTTGCCATGGTTGCAGATGGGGCAATAACGGAATGGAGCCGCGGAATGATTGGAAGCAAGTCCCAGAGTTTGGGGAGGGTGGCATGCGGGGAAGATAAGATAGTGGTGAGTGACTATCGTGGGGAGGTGTTTATGGGAAAATTTGCGAAAGGGCGTTGCGTGTTTCCGAAGGATATGATATGGAAAAGGATTCTGGCCAAGTCGCAAAAAGTTGGGAGGGTAACCGCGATGGATGTGTCGCCGAGCGGTAGAATGGTGGGAATTGCCACGAGCGACCTCACAGTCCATATCTACGACAGTGACGCATGTGTGACTTCAGAAATGAAGGTACTTCAGAAAGTGCGTGCGGTTGTGACAAGTCTTTCATTTGCTGGAAGCGAGGAATCGATAGTGGTATCCGGTGAGAGATTCTGTCACATTTGTAAGATTCATCAGGGTGAAGGAAAGAAGAGGAAGCACGTGGAGGTTAAAAAGAGGAAGATTGGTAGCCATCATGGGTTGCAGATGTTCAACTTGGAATTTAAGGATTCCGTGCTTGGTGCTTGTGTCGCTGGTGAATCAAGGTTATTGGTAGTGAGAAGACCTTGGACCTTTGTGCCGTCTTCTTTGCCAGACGCTATTTTAAAGAAACCATATGGGGCTTGAGGCGTAATAAAGCTGTTCAGACAAGTATGCAAGTTGCAAGGGCTCGCGATGGTGGTGACGAGTTTCTCTCGTTCCATGTTGCCATCGTGAAATTGCGCTTCTTTTGACTAGTTTTGGATGGATTAGGGGTTTTCGAGTGACATCAAGGTGAGATGTGTTGCATTCTGCAGCTTTCCTCGCAGGGCCATGCGGGGGGTACGCACTTTAATTGGGCAATAAATTGGTTCACTGGTTTAGTGGGAGGGGTGAGAGCAACAGTAGCAGCAGCCACACTCGATCAAATGACAGCGCTCATCCCTTGGCGAGTATTGTGAAAAATTCTGGGCGGGAAAGACCCTGAGCGGAGCGTGAATCGCACGGCATGAGCATGCAGGAAAATAGTAGTATTGGCAAGAACAAGGCAGGAGCCCCGTCTGGACGTCACATGGTGGGGTACAGTATGTTCTCTGTTTTCGGTGATAATCATGACTGCGGTGTACTGTAGAACAAATGCCGAGACACGTGTCTTAAGCTTCCGGAACTCAGATATAGGATGCTTCCCTCGGCGGTCAGCAATGAAGTTGCAGTCCTCATGTCATGGGGCGCCTTGAGTCCCGTTGCCCCAACTTGTCCGTAAATGTCGATGGCCATAGGTAGAAGCTCCATACCCTCGGCACGACAAGGTAGCGCATAGTGTTCCCTTTTGCGCTTTTCGGCTCGTGTCAGTGGTAAGAGACTTCCATCTGCCTGGTTACGATATGGCGCGGAGTGAGGACTGACAATGGTGATGTCAATACCCAGTAGTGTGGGCGCGAATAAGGGGTCGTCGATGACGAGGTCCAGTGCGCGTTGCTCGGCTGGGCTCTTGTGAAGGTCTGCGGCAAAGACTCGTTCCCGAATTACGGTGAGGGAAATGGCCGGGCTAGTAAGTTCCCGGTATAGAATATCCCGAAGACGGTTGTGACGGCACACCGCACCCACACCCCCTTTGCAAGTTGATGCGTGGTGGCCCACAGTATCCAGGAGCATGGGCACAGTGTAGTTACCTTCCAGGCAGGTAGGGCAGCGCCGGAGGCCACAGAATATTGGGTTACCTAAGCGAAGGTCGATCATCGTGCGCCATATCTCCCTGAGGTGTATAGGTCAGTGGACGGCAGCGGAAGTGTTGAGAAAGGAGCGAAAGCCGTTGAGGAGGCTGTCGAGGCGAGCCGCGTAAGGAAGTGCGATGAAGAGGCGGAAGGGGCCGAAGCGCGTAGTAGGGAGAGGCGTGAGCGGTGAAAGTGACTGGTGATTTCTTCCTGGAGGGAACGAGCGGCATTGTGGTCGATGTGGTTCGATCGTGACAAGAGTGCCTCTAGTCGTAGTTCTGCAGGGAGGTCCAAACTTGTGGCCAGGGTGTCGTAGGATGGGGCCCAGAGCCTGGCAACATGCGTGGAGTTTGTGTGCAGTAGTCGCCGAATGAGTGGCATGTTCGTCAGATTGGAGATCGTGCATGCGATGACGTTGACGGAAGTGCATGGGGTGAGCCCGAGGCCGCCGTGGCGGAATGCCAGCGTGGCTTGTAGCCACGCGATGTCCGACATCTTCCGGTGAACTTGCTGGAAAACCCTTCGCAACCCTTGTCAAAAGCTTTGGCAAGTGGTAAGGTAATGGCGGCGGGGTTGAGCGGAACAAGTACATAACCAGACATGAGGAGGCACAGAATCGGAGAATATGGAATGAGATCTGAGGCTCGTTCATGGCTGTGAGGGATGTCCAGAGTGACTCGGCCTTCTGCTGTGCTTTGATGGCCAGGGAAGTGCATGAATCCGGGGTGCCAATCGGGCTACCAAGAACCGTGATAGCATCAGAGGCGAGAACTTTGCATGGCAGGTAATGCAGGAGAGGGTGTGGTGAGGGAGAGGGCCACCAGCCCGACGTTTTGTTGAGGTTAACATGGAAGCCGAAGTTCGGGACGTTCAGGCGCAGGTATTGGAGAACGGCGTGGGCTTGTGAAATGGGAACAATCAGTGTTCCATCATCCGCGTACCATGTGTGAAGCGGGAGGGCAGGGAAATTGGATGCTAGTCCTTGTACAAGGAAATGGAGGGCAACAGCGAAGAGTAACATGCCGAGGGGGTCTCCCTGTTGGGTGCCAGTTCGACTCCATATGAGGTGACGGCCGAAGAAGAGGCGGGAAGGAACCCCGTAGAGGAAGTGGACCCATCGTGCGGCCGCCGAGATGCGGCGGATTGCCTTAGAGAGAATTTGGGAACGCTCACTTGAGTTAAAGGTGTTTCGGGAATCAACCTGAATGAGCACGTGGGCGGGGTAATTGTTCTGCAGTTCGTGTATGCGTGCCCCAGTGGCATGGGCAATGGCTTCTGTAGCACACGGGACACCTACACAGAGTTGATGGGGCTGCAGGTAGTTGGCCAACTCTTGATCACCTCGAATTCGTTTCATTACCAGGCGCCCTACAAGTTGACGGATGGCAAGGCCAATGGCCATCAGGCGGAGGGTGCGACATGCTTCATCTTTCGGGAGGCCCAATAGGGTAGCGCTTGCGACGTATTCACTAGGTTCAGTGGGCAACTCCCGTCGACTAGACTGTTGATGAAGGCAGTGAGCCACTAGAGGCTTGAAACCGTGAGTGGCAAGTTGGGGCTACTAGCTGCGTATAACCGGAAAACGTTGTCATCAAATGGTTTCTACGGTGTCTACTGCAGGATCCGACTATAGGGCTAGGAACTAACCGGACGGTCCACGTCGGTCACGTGCAGCGGCGTGCGCGAGCAGATAGCTATAGCAATGGTCGACCAGATGATGCAACTAAGGCGCTGATACACACGCCGGCGAACTACGCCTGCATTCGTATTACACCTCCGCGCTATTCGCGGGATTAACTCCTCAAGCAAAACAATAGTTTGTGGGCAGGCGCACCGAGAGAATCAAACGCAATCGGATGAAACGTGAAGTTCGGTGCACGGGTCGGGGTGTCGGACGGTGCAGGGGGGGCGGCGCGAAAGCTTGCGTTCCAGGTCCCATACCTTGTCACGGTGCGCCAATGCGGCAGCACCGCCAGCGGCCGAGGTGGCCTTGGTGCGGACGGCGGCTTAACGGGGAGACGACGGTAATGTCACACGCGACAGGCCGTGTCTCTTCGTTGCTCGGGTGGGCGGGAGGGTGGACAAGGATGTCCGCGGGCCGAAGCTCTGTGCGAGGGATGAGGAGCGGCACTTCGTACTGACAGTCGAGCCCGGCGGCACGGAAGACATGGTACGCGAGCGCGTTGCGGAAGGCGTTGTGACGGTGTGTGCGGTCAAACCCGGCAGGGCAGAGGTCGGCCGCGTGATCGCCGAGAGGTTCCATGCTTCGTTCGCTTGCAATGCTGACAGGTTTTCGGGAGTGAGTAGGTGTAGACCGGCAATCCGAGGTGACGAGATATCATGACGGTCCGGTGGGCTGGCGGCACCTTGGTAGCATTGGCTGGGTGGGCGAAGAGGAAGGCAGCGAGGGGGCTGTGTAGGAAGGCAAGGCCACGGATCCGGTGCCTGATTTCGTCGGCACTGTGTTGATCCGGGCTGGGGGAGGCTGCCAATGCGTCGTCTTGCCAGAAGGTCTTGGCCCAGGCCTCGTGCTGCATCCTAATGAGTTGAGTTTGGATGTTGGTGGGTGTGGCAGCAAGGGCGGTGGGGTCAAGAGGTCCAAGGTCAATGGAGTACGTGCGTCCACGTATTACAAGGCAATACTGGCAGAGAGGCGGCCGCGCTTGGGCCAGGAGAAAGGCTCGGTCACCGCGGAACCTGCGTCCCAGCCGGGCGGCGGATCGCGGGGTAGTATACTCGGCAGACCGTTCACGGGCCGGTGCAGCGTCGATGACGCTGGTGACCGCAGCAGCATTTAAAAACGGGGCGATAACGGAGAACCCTTGGCCTCCGTGCGGGATGGGTAGACAGACTTGGTTCCATGCGCTTGGTGTGAGGGCGATGCTGTGTAGTGTTGCATACGATGACTCTTGCAGTGTGTCAAACTCCACGGCAGCAGCGGATGCGTGCTTGAGGTCAGCGAGCTTGAACGCGTGGGTTACCAAGCAGGCCAAGACACAGATCCGGTGCGTGTGGAACCGGGCTCGGGGGTCTTCAACGTGGTGGAGGAGTTGGAGGGTGCGTCTGCACCCCTCAATCTTGGCCCTCAGATAGCTGTCCGTGAACACCCGGTTGCCGATTGGCACAGTGAGGAGTTCAAACCCGTCTGTCGAGCACTCCGTGAGAGGAAACGCATCGAGAAAAGCAGCACGGTTCGGACAAGCCGCATGGGGCCAGAAGATCCGCGTCTTCCGCACGTTGAGAACCAATCCGTAGTCCGTGCCCTCTCGGTCGAGGAGGCGCAGCGCTCGCCGGATACCGTCCAGGGATCCCATGATGGTCCCGTCGTCTGCGTACCATTGGTTGAGTGCGATGCCTGTGTCCTCTGTGATCTTAGAAATTAATGATACAGCCGCTTGGCTGTTTCATGAGGGAGAACAGAAGCATACTGGCGGGGTCGCCCTGTTGGGTGCCCTGGGCACTGACCATGGTAGTGCCCTCGCGATTCGGGATGAGCAACGGCGGTTGAGCACGACCGTATATCATGTTGATGAATCGGGCGAGGGTAGGAACGTGAGCGGGTAGACGACAGAGCATGGACTGGCGGTCAACGCGGTTAAACGCGTTGTGCGCGTCTATTAACACAGTAGCCACATGAGGGATACATCAAACCGACGTAACATCGTACGCGTGTCATGTGAGAAGGCGTCCATCCCAGCTTTGACACCGTTGGCCGTTCGGAAGGGCGACAAGCAATCCAGAGACTCGTTGAGGGCGGTGGGCAGCAGCGTCTTCGTGACGATCCTCCGCAGGACCGAGCCCACGGCGATTGGGCGTATCTTGCCCGGCTTTGGCTGAAGCGGGAGAAGCGTCGCAGCCCTGAGAATAGGTAGGACAGAGTCGAGGAGGTTAGCATTCGCGATCCACGTTACCAACTTTGTGATGACACTGAGGCCAGTTACAACAGCATCTGGGCTGACAGAACTCCTTACGAGTAGATGAAACAATCTTGACGGCATGCGGTCTAGGCCAGCCGTGGTTTCCCGCGAGATGCCGCGTGCCGCCCTTTCCACGGCAGCCTCTGAGATGGGTGGGGGAGGAGGGAGGCTTTTTGCGGGGAGGGGGCTTGATTGGGTGGCCGGGCATGGGATGCAGGACTCGGAACTGCTGGAGTATAGTAGGGTCGATGACGTCTGCGAGCGGGGCATTGTGCAGAGACCGCATGGCCTTACCATACCGAGCGTCCGCACAGAGCCTAGGCGCGACGTGAGCGACGTTTGTAGCTGCAGCCTGACCCTAAATGTGGGCGGTGGCGCTCGACCTATTCGGACCGGGCCTGGTGTGCGGCCAGAGCTTCAGCCCGGAGGGCGCCCATTGGGAACCAGTATGTGCACGCCGGATGCGGTCTTGGAGTGCAGCCCGTAGTCCTTTTTGGTGGTACCAGTCTTGCTCACCCGCAAATTGCGACGGAGGACGGCCGTCGGCAGCATGTGTAGGTGAAGAAAGGCCCGGTACGTGGCCTCCTTGCCTTGAGCGTTTACAGCCCCCATGACCAGCAGAACGAATGGTTTGAGGGAAGGGGAGGGAATATCTGGAAAGATGTCTGCTTCACGGAAGGGGGTGCGGAGTAGTTCTTCCGGGTCAGCCGTCGTCGCCGTGGCCTTGGACGGAGACCGCGTCATTAGAGTGTCGTGGTAGTCTTTTTGTCCTTCGGTGTAATGGAGGCGGGTCTGGCAGTGGCGCTTGATCACCGCCAGTAGGGAGCCCGGGGATTGACCGGGGCGCATGGGAGAGGCTGGGAAGTCCGTCATGACCTCTGGTGGAAGGGTCGTGCGGCGGCGCGGCACTGCACGCTTGCCTCCCTTGGGTGTTACCCCGTTGCTGGTCTTGTCTTCTGTGTTCGAGGGGTCACCGCGGGGTGTCGGGGCACCGGCGGCCGGGGTCACAGGAGGGACTTTGTGTGAAGGCGGAGCGGGCGCGGGAGGCCTGCCTTGTGGCTGAGAGTGGACCTTCTCAATGTCCCGCACTTGATTGACAGGGGCAGTTGCGGAGGCTTGTAGAACTTGAGAAGGGACCCGCGAGCGATGCACTGCCCTCTTCAAATGGCAGGCTTCTCGTCGGAGTCGGGCCCTCGGCGGGCCCCCTCCCCAGCCCGCTGAGTGCCTCTAGCGCCCGGTACCCACTTCTCCCCATGCCCCTCGTACCGCTGCCCCTGCAGCTTCCCCTGCCGCCCCCCTATCGTCTCCCTTCCCCCGTCTTGGTCCACCGTTGTCAGCTCCCGCCGACACCCGTTCTCCCTCTCGATTCTTTTGACCTTCCACTTTACTCCCCTTCTATTGGCCCGCAAGTTATGACATATGATATGGCTGGCTGACCTCCCTTCCAACTTCTGGTAGATTGGAGTGCCATCCACAGCTTTCGACGCATCGTACGGTTTCGCAATTGGCTTGACAATTATACGATATCTACGCTCCGGTACAAATTTACTGGATACCAACCCACATACCTACCACAGTTATGACATTCCCCTATGCACACACTTTCACCCCACCCGCGGCAAAAGCCCCAGGGCCTGAACGGCTCTTATTAGAGGCAGGGTGGAGACCTTGAGTTCCGTTAGGCCACTTCAGTACACAAATCTCTTCACCTTTGATCCACTTCTCTTCGACTTTTGATGCGTAGGGAGGGGCGTTGTCTTGTAGAAAAACCCAACCCACCGGCAGTTCTTCATCCTCCCAGCCAAGCAATTCTTTGTTTAGAATCTTCACGTACTCCCCACCATTTAATCTTAAGTTAACTATCACTAAATTTGTTTTTCCATGCGCACAAAAAGCTGCCCACACCATGATACCATTTCCTGTATGTTCCCGCCTTGAAAGAATCAGTTCTCCACGCCTTAAGTCGTACCAGTAGCACTGTAGGCCATCGGGTCCGTCGCAGTTAAACCTCTTCTCGTCACTCCCGACCACTGTTACCCACCACTTGTCATCTTTATGTGAAAGGGCCCTTGCTAATTTTATAGGAGCATCTCGGTGCCTTTGCAGGAGAGGGGTCTGCCGTTTTATTTTCTTGTAGCGGAAAACCCCTGAATTATTGAGGTACACTCTTGTGCGACTTGGTGAAATTGGACGATTCAGTTTGTTTTGCAGGTTTATAAGCTTTTGGTGGAGTTGTAAGCTGTCCTCAGCAGCTTTCTCTCATCCCTTGAAGTCTTTTTCCCCGATTTTATCGAAAATTGTGGGTCTCATAGATTGCGGGACTACTTAAATATGCTGCGGCGACTGCTTGTGATCGTTTAAGCTCCCATTCAATTGCTGAAATGGATATTCCAGCTTTTTTCAAAGTTGCCTCTGTGGGTTGCTCTTCCGAGCTCAACTGTGTTCCTTTCAGCATTGCTGAGACTACAAGATGGTGGTTATTGTCTCCTAGAGTCTGCTGGGGTTGAAAAATGTAAAAGCGAGCAAGAATCTTTAAAAAGCTGCAATTAATAGTATAGACACGCACGCAGATTGGATAAAGGGAGAAGAAAAGCAAGGGAAAAAGAAGAAAAAGTAAGAAAGCAAGTGAAGGTTGTCGGCCTTGGGCGGTCGATCAGTTTACTTGAAGGTTGATAATCAACACCTACATATACTATAGTGGTCGCGCTCAACCGTCGTCGAAGCAAGTGATGACGGAGGCCATGGCATATCACGCCACGTTGTTCGTGTGTGGCGCTGTACACGAAAATCGCGTGAAAAGTAGAATTTAAAATTTCAGAGAAGTAGAACCAAATAAATCAATTTCGACTCCAAAGTTTCACATCTAGCTCTACAAAAATCATTATTTTCAATGCCGTCACTCCAAACCCCATCGCGCAGACCGGAATCGCACGTTACATGCAAATCGTCCATTTCAGCCCATATGCGCATATTTTTCTCAATCTACATAGGAAGTCAACTACTCCAGACGTCGTCCAATCACAGCGCGCCAATTGGTAGATCCCCACTAGCGCCCCATACAAGCCACAACACTTGTTTACACCACGTTGCACAGAACCATTTGCAGTAGCCAATCACATTCGCGTTTCAAGCTGGGTTCGAGGAGAGGCACATATGCGCTTTTGCGAAGGGAGTGTCTGAAAATGCCCATTGTCCCTTGCAACTTTGGTTCCAAAGGGTCGGAGACCAGCTTGACCGACTGACAAGTACTCGACCGTATACTGACATCAACAAATAGTTCTGTCTGCATGTCGTACGGCGTCAATCACCCCGTTCAAGAGTGTATATGGTCCCAAATTGATGCCACTTGTACGTTACAGTTGATAGATACTCTTCTTACCGTTAATTTATGCAAGCTTTAATGTTGGACACGTTTTTAATAACCGTTTGGAAGTATGAAATATATGAGAAATAGGGGGTTTTGTATGACATCTAGTGTTGTCCAGTACTATTATTGAAAAAATATAGTTACTGGTAATAGGTTTTGGATAAAATATATTACCAGGCAATAATAGTGCTACCCTGGTAAGAGAATGTTTTAATTAAGAGGAATTTTGCTTAAAAATGTACAGTGCACGAAATAAAATTAAGGACACCGCACAAGCATACCGTATTTTCGAAACCGTTGGGGCACCAAACTTCATTTACATACCGTTTCGAAGGGATTTTTAAACTATATACAGTTATTTAACCATGACAAAGGAACTCGTGGTCACGTTAAAGTAATAGTTAAAAAAGATATGAGAAATAACTTAAGGACGCGAAATAATACATGGGAGAGCTTCAAGTAAACACCTTTATCTCCCGCCAAATACATAGAATTGCTCCTATTTTTGGCGGGAATATAGGTACATTCATCCACATATAACTCTGCCCCGGAATCGCTCGATGAGCCTCCCCAACAAAAGAAAACCGCCAACATCATGTCGCGGGGAAAGAAACTCACCGATATTGAGAAAGACCAAATTTTGGCTTACCGGAGTCAACTGCTCAGCATTAGGGACATAGCGGCGGAAATAAGACGTTCAAAAGGGGCAGTAGAAAACTTTATCAACAAACAGAGGCGTGGAGGACGTTCAAAAAAATGGGGAGGCCATGCAAGATTTCGCCGACTCAAACCCGTGCGCTCATTCGAGAGGCTTCGAACGGAAATTCATCAGCAAAAATTATTCAGATGAATCTACAATTGCCCGTAGGTGTTCGTCGAGTCCAGCAACTACTGCATAAGACGCCACATTTGGCGTATACGAGGATGAACAAGGCACCGTCGCTCCGTCCGCATTATAAAGAAGCTCGAGTTCTATGGGCATCAGAGATGCTGAAGCACAGCCCAGATTACTACAAGAAAATTTTCTTTTCTGACGAAAAGAAATTTAATCTTGACGGTCTCGATGGCCTAGCTTACTACTGGAGTGATTTGAGAAAGGAAACGCGCGTATTTTCTACAAATCACCAAGGTGGTGAATCTATAATGGTTTGGGGAGCAATTTATTTTTACGGTTTGAGTGATCTAGTCAGCGTGAAGGGAATGGTCGACCCTAAGTCGTATTGCGCGTTGTTGGAACAGGAAATGCTAATATTTGCTGCATAAAAGTTAGGAGAGAACTACATTTTTCGGCAGGACAATACTGCTCCGCACCGATCAAACTACACTAAAAGTTGGTTTAAAGACAAAGGGTTTAATGCTTTAGCCTGGCCTGCGAAGTCCTCAGACCTAAACATTATAGAAAATGTGTGGGGACTGTTGGCGAGAAAAGTTTACGGAGGGGGGAAGCAATACACTAGTGTGGAGGAGTTGGGCTAACTGAGGTTGTTGGGAAGAAAGGGACCAAAACGTCTTACTAGGGGATGGATTACGTGAGTAAACAATTTCTGCCCTATATATTATTTTCGTGTCCTTAAATTATTTCTCATAATTTTTTTACCTATTACTTTAACTGGACCACAGCTTCCTTGGTCATGGTTAAATTGTTTTATATAGTTACAAAAGCCCTTTGAAACGGTATGTAAATGAAGGCTAGTGCCCCAAGGGTTTCGAAAATATGGCATGCTCTTGCGATGTCCTTAATTTTATTTCGTGCACTGTAATGAGCAAGGATTTGGTCTGTTCTGGCATTTAATTAGGAAATAAAGAAAATGCAAAAAGCGAACTAAATTGATGTGTCTCCATTGTTTTACCTGTGCCGAATTGGATGATCCAGATAATGTTACTGCTATTGAAATGGCAGGAATTTAGATACACGGATACTTTTAATATACAAGAAAGACAAATATCCCGGATCAACCTAGCTTCCTCACCGTAGCCCCTCACCTACCCCACCCGAACCCCCAAAATGGATCCATCCAAGCAATCCAGCCATGAAGCAAAGGATCCTGCAACATCCTCCACAGCCGTATCCAGCCGAGCAGGAACATCCCTCGCCACCAATTTTAAGCCTTCAAATGAGCGATTTAGGCCAGATTTTATCGAACGAGCATGGATTGTTGAGCAACTGATCATGAGGGGCGCAGAATATCAGAAAGGTAAGACTTTAAAGTACTCTTCCACTGATGTCGCTCATGCACCTCGTACAAGACACCACACAGATCAACAGAAAGTGGCAGACCACCTGCAGTACGGGATGATACGGCGGCGTGAATACATGTCAAAGATTACTGGAGGCAACGTCAACTCCATAGCAAGTACCATGAGTGGCTTGGCCAAAAAAGTGCAGTCAACGACGGACTATGATGGTGATTTGGTCGCAGTAGTACGACATAGGTGTAAAACAGATTGACCTGAGCATGCCATGGTCTAATTCACACACTTTTGGATATTCACCTGTGTTGCCTTGCCTTGCATACAGTGGCTTTGGTAATCCACAATAAATTCACATCCTAACGCAGTAGATTCGCTTTCATTGATCTCAGAATCATCTGTATCTTTGAGCATGTTTTGCATAGTTGAATTGTAGACAGCATTGCGTGATAGGGGGCGCTGCATCTCGGTCGCATGCTGCATAGATCGTTGAAGAAAAGCTACTGACATCAACAAATCATCGTCGTTCATCAAGTATATACTGCAAAACGGCGGTGCTTGCAGAGGTTTCAGTAATAGCCCATGTGAAAGACATGTACACTCATGTGAACATCACTTTTGAACGCTCAAAAAAGTGATGCCGTTTAAAGTTCAGCTTTTGTACTAGATAAAATTTATCGAGATTTTTAACAGACCTCCGTTACATAAAAAATAAGAACCACCCTAGAATCACATGTTTTACAAAGTAACCCAACTTTGGATAATTAAAAACGCCTACTGGAGAATATTGTGGCACTATTTGGTAAAATATTGCCATTGACTCGTCAATGCCTTCACCGTGCTTCACCAGTGCCCCTGGCCGAAGCACTAGTCCCGCAGTGCCCCCAGCAAGGCACTAGTCCCCAGTTACCCCAGCAAGGCACTAGTCCCCAATGCCCCCAGCAAGGCACTGGTCCCTAGTGCCCCTGGCAAGGCCTTTGTCCCAGTGCCCCTGGGTAGGCTGTAGTATGCGTAGTGTAAGCGAGGGGAGCGGGAAAAGAAGGCACAGTTAACGAGTACAAAGGTCCTTCGGGATGCAGTTGCAATCCCGTATTTGGTTGTTTAGTAGAGAGAGTCACTAGAACGGTCAGTTTTCCCCTGAATCCATCAAAATAACTCTCTCCTCACGCCCCAATCGGGCAGTGAGGACTTCCTTATATAGCCGTTCGATAGCTATAGAATAGTAGATACAGTTAGAATAGTAGATACAGTTAACGAACGATAGCCACTGTATTACCGGGAGCACAATACAGTAGTGCTTCCACTTGGCTGTGGGCAAAAATAATTGGATCTGCCAAGTCAGAACAGTCGTGGCCTTTGATTGGCCGCGACCGTTCTTGCAGTATGCACTGTACAACAAGGCACTACTTTACAGTACAGTACAGTACATTGCAGTGGCCAGTGCCTCTGATCAAGTACTGTTAGAAAAATGATTTGTACACCGCAACATACGTGTACACGTAGTGGCTATCGTGCTTGCGCGGGTACTTCAGTTGCCCGACCGTCGTCGGGCACATCCTCTCCGAGAGACGTAAGAGATTAGAGAAGTATACACAGCGTTGACCGTCGTCCGTTGTCCCGCTTTGGTGGTACTCTTTAGCCCTTCTCATAAAGTCTCTTCCCGCCTTACACCTCCCTCTCACGACAGTTTTACCAAGCCTTGATTGTACAAGACTTACTGTTGTCGCACACGCTACGGGTTCTCACGACAAGTACGATACTGGAAACGTACTGCACTGCACTGCAAATATACTGTACAGTAAAGTAGTAAATATACTGTACAGTACAGTATATTTACAGTATAGTACTTAGCAGTGATAAAAGGTGAAGAGAAAGTACATAGCAATGAGCATAGTGTGTTCATCAATGATATTGGCAGTCGGCTCGGAAGGAAATCCCAACGATTCGAGTCCCAAGAGCACGAATCGCTAGCCTAGGACTCTTTTGGCCCGCATCACTGATGCGAGCCTAAAGAGTTTGCGATAATAGCTTGTTTCGCATCTTGCGGGGTCCTTCGAAGTCAAAACCACCTGCGGTCCCCTGCAGTCAGCAGGTGGTTTTGCCTTCGAACTATCCCTCCATGGGAGGGCAGTCGATCGCTATATATATAGCGATCGACTGCCCTCCCATGGAGAATATACTGTACTATCAATTATCATTGGTAGGAAGATGCTTATGTTTCTTCAGATGCTGCCCTACTTTGACAAGACATTCTGTCATATCCGAATATAGACGCGATCTTTTCTTAGATATGACAGTTCTAGCGTCGCTGAAAATGCGTTCAAGAACGGTATATGCTGCAGTGGGCGTGAATACCAATGGTGCCACACGAGAAAGAAGAAGGAACGATTGACAGTTATTCTTCCAAAACTTGAGAGGGCACGAATCACTTTGAGCTTTTGCTGTACCCATATAAATACGAAATTACTCCTCAATGCTTGTATAAGCTATTATTTGCGCCATGCAAAGAATTGTCACCGAAAAATGAAAGAAAGCCCTTTCCTGGAACATTGAATTGCTCAACATCTTGTGAAACTTGAAGGGTAGTTCTATATTCGCTTCTTCTGGAAAATATTCTTTGCTCATTCCACTCATCAATCCCACTGTATTTATGTCAGAAAGACTGTATAAAGAAATTCTCCAAGACAGGCCTTGTGCTTCACTTTTTTGAACTAGGGTGTGAGAAGAGATGCCACATGAGCACAATTTGCAGCCATTGGGCATTCCAAATCGTTCTTTGCCCTCCTTTCAAGAACTTACTTTGATAAACTGGATGCTAAATCATAAATAAAGGAATAGCAGCACGGTTGATCCTGAATTTCCTGGATTTTCGGTAAAATTTGGGCTGTACAGACATCTCTTAAGTGCATACTCGGACCAGAATGCTTACCAAGAATCATGGAGCTTACTTCAATTGAAATGACCAAATCAAGAAAGGTTCTCAAAGCAAGGGTTTCACGGGGAGATGATTTCTCACCCGGCCCGCGCCCAGACTATTCAACGCTATCTGCATTCATCTTGTCAGTAGCCGCTGTAAGGCAGGGTTTCAACTTCAGAAACCTCTTAATCATATTTGAAGTGGATCCCCACCGTGTTTGTTCATCCACTATAGGCCTGAACACTTTCTGCTTACGCTCTTTCAATTACTTCAGAAGTTCCAGCCACTGAGGACTTCTTAAAGAATGTCAAGGTTTGTCGTATATTTGAGACAGCTGTAGCAACTTCTGCCCTTTCGAACGCCTTCTTGACGGACAACTGATGAGAATGGACCGCGCAAGAAATGCGATTCCAAGAGAGTGTTGTAGTTTGATTTTTTGGATACGGGCGACTGGTTGATTCTGTTGTGCCACCAAATATTAGCAACCAGTCTTGTGCTAGAGTAGGAATCTCGAGGCCATTTTTTGATATAAGGTCGGAAATTGCTCTCTCGAATATGGTTTCATCGTTCTCATTGGATGTTTATTGGGAAGGTGAGTGGAATATTGGTTCAGAACTTGAATTTATTGCCCCACTGGATAATATCAGCGACAGTTCTTCCTCCTCTTGTAATGATTCAATATCACTCACAGATTTACCAGCAGATCCAACTTCTTGCATTAGCTCTTTCACGATAAGATCTAACTCAAAAATATCATTTAAAATTCCAATTTCTGCGGCTGTCAGTCTTACCTGCTTCCTAGCACTTGATTCATTGTCCGTTGTGACGAATGAAAACATCTTCAGAATGCCGACCTTCTCGGCAATATCTATCAGGAAGGCCGACGACTCCTTTCCAGTATGTTTTCCCTTCAGCTTTGAGCAGGCAATCATATTGTTTTGGAAATCCCAGTTTTCATCTATGTATGAAACTGTCATGGATGAGTAGGACTCGTTATTCTCAGATGTTCAAACGTCTGTTGTTGCAGCAAGCACGCTGATCTTTTCAAGATCTTTTAGATTTTGAGCATCCACATATACATCGCGTAAACGCCTCATTACGGACTGACGACTGACCATATGTAACTTTGGTGCAAATGCTTTCATGATATTTCGAAATACAAAATAGTCGATAATTGATGGAGGTCTCTAGTTTACTGCAAACCATTCAGGGCACAAATTTAAACTGAGACTGAACTGAACCCCTCTTAGTTACCTTCGCTCGGGTATTCGAGAGAGACCTCTTTGCATTTTATGTTCAATCAGAGCTGAATTACGAGTTGTTGGCACGAATGGTTTGCTGAAATCCACTGTTTTGTGTCTCGAGAATAACTGAAGCTTGACATTGGTAGGCCCTCTTCCGATAGCTCCAACAGATTTACAGATTATACACCTGTATTTGTTCTTGAGAATAGGTCCATTCGAGCATTCCATTTCGATATAGGTAAAGATCGGATTGTTTGATTTACCTTTGTAACTCTCGAAATGAGACTTTCTAGTCTTGTCAGCTTGAATAAAAGATGTAGGTGCAGGTGCCGAAGCTGACAGCAGAGTTTGCTTGTCAGAAGCATCATTTGAATTGCTATTAGGAACAGCACTCATTTGGATAAAAAGATAGGAATTAGAGGGATACGGGATATAGAAATAGAATTACCGTGGAATTTGTAGTATTGAAGCGAATGGTATTACCTGAGGGAATGGTAGTACCTGAGGGAATTGTAATACCTGAGGGAATGGTACGCCCTATGGAAAAGGTTGTAATTGAGGGAATGGTATTACCGACGGAAAAGTAATTGGCAATTGAAACTCCAAAGGCCAGGCCCTTGGAGAAACAATGTGATTTAAAACCTAAATTAGCATATGGAAACTACCGTAGATAGAATTAATGTGCCATTTCGCGCCCTTAAACAACTGCGAAAGCCCCCAGAGTGGTTGTTTTGGGGGTATTATAGCGTTACGATTTGAAATATTTCAAAATATTTCAAACCCCTAAATATTTCCAAACCGCGTACAATGTTTTACGCGAGGCGGGGGCCAGCAAGTTTCACGCTCATTTGCGCGAAAACGGTACTTTGTCAGGGCCCCGACATAATTAATGGATCTGTGTCGCCATGGTAACACATCACATCTCGCCGGGTTTGTACCCCGGTTTTTTTTGTGAGGGGCGTACAGACATCAAGTGTGTCTGGAGACGACATCTGGCAACGTTGGCCCAAACAGCACTGCGCTGCACTTCTTAAGCACCGTTTCCCCTACTGCCAGCCAAAAGTTCACACACAACCTCTCGCCCTCTGAAGTCGCACGACCACTCGGCGGTCGCCGGTGCAACACAACTCGCGTGTCAATCAGAAATCCCCTATATGGTCAGTTCAAGTGCAATTGGCCAAACCAGCTAAACAAGCAATGCTGCTGCTGAGACTGAGAGTGCTGGTCTAGAGGAAATCGATGAGGAAGGCATCAATCTTCTTGTGAGTTTCGGAGATCCCAAGATTCTAGCCCCACCCCGTGATGATGAAAGCTTTTTTTTGGTTATCCATACTGCCATTGTTGCAAGTCCTTTTAATAATTCTAATCGCGAATAGGTCGCGGTTTTCAGGTCAATTGAAAGAAGTATTCTAGAATGAAATGCTATGTAGGTTTGCAGATGTGTTGGGGCCTACGGAGGAAGAACGAGTGAGAAAGATCAAGGCGGAAACTCGTTTTAGCTATCACATCTAGCGATTTGTCGACTATCATGTCATTTTATCTTCGCTGTTGAAGGTTGGGGTGAAGGGAGCCATGTTGAGCAGTCTTTTAAGCGACGTGCATGCCGATTTAGACCAGCTTAAGAAATATTTCAGGAAGAGTAAGAAGCGATGTGCCCCACGCGAGCGAAGCAAACGAAGATCGGTAGTTCGATGGATGCCCACCGCCCAAAGCTTTTCGATCAACTTGAGAGTGTTGTCCGTCCTTTTCTTTCCATTGGTAGTTTCTCTTCGGCCTTCGATTTACCGACACTTCACGTTGCAGCGACATTGGGTTGCTTCATGCTCTTCGCACATATGGCAGCATTGGCAGAGCCCGTGAGAATTGATTTCTCGGGAAGATTTGGTAGGCAGCTTTTACAAGACTGTGTTCCAGAAATAGCACAAGACCTTGGCATGAGCGAGCTCACATTCTTGCTTCAGAATGTGTATCGTATTCGCAACGGGAGACAGAGGTCGGGCATGTCACTGGAAAACGACAGCAACATTGTGAATGTGGTTGGGGCGTTTTTCACGGCTGTATGGGAGCTGTTGTTACCATCGCAGGTCCTAGAATCCACTAACACTCTCACAGAGTTCAACACTGAGTAGCTCGGAGATAACTGTCTTATTTAGGGGAGCAAACAACGGAAGGGATTCAGGGAAAATGATGAGTCTGTTTACATATCCGGAACCACAGGCTTACCATATTCGTTAATGCATGTGTTGCAGCGTTGGTTACCCTTCTCCAGCTTTGACTTGGCAATGAAGAGGGTGCATCATGATTTTACAGAGATGATGTCCCAACAGCAGGAGGGGGAGGAAATAACAAAACTTCATTCCAAATTGCGAGGTAACAACAACAAGACGTTTTTCTGGAACAATAAGTACGTGGCATAAACAGATAACGGGACCTTCTATAGCAGGTTGCAAGGGCATGTGGGATATGCTCGAAAGATGTGGCGATATATGGCCGTACTCACTGATTGCTTTCGTGCTGTTTATGACCAAGACTTGGGCGATCTCTACTCCATGGAAAAAATTGATGGAGAAGGGCCGAGCAAAACTGCTATGATGGAAATGATTGATGCTTCCGACAAGGTACCTCCAGTCCTTCAGGGTGTGAAGTTTTTCTGTCAGAGATTTGTTGAGGACATTTTCGCGCACATCACGTTACATCCCTTGTACGACATGATCCATCTTGACAAAAGGGATGAGGACATGTCCGAGTTCCCCTGTGCAATGTCTGCCGACGCTCGATTCGTCTCCTCCGCGTACTCGGAGAGGTCGAGAAAGAGGCAGAGGGATGCTATCGAGGGGGGAGAAGGGGGAACGAGAAGAAATCCATCGCGCCGTGTTCGTCTAGAAACCAATAATGCTGAGGAGAGAAGCAGTGACGAGTAAAACGACAAAGATGCTGCGGATGATGGTAATGAGCCTCTCGGGCAAAATGACGAGAACAGCGGTGGAGAGGCTGCAGATGAGGGAGACAGTAACGAAGGTGAGGCTGCAGTTGTGGATGGTGTTGATGACGAGGACGATGACATGGAAACTGAGGAAAGCTGAAGCAGGGAACAGTTTGCACGTGGTACTTTTTGACAAGGAGAGGTCGTAGTGGAAATAGCGAGGTAGGAAAAAGCGTATGTTGTTGAATCACGCACGATAATATAGGATGAAATGAGATCTCCCTTTGCGTCTGCATGAGTTTGGCCTCTGTATCCAACTGGAAAGGAGTGTGTTGTCCCTCTAAAACAACTTTCAAAGGTGTGTTACCAAAGCGTCACAACTCACAGCGGTGCTCAATCCTCGAGCTACACTTATGACAGTACGCACATGTTCTTCGTAGTATAATCTACGATTTCTTCAGTGGGGTGTGCCTGGGGAAAGCGGTGTCGTCGTACCGACACATACGAAGTCTATCCGTGGAGACTTCGCCGTGGGGACAAGTACAGGTCACATGACTTATCCACATGATACAAAGGAGGCTGTTATGTTACGAACCCGACCCCGAAAAACAATCGCCATCCTGCATTGCACCCAATGTACCCCTTTCTTGTGTGTTACCACTGCGACACAACTCTTATTGTTATATTGGCCAATTCACACAACTTCTGCCATTGCTTGCTGTCCCACACAACTTCTGCCACTGCACTGCCCTCCCAACACACCACGCGTCATTTTTTTAGCCAGTCAACACACTTCTGTCATTGTGTCGCCCTCGCAACATACCTCGTCCTATTGTTTTAGGCAGCCGACACACTACGTTCCGTTGTGTTAGCTATTCGAAACCCCTCCCCCCATTGTGTTAGCCAGCCGACACACTACGTACCGTTGTGTTAGCCATTCGACACACTTGCTACCATTGTGTTAGCCAGCCGAAGCAACCTCTGCCATTGTGCTCACCACTCGACACACCAAGTACCATTCTGTGACACAGTGCAAACAACACGTACCATTATGCTATCCAGTCAGCACAACGCCCACCATTTTGTTGGCCTCTCGACACAATTGCTACCATTTTGTTAGCCAGCCGACACAACTTCTGCCATTGTGTTCGCCACTAGAAACACCATGTATCGTTCTGTGATAAAGTGCACACAACACGTACCATTGTTTTAGGCACTCAGCACAACGCCTACCATTGTGTTGGCCTCACAAAACACCTCCTTCCATTGTGTCAGCCAGCCGACACATCCTCTGCCTGTGTGTTGGCCTCCCAACACACCTATTCCCATTGTGTCAACCAGCCAAAACGACTCCTGCCATTGTGTTTTATTCCCAATACAACACCCAAAATTGTGCTAGCCAGCCGACGCGACTCTTGCCATTGTGTTAAAAATCCGACGTATTACATTCAATTGTGTTACCAATCCGACACATGAGCAGTACATGAGCACCTCGGAGAAGAGCCTATCGCATATCGTTCCCCACGGGTGGCCTTCAAAATGGTGTCAACCTCATTCATAACCGGTGATAGTATCTCCATTGCCTCACTTTTGACAAGCAACACGATTGTGTCACCAGCCCGACCCATCCTTCCACGGGGTTTTCAGCCACCGCCGAGCTTTAATCCCATTCAACGGCTCAAATTGAAATTTCAGAAGGCTTCAATGTTGTGCCGGAACACTACAGTACACTGCCATCGTCTTGCAAACATCTGCCTTCCCTCCTACCCACATAAAATCTCATTTCCTTTCTTCATAATATGCTTTCTGATACTCCTATTCCAGACCTAGATGGAGCTTTCACCCATCATTTCCTTGCAAAACTCGCAAAACGGTTGGACATCACAGAAAAAGAAGCCGCCGATAAGAAAGTCAATTTTAAGTGTTATTTCGAGATCAACTTCTACTGCGAAGTAAACATGCTCCGACAAAGTTAACAAGCGGGACTAGAAACGATTTGCACAAGTTTTCATTGGGAAACTGATAGATGGAACGCGGTGCACGAATCTAATGTGGCCGTTAGTGACTAGAAACAGAAGGACAACATCACGTCCAGTACTAATTCAATCCTGACTCAACGACGACCGGATGTAGTGAGCGTGTACCAGGACGCCATTAATGACGTACTTTGTGGAAACTACTGTATTGGATGTACAGATTGCTGGTACAGCATCGCGAAAGTGTTTCTATTGTTCCCGCCCCCTCCATGCTACTTGTGTAGAACGTTACATTAACTCCAGAACGTGACAGGACGGAGAAGACGAAACATGTAGCAACATATTCTGTTTCAACTGTGTCCCTTGCAGTGATGAACCGGAAAATCAAGATGTCACCGGATCTTAGCTATTCTACCCATCTTCTGCAACCCGTTTGTTGGCTTTTACATGCTTCTTATGCTCGAAAATCGTAACGTAGTGTGGACTATATGTTTCGATAAATTGTCTCTCTCCAATTGTATCGTACTCTTCGGCGACAAGTTTCCTATCATGATATTTGTATTTCATTGCAGATGTCCTCGCCTTCTCAGGCCAATCTTTCAGTGGCACAACCAAATTAAATCTCGAGCATCCGTAATTCCAATGCTCAATGATCTCAGGCCAGTTACTTACTCTAGTTATGAACGTGCATTTGGATGTAATTTCACCCTCAGTCCCGCCCAGCCCACTACGTCTTCCACCACAGACGTCATTCCCCCTGCCGGCGGTCTCCGTCGGCTGGCTTCCTTCAGAAGCCCTTTTAATCAGCACCATAACTGTCCTAGACACCAATTCTTTCCACTGTTCTGAAAAGTGATCCGTCTGGGTTGATATGTGTAAGGTGACTCGCTGCTCTAAATCATTCATTTACTTTTGTGTTTCCGGTAAAGCTAATTTTAGTTTCGACATCTCCTCCTCGAGATCTTCGACGGATTCTATGCTCCACCTTACTTCGAAGTCGTTCCCACAGTTAAATAGACAATGGGTATAGTTCTCCCTGTATTCACATGTCTCCTCCAGCAGGTACCGAATTATTTTATTGACGTCATACCCACTCCCCCACCCCCTACCACTTCATCATTTGCAACGGCCACCGTTTGGAACCAGTGAGTAATCGATGCTGGGCGCCACCACGCCGGAAGCGATGCATAGCGAATTTGCCCAAATCCTCCCCTTTTGTATTTTTGGGCATGATGTTGCATCTGGTAACCCAGTAGTTCATAGTTTTCATGAAGTTTTGATGATTCATCTCGGATCCAAAACTAATTTGAGTGACCAATTCATCAGCATGCGGGAACAGCGGATCGCCGCTCTCAAGAGGGCGGGACAGTAAAGATTGATACTTCTCAGCCCATGCCCGAACATGAGTATATGCACATACGCAGTACTCCTCCTTTTGCTCGTACATCGCATATTCCAGGCCGTCTGAGTTTCTCTCAAATTTACTTCCCCTCAACATCAGCTCTACATATGGAACACGCTGTTCATTGACGGCGTCCAGTTTTACATCATCCCATTTCAACTGCACAAGCTAATCAATGCCAAGCCACAACGTGAAGCACAACGATACCACCGCCATTACATACGTCGACTGCAACGATTGAGCCCCGACGCAAATTGGGTGTAGTGGCGTACGTTCCATGTACCTGTATCTGAAATGGAGCACTCTCTTGTAGCCAACTTGTTTCTTCAATCTTTTGTAATGATTCACTGAACCCTCTGCTTCTAGTGAGGTGACATGATTTCCTTCAGTCCTTCCTCCTGGGAAAGTTCTCCACTTCCCATCCCTTCGGAATTTCCTTTTATACACACTCGCAAGGACAGATATGATATTCACAACCTCGCCTGGGTCACATCCGGATTCGATTACCCTATAATAAAAGTATTCACTTATC
The DNA here is from genome assembly GCA_002205965.3 of Kappaphycus alvarezii. Lineage (NCBI taxonomy): Eukaryota > Rhodophyta > Florideophyceae > Gigartinales > Solieriaceae > Kappaphycus > Kappaphycus alvarezii. The sequence goes on from NADL03000775.1 coordinate 361,131, forward strand.
ATGCCCACAATCGCCGCATTCGGTTCTCCAGGTCCTTCAGGATCGATACATTGTCCACCTTCTTGCAGGTTTTCATCCATGCAATACCCCCGAAGATACTTCCATTTCCGTGAATACAACAACTCACTGCTTTCCCGAACAAACGCGAGGCTTGTCGTTTCTACTTGTGCCTTCCGGCACTCTGCGGTGCCGAGTTTGCGCTTTTCTGACATAAAGGCCGTAGCGCAACCGCTGCGCAAGAACACACACAAAGACACACCTGGAGACGGTGAGAGAAATAACTAGGACAGGGGGGCTGGGCGAAAAGTGGAGGAGGGGAAATGGGATGGGGAAATTTGGGATAGAGAGGAGGGGACCTTAACGAGGGAGGGATTGGCGATGGGAAACTCGCTTGAAGAATGGCGGGATAGGTGAAGCAGGGAGCTTGGGGAGGAGGGATTATATCAGCAAAAAATGCCCGCCAATTTTTGGAGAAATGTAATTCTGCAGTGCATTACAGTGGGTCGTGTATACGAAGAAGTGTGTCGGACGGGTGACGCAGTGTGTCGGACAAGTGACACAATGTGTCACCCACCCGACACATGTGCGGCTGAATTAAGAAGAGTATTACTATGGTAAGAAACTGTGTGAGAATAGTTAAAGGGTGTTCTATGCAGATGAAACAGTGTGTCGAGGGGGTGACACATTGTGTCGAGGGAGTGACAATTGCGTGGCCAAAACTTCATAAAATATTGTTGTGCTACAATACTGTCAACACCTTGACACAAATCTTCGCATACAGTCGATGCGCAAGCAAGTTCGGAACTTCGATAGGCAGCTCTGTCGAACACAAGACGATGTGTTCAACAGAGCTGCTCCTCCTTTAATGTTGAACTGTGCTATGATTGTTTTATCTTAGTGCTTTGAGAATACTCGTACAAAATATTCACAAGTGTGTCAGGGTAAGGATGTTACATGTCTGAAGAGCAGCAGTAAAACATATGCTCTATAACTGAGATCTAGAGGCCTTTATTACCTACGATGTCTAAACACTGTGTAGCAATGAGGAACTCTCCATAACGCAAGCTGGTACCGACTGCCGACAGTGTTCTGGGATAAACACTTAATTATTTTCCCCTTCATAATTCTCAACTAAACACTCTGGAACGTAGCTGGTCCCAATTGTTAACAATGAGTTTCGCATACCAAGCTCTTTCCAACACATTTATATTACTCCAGTGAAAAATTATGTAGCACTCATCAAAGTAATGGCAAACAATGGTAAAAAAACCCGGCTTTACAAGTATCTATGGCGTTCATTAGCCTAACTTTGTGCCTTCTGCCTCAAACCGTAAGAGAAAGTGCAAATTTGATACTTCTATGTGCAACTTTATGTATTCCCATTGATGGAAAGATGTATCTCTGTGCAATAGCTATCCCCATAGAGATAGATAGCGGAGATTAAAGTGCGATGCTGATAATATTTAGATTTATTTTATTGTTTTCTGATATTTTCCTGCAATTACTCCAAAAGCCCGGCGAACACGGTTTGCTCAGAAAAGAAATATACTGGAAAATGTTGGATAAACGGGAGTGAAAATGCAGTTTTTACATTCGGGCCCTCTAAACAACCGGCACTAATAGAGAAACAACTGTGACAAAGTCATTTTATTGAAATCCTTCATGATTCGGCCCTGTATGCGCGCGAAAAGGCGCAAGGATGACACGAAGCTTCCGATTCTGCGCCTTTTCATACAAACAGCCATATTATGTCACGGTAAGATCCGAAGGCCGAAGGCCTTCGGCTCTTACAGTGACATAGCTTATTATGGTTGTTTCTACATGTAATGTACTGCTTCTGTAGTATTCATAATGTCATTGAGGGGGACCGAGGAAAGAAGGCACAGTGAACGGGTACAAAAGCCCCTTTGATGCCGTTGCAGTCCCGTATTTCGTGTGTTTAAGTAGGCCGATTGCCGTAGATACATAGTTGACACACATGTAGGTAGGTAGGTAGTCCGATTGACCGCTTTTACCTCTCCTTTGCTATCCATCCTATCGCCCCGATCGCTCGGAGAGCTGTGCCTTACATAGCCGCTCGAATGGCAATATAGGAGTAGTAACAGCTCGATAAGTGCTGAATTACCAGTAGAATTACAAACAAGTACTGCCACCTGTCAAATACGGCACAAGTCATCGAAGTTGCCAAGTCACTGTAGTCGTGGCCCGTGATTGGACATGACCGTTTGTACAGTATACAAGGTACAACATACCCCCCAATTGGGCTGAAACGGTCCTAACAGAAAGTAGGCGCAAGTAAATTATTAACATAGTAAATTACTAGAAAACCCAAATAATTTCTGTGCATCTCAAATATCTTGAAATCAACTGTTTGACTGCCACGCACAGTACATTGCAGTATTTTCACACCGAATAAACGGTCTTAATCCAGCAGAAGGCCCTAATTATGAGGATAAGACATGTACATTACGTAACGAAATACTGCACGAAATAAAGATTTCCTGGGTTAAGTAACATTTAACGCCTTATTGTCGGAATTCCTGCCTATAAAGGAGAAGCATCTGCTATAGCTGTGCATTTTTGCCTGTCAAAAACCTGAACCAACAATTTCAGGAGCACATAATCCATCCAACAGTAAATGCCACGTGTTAAAGAAGATAAAGTTTGTATCACTACTATGGTACCTCCATCAAATCTTGTGTAAGCATGCCTACAGAAATGTAAACATGCAGAATTGGACCTTCAATTGAATAAGAACTTAATCAAAGCAGGAGCTATTGGCGGAATACGTGGGTACATCGGTTAAGCTAGAAGCTTTTTCTCCTTTTGGCCTCAAGGTCTCGATCTGTTTTCACTCTCTCAGCATCATCAAGTATCTCCGAGTCTAGACATCCAATTGCACAAGTGCGGCTAAGTTTTCGGAAAGTACTTAAGTTCCGCTTTGTGAAGGCATCGGCCAAGTTATTCTTTCCTTTTATCAACTGCATGACAGCGATCTCTCCGGACTCAAAGGAGTCTCTAGACTTTTCAACTGTGAGACGGAGCATGTATTCGTGACCTTTGTGAAGAGTAGTGATGGTCCAGTAGAGTCCATGTGAATCAACCATCACGATAAGTGGCAGGGAACAACCAGAAGCGTACATCTTGGATAAGCAGTTTGCTATGAGTCCAGCCCGATCGGCTGACTCTTCCGCTGCAAGTATCTCCGCTCCCATGGATGGGAACGAGACCCGAGCTTGCTTGGAGCTGTGCCAGTTAATAGTATGGAATATTTTAGAATACGGAAATTATATTCCCGGGAAGTACCCCATTTGGCCGTAGGACGTTTTCCCTTGGCTTGCGTCAGAAAATGCTGCGTATGTCGCATCTGCAGCACTGCAGTCACGATTAGAAGGCACACGATACGCGAGGACCGGATTGAGTAAGCAAATCTCATGAAGAGCCCGATTGGCCTCACTCAAGTGGCGCACTCTGAGATCGGAGGCCCATTGCTGCAGGACTGATAACACCATGCTCAAGCCAATTCAGCTATCCAGCGAGAGCTTGAAACAGCTTAATTTCAGCCGGTGAGCATTTAGCTGCTTGATCCTTCCTTCTATTGCGGTCTAAAGGGAGTTTGACATTGGTGTCCGAATATTCTTTCATTGAGACAGTAATTTCAAGATCGCTGTCCTGGAGGACGTGGACTCAGTTGAAAACCAAGCTCGAATCAGAAATGAATCTGGCGACCCTAAAACGTTTGGAAATCGCCGCATGGAAATTTTGAATCCTCTGTGCATTTTCGGCCAGTAGAACGTCTTCCACGACTCTAGCAATAATGAGAAGCAGATTTACAGACGAGTCATGTTTCAGAATTAATCGCGGCATCCCAGGGACGCATTTAAGTCCAATGTCGAACATCCATTCTTCGACTGCAAGTCGCCACAAAAGGCCTGATTCTACGAGACTGTAAGCGGGGACGAGAAGCTTCCACACGAAAAAGCTATTCGTACTCCATACTTTGGTCAGGCGGATATAGAAGTTGCGATTCAACGGCCCCAGTTGGAGAAATACAGCAGAAATGTCTTTCGTTGTCGATGAATGTTTAAGTATCGCTGCAGCGGAAAGAAGAGCCCGTATAATAGGAAACTGAGCCGTTACTGAGTCCTTACGCATGAAATGATTTCCCTTATCCCTATTTTTTTGTCGAACCAACCTGCACTTCAATTTAAATCTGTTTCATTATCCATTAATTTTTATTTAGAAGAAACAACGCAACGATATAATATTTGCATCTCTTGTTAAGCTTCTAATATTGCCTTCCTCGCACGCGTTTTTATCCTCATAATTGGACTTTTCCTTCGCGATATATTCGTCGATAAGCCACTTTGGTTTGATTGAAGCGATTTTGCTTTCCGTCGCAGGCTGATCACCAGTCGCGTTTCGAATTTGGCGAAGTATTGTTTGCTTCTGTGACTTTAACTCTTTTTGAAAACTTCGTTACTTCCTCAAGAATGGTACTTCCAACATCTTTGTCCGATCGACTAGCTAGAGTACTCTTGTTTACATCGAATTCGACGTCCATTTGCCCGATTGGCAGTATTCTCAGTCACAAGGAATGATTTTGACTCTGGAAAGATTATCCGAGTGCTCTCCATGTCATCGATGCAACTCGGGATCAATAAAAAACGATTTTCATCATTGACAGTCTGGTTCTGAGACTTTTGAATCTCTGGTATTGGTCTTGGCGCAGAAGCAGACAGAATGTGCGCAGCAGCAACATAATCACTTTCTTCATCCAATGGGTTATTATTCTACTGTCCTTTTTATGAATGTTCGATGCTGTGTAACTCTCGCAAAAGGGATGAAGATGGGTAAAGCCTTATGTCTTCTTATGCGACTCTCAGCCGTTTACCGTTCCCGTATTTGCTCCGAGTGAGCTCCACGAAATATCTTTTTTTGTTTTGGACGTATCCCAAATTCCGAACACCATGTTTTGTCTGCTTCTCAAAGAAAAACACTGGAGTTCCTCTCGTCAAAATATTTGACGTGACAGTGTTAAGCGATCGAGATACCAACATCTTTGGTAGATTGCGGTTGCAATTTGCTCATAATGTTCGTCAATTAACTCGGAGTCCACTGGACTCTATGGCAGACCAAGAATAGATGGTGTGTATCCTCTTGCAAGTTCAAAGGTACTGACACGTTTTTTCCATGAAGAAGTTTCATTGCAAGAAAAGCTCTTGAGATTACTTCTTGAGCAGTGAAGGAAGCACCCTTTGTATTTTTTTCGTTAATTGAATCAATGATAATATGCAGTGACATCTGACGCAGAGTGAAGGTTGCAATTTTTCCACCGAACCATTTTTGCTGTGTCTCCTCGCAGGGCGAGGTTCCAGTTTGATGCCATGTTTTTGCAACGTTTTGTTTTGCTAAAATGATCATTATCGAATTCCTGATCAAACGATATTGATGCAGACGCTCCATTCACCGCGATTCAGTGAGTTTCAAGTGGTCTTGCAACTTATCCCATATCTCTGATTGACCCAACGATTGCGTTGTAAAAGCGTGAAGCGAGATCTTTCATATGAAATATTGGGTACTTCGTCAATTTAGCCACGTACATGAAATCGATTCGCACTTCCTCGTTAAAGGTTCGAAGTGGCTTGTTAAGGGATATCTTGCGCACATTGAGCGGAAGTTCAGTCGTCTTTCACCGAGAGTATTTTTCCACGACAGCTTCTAGAGCCTACTCCAAGACTGGAGAAAGAACTCCGCCCCGTTTGCAGAGGTCTTTCATATCCTTCAGAGGTACATGCTAGTACAGGTGAGGTTCTGATGCTATTTTTTCCCAGATTTTCTCATGAAGCGCGAGTTTCTGTTACTGTTGTTGTCTAAATATCCATTTGTTCCGAGCAAAGCCCGCTGTGTCGCAAGATAGCTTTGGAATTTGTATATTCGGCTCATGAGAACATGTACGTGTGTTCGGGTTTCTCTGCCTTCAGTAACGTAGACGGTAAGCACAATTTTGCTATCTAATCCCTCGAAAACACTTGGTGATATTATAAGGACACGAGTTGCTCGTGAATTGAGCACATCCGATTTGCTAAATACACAATTTCCAAGTAAAAGAGGACCATCGCCTTTCGTGATATAGAACAGAATATGTGGTACCAAACGTACTACTTTCAGTGGAACTCTGTGAAACTCGGGGTAAGAAAACAATTGACAACGTTGACTTTACTGTAAGAAAATCGAGAGGCTCGCTAGACTTCCTCCTAAATAATGACACTACAGTCTAAGAAGTAGTAGCTGTCCGTTTTGTATGCAGATAACCGGACGCACACGAAATGAATAAAGATGCAAACCAGGGAGTGGTCGTGTGTATGAATTAGTGTGGGAAGATATGAAAACACGCGTCCACGTCCACTCGACAATCTGAGTCCAACTTCGTTCCAGCTACACTCCCCCCAGTCGGTTGGCACTGGTTTGCGACAATATGGAAACATTAAAACTCATTGCGTCGAAAGTTCATGTCGAATTATCCACTGTTAAACGGGTGGTCAATCAGTCCTTTGTCCAGTATGGCGTTAAGTGTAACGTTTTCCTTCACCTTGGTGAGTGCGTCAGCTGGATTGAACTCACTCCGGATCCAGGCGACGTTGTGAATTTCCTGCTTTTGATATGCTTCGCGCAGTGCGCGTACGTCTATCATTATTCGCTTCTCAGTTGTTACGGTGTTCTTGGTAATTACATCGAAGAGACTCTTTGAGTCTGTGTACGACTTGATCGGTATTGGTTGTTGTAAAATGCACTCGAGGTGGTGCTTAATGGTGATTCCAAAATCCAGGCCGTCTGAGAATGCGTATGTCTCGCCTCCAAGGACTGACCGAGCGACTCGGTGACTCTTTTTGGATGAGTAGTGTAATATATTACACGAGTTAGAGTCGTCACAGAGTAGGATTATGTATCCTAGCTGAGTTGTGGAGTCGTCATTGTCGGCGAATGAACCATCGGTATAGATGCGTAGATGTAGTGAGTCTATGTTAAGCTTTTTCTGTAGGATTCCGCGTTGCTGGTGCTTGCGGATGTGTTTGATGATACTGTTCATGGACTTGATTGAGTCAATACTGAACGTCTTATTGGTTGTCTGCGTGCTGTTGTTGACTGCACAAGAGATGTCAGGTCGTGTATGAGTCAACCACTGCAGTTTCTGACGCAGTGACCTGTAGCTCTAAAATGATGCGTCGATTGGTAGGGCTTCAGTTTGGATGCATATTCTGTCTGATGAATCAGTATCCCATCTGGCTGTCTGGTAATAACTATTCCAGCAAACTTAAAATTATCGAAGGTTCGTGGCTTAGATTGGAATGCGTTTTGTTGGAAAGTTCCAAAAAGTCTTTGGTAGCGGTGGACAGTGTGTCGTCTATGTACATCCCAGTTATCCCTTGCAGTTTGCCTCCAATATTCTTGAAGAACAGCCTGATGTCTAGGGCGGTTTGTGCCATTTGCAGGTCCTGCATCAGGTGCGCTGAAAATGTTGCGTCCCAATAATCTCCGGCGTCTGCTAGGCCATATAGCGGTTTCAGCAGCTTCAGCAGCTGGTTTTTTTGAAGCCGGAATTCTTTCGAAGGACGCAGATAGATTTCGCGCATTAGCTTTTCTGCCGATTGGATATATGCTTGCGTAACATCTTGTGACCATACTTGAAATCCAAATATGGCTGCGATAGCCGTTAGTACACGAATAGAGCTCTGTTTCATAGTTGTGGATGGGTGGACAAGCTTGTGTTTGTCCTGTCTCTATGTCCCTGCACCACGAGACGAGCTTTGTAAAGCTCTTCGTCGGTGTCCCTGTTCCTAATGGAAAATACCATCCTAGTGCCGAGTACATTAGCGTCTTTGGGAACGTCCTCCTTGAATAAGATCTCGAAAACTCCTCGCTGTATTAGTCTATTTAGCTCTTTGTCTATGGCAGTCTGAAATTTAGGATCGCGCTCCTAGGGTCTCCTGGTCTTAGAACTTCAGTAAGGTATATCCGGCATGGTTCACTCATCGAGCGCCATTGCGTAAACGTGGATTGGAGGTGCTCTACGAAGAGCAAGTCCGGAGACTCATGTACTGGTAGTACATGATCTATAATATATTGTACCTCCCTATCAGTTCTCTGTATCCACACTGCCTTATCGAATGTCTTCGTGACTTTGTAGGGTCCTTTCCATACCTTATCCCGTTCGTGGTATACATATACTTCTTGTCCTGGGTGTACTTCATACATGGAAGCGGGTGGGAGTTTCGCTCGCAGTGCCCGTTGGAGCTTTAGCTTCGCGGTGATGTTCGCCATCTCAGTGCGGGCTGTTTGCATAGCCTTCATTCTGTCCTCATGAGATAGAAGTTTCGAGCTGTGTGGGGGCAATCTTGGCATGGTGCCGAACACTAGGACCGACGGGACTATCCCTTCTGGCCCTAAAGTATCATTCATCGCCTTTACGGCGAGTTGTAGTGCTAGGTGTCTGTCCATGGCCGGGCATCCTCCTTAATCTTGAGATAGATTCTGCGTAATGGTGCATGGTAGCGCTCTCCAACGCCAATTGCGTTGTGCGATTCTACCCCTGAGAATTGTAGTTCAATACCTGCTGCGCTGGCGGCTTGCTTGAACTCGTAGCTGGTGAACGATGCTTCTTGATCTAGTCTGATGCGGTCTGGGTAGCCAACATAAGCAGCTGCCCAGCAAATCAGAAAGGCGTTCCAGATTGTAGTTACCTTTTTGTCAGGGAGAAATATGGTGCCGAGAAGTGGGTGTGGGTGTCAACAACGTGTAACGCGGGTTGTCCATCAACCCAGAGAAGATCGAGGGCAATCTCATGATTAAAGGCACAGTCAGTCCTGGGTAATTTTACCCTAAAAATGTGTGGCCCATTGCTATATTTGGTGCATGTACTGCATGATTGAGCTATCTCCTCTAGTGTCTTCATAGTTTCAGTGGATGTCTGCTCAGGCTTGACACGTTTGAGTAAATTGTAAAGCTTATTGGCTGACGGATGCCAGAAGTGTAGGTGCAACCGTTTTAACTCGGCTCGCGTGTATAGGTTAGCGTGTGTGTTCCATTGGATGTACATGTGGCGGTGTCGTCTGGTGATGGGAATAGACCACCCGTGCTTGCGGCTGATTAATTTGTTTGCCACATTATCGGGGACTAATGAATGCTTGTCGAGGACATCAAGTCCTATGAGAACGGTATGTCAGGTCGGATGACATCAACTCTCAACGGGATCTATGAACCATCCGGTGTAGGTAGCCTGATGTTAATTTGACCCATGGTGTTAAAACTTCTGTCTCCGAATCGGAAGCTATACGTTGATGGATGCAGTTTTAGCTTGTTCTTTGTCTGTCGACTTAGTGCTTTCGCTTGCCTCAGTCCGATGCACGATTTTTGCGCTCCGATGTCAAAACAGGCGCCTTGAAATTCTGTGCTGGTTAACAACGGCTGGGATACCTTATTTTTGTAAAATTTAATACCCGTTTTTGTGTTTTTGATATTTTTGAAATTTTTGACACTGTAGTAAACGTGCTTGATGATACGATCATGAAAATATGGGGTTTTCTTGGGATCTTTGTAACGGGTACCAGCAACAGTTCTTGGTGGTAATAAATTACAATTTGGGCTAGTCCTGTAATGTTGGGCACGCCGTCCAGCCTTACGCGTGCCCAGTCTTAGAAAAACTCAGACTCGGAGTGAATGGTTGTACTGTTTGAGTCACTGAAATCAGAGGGACTATGTTTTGAATTCTGGGCCAGGTCTTGCGGTTCGTTTTGTGCCTCGAGAAACAGAATATCTTGCGGATCGGGCGTGGTGTGTCGCTGGTCTTGGATTTGTTCCTCGTCGCTGACGTAGTTATCGTCGCGTGTGACCAAACCGTCTGATTCATTTGAATTCGTGTCGCTGTCGTCACTCTGACTACCTTCACTGGTTTCATCCATGGCACTGAAGAGGATCTGGGAAAGGTAGTTCACGTGTTGCGACTGTTCCTTTAAGAGACTGCGGAGTATAGGAATAGTCTGCGCCGGCGTCTTATCCTTGATCATATGAGCGATACGATTCTACATAATACATTCATCATCGCGAGGCTTGTTGGTGCAATTTCTTGCCTTGTGATCACGCTGTCTGCAGTTGTAGCAGATTAGAACTCGCTTGGATGAGATCTCCTGACTGCGTTTTGCTCTGGGATCGCGTCCGTACCTCGCTTGACCTTGATACCAATTGACTGCGTCAGATTTGTTTCCCAGTCTGTCGAAGGATTTACGATGACCCGTGTTAGATTGGTGTGTCTGCCTGCGATAACCGGTATTCGGCTGTCCCCTCTGTTGAAGCGACTTAATTATCCTGTAGTTCTGCTCTGCCGATGTTAGTTCGTCTAGAAACGTCTTGTATGGTTTGTTAGTTATCGCAAGGTTGGTGATGGGTGCCATTGCCCAAGGCATCATTCGGACTGCATGATAGAGGGCGTCGCGCTTGTTGACGTCGCCATTCCTTCCTTGTGGATATTGGGGGACCAATGATTCTATTTTTCGGGCAAGGAATTGAAGTGCGGCTCCCTCGTGTGAATTCTCAGTTGTGAGAAAATCTTGGATGGTCAGGTGTCTTACTTGGTCTTCGATGTTTCGGATCCGTGCTGTATTGTTGTACCTCAGCTAAAATGCTTGTATCATCTCCGACCAGGTCTGAATTCCTCTCAGATCCGTGTAATAATGCTGGAGGGCTTCCCCCTTCAACATAGCGTGCACGAACTGTACTTTTTGGTCAGGAGTGACGGCGTTGATCTGGCATATGTTCTTGTATTGTTCGATAGCGATATGTAGATTTTCTTCAACTGTGCCTCCAAACTTGGAAGTCTCAGACTTATAGCAGGAGTGTATCTTGGAGAAGGTAGCTGCCGTATTGGCTGGTTGAGCTTCCGGCTGGTGGTAAAAGTTCAGTCTACGGCGGGGATCCTGTCCAGGTGGCATATCATTGTTGTGCGATCGGGCTCCCGGTGTCTGCGCTTGTCGGGGGTTATGTTATCACCTGGGAACACAAGATTACCATGTCTGTAGGCGTCAAAGCGTTCAACAGAGGTTTGTATTTCTTGTATAAATTCCTCTTCTCTCCATATGGCTGCTATGACCCGAAAAACGATGAGATTTCTGCGATTAAACGTGATTGGTAGTTCAATACAGCGGTCCTCTAGGAACTGGCGGATTAGATCGAAGATAGCACGATTTATTACTACCTCGATGCGAGATATCTGCCAGACTGTTAGCTCTTCTTTGATAGTCTCTCTCAATACTTCGCCCCTTATGTTGTTGTGCATTCTCCAGAACTGGGAGAATTAATCCATTATTAAGACTTGTGGCTCATTACGCCCTGGAATTTCGTTCCATGGGATAGCCCGCGGTTGCGGATTGGGGATAACTTCGGAGTCTCCCCCTTGATTGTTAGGTGCCCTAGCCATGATTGCTATCTTGACTAAGAATTGGGCTTCGGCGCTTCAGTGGAACTCGTTGCGCCTGGTCTCATGAAAACGTGTCTAATCAAGTCCGTAGAAACCGGAATCTTGACGCTCACAAGGTGCGATGAACACCGGCGTTGATTCCCGGAACGACGATGAACGTGTTGGCGTTTCACCGTATTCGAGAATGTGGTACAAAAAGTACTACGTTCAGTGGAACTCTGTGAAACTCGGGGTAAGAAAACAATTGACAACGGTGAATTTACTGTAAGAGAATCGAGGGGCTCGCTAGACTCCCTCCTAAATAATGACACTACAGTCTAAGAATTAGTAGCTGTCCGTTTTGTATGCAGATAACCGGACGCACACGAAATGAATAAAGATGCAAACCAGGGAGTGGTCTTGTGTATGAATTAGTGTGGGAAGATATGAAAACACGCGTCCACGTCCACTCGACAATCTGAGTCCAACTTCGTTCCAGCTACAGAATAACGACTAAATTCCCTTTCAAATCTTCAAGAGGAAGTCTCCATATGCCGAATGTGAGCTCTGCATGGCTGCAGTTCTGTCCATAACCACGGTAGAATGGCTCACGATCTAAGGACTCCACCTTGAATTCGATGCCCATCGCTAAATACAGCGCTCCTGCTGACTTAATTCCTCCGATGGATCGGGGCAACTCTCGTCCAAAATAGGATTAGGGTCTTTATGCATGGGTATCAGATCATACTTGGTAGGGATTCCGCTTACCAGGCTCCTTTTCCCTTGAAATGCTTGGAGCCCGGACGAAAATACCCATTGAAGTTTCCAGATATTCTGTTTCTTTCGGAATCTTCTTCATGGTGATCTTTTGCTTCTCGGATCTTTAAAGTGCCATAGCTCGGACACTAGCACTTCAAATCACCTCGAGCTTGGTCTTTCCTTCCACAGTCCATGCAGGCTTCTCCGACGAGTTCCGCCAGCATTGTTGACTTATTCCTCTTTCCATCCCGATTGGATTTGTAATTATCGCTGTCATTGCCGTAATTCTTCTGCTTCTTTCCATTGAAAGCGCGATGATTTGACAGGTTTCTCATCCTCGACTCTCGTTGACCATTCTCTTGACTTCCCAAGAAACTTTTAACTCTATAGTCAACTGCAAACTAAATTTGGGCATTTTTTACCGAAGCTTCAGTTCTGTTGGTAGTCTGGGCAAGAGAAAAGATTACATCCACCGCGGTATCCAGACTTAAGGTGCAACGAAGACCAGAGGAAGCGATGGATTTGGCTATATCTCGAGTACCATTCAGTTTCTTGATATTATCGAAGATGGCCTTGGCATCTCGATACATATCATTGAACCGAACCGTCACATTATCGACAGTTAGACAGTGCGACTGTAGCTCCCAGAGGCTCTTGAAATCGAAACAGCAAGCTTCCTGGTACTGAAGGATATCTTCTGTGCCTCATGCAAAGTCAATGTGAACTTTTTCTCAGTGCCTATCTTTCCCTTGCTTCGTTCCTCTGCCATTCCAATCATTCGGAGCTTGGCGTTGGTGAGGAACGCTTCTGAGAGAGAGACGTTATTTAGCAGTGTTATTGCCGGTATTTCTCCGATTTGAGATTGACTGATTGAACCAGCTTTCACTAGGTGTCAGCGGCACACCAACGAAACCTTGAGACATAGCGGTTCAAACTCTCATTTTTCTTGCGCCTGTAAGAATTCACATTATTGAAAGGGTCAATGAGGCGCGTAACAACAGAGATGAGAGTATCTTGTACAATCAAGTCTATAATCTCTTGGACGGCCTTAAACTGGTCATTCTGCTTGTAATACATCTTGCCTTGCTCCTGTGCTTCGTCAACGAGACTCTACTGAGCTTGAAGAAGACCTCTGTCATAGAGCTGACGTCCAAGCGTATGGAAAACCGTTTTGAAGAACGTGTCTTCTCCTTTCTCGGCAGTGGTTGCAATCAAATCAACCCAGCTCGCAACCATCTTCCTCCACACGAGAAATATTGATCTGGTTCGAATACCGGAAAGTTTATCATGCCAAAACCTTTCTTGAGGTCCTTCCCTGGGCCCATAGCTGTATTATGCGTAGTTTCAGCGAGGGAGGCCGAGGAAGGAAAGCACGGTGAACGGGTATAGAAGCCCCTGGAATGCCGTTGCAGTCCCGTATTTGGTGTGTTTAATTAGGCCGATTGCCGAAGATACGTAGTTGACACACAAGTAGGTAGGTAGGTAGTCCGATTGACCGCTTTTCCCTGCACTCTGTTATCCCTCCTATAGCCCTGATCGTGCGGAGATCTCTGCCTTGTATAGCCATTCGCATGGAAATATAGGAGTGGTAACAGCTCGATAAGTACTGTATTACCGGTAGGACTACAAACCAGTACTGCCACCTGTCAAATACGGCACAAGTCATCGAAGTTACCAAGTCACTGTAGTCGTGGCCCGCGATTGGACACGACCGTTTGTACAGCATGCACTGTACAGCAGCTTCTGTGTATACAGTATAGAAGAGCAGTTTAGAGAACCTTGACGTGGGGTAGGTTTCTAGAGGGGCCCAGGTATGTTTGCAGAGGCGTTATAAACTCACAGGGGCATTGGTGGTGAAAAATTGTCACCAGGGCCCCATGGCATGCCCTGGTGGACCAGTGCCTCGCCAGTGCCCCCTGGCATACCCTGGTTGACCAGTGCCTTGCCAGTACCCTACTAGTGGCACTATATTTTCCGCAATTTCAGTTACTGGCAATTGCCAAAATAACCATTATATTGCCACTATTAGGCAATTGCCGCCGTCTCTGCGAAGCATAGAAGATATGATTCTTTTATTGAAACCTCCTTGAGAAGTAGGCTCGTGCCTATTCCTATGTCTACTCTCGGAGGGTGGCACCCTGACGCTTATAGGTTCCTAACCGATGTCGCGTGGAACGTGGCCGTTAGGGTGATTGAGTAATATGGTAAGGTCCGTTCGGTACTTACGAAGAGGCACGCTGCCGCGGCCGTAATGTCCAACGCAGCCTGCCTGCTAGGGGGCCTTGAGCCCGCTTTTTAGGGTAACTAAAGAGGCATTACTCGGCACCCTGTAAGATATTCCGGGCCACAACCGACCATATCTTTCAAATATTGGGTGAATTTGGCAAAAGCCACATTATCATATAACCAAATTTCAGCCAATAAAAAGATTGTCATTTGGCTGGTCATAATCCAGATAAAGGTCGTCTGGGGACAAGCTTCAAGGCTCAAGACAGTCGACCAGATCCCTCACCACATCCGAACCATGAACAACCGCCAGAAAATAGGCGTGATTGCTGCATCACTTGCAGCGTTTTCAAACGTCTTAAGCGCAAGTTTGATTATTTTCAAACGGAAAAAACACCGAAAGCGTTCTACTCAAGTTGCTGCGCACACTCGAAAAGGACTTCTTTATCCGTGACATCATGAAGACCAGACCCCATGGCAACGAGTTCATCTTAATGGCAGTGATCAAGATTTTATTGTTGTAACAAATTTTACACGAATGGTTTTCAATGAATGTCTTCGTCCTCTTTTTGTTCAAACTTGCCCGTTGTGTAACCGTGGAAGTCCATACAGACTAATTAACAAAGGAAAAGGAAGAAAAAGCTAACATCGCTCAATCGATCTTTTGGGTGTGGCTCTTTACTATCTCAAAACATGCGGCACAACATATCAACTTTTTCCATTTTTCGGCATTCCCCCGTCTTCTCTATCAATTTGGCTCAATTATTCATTATTAGTACTACTGAAAGCAGAACGAGACCCTGCTGCAGTACAATTGGGGATTTAGTGGCCAGCACCTGCTGAAGAAAAAGAATCTGCAGTTTTATTAGAGATGAATCCCATCAATAGACTTCTATTGAGAGGTGTTTTCGCAGTGACAGATGGTAGACGGTTTCCGTGCCAGTTTTATGGCAAAAAATGCTTCAGAATGCGTACTATGAAGGATATGCACAACAAGAAGAGGTAACTAACTTGTTCGTTTTCAATTTTCTTTGGAGAATGCATACATGCCGACATCAACTTCCCAGGAAGTTGGCATGATACGAAACTTGCGAGCGCTTTAGGTTTGTATTGTCCGAAACTGAGTGACGAAATGACGCTGGTAGGGGTGGCTGTACTCAGAGATTCAGCATTCGTGAACAGTTCTCAGTTACAAACGGAAAGGTCCTGCGTGCGCGGAAGTCTAACGAAAAGAGCGACATCCCAGACTCTTTGGAACTGTCTGTTATCGACATTTTCATGCAGCTTATTCTGCCAAGCGAGAGACAGAACGCGAAATAGACCATTTGCGCAATCAAAGGACCGTTTCAACATTGGAGTAAGTCGCTGAAGGTACTCGCAGAAAAGAGGGGAATGATAATCGAATTAGCAATACGTTTACTCAATCTTCGGACGCGAACTATGGGTATAAATCAGATACGAACGGTGTATTTCCGACGTCACTAGGATCTTTGAATAAATATTGTTCGCGTGGGCTACTGCCCGAGGACAAAAGTCCGCGATTGCAAGCTTGCGAGCAATAACGCGGGCCCTGCCCTGCGGGGCAGAGCCCGCGCGAGCAGAAAACTCGAGAGTTTCGAAGTCGTTCTTGACGGTCGCATTACTGTCCGTTCTCAGCTGAGGTACCGTTGATGACCTTTTTCACTAATTTCTGAAGAACCGAACTCATGCTATTAATCATTTCCTTTGTATCCTGTAGAGACTGATTAATTTCGGTTTTCAACACATCTACTTCCTTTTTCACTGCATCTCTTGTAACTTTCTCATATTCTTTTTCAATTAAATTGTTCTCTTGTTTCGTTATTTAGTGCGCAATGATACCAATGAAGCCAGCCATAGACTCTACGTGACTTCCAAGAATTTCTTCCGTTTTTAACTTTCTTTGAACTGATTTCAACGGATAGTAAAGGTCTTTCGTTCTTACTTGCTCCAATACCTTCTGTTTTTTCCCAGTTTCCGTACTACTATCAGTAGCACCACTTACATTGTCCGATATTGCTGGTTTATCGTCTTCCAGCAGAATGGATGCAACTTTTCCCTTGATATCCCTCGCAATGTGTTTCGCTCGACGTACATCTTCTGGACATGAAGGGTCTCCAGTTTTCTTTTTAGCGTTAAAAATTTTATCAAGCTTCATTTTTATCGATTCCTGATCCCATATAGGACGTTCGCTGACTTCGCACCGCTTTTCAAATTTCTCGGCTACAAGCACCCAAAGATTGTTACCAAGTGGTTGGACTTCTTCGACAATATCTAGAAGAGCAAAAATATCTTCTTTCTTGTAGTTTAGAGAGCCTTCTCTAGTCTTGGCCGGTTTCTTCATTAGTTCTTTGGGCAAAGAAGTGCTGTTTGCGTTTGACAACTGAGTGATTATCTCATTTGTTATATCCACGTTCAAATTTGGAGCTGCTGTGTTGTCGCTTGATGTTTTCTGCATGTTCGGTGTGTCTGGTGTGTCTTATCTGTAGCAGACGAAAACAGAGAGAACAAAGCGAACAATTTAAGTTAACATTTAGCTATTACCTATCTAACTTGGCTGCATTGCAACTGTTTCGGTCAGATTTTGTTTCGCGCCATATCTGTTCGGGTGGTTTGGTGGATTATTTCCGAACAATTACCACAACAGGGGGTTTACGCCACCACTTTCCAGAAATAAATATGACTAAATTTGACGTTTAGATTACATTCTGTAAGCAATTAGTGAAATTGTCCTGTTGCTTGTGACAAACGGTGCTGAAAAGCTGCCCATTAGTGAAGACCCGTGAGATATTTTTGGCGTAAAACTAAGCTTCCACTTACCCCCATGCCTGCACCAGTCAAACTCCCAAAAATATCACACCTCAACTACCCCGCCCCACCAAACAGACTCAAATCCCACCGCCATCTCTCCCTCCCCCATCAAGCCGACTCAAATCCCACCGCCATCTCTTTATCCCTCCCAAGTGCCCCCACACGGCTTACCATGGCCCTCCCCAAGCCAAGCACCCAGTGGTGCCGTCGTATTAATTGATCACAAAAGCAGAAGCAGACTACCTCCTCCCTCTGCAATTCCTGCTCCCCGAGAAACTACTCTTGCGGCACCACGATCTGATTCCCAAACTCATCGCCCAAATCCGACGAAGAAAACCGCTATATTGTCATGTCCCTCCGCAGCCACCACCTCAACAGATACTGTCCCCTCCCCACCTTCAGCAGGTCAATCCACATTCCTGGCTACAAAATTCGACCCCCCGACCCTGCAACCGCACAACCCATTGCCCAAACCGTCACACCTGTTACTCAAACCGTGCCTCAGATTGACTCCGCTCCACCTCCCATCCTAGGATCCATTATCTCCGCTGTTACAACTACGCTTTCCGCTGAAGCAAGTGCTTCTGCCCCACCATCACCAAAGCCCATCGCCTCAGCAACTATTACACTCAAATTACCCTGCGTTGCCCCTGCCCTTAGACCAATCCCAGCTGCGTGTCATACAATCCGCCCTGCTCCTGAACCATACCGTGTGACTGCTGAGTGCGAGATAGTTGCCGACAACAGTCCCAAGAAAGAACGGAAGGGTCGAAATGCCAAGTTTTCCCCAGTTGAGGACCTCATTCTTGTCCGTGAGGTTGCAGCCGCCAAAGCACACGTTGCATCATACGGAAACGTGAGCAAATAGTTTGAAGACGCAGCTGAGAAGGCGAATAAAAATCCGTTGATCCGTCAGAAGATTACAGGTAGATGCATACAGCATCGCTATAAAAGGTTGCAGGCCGCATTCGACAGGTCTGACAAAAAAGACCAGTTTCGGTCTGGAGTAGATGGAGAGATTAGGGAGATGGAAGAGCTTCTTGTGATGTGCCAAAAGGCTCGTGATGTTGTTGAAGCAAGAAAGGGGGCCGAAAAAGGGCGGCAAAAGAACTCGACGACGAAAAGGAACGCGTTGGCAGGGAGTTGGGAAGCATGGCGACAAAAAGAAGGTAATCTGATAACGATGGGGACAGTGGGCGAGTTATCGCGGTTGACTCCTCTGATAGCTGATTTCGTAAAGCGCAGAGGGTTGTAGGGCCAGCTGGGGAAATGGAGCGCTTTGCCATTCACTTACGGGATGCAGACTTGGCACGAATTGAGCTTGGCAAACAGAAGCTCGCGTTTGAGAAAGAGAGAATGGCAATGGATGCCATCGAAAGGGAGAAAGAAAGACAAGAGCGCCGTGAGGCTCTGAAAGCAAGACAAGAGTTGGAGCTTGCAGATGCGACGAATGCTTGCCAAAAAGCATCTCGAGGTCAACCCATCTTGATGGAGTTGCCAATCTTCTGAGTATGATGCAACAAATACGTATATCGCTCACAGCATAGCGATTCCTCTCTGTGCAAGACTTTGACTCTCGTCAGTCTATCGCTCTTACTACCTTAGGTATGTCTTGCTTTTCAAATTGAAACAAGCTGAGGTAACCTCTATTGCTGAGGGCGTTAAAGTTAAAAGTGAAGTTGGAGAGGCTTATTCTGTTACTTCGTTGTAGCATGTTTTCTACATCTTTGCGGAGGCAAACATACTGACTTGCCACGGTAGTCAAGGTCAGTGTCGACGATAATGCAGACTCTCTTTCAGTCAGGCGGCGCTTTTCTATTACGAGGAGTGCAATCTTCCAGGCGCGTAGGCGTTCGATACACTTTGCTTGCGTAAAGTCCGTCAAGCAGCCCGCTGTCATTTTTGATGGTAGCTCAGTACGAGTGTCGTTAAGTGTTAGCACGTGCAGTAATACTCGCATACATTAACATGAGTGACAGGCGTAATCACACCGCCCGCGGCATGAGAAAGAAAATCATACCAAATTTCTGTAACTGGGGAATTCCTCATAAGCACAATTTAATTGCAGAAATTCGTTAAGCATAGTACCTCTAATGGGGTGGAATTTTTGGTTTATTTTAATACATGGAAGATGAGGTCGGTTATATCCACGAGGCTATCTCTCTAATGTTGTTGACTGGAAATTTGTTTTTTTCTGAATTTACCCATTAAATCAGCCTACATTTACCCCCCTACCAGTACTGGCCATCACTATTGGCATCAGTCAGGAGTGTACTGAACACTGACAAAATACTGTGCAGTACTGTACACTCCTAAAATCAAATGAGTTCACATCTTCTCAGACGAGGGGGGTCTTTTAAAGTGTTCAAAAAACCTGAACCATACTGGTAGTGTTTACACTGTAGTATCACAGCCCAAAAGGTATGACACGTGTAGCAAGCAGCAAGGTAGCTGGTGGAAGTCTACTGTAAGCCCTACAAGCCGAGCCTACAAAGTCTGACACAACTACTGACCGTTGCGCTCGACGGGTTGGCTTCCCCTTATTGCGGCAAGAACAAGTGTTTACTTCTTCTGTCTGATGGTTGATGATTCTTATCTTGGACTTGCTCCGCTACTCGGTACGCAAGCCCTTATATAGACTTTTTTTTAGCCCTTCTGCACTGTATTTGGAAGTACTGTACAGTACAGTGTAGAACTAGTCCACCATAAAAATTAAATCTAATGGCTACAGTAGCATTTGGTACTAGATTAATATCATAAAATATCTACGCATTCCTGCTGAGCTGTCACAGGTGCTGCGCTGGCACTTTGCACCCCCTTTCTGTATAATATACTGTAAACGAGAAGACTAAGAACATCTCCGTGCGACGGCTGAACCATCACCCACTCTAACAAGGACAAAGGGGGACTAGAGAAAATTCCACCATCTAAATACGGGATCCAGACAGCTAGAAAAACTTCTAGTGTAAGCATGACAACTTACAGACGACGACAACCAAGACGAAAAAAAACTCCGGACGAACGAACTTGCCGACGGACTGACAGGGCTGCGCAGACCACGTTCCTTCAGAGACTGTAACAAAGACAGCGGAAAAGGTGACCTTTTATTCAAATGCATAATGAGGGGACCGAGCGGTCCCAGCTGGACCTAGTGGGGCTCACAGCACTGAATTGACGCTGGTTGATCATAACGGCAGTGTAGCGTTGCACGACGGCAGACAACGTGGTGCGAAGTGCACAAAATTCCGTGAATGCGGGCTTGCCTCGTCTAGCGGCGAAACTAGTTGAGATGTCTTGAAGGAGTTGAAGGCCGGTGATGTCAATCTGGCCATAAAGATCGAAGGCCAGGGGGCGCAAGTCGATGCCTTCAGACCGGCATGGGGGGCCATAATAATTGTGTTTCTTGAGGGTTGCCCGCTCGAGCGTGGATGCACCGCCGTCAAAGACACAAAGACAGTAGGTTGAAAAGCGATAGGAAACAGCGAACTTTGAAAACCCTGTTCGAGTGGAAGAGCCGTCCTTACACGTCCTTCCCAGGACGTCCCACGTGCGCTGGGGGTGCGGGACGACAATCACTCGAAATAACCATCAGCAACAACGGTGCAGCGAGACATCTTGAGTCAAGGTTGTTCCGTCGCCAGGACATGCGAGCGGACACAGATCCGGCAGACGACGGTAACTTCACTATTGATCATCAGGATGAAGAGTCCCACAGAGGCTATGATACTGAATGCATTAAACTTCTTTCATATTTCTTCTTAGAGTGAGGCGAATGTTGCGCTTCACTGCTGTGGTTTTAATACCGAGTAAAATGAAGAAACGGGCTGGCGTAGCAACCAACAACACTAACACCGTCGCCATATCCACCATGCCGCCAGCGACGTAAGCGACCGTTTTGGCAGCGCCTTTAGTGACCTCCCCGCCCATGGCCCAAGCAATACTTATAGCAGTTCCGATTAATGCCATGCCGGACCTTGAAGCGTCAACTCCCGCCCCCAAATGTGGGTTGACCTTGTCGCAAGCTCAGTTGTTGTCGCCGACCCCCTTCGCAAGGATGCAGAACGCATTGATGCCTCGGTCGGCCCCATTCAAACCCTCTGCCCCCGTTCCAGCCTCGTTCCTACGCACCCTACGAGGTAACTCCGCCGACCCCTGCCAGACCCTCCGGTCTTACGCCTATGCCCAGCGGGCCTTTTACCATGCTGCAGTCGCCGCCAACCACCATATGCCCTCCCATGTTCTCCTCCCCTACTTCAGCCAATGGACCTACCTGTTCACCTGTTCATCTCGAAAGCCACCCTTTCCCGCTTCCGGCACATCCTAGCCCACCTCCGCGCCCACCTCCGCCACACCTTCCCGTCCTCCAGGTCACCATCCGCTCCCCTGCCGACGTTCCTTTCGGACTCTCCGTACGTGCCACAGTGGGAAACACGGCTTTCTTGACCCGGGAGAGCCGAGCGATTATGAGCCCGCCCTCCTCCAACTCGCGTGGAGCGCCTCTCCAATCTCGCCAAGCCCCACGCAGCGCCCTCGACTCTGCGCGATAGGGCCTGCGACATCCCCTAACCACCCGCCGCTAGGCCCCGCACAAGGCCAACGCCGCCAACGTGGCCCCGCTATCCACCCAACTTCCGTCGAACTAATGGATTCCGCCACACCGACCGCCACCGTCGCCTCTCCGACCAACTCCGTCCAAGGCCCACCCCCAGCTCCCACACCGCCCCCAGGCCCCTCGGCCAACAAAGTACCTACCGTTCTAACCCTGATCAAGCCCAAACCCCGGCCTCGTCACCAAGCTCGCCCTTCTGCCACTTCCAAACGCCGCTGCTCTCACACCGCGAGTGCAAAGGCCGCGGCCCGCGAGGACACTTCCGTGGTGTTTACGCCCCCCTCTGCCTCTGACCACGAGGTCCCGAAGGCTGTGCCGCCGACCACCTCGCCGGTCGTGCTGCCGATCGCTCCGCCGCTCGGCGGGAACGCGGACATGGTCGACCTCCCCGCCAACACCTCGACCGCTCCTTCGATCGCCCAACCCGTGAACGAAGGGGTCCTCGCACCTCCCCCGCCCAACGGAACGCAGGGGAGCACGGCTTCTCACCACTAATCCCCTACCAACCTCAACTCCCCCTCCCCTTCACTATGGGGACATCCTACTTCTTTGCCCTGCCCACCCCTGAGGATGTGCTACGCACCCCATACGGCGAAGCCAATTTCTCTCAGGACATCCCCTTCCCATGCCTCAAGCCCTTTATCCTCCTTTTCATCAAGCTGGTCCGTGAAACGGCGAACGTCCGGGGCGACGACGCCACGCACCGAGCCTTCCTGCACCTCCACATGCTAAAAATCACCGTCATGCGGCGCTCCCCGCGAGGTGAAGACGGATGTCAGCATCCGAAAACCCAACGAGAAGCGCTGAATGCGCGCATCCGCCGGGCCCACACAGGCGCCGAATGGGCAGTACCCTGATCGGAAGCCCTGCAGACGCACCATGATCGTACCGAATGGACCGAACAACACCACCCCTGCCCGCGTCCAGCAGCGCGCGCCGGGCGCACCGTGCTAAAGTGTTGTGCAAAGATGAGCGAAATGGCGAGGCAATGCGGTCTCTTCACAACGCCCCGCTGGCTGATGTGAGTGACCCGCAGACCATCGAAGCGCTGCGTACACTGCACCCGCAGCCATCATGTACGATCACACCGCTCCCGGCCGACAGCCTCCCACCGGCCCCCACAGTTACAATGGATGCCGTTGAGCTTGCGGTTCGCCGCATCTCCCGGAATACGTCTGCGCGGCCCGACCGCACGACGGCGCGCTAGTTCCATCTTCTCGTACGTACTGCAGTCAGCTCAGAAGCTGGTGTCAAGGGCAAGGGGATGCTCACCAAACTCTTTGCACGGATTGCGAGAGGTGAACTACCGAGCTCTGTCCTCCCGCTCCTGGCTGCCACAACTTTGCTGCCTCTTCGGCCAATGCCCAACAAGATCAGGCCTACTGCTGTCGAGTCGATCCTCCGCCGCCTTATTACGAAGAGGCTGCTCCCCGCCCGCAACTGATGATTCTCGAAACTTTCTCGCTCCATTCCAATTGGCAAATGGGACTAGGGCCGGGATGGACGCGATTGTCTACGACGCGCGCATGCTGCTTCGGCGGTTCCCTCCCCGCATCGACACCGCCACGGTCCTCATTGACGCACACAAAGCCTTCAATCGCGATGATCGTCAGTCCATGCTAGCTCGGCTGCCTTTGCTAGCCCCAGGCCTCGCCTAGTTCGTGAGCATGACATGCAGGCTTTACCCAACCTTAGCTAATCGTCCCAAACATTAAAAAACGACCATCGTGATTTCGCGAGGCACCCAGCAAGGCGACGCGGCCAGCATGCTCTTGTTTTCCCTCACGGTGCAGCCGCTCATCCGGCGGATCGCTGGAAAAAACAGGTATCATCCTGAACCAGTGGTGTGCGGACGACGGCACCCTCATGGGATCCCTGCCCCGACCTTCGGCGTGCTCCATCGGCGTGCCCTTCGGATCCCTCGGGATGATGGTCCTGCCTTCGGCCTGCATGTCAACACGGACAAAACCCGCATCTTCTGGCCAACAGTCACGCGACCAGAGAGCGCGAAGCCTTTCTCCGAGATTTCCGCCTCGAGGAATCCTCCTCGGACGGGTTTGAACTGTTGGGGGCACCGCTGACAACCGGGAGTTCACCGATTCCTGCCTCCGCGCAAAAATCGAAATTTGCCGGCGCATCCTCCAGCTGCTCCACAAGGTCGCTAACCCTCGCGCACGCTTTCACATGCACCGCCTCTGTTCGTCGGTCTGTGTAGTTGATCAGGCCTTGAAACTCGGCGACCCGACATACGCCTGTGCCGCTGCCGACGCTTTTGACGGCTTCGAACGGACATCCGTCGCGGAGCTTCACGGTGTGAGGCTGCCAGACGAAGCATGGTGGCAGGCCACACTGCCCTTCCGCCATGGTGGTCTCGGCTTCACGCTTATCGAGGCGTTTCTGCACGCCACTGCCGCCTCAAGTCTCATCAACGACGTGCCGGCCCGCGCGAGGACCGGGGCACACATCGGAACCCGCTCCACTGCCCTCACCGGCTCCCGAAGCCGCTGCGATAAGTCCTTCCTCTGCTAAGCCGCCATCCCCATGCGCGACTGTCTGCTCCACATCCCCGGCCATCCCTACTCCGTCAACCTGGGGTCCTATGACCCGCTTCCCCTCTCTGCCGCACACACCTACGTCCAAAGCTACCTAAAGGTGTGCAACAGGAGCCACAGGCCAAGGCACACTTGGACGACGAAGCCTGGGCGCGTTCCCCGAATCTCGACCAACACACGGCCCCATAATGAGGCACCGGATATGAGGCCTCACATTTCGCAAAGGGCCCGGTGCCGCATCCCTCCTTGCACATCCCACCACCGCCACGGAAGTGACTGTGGTGCACTGGAGGACTACGTTACGCTGCTACCTCTGACTGCCCGTTCACGATGACTCGCTTCCTCGGAACTGCAAGTATTGTAAATGCCCTACGGACAGGTTCGGAGACCACGCAGTGGACCTGCGCCCTTCAGGGTTCGGTCGCAAACACCGGCATGACTCGCTCCGCAATGTCATTGCCGTCCATATTGCCCGTGCAGCCGGCCTGGACCGCCAGATCGAGGTCCCACTCCTGGTGGCACGCGCCGAGTTGCGACCCGCTAATATCCTCGTCCATCCACCAACAACTCCCGACGGCACTGTGAACCGCCTGAGACGTCACCGTCGTCTCCCCGTTCTAGGACGACGTACGATCAAGGGCCACTCGGGAAATGGGCGGAGCCGGTGCAGTTGCACACCTCGACAAGGTCACTGACCTGGAACGCAAACTGTCGCGTCGACTCCCGCTCCCGTCCGACAACCCTGCACAGGCCTTCAGTTTCGGGTTTCAACCGCTGGCTTTCAATTCCCTGGGTTTGCCTTCCCGCGCTGCTATCCTCTGCATAGAGGGTCTCCTTCCGCGCATCGCTGAGAACTTGAATACAACCGTTGGAGAGTTTCGCGTGCGCAGCTATCGGCGCATTAATTGCACGACTTGGAGGTCTATCGCACATTGTACTGTACAGATCTTTTCGCGTATGTCGTTGCACGTGGCCCACGTGGACTACTGGTTAGCTCGTACAGTAGCTACTGTACAGTAGTTAGCAGTGTACTGCACAGTAGTCGGATCCTGCAGCGGACACCTGTCATTTGTACTAATGCCGTAAGTTATCATGCAATACCATGGAACATGAAAGAAGTTTAATGCATTCAGTGTCATTGGGCGAAATTATTTTACAGTATGGCATGTCTCTGCGGAACAAGAGCATTGCAGAAAGTACAATACTGTACTGTACTGGTGCCTGTACTGTACAGCACTTTACAACTGTACAACTGTACAAGATGAGTCTCACACGCGCTGGGCGAATGTGTTGATATAAACAAACGCGCTGCAAACTCAGCGCTCGGGGCATCGTAAATCTTTCTCACAGCATCGCCGGTTGAGTCACACACATTTGATCCCCTGCGTACTTCTTCGAACTATATATTCCCTCTCCTGTTTCTCTCTGCACCCTTCTCCCTTGCGCCGTGCTACTCCAGCCGCTTGGAAACCTCTGGCATCCACTCTCTCTTCTTAGTCCGCCTTGTACAACGCGGTGTCATTCTCGCGGCATGGTCAGCAGCGCCAATGCCTCGGATCGCTTTGCCTCTCCGCGTCGCGACGAGAAGGTGTCCTACATATTACGCGAGCCGGAAGACCATCATCGATTCGGCATATCGTCGCTTGCTCTTGGAAAGGGACATTTGTTTACGGCGGGACGTGATGGCACCGTTAGGTCGTGGCAATTGCCGTCCGCTTCGTATCGCTCAATCAATACCTCTGCATCAGCACAGCTTGGAACACCATGCTCGCTTAAGTGTGGTAAGATTTTTGATGAACATGTCGATTGGGTGAATGACGTCGTGTTGATCCCAGAGTACAATCGCCTTGTAAGTTGTTCGTCAGATACCACTTTGAAAGTGTGGAATGCTTCGGATTCTAGGAAGAGTCTCAGGACTTTGATAGAGCACACGGATTATGTCAAGGCCTTGACGAGAATGACCAACGCTGTTGCCAGTGGATCTTTGGATGGAAGGGTCTTAGTTTGGGATTTGGTCAAGGGAGTTGTAGCAGTTGAATGTGGCGCAGAGGCAGAGGAAACGCAGCGGAATGGTTCCGTCTATTGTATGTCGGGTTCTGCAGATGGCAACATCTTGGTCACTGGTTCAACTGATAAGACCATTTCTGTGTGGGACGTGCGTATGGGCGATCGTGTCGTACTTTTGCGAGGACACAGCGACTCTGTCAGATGCCTTGACATGAAAAGTGATGGCAGACGAATGTTGTCAGGTGGGTCGGATTGTACCGTCAAGATGTGGGACTTGCGCCAGGAAAGGTGTCTGAGGTCTTTCGATTCTTACTCAGATGGTAGTGTGTGGGCAGTGGCAGCGAACACTCGATTCGACTCATTTGTATCTGGCGGTAGGGACGGCACGGTATGGCACACCGATATTGCCTCCGGAAATTCGTCTTTGGTGGTCGCAGTGGCAGACTCGGATGTGAGGAGTAATATGGTCCTGGATGTTGCCCTCACATCGTGTAATTCGGCAGTGTGGGTTAGCACGACGGGTTCAACAGTGCGTTTGTGGCCATTGCCGCCTGAGGCAACTAGCAATGTGCCAAATGTTGCCCGCATTGCGTTTGCGAATGAGACAGGGCATGTCGTGGCCAAAGAGTCGGAGAGAGTGTCCTTGAGGCCTGAGCTTGGCAACGATAGGGCTCCACTGTGTGTCGTTCCAGGTCTGCCCGGTATTATGGCACACAAGATTATGAATGACCGACGCCATGTCCTCACTTGCGACACGCAAGGGGAGTACAGGATCTGGGATATAACCAGAGGTGTCGTGACAAAGTCACTTGGTATTGTTAAGGATTCCAACATTGACGACGTTGCAAAGATGCACGACAGGGAAGTCTCGGTCCCCAGCTGGTTTCAAGTAGACATTAGGTTGGGATCCTTGTCTGTGCGATTAGAAAAGAGCAGCGTCGCCAATGCCGAGATCTACGCAGTGGATGCAGGCCTAGATGCTGAGTCGGAGGATGTCAAGGTGAACATCGGGGAGCATGTTTTACGAGCTCTCTTCCAGAAATGGTCGGAAGAATATAAGAAAAGGGTGGCAAATGGGGAAGAAGATCCCAACTGTCGCCCACGAAGCCCGCAAACCAATTCACAAAAGAATGCTGCAATTCGAGCCGCCGAGCTTCCCCAATATTGCATGCCGGAGCATATTTCTGTCGTTGTGACAGAGGATCAGTCGCCTGTTCCAATACTTCGAAGGCGTGTGGACAACTTTGATGGAACAGAACAAAACCAAATGCCAGGTTGGGTCGTAGAGCTATTGCGAGATGGCAAAGGCCAGACAAAGGAGCAAGTCAAGATGAGCTTCAAGGTGTCGCCGACAGAAGGGTCTGGTTTACCTCAATTGAACACTTCAACGCTGAATGCGCCGCGAGTACTGCGAGTTAAGAAAGTAGCTGTGTATATTGCGAAGGAATTGAAGGATTCGCGAACCACCATAGTGAAGGAAGGCGAAGATCTTGAGGTGTTGTGCAATGGCCAAATATTACCATCTGCAATGAGCCTAGCAACTGTGAAACAATTCAGATGGAAATCGCCAGGGGAGCTGTCACTCGAGTTTCGGCCGAAGAAGAGTGACCCTAATCACTGAATAGGTGTACATTCGGGGACGCCAGTACTCGTCGCTTTCACCTGCGTCAGACATTACGTTGCGTCTTAAGCTAAGGTCTCCAAGCCCGACGACTAATTGCACGACAAGGTGGCTAGAGAACTGCAAAAGTTTTTTTGTTTCGATCTACCCAAATGTTTTCCGGCCCAAGTTTTCCGTCAACTCAAGCCGGACGATTCCTCCGGAAGTGAAACTCGGGAGAATTATCGGAGTTTTTCAACATCAAATCAGGTCGTTCGACTTCAAGAAGATGGAGAAACTCAGAGTCTGAGAGCAATCCAAGCCGAGAGAGGGCACACTTGCGCTCAAGGGTGTAGTACGCACGTACCATCTCTGCGAGAGCATCCTTTCTCGCAACTTGCAGAGACGGCTTAAGTATTGTTTTCTGACGCACATTGCATTGGTTGAATAGTTGGATGAACTTAACATTATCCCCATTTGCAAAGGCGTTCACAATCGATACTGCGAATTTTATGGCTGGTAGAGCCATTGTGCTGGAAGTCATTCTCCTCATTATGACTGCTAGTTCGAGGGCATTTGAACAGAAAACTCCGAAATATAGCAATGAATAGGTGATGAATTCATCCTTGCGCTCAGTGGCGGCGGCTGGGACGGAGTTGTCAGTGTAGAGGTCTGAGAGTAGACGACTCTGGCACGACAGGTAAAAACTTAGATTGCCTGCTAACAGAGAGGCATCTGCTGCACCTTCATAAACACTAATTGCCAAACGCTTAACTTGTTCTAGAGATGACGCTGTCACTGCCATGGTTAACTGGCGGAACCCTCCAAGTACGGCCTCCCACTCCTGTACAGCTGTCCGAGAGGCATCCGACGACATCTCGCCAAGCTCAATATCTAAGGCGGTGACCTCATTCTTCTCGAGTCTGCTGGATCTGTCTAGAAGTCCTTCCAGACGTTTCTTGATCAAACCGGGCGAGTTTACCAAAGTAGCATCGGGTACTCTTGATAATCCAGTAGCTCTTCCCAACCCAATCATGGCTTTTCTCGTATCCTTCGCTGGTCCTTGGGCCCTTTTCATGTTAGCTTGCGGATCGGATGCGGCTGCATTCTTAGTGGAAGTCACAGGCGGCCATACGTTGTCAGAGGATGCTTGACCTTTTTGACTACGAAATTTCTCTCTCTGTGTCTGTCTGGCCTGGGCCTCATTTCGCAGTTCAGGCCTTTGACCTGCAATTCCGCGACGCCAACCATAGGGAGTATCGGGAGGTGGCATTTGCAACAACGATGAAAGGAATGCAGCGGTCCACTTCTGATGATAGATTTTGCGATGTAGGCAGGGTCCCAGCAACTGCGGAATGAGATATCGAAAGGTTTGTTCTCAGCTGCCGTGATGACTTAAACAGTCTGCAATAGCACCCGACGACTCAGGCAGACGTAGGCTTGAGTCGCTGCGCTACGGCGATTACACGGGTTGCTCTGCCTACAGTGTAGAATAGGTAGAAATACTGTGGCTTTCTAAACTTTGCACAGTACAATTTAAATTTTCAAACTGCGAAGGCGCAAGCTCCTAGGCAGTGCTACAGTACAGTACAATGCTGTACTGCTGTACTGTACTGCACCTCAAGGGATAGCATCTCATCTCTCCGAGACTTCAGAATGTACCTTGCAACAACTGGCAAAACATGCAATTGGTTGTGTCATCCAATGCGGATGCGACAACTGACAAAACTACAATCGATTGCGTCTCAAAGGGCTTTACCTACTGCCTTTTGAAAAAGTTCTGAAGTTTACAAAGCACTACTTTGGTTCTGCATCAACACTCCCAACAGACACCTAGAGAAAACCTATTTTTCAATCATTAAAACACCCCAATCTTTCCCCCTAGAGAAAATGGAAACACATCGTGTAAAAATACTAGTCCAATTCTGCAGTTAATGCAGTAAACAGATATTACGAAATGGAGACCTTCAATTTGATATTACCGAATTTAGAACAGCAGCACCCCAAAATATGGCCGTTCAAGGGCTAAGAGATGACCGTTCTCGATAATTTGCACTTCTACCGGAACGCTATGTGAAAGAAAAGAAAAGAAAGAACTTTAATGCATTCAGTATCTACTGGGGACTGCGCACGTCCTAACTATACAGTTAAGATCTAACCGGATGTACCTCGTCCGTTCGCATCGGGGCTCGGGACAGGATAGCTTGAGCAATGGATGACCAGAGGGTGCAACTCAGTCGCTGGTAGATACGGCGGCGGATAACACCAGGTGTCGAGTGACGCTTGGACGCGATCCGCGGAACTAACCCCTCGATAAACACAATTGTACCACGGGAAGGGGCACCCAGGGAATCAAACGCCAGAGGTCGAAACGTGAAGTTCGGCGTGATTCCCGAGGGTGTCCAAGGGGTGGTCACAGTGGTGGCAGTTGAGGGGCATGGAGTCATCATACTCTGGCAGCCCGAGGTGACGGCGGAGCATGGTCTGCCAGTGTGTGGTGGGCACCTTCGTAGCTGCCGTGGGGTGAGCGAAGAGAAACGCTGCAGCGGGGCTGCGGCGGAACGCTAAGCCACCGATGCGATGTCGAATGTCGGCGTCGCTATGGGCGTTCGGGTTAGGGGCATTCGCCCAGGAGTCGTCGTGCCAATGTACTCTTGCCCGCGCCTCTTGCTGCACCCGTTTGAGAAGGGTTAGAGTGTTGGTGGGTGAAGCAGCTAGAGTTGGAGGGTCAAGGGTCGAGAGGTCGACTATCCCGGGTATGGACAGGGCGAAACGGCGGAGAGAAGGCCGAGCCTGACGGAGGAGGAAGGACCGGTCGCCGCGGGAGCGGCCAGACGCTAGTGCACAAGCACGCGGCGTGGCGTATGCGGAAGTCCGCTGCTGTGCGGGCGCAGCATCAATTATGCTGGCGGCGGCAGCGCCGTGGAGGCACGAGGCGATGCTTTCGAAGCCCTGACCTCCGAGGTGCATAGGGAGGCAGACTTGGTCCCAGGCTCGGTCCGTGAGTGCGATGCCGTGTAACTTTTCATATGATGACCGTTAAAGATCATCAAATTCTTCTGCGGCGGACTCAGATAAGCGCGGATCTGAGGGCTTGAATGCATGCGATAGGAGGCATGCAGACGCACAGATCCGGTGCATGTGGAACTGGGCGCGGGCGTCGCGGACCAGCAGGGGGCGATCCAGGGTGCGGCTGCACTGAGCGATCTTGGACCGGAGAAAACTCATTTAAATGGTCTAAACGCTACCAATTCGACCTTGTCAAGAACCAAGTTTACGGTGTCTCTCCTTCCCACCCCCCTTTATCACTTCCCTTTCCCTTTTCTACCCCCCGGTTTCATCGTGCCGGGATCTCCGATTGGCTCGGACTCTTTTGTTTCCCAATTTTCGCAGGCCGCCATACCGCCGTTGACTGTATCGTCCAATCCCTTCGAGATTTGGATGATGCTCAATTGGCCTTACACTTACACCGCTTCTGTGCGAACGCCTCCAAGGTCATGCACTTGCTACGTACGCTTACCCCCACTCAATCTGCGACACTCGCCGCCAGCTTCGATCAGAAGCAGAGGGAAGCGTTCCACCAATTGCAACTGTCCTGCCCTGATCGGGCCTGGCTCCAGGCCTCTCTCCCCTTCTTAATGGGCGGTCTAGGTCTCCTGCGAACTTCGGACATTACCGAGGCTGCCTACGCAGCATCTGTAATTGATTCTTTTGGACTTACCTCCGACCTGCTGACTCTTTCCCACGACCGCCACCTGGAAGAGATCCCTTGGTCTGTCATCTCGCTCTTATCCTCCCGCCGCCGACGGATGTCTTCGTCGCTTACAGCAACGGCACTTTTCGAGCGTTATTCATCGCCGGTCCCCGGTGAAAGGCTCCAGTCTGCGATCACAACTGAACTCATGCTATCGAAGTCTGACAGGTTGTTCTTGTCCGCAGCAGCAGCCGACCGAGCACGGCTCCTCTCCGTACGTACATCTTCCTCCAGCTCTGTTTTTTCTTCGCTTCCTCACCCCCACCGCGGTACGTACATGTCCTCTTCGGCGTGGAAAGTCGCTCTGGTTCTCCGTCTCGGCATCGCGCTATTCCCTGGATCTATTCGCTTTGCGGTCTGCTCACGGCGCTCGGCCAACGTCGCACCCGTCTTAGATCCAAGCGGCAAACGCGCTTTGACCTGCAAATACGAAGACGGAATTACTCGTCGACAACCCGTCCTCCGCAACGTTTTTGCCTCCTGTAAAAAAAGTTGAGATCGTCGCCCGCGTCGAGCATCCGCTCCTCTACCAGGTTCCCAACTCGTCTGGGCATTCGGAGTGCCCCGCGTTACGAATGGACATTTACATTCCCGCTGCGTACAGGCTTCACAGTACCGATATCGCCGTCGACGTTACTGTTGCCAACTCCTCCGCTCATCGCCACATCTCGCAAAAAACGGTTACCGCAGGCGCTGCCTCGACACTCGCAGAGCGCGAGAAACATCGTCATTTCGGCACTTGCTGTGACCGAAACGTTATCCTCCTCTATATCAATCCCGACGGGATCGCCCGATGGGATTGATATAGAGGAGGAAATCGTTTCCGTACATATCTACATCAATCCCGTCGGGATTGATATCTATGGCGCCTTGGGCGACGACGGAAAGGATTTTTCCCGCCGCCCTGCTTTCTTTGCTGCCTCCCGTCGCGGTTCCTCCCTCAACAAGAGCTCCGAGACTTTGTTACCCGTTTTGCGTTTAGTCTTCATGTGATGGAGGCACGACAGGTTTGCACCCGCCGTCTACATTCGTAGTCAATTTCTTAAAGGTTAAAGGCGGTATTAGGTGGGTGACAGAGTCTTTCTCTGAACACCTACGTAGGTGAATTTTAATTCTGTGACAGAACAGGGTAGGAATATGGGCAAAAATGTGTCCACAGGATAGTGACATTCAGCAACCGCTTCTTCAAGTGCTGGAAAAAAACATAACTTGCTCAGGTAGAGAAGTGCCGCGGTGCCTCCAAAAGTGACAAACACCATCCGCAGGTGACTTAACGTCACTTAGGTGAACAACTAAACTGATGCATAGAACCGGTTCAAGCACACAGACAAAAGACAATTGCTTTACATCAAATGAACATATTCAACTACAACTACTGTGGCTCTCACCTTCATCTACACCCTCAACTTCCAATTCAACTTAATCATCAAGCAAGTGACATAACTGGCATATACTAGTATCATGACCAGGCATGTGGCATAAAGAGCCTGAATACGAGCGCCTTTTTGCACTTTGCAGACCTCTTTCGAACGATGCTTTCTTCCTCTTACCGGCGTTTCTCACGAAAATCCCCTTCGGAGGAGGTATGGCCTTAGGTATCCGCAAGTTCTGTCCAGAGGCGACCAAACGCCGCGCAACAATCATCACCTCCTCTACTTTAAACTGCAGCGGTATGCCAAAATTGATGTTCTTATACTGCTCTTTCCATGCAACTGCGAGATGATGCAGGGAAATAAATAGATAAAGGTTTGTCGACCCGTAATTCTCACATATAACTGCTGCAGAATGGAAGAAGCGATAATTGGCGGAAGACCACGAAAAGAGCAGCACATAGGAGAGATTTGGTGCTCTGTGCTTAGAAGTATGCACCGGGTAATAGATGCGTCCGTCTGGCTCGTCACGGTAGCCTCTATTTGCCTCGTGCCATCTACGAAACGAACTGAGGACAATAAAAGCTGCTGCGATCGATGATGGAAGCTAACTGCTTCTCGACGTTGGGAGTTACCGTTATCTTGCACGCCAGCACCGCAGCCTTTCTCTCTTGAAACGCTTTCCATTGAGTCATAAAAAATTTCTCGAGCATCTTTTGGGGCTCAACCGCTCGAATATGGTTGCGCAATTTCGCTTCCATCTGGCTTTCGGCGCCTTGAGAAGTTGTTGTGAGGTCTTTAAGGCTTGAGTAGGCCCGGTAAAGCTGGCACTTTGGAAACTTTGGCAGATTCAGAGCTTTCTTGGGCCGTGTTGCGCTATTATACTATCCACCTCATCTCTTGTAGGTGTGTGAACTGTCTTGTGGTATAACCCAGCGGAAATGTTCTTCCACGCGCCAACCTTCTTCGTCATATTCTTCTTCACGTGGAAGGGGTCGAGGAAGAGTTTGGCGCTCTTGCAGCACTTCTCGAAAGCTGTGTTAATGGACTTCGCCTGGTCCTCGATCGTGATTCATCGGGCCACATCGAATACATCAACATCCACAAGCGCTTTGAACACCTTTGCCCAGCCCTCCTTGCATTTTGGGCCGCCAGAATGAGCGAACGCTAACGGAACAAAGTGATGGTTGGTGTCATAGCCTACTGCCTCAAAAATTGTGCTGTAAGACTGTGGCCCGATTCCCTCACAGTGGACTTCATCCACTGTATTCGTCAAGCGCCCTTTCTGGCAAAAGTGGTAGGCTATACTCAGCACGAACACGAAGCCGATTTAGTACCTACCACTATCCGGTATGTCCGAGAAATCACGACGACAAGACCAAGAACGGATTCCTTGGGGAGGGAGCCAGTATTCACCATCTGCCGAAAGATGTGTCTTACTGCCTTGATTCTTAGCACCTTAATCTAAAACCCATCGCAAATTTCAATGGAGACATGTTGCCCTTGCTGACGCAGTAGGTGAGCAGATCCATTGAGCGCAACCATACCAACTGCGTAGGACACGGTCATGTGGCGCTGTAGCCCCATTCGTATGGCACAGTGATGGATATACGGTGGATGCAGTTGTTAGATACCTTTGAACTTCACCAGCGACGTGATGGACTCCGCAGATATTGTGGGGTCTTCGCCTGCGACATCAAACAGCGTTCGCGCGACTTGATGGCTGTATACGCCGCCGTGCACAGCTTGGCACTCCGGACGTGACTAGCGGAGCTCTAAGCTGATGGCATGTCCTGCCCGAAGCACTTGTTGCTATGACCAGCAAACTTGTTAAGCTTCCGTATGCCGTTCCTGGTTTTCCAGTCGAAAGCCAGCTTTGCGGAGCACTCCTTCTCCCGGCATGTCATCATCACCTTGGTGGTGTTCAGATGAATTTCAATGCTCAGCTGGATGCATAAGTACGCTGTGCACGCTCTCACAAGTTGCCCGCACCGGGCGTCGAAAACCAGCCGACAACAGGCTGAATGGAACATATCCTACGCGGTTTCCAACGCAAAGCGGCACAACGCTCAGCGCAGAGAGCATCCTTAGCCCGCTGTCTCGCTTTTTGGTTGGAGAGACTCTTTTGCTGCTTGCTCCTCTCTTCCTGTGCCGTAGCGGGAACTACAGATAGGCCAGGTGCCTCTGGTGCCGAGGGGCGACAAGCTTCATTGAACTCGCGGTCGAAGCTGGAGACTCCTTTGTCATAAATTTAATCTGAATGGTCGTATTCTTCTTCTTCGTAGTCTCCTTCGTCGTCGCCACCGCTGCTATAATTCGAATCGTCTCCAAACAACTCCGTGAAATGTTCTTCTCGCACAGCATCGTCGGAATCGAAAGATCCAGCCGCCTGAGCGCTGTAACGAGTGATTCTCCCATGAATTATCCTTGGTGAACGCCGGAGTGTCTCACCGGACTCGCCACAGGGCTGTTCAGTTTTCTCCTGTTTAGCACCAGCGGTAGGCGGTGAGGTACTTCTATCCAACCTCAGCCCCTTTCCCCGACGCCAAGAAATGGAACTTGCAGTAGTACGAAGGCTTCGGCTCGTTGAAAGCCCTTTTTGATAGCCCTTTGACCCGATTGGGTGCGCCTCTGCCGGATCTTCCTGCGAACGGCACACTGTACGCGAACGTCTAGTTCTTTGTGACGTAGGGTGACGTTGGTCGGAAGACGTAGTCGGCCATGGGTGGTGAAGCGGCCGAGGCGATGGCGCACGTCATGGCGACGACGGTGCTCGAGGCGGAGACGGCACGCGTGGCGGAGACAGAGCCTTTGGAGTAGACGGTGACCGTGAGGGAAACGGTGCCATCGGAGGCGAAGGAGCCCTTGGCGGTGATGGACCTCTCGATGGAGGCGGCGACGGCGGAGATCGTTCAGGAGCTGGGCGGGTTCTTCGCTCTGCTCGACGTAGCTCCCGCTCTTCAGTGAGATGCATTTCGCGGTCGTAATCCTTTTCGCGGTCGCTCGTGTGCAAGCAGAAATAGACGTCTTGCTTGAAGAGGAAGTGAGCAAAAAGGGTGTCACCGTCTTCCCAAGCTGGTATGAGGGCTTCGTTTTTCTCTTGATCAAAACCTCTTGAGATGATCCGCATTCATTATTTCGCCCGATCAGGGCCAAAGCTGTTGCCATGATCGGGGCGAACGAGAACGGACAGGAGTAGTAATAACTTGTGGAACATGCTCAACCGCAGCTGTGACCCGAGAAAAAAGAGTTCGAAGAGAGTCGTGCGGTCATCGATATCTTCGATGATTGCAAATCCTGTTCGTGAAGTGGAAGAAAGACGGGCAAGTGGCATGATTCTCCCACTTTTTGGGCGCAGCTCCGGAAAGTCAAATGATGCCGTTGGAGGGGTGACCTGGTATCGTTGGAGCGGTGATCAGGGAAATGCGTAGACAGGGGGTCTGAGTTCAGCCGCGACACGGGGAAAATCCGTATATTGAAGTGACTTTCGATTTTTAATAGTTACATTTTCCGGCGTTCTGAGAACAGGGAGTGACAGCCGAAAAGTCACTATCCCAATTTAACAAAAGGGGTGACTGGTCACCCCCTAATTTACCTAAAAATCCGATCTTAGTAGCCTTTTCAAACCATAATTGGAATTTCACAAGTGCGTGCGTTTTAAAAAGACCCTTTCACAAGTTGACGCCATAATTACCCATTTCTTAATGCCCTCCGCACGCTTCTGTACCGCAATGTACAACTCGTAAAGATTTACCATCCCAAATCGCATGGATCATAAAATTGGATGTTACGAACTAAATAAATAATAATAATGTAACAATAGTGATATTTACTGATGAGCCATCTTGAGTGTGCATCGATTAAACAAAATTTAGGTAGCCGAAATTAAAATAAAATCGCGAGTTTTTATAGCGCTTAAAGATGAAACCACAGTATCTGAGGCTTTATTAATTGTCTAGACAACGGTAAATATCTACAACCAGCAAACCGCAGCAATTGGTTGTCAACAAAATGGGAAAAGGAAATCCAATGAGCGAAAAGGAGAAAGGATCAATTTTGATTTTAATAGGGGAAAAACCAAGCTACTGTGACATGGCGAAGCGCATTGAAAAGTACAAAAACGTTAATTCAGGGTTTATAATAGACCAGGAAGGCCAACTCACACCAACTCGTTTTCAGGCCTTGATGAGGAACTTATCAAAAAGTGGGGTTTTAGAATACGTTTTGAAGGCAGAACTGGATCTACTAATTGGTAAATATCACATATAGCAGACCCAAATAGATTCAGAGCGCCTTTTATTCTGCAAGGTGAAAGGTAGCCAACTTTGACCCAAAGCCATAAATTAGCCCGTTTCGAGTGGGCCCATTCGCACCAAACTGAATTCATACATGAATGAGGAATGGTTGACTGCACTAATGGAAAGAGGTTTAACTTAGACGGAACAGACGGTTTTTCAGTACTTAAATGATATGTGAAAGAATTAAATTGTTCTATCTAAGCGAAGGGTGGGAGATAGAGGAGTATTGGTTTGGTGTTTTCCAAACTACCGCATTTTTATCATTTTTTTCTACTTGGAAATCAAGAAAGGACGAAGTACTGCAAAACAATAGAGAACTATCTACTTCCTTATTCAGACCAGAAGATGTCGGTAAGGTGGTATTTTATGCAAGATTACGCATCAATTGACATGTCACACGTGTCTTTCGAGTGCATGAAGAGAAGATTGGGCCATTTTATGTCATAGCCTGAGCAATTTCCTTACTCGAATCCCATTTCAAAAATATGCATGTTCTTGAATGTTTCGTTTAAGCTAACAAGCGACAGGTTACTACTTTTGTGGGGTTTAAAGACAA
This sequence comes from Kappaphycus alvarezii, assembly GCA_002205965.3. Classification (NCBI taxonomy): domain Eukaryota; phylum Rhodophyta; class Florideophyceae; order Gigartinales; family Solieriaceae; genus Kappaphycus; species Kappaphycus alvarezii. Next base: position 399,140 of record NADL03000775.1, read on the forward strand.
TATACGGAAGAAATAGGCCAAATTGGATAACAATTTAAGGAAGAATCAGCTTTGTAGAATGCGAAGCCCCATGCACTTTTTTAGATATCCAAGCTGCGAAATAAGACATTTACTTTTACCTGTCAGAAAACTTGTTTTCATTGCTCTTGATTAAACATCGTGGTGCTATCCTAAATTCGCGAGTGGAAACTATTTTATATGTATTTATTTCTGAGTTCAGCCAATAGCGTTAAGTTTCCTACCCTTTCAATAGCTTGAGTTTAGACCTCTACTGACATAAAAATCTTTTTACATTTGTCTCTCCGTTGAGTCTGCACACTCATATATTAGGTATTATGCTATTCTAAATTCGCGCATTTCTTCTACAGAATACTGCAAAGTTTGAACGGAATAAAAAGATTTTTGGTACAACACGCAGTCAAACATGATTTGGAGATAAAAGAAGAGAAATTTTGATTAAATTAGCACGCTTTTAAAAACACTCATATTTGCTGCGATGTTCAAATATTTAGGCATGAAAAAGGTGGTCGCGGACATCATTAGACTGTTATTTTTATACGAAAAGAGCCATATTTCGAAAGTATTTTCTTTTCACCAATTTTCGAAGCTTCATAAAGGGATTGAAACAGTCCCGGACCGGTTCGAAAGTTTCGGTTTTGAGGTAAAACGGACCAAGACGCGACTAATCTACACGTATAGCGGGAGATGATCGGATAGAGCTGAATGCATGCTAATGATGGATCAGACTGGAAAGAATGCTTTGTAATTATGAACTGGAGGGAGTAGAAATGCGAGTTACGACGGAGCGGATCGAAAACACGGAATAAAGTCTGATACCATTACGATAAGAGTTGCTTACTGTAATATTACTGTAAAAAATGCGCAGCGTGCAAGATAAGTACTTACAGTACATTAATGTAAAGTTCTGGAAAGACAGTACTATGTACATTTCTCAATTTTGAGTCTGGTACTGTACTTGGTTTGTATTCATTAGTGGTCGACCACATCGCTCCGTTTAACTTGCAACGCGTGGTATACTGTATTAACTGTCCATTTTTTAAGCCCTGGCAGCTATTATTGTTTGTTGCTCAAATTCTGACAGGATGTCAATTGTATTGTAAAAATATTAACCGGGCCAAAACATTTGAAGTCCTTAACAAACCGGGCTTTTTTCGCATTTTGTGCGGACCAGACTATTTGCTATCTGTCCGGTCCACGGTCTAGTCTACGGCGAACCGTGGCTATCTTTAATCTCTCACCCAATTCAAATTAAATATTTTCCAAATTGCGATTAGAATCGAGTCCTTCCTAACCATACCAAGACTAAATATCAGTTGCCCCCACAATGCCGCAGTCGACTGTCCAGAACACTGAAACCGCGTCTCCAGCTCCTCTTTAGTCCATGCAAGAGGCTTCAAAAAGGATTCCTCTACTGTTTGAGGCCGCAGTAGGGCGAGAGGCACGCATCCATGCCTGTAATGGGGACAGCTTCTAGGTCTCTAACGAATATATTGACACATAATACCTTATCTCCAACAGATTCTACGATGGGGTTGGGAGCGATGCGATTTTCAAGATGGCAAAAATTGATCATAGAGAGTTGTGATGAAATTTGGGTGCTTTTATTATAATTTCATTCTAACGAATTTAAATGTGGAAGGGGTCGCAAAAGTGATGTTAGGGCGAAAGGTGCGATGACTGCGGTGGCCGAAAATCTCATATGGTGTGATTTCCCACCAAGTGGGTTTGGTAGAAAGGAACTGTCTATCGAAAGCTTGATCAACAATTTTGTTCAAATAATAAGTCGCTTTATGTTTGAAGCAGCAGTTGACTCAGTTGAGAGAAATATCTGGATAGAAACGTTTAGGAAGATGGAATTTTTCTCATATGTTTTAGTTACTCCACATATGCTACACAACTAATTCTATAGCACTATGGGAGACTAAGTGGTAGTGTGGTAGTGAGCAGGAAAGCACGAAGTATTTCAGCGGTAAGCATGATATTTGCATATTCGAAGCAGAGCTTTCTTCCTACACAAATAGGTTCTTAATAGGATGTACGAAGCAAGGTCCAGATTTTGCTCCGGATTTGATGATTGTTCAAGAAATCAGGGGAAATCATGCTGAAAACTTAAGAAAATGTAATGCCAAAGAGGAGAAGGAATCCAGGGGAGTTTTTGGAGGAGTGTCGGGAGGGTTGTTTTGTGTGACAGATGGAATCATTATATTACTGAGTTTTGAGGGCTGTTTCCCATAAAGAAACCGTAAAATACACAATTAAGGAGGAATAAACTGGCGCTAAACGACCGTTTTTCGTCAGAAAAAAGTCTGGTAGAGAACTAATTTGGCAATTTTTGTATGCTGTGGGCTATGCAGTGAGCTAAGTGGAGGCGTTGTGAGTCCAGACACGAAGACTACTTCAAAGTATGCATAGTACTGACGAACTTGCAAGACCAAACTCGTCCGGTACGAAGAGGTGAAGTGGACACGCGTTGCCATATTCGGAGCAGGCTATTGGATTGAAGTTTTTTTACTCTTGAAAAGCGGAGGAGGGTATGGCCGAACTATCGGAGAAATAGGGGTGCAAGCATGGATATGCAGTATCGCGTAGCTTCAAATTTACGTGTTGGGCGATATTCTCTTGTTCGGCATAAGGTCAATATCCCCGCCCAAGTTCAATATAGTAGGATTTTTGCAGTTTTTTATGCAATCTTTTTGAGGGTAAATCCGCTTTATTTCAACTGTTTGGTCTTAATTTTCCTTATTTTCATTCATTTTTTCGTATATTCACATGAATTGCGTATGAAGTATTGCAAAAGCATTTTTGCATGGGAGCTCCTTTTCGAGGGAGTCGTGTTATTCATATATTGGCGAATATTTCACTAGATCTCATAAGACCTCCTTTAACTCGTATTTAACAGCTCAAAGAGGTTCACTGGGTGCTACAAGCACATTTTATGAGCTCTACCTTAAATATAGTGACGATGAAGTTTGAATAAATTTCAAGCTCCTGTGTTGGAGACTTCTCGCATGCGTAGATATGCCTTGTGCCCTTTAAGGGACAAAGCCGGGTCCCTTACAAGGCACAGAGAGTATTAAGGCACTGCATAGAATCCTTGTGCAATTTAAATACTGTTCTATCCCATACTGTACGTAGCAGAAGTAGTCTGGGTTACCTTGAGAATTATCATAGAGGACCGCCGCGTTCGAACTGTACTAGCCCGTCCAGTACAGTACACGGAGAAGCCAAAAGACAAAATAGTAGAAGTTAAATAAATATGAGGAGAACGGGCCGAGCCGATGAGTGCGAGAAGGCACGAAATAATTTACCATCATCCCAATTCCACGTTGTAGTTTCATGTTAGAGAAAAATTACAGAGAACTGCTAAGGCAAAACTCCGAAGAAATGATGAAGTTAGTGTAGGAAAAACACATCGACCACTAAGCCACATGCGCTGGCATGTCAAGTGGTGCACTGAGTGAACACATAGCCCATTTCAACTTAGATCATCCGAATAAGTCACATCACCTCCATCATGCCTCCCCACTCCCCCAACTCCCATGACTTCCCCCCCCTTCCTGCGGCCGCCGCCCCCTCTCCGCCTCCCGCGCGGCCGCCCTCTCCGCCCGCATGGACCGGGCAGACGCCCTCCACCTGGATGCGCGCGCCGTACGCGGTCGTCGCATCCCGTCTTCCACCCCGCCCATCCACCCCCTCCACGCTGCGTCCGTTACCATCGGTGCAGCTCCCCGAAATCGACCCTGCTATTGGAAAAAACATTCTCAATCTCCCTAAGGCGCGCCATATGATTGGCCACCCGGAAGATTTTTCCCAGGCCGACCTTGCCCGCGCCCGCGCCCTCCTTGCCACCGTCACCGACAACCCTTGCCGCCTCGACCCCCGCACGGGCGAACCCGAACCCGTTCGCCCGCCTGCCCCCGACCTCCTCCACGTGGGATTCGCCCCGTCTCCTACGTCCGCCTTCCCATCCTTCGACACAGCCCACCGCCAGCTCTGCTTGGCCGCCGCCCTTGCCAAGACCAACCTGCCCCCCTTCGTCCTAGTCCCGCTCGTCGGGAAATTGTTCTACCTATATTTTCCCGCCCCGGCCCGCCCTGACGTTTTCAACGTCCTCGCTCACCTCCGTCTGACGTACCCGGACCTGTACGTTTCGCCTCTCACGCTCACGCAACACTGCGCCACGGTGGATATCTCTGCCGCCCACGGTGTGGCCACCCGCCTCCAACGTGAAGCGGCTCGCCTGGTGAGCCCCAAACTGCGTTCGTGGGTTGCCCCTCACGTCCGCAACGCCATGGCGATAGCCCTCCGTCACGATGCCCGCCTCATTGCTGAGGCGCGCCGCCCGACCCGCGGGAATCCCGCCCGCACGCCCGCTCAAACACCGACCGAACATCCCGCCAAACCCACCGCCCCGGCCCCGACCAAAACCGTCGCGGCCTCACCCGGCCCCGCACAAGCCCCCAAACGCCCCAACGGGGGCACACCCTCCTCCCCCCCTGCCGCTCCCCGCCCCGCCGCTGGACACACTCCGGACCTCACACTCCGCTCCCCGGGCTCTTCCCCGTCGGCGTCAAAACGCCGATGCCCCGCAATTGAAGAAGCCCAGGCATCGGAGTTCCTCATGGTGCCCAACGCAACACCGGCGCCCAGGGCCGCTCTCCCTCCCACCGTCGCCTCCGCGGCAACGATGGGTAACGAGTCCGCACCGGTCGTTTCCATGAAGCCAATGATGGCTGCCGTACAAGGTGCTCAGGGGCCCAACCATCAGTCAACAGGCCAGTCGGCCTAACTCCGCTCCTCCCCACCATGGATTCGGTCCACCCCATGGAATCGGACCCCACGCCGCATGATACATCGGCGTCATTCCCCTTGCCCACTCCCCTGGAAATCCTCTCAACACCCTACCGCGACAGGGATATCTTCCAAGATATTCCCGCCCCCTGCCTCTCGCAATTTATCCTCCTGTTTATCAAGTTGGTGAAAGCTGCGGCGAACGCTCGTGGGGAAGACGCCACTCAACGAGCATTCCTTCACCTCCACATGCTGCCCACGGCTGTCCTCCGTCGCTGTCTTCGAGGAGAGCGCGGATGGCGGGACCCCAAGAGCCAACGGATCGCCCTCCGAGAGCGCCTCCGTCGTGCGCACACGGGCTCACAGTGGGGAGCACTATGGGCCGAAGCTCTCGCAGCACACCAAGCACGGCTTGAATGGTGGGAACGAAACACGCTGTATGCCCCAACGGTCCCCGGCGACATCGGGCGCGCCCGTCGTGCAGAGGCCCTTTGCGCTGATGCGCGATACGGTAAGGCCATGCGCGCCCTCCACAATGGCCCGCTCGCCGACGTCAACGACCCGGCGACGATTCAGCGGCTCAGGGATCTGCACCCGACCCCGCCGCGCCCTGTCTCGCCGCTCCCGGAAGGACGACTCCCGCCGCCCCCGTGCATCACTGAGGCCGCTGTGGAACACGCGGTCCGCGGCGTCCCGCGGGACACCACCGCCGGACCCGAACGAACGCCGTCCCGCTGGTTCCACCTCTTGGTTAAGACTCGCGTCAGTCCTGAGGCCGGCGTGACTGGTCTGCGTGTCCTGACACAGCTCGTTTCCCGGCTCGCACGGGGGGAACTCCCGGACGCTGTGCTTCCCCTCGTGGCAGCGGCGACGCTCCTCCCGCTGCAGCCGACTCCCGACAAGGTCCGCCCGATCGCCATCGGGTCTGTGCTTCGCAGGATAGTGACGAAGGCACTGCTCCCCGCCGCAATAGCCGATTCACACTCGGTTCTGTCGCCGCATCAGACGGCCAATGGTGTTAAAGCCGGGTTGGACTCTATTGTCCACGACACCCGCACGACACTACGCCGCTTCTCCGCCACCCCGAACGTCGCCACGGTCCTCATAGACGCCAACAACGCCTTTAACCGCGTTGATCGGCAGTCTATGCTGGACCACCTACCAATGCTCGCCCCCTCGCTAGCCCGCTTCGCAAACATGATCTATGGCCGAATGCAACCGCCATTGCTTGTCCCGAACCGGGATCGCACCGTCATACCAAGTGCCCAGGGCACCCAACAGGGTGACCCGGCCAGCATGTTGTTGTTCTCGCTAACGATTCAACCCCTCATCCGTCGGGTTGCTGAGATCCCCAACATTGCTCTCTGCCAATGGTACGCCGATGACGGCACGATCGTCGGGAACCTTGGCGCCATCCGTCAGGCGCTCCGGCTCCTTGCCCGAGATGGTCCCACGGTTGGGTTCCACGTCAACCAACGGAAGACACGCATACATTGGCCTCACGTCATGCCGCCGGATCGAGCAGCCCTCTTAGCGGAATTCCCTCTCGCCGAATGCTCGCGGGACGGCTTTCCGCTTCTAGGGGCCCCCATTGGGAACAAAACGTTCACGGAGAGTTTTCTCCGGTCTAAGATTGCTCAGTGCCGCCGTACCCTGGACCGCCTCCTGCTGGTCCGCGACGCCCGCGCCCGGTTCCACATGCACCGGATCTGTGCCTCTGCATGCCTCCTATCGCATGCATTCAAGCTCTCAGATCCGCGCTTAGCAGAGTCCGCCGCTGAAGAATTTGATGATCTACAACGGTCATCTTATGAAAAGTTACACGGCATAGCTCTCACGGACCGAGCCTGGGACCAAGTGTGCCTCCCCATGCACCTCGGAGGCCAGGGCTTCGAAAGCATCGCCTCGTGCCTCCACGGCGCTGCCGCCGCCAGCATCATTGATGCTGCGCCCGCACGGCAGCGAACTTCCGCATACGCCACGCCGCGTGCTTGTGCACTAGCTTCTGGCCGCTACCGCGGCGACCGGTCCTTCCTCCTCCGTCAGGCTGGGCCTTCTCTCCGCCGTTTCGCCCTCTCCATCCCCGGAATAGTCGACCTTTCCACCCTTGACCCTCCAACTCTAGCTGCTTCACCCACCAACACACTAACCCTTCTCAAACGGGTGCAGCAAGAGGCGCGGGCAAGAGTACATTGGCACGACGACTCCTGGGAGAATGCCCCAAACCCGACCGCCCATAGCGACGCCGACATTCGACATCGCATCCGTGGCCTAGCGTTCCGCCGCAGCCCCGCTGCGGCGTTTCTCTTCGCTCATCCCACGGCAGCTACGAAGGTCCACACTACACACTGGCAGACCATGCTCCGCCGTCACCTCGGACTGCCAGTGTATGATGACTCCATGGCCCTCAACTGCCACCACTGTGACCACCCCTTGGACACCCTCGGGGATCACGCCGCCGACCTCTGCTGCCCTGGTTTCGGCCGTCGTCACCGCCACAACTCGCTATGTAATGCGATTGCGACGCACGTTACCCGCGCCGCGGGTCTGGATACTCGGCAAGAGGTTCCGTTCCTCGTCCCGGGCACTGAGCTCCGCCCCGCCGATATCCTTGTACAACCACCACCAACCCCGGAAGGCACAACGTTGCGCCCCATTGCCTGTGACATCACCGTCGTTTCACCGTTCAAGGCCGCAGTTCGCACCAAGGCGACCCAGGCTGCCGGAGGCGCTGCTGAACTGGCGGCCCGCGACAAGGTTACAACCCTGGAACGCAACATCGCCCGACGACTCCCCGCTCCATCGACTGGCCCATCTTCTGCGCCTTACACGCCGAACTTCACGTTTCGACCTCTGGCGTTTGATTCCCTAGGTGCCCCTTCCCCTGGAACTATTGCATTTATCGAGGAGTTAGTTCCGCGGATCGCGTCCAAGTGTCACTCGACAGTTGGCATTGTCCGCCGCCGTATCTACCAGCGACTGAGTTGCACCCTGTGGTCCTCCATCGCCGAAGCTATCCTGTCCCGAGCACCGATGCGCACGGACGACGAAGTACATCCGGTTAGATCTTAACCGTATAGTTAGGACGTGCGCAGTCCACAGTAGATACTGAACGCATTAAACTTCCTCCCTTACTTAGAGCTCTTTTAAGGTAAATAACATGTAATAGGATTTCAATCACCCTAGTTTGCCTTATTAACCATCAAAATGGGCGTTTTAGGTCCGATATGATCGCATAATTTCTCGTTTGTCTTATCCTTACCGAATAACGCTTCCATCCCCGCAACTTCGGGGAATCCGACTACTTTTTAGGGAGAATAAAAATACAGTATTCCCCCACGATTAGCATGGGAGTTGAGAAAAAGTTTTTCCTGCGTTTAGCGGGGTATACAGATGACGAGGGATTGACCATTGTTGTTTATTTATGTAAAATATTCAATAATTGAGGTTTGATTCAAGACTTTCTGTTCTCGAACCATAGCTCGCGTTGGCAGCTGTAGAACGCCTCACTGAATTCTCTGGTGAACGAACCATAGCGTTCGAGGATCGAACGCGCAACACCGAGGCTTTGCAACTGATGTTGCACGCTGTAGACCTCTTCCTCAGCTTCCAAGCTCTCCTCTCCTCTGTCCTCTATATCGCCTTCGGTCTCAAATCTAGCCACCTCCCTAACCATTTTCTCAAAATTAACCACCTCAAGCAAATTGTTTCAACCTCCAGACTCAGCAGATTCCGTAAGCCCGTCTTCGTAACCGTCACTGAATGTTCCTGTGCATCTCTACCCATGCTTTCCAGCGCTTCGTTTTCCATTTCCTGCTCCATGTCAGAGTCAGACTTCTTTGTCTGGCGTAAGCAATGGGTAAAACAATTATGAATGACCGACTCTGGGCAAAAATTCCACTCCTCTGTAGTCCATGGGATAGCCGTTAGTATATCGACGTTTTAAATGGACTGCTTACCAGCTTCAATGTTGTCAAAAACTCTAAACAATAACCTGCACCGGATCTTAACCTTGATTCACGCGATTATACTAGCATCCAGAGGCTGAACTTTGCTGGTGCCATTCGGATGAAGAAATTCAATCCTCACATTTTCTAGCTTCGGAAGTTTTTCGTTCTTACCATGCGCTGAGCAATTGTCGATAAGCAACATAATAGTTGGAACTGTTTTGGAAACGATGTAGAGATCCTATCGGTAGAGCCATTCAAAAAAAGGTTCCTTGGTCATGCTGCCCTTACGATTCGAGTAGTAGTCAAATCTTAGATCTGAACTAGCCTTGTTAGTATAACCTATGATCATTAGCGGCATGCGCTCAGACCCATCGTTATTGCAACATGCTAGAAATAATATGCGTGCTTTCCCCTTCTTGAAGCCAGAGACTGGTCGATGCGACATCTTCGAACATGGCGGCTGGCGGTAGAACAAGCCGAACTCATCGGCGTTCCAAATGTCCGCCAGCTGGTAAGTAGCAATGATGGGCAACAGGCATGGCATTTGATTACGGATGGCATCGTGGTCTGCACTTAGTGCCTCACCATGGACGCGCCGGAAGCGCAGCTCGAACCGATCCTTGAATCTCTCTAGCCATCCTTTCCAGAACTTTAAGTTAATCTTATGGTCCTCGGGGAGCAGGCGGTCGGCGTTCCCAAGTAGCCGCTCGCCGTGGTGCCTTATAACGGCACTGTTTAGGGAGACAATATCATTGTTGTTGTCGCACACCCAACAGAACAGCGCGTCCTCGACGCGTGGCTCAGCAGCCTCTTTTTGCCTTTTCCTCGACGAACTTTCGTTGGCGTGTATCTTTGTGAATTCGTTTGCATCACGAAACGTGCGGCGGATTACGTATTTGCTCGGGATCTGTTCAAGATCGAAAGTCTCTTCCGCCCATCCGTCAAGCGCGGGTTGAGTGGCCTTTGCATTGCAGCGTTTATGATGACTGTACTCCTGGACAATGTTTTGCTTTTGAAGCAATATGAGTATCTGTATGGCGAGTTTTGGGTGTGGTGCGGCGCCAGCGATTGCATAATAGGCATAGGACGGCGGCCTCGGTGCTGTGGGTCAACTTTTACAATGCGCAGATTGTTAGTATGTGGTATCGATGCAACAGACTACACAGCTCATCGCCTTTGCAGATCCAAAATTTCAAAAAGCATGCTCTTACATAGGGTATATACCAGGATACACAATCTAAAATTTAATAAAATTCAAAGTACAGTGGAAGAAAGCATGCAGTTGTGCGATTATGCATGGCCATTCGAATGTGGGCCAATATCAATGTTTTTTCTTGGGGAGTGATTTATCATGTAGTAAACGGGGTTATGTGCTTATAAGCTGATCCTAATAGCGGGTGCTACTGTATTACATGCGTTCCATGTTCAAGAGAACCAAAAGTGATGGACGAAAGAAGCCAGAAAAATAAAAACAAGTCAGCTTCACATACGGGGTTCGTCTTTTAACCTCAACTTTGTTTCTACTGAGCAAGCCCCAGATACTTCAGCTTTGGGCCGCATTAAATTAGACGCTTCGCCAAGCTAATCAGGTTCTTTGCAGAAAAGAACGCGATATATTCCTACTTAGGTGACGAAATTTCGGCGGCGTGTAAAGCATTGCAACGGTTTGCTGTGCTTTGCAGATGGAAAGACCTGGAGAACTCGTTTTCAATGCGACTTTATCAGTTGTCAGAGAATTTTTGGAATTCTCTTCATGTGTTTGTATCGAAATAGATACATCTCTTGGATAACTTTCGTGATATTCGATTCACTCAAAGGGAAGCTTTTCGTGCAGCCACTACTCATAGTAAAAGTGCGTATGCAGAAGGCTGCGTAGATTTCATTGATTGCATAAAATTGCCTTGCGGGAACTTGGAGGTTACTGAGCTAAGAATAATTCATTTTATAGTATGATCAAGTAATTTGATGCGCTCATTTATCAAATCATGTCATAAACGGATGGATTTACTCTGTGACTTTATTGTACTTGGAAGGGGTGTCGTCATGATATCAATTTTTTCCGCCAAATTAAGTATTTACAAGAACATCTTCTTGTAAGCAGTAGGTAATTCTACCTATACAGGGATCATTCTTAAACGTTGGTTTCTTTGTTGAGGGTTGGATTTGAACAAACTTTTGCGTATCCGGGAAAAAATAATGCATAATAACAGGATAATTTCAGTCTGGGAGGCGGTGGAGTGGGCATATAAAGATATTTAGCAGATATGGACATCCCACTATTATCATTACATACTTAAGTTCATCCAGCCCCTTTTCTGGATAATTTAAATGAATGCAGCGTTTCCTTAAAATGTAAGAGTTTCAATGCAGCAAAGAGGGAAGAATTCATCCTCCTTTTCATGTGCCCCACCAACTATATAGGAGTAATTTCACATATTTCCGTAGGTAATTTGCTATGTAGAGCACAATATTATTTACGGGTGGACGCTATATTTTTATTGGATATCCTAATTATTTTCATCGTCCTCTCCTTTTTGCGAGTGATTAAAAAACCATGTGAAACTACTAAGATGAGCGGAAAGCTGCTTTCGTTCATCAATGGCGGTCTCCTGTACGTCCCTATCAAGCACATACCCTCTCTGTATTACTTAATTTCTTCTTACCTCCAGCTCAACCCATTTCATGTCAATTTCTTACCGTTGATGTTAGATCTCCAAACGTTCATCCGTTTCTTATCTTACCGCTCCAAAAAAATATGCTCCTCAACCTTCAATCATTTGGTTTCTAGATCTTCACGTTGCTCCATGCTCTGTAAAATAACTCTAAATCACCCTAGTCTTCAGTTTTTAGTTGCGTTGTGTAATTCCGCGAGGTCGTAGTTGAAGGAACCTCCAGGATGACAGAGGTTCCCTTCCCTAAATTGCGTCTCCAGCGTGGTCCTCTGCTTGGCCGATCGTCGCAAGAAGGTTGACAAATCGATTTCTGGTGCCCCCTCTCTCCACTCTCAGTCGACTAAAATGCAGTACTCTCATCCTCTAATTATTCTTCTACAGTCAAACTATGTCATCCAGTAAAACTTTTCGTTCACCACTTTTTCAGTAATTATAGAAGCTGCTTAATTTCATTTAAATTTCGCGAAGGTTGCCAAAAATCTTGTTGAGGAGGTCTTGAAATTTTTCCAGGTGGTATTTTGAATGTTTTCCAATTCCACGGGACTCCCACTACCCTTAAGATAAACGTACGACTCATTGCAGTGCTTTTTATCTTCCCTACGTGAGAGCAAATGTGCATATTCTATCTCTACCGATTTAAGCAGCTCAACATTCTAGGCTGCGTTGAAGCGAAGTCGGCGTTTCCGGGTCTGATAGCAATATGATGCTGGTTCTTGAGTATCATTGAGTTCTCCTGCGGGTACAGGAGCTTCAAAAGTTGCAGTAGGGTATCAGTAGCTGGGTCCTTTTTTTCCTCGGGAAAAACGATAGGTTAGCGGAGACTATGTGTTTCATAAGATCTTCAGTGGTAATTCTGATCTTCTAAGCATGGTTGCGAAATAAAGAGTACTGATCGCAAAAAGCTGAGCTGCATTGATATTTGAGGGAAGTCGGCAGGATAGATGAAAGATATGAAAAGAAACCAGAGTCGGACGTTGAGTTGGGAAGAATTCCGGACCAAGTATAACTGCAGGTGTGCAGTGATTACTTGTAGTTTTTTCAAAATTTTATTCAAGTTATACCTATATATGTAGGATTGTCCGGAAAGAAGTGAGCGTATTACTCATCCAAGAGCAGAAATGAAAAAAAGTAGGACGGAAAAGCGACTAAAATCTTGCCATGCTGCACTACTGCCAAAGTTTTTGGACGGAAACGAAATCTTTTTTGAAGGATGCCATCATCTATTCTGGGCTTGAATTTTTGTGAAATAAGTCAGGAAAGCTCACTGCAAATCAGCAAATTAGCCATTAAGCTACTGTGTTCTAGACCAGCACCGTAGGACCACGACAGTGTGACTTTCAGGATTGTGCAATAGTGCTAAAGAGTTGTTTCAAATTTCAACAGCTTTTACAAGGGTGACGTGCAGTAAGCTGTAGTCTAATTTTATTCTAGAACTTGGCGGTCTAGAGGAGAAGATTTTACGCCATTCTTTGTACTTCACAAGAGAGGGGATCATATTTATTTGCTTTTATCACAATTGCACGTTCTCTGCAATGTTAATGTGCATGTGGCACGTATTTTATTGTGTTATTCTTGTATTTATTTCACCTTTTGTACGCTAATTGGATCTTTTCTGAAGTTATAGTAGCCTTTATGCGCTTGTGACGCAGCTCATAATTTGCATGTAATTAGAATCTATGCAAAAAAACACTAATATTTACATATTAAGCGGGCCGCTTTGGCCAATGCAGAAATCTACCCCTGCGCCTCTCCATATCTCTAGCTCACTTACTGTAAATATCATATTACAAAAGAGGGCGACTGAGATGGGTTCCCTGAGAGAGCACAAACGCCTATTTTTTGGGGGGAAAATGCCATCACATGAGTTGCGCTTGCAACTTCCAAGATCAAATCGTGACTCACAGATGTGTTCAGAGATCTTAGAAAGCCTTAACCATTTATATTAATTTGCTCTTCTCCAATATGGCTTTAACAGAAGCCCTCATCCAATACACAGCTTGACCTCGCGGGAAACTACCATCTCAATCACCAGCAGCACCTCTCAAACCCCAAGAAAACCAACAGTTACCGAGCTACAATCCTTTAATAGCAGTAAAGTTTTAGATTCTCTAAAAGCATCGAATTGGTCCTACATCATTTTACTGTGACTTTTGAAAGCCAAATTAGGCTGTGTGGTAAGAGTGAAAGCCTTCCGAGAAGACTTGGATATGTTAATAATGTTTCCAGAGTGACACACCACAGTGTAACACAAGTCGTTGAACGTACTTAGTTACCTTTACTAATTTTGTCTCAGTATCCTCTTACGTATAGAACCTGAAGATCTGACTCTTAGCAATTGACTCTATGGCCCAATTTTTACGCGAAGATTGACAACATATGTAAGTCTCCTTTCTTGGAACACCCATAAATGGAAATAATTTGAAATAACTCTAAGGCACTACAAATCGCAGCAACGCTTAATCAAGGATGGTGATGCACATTGAATCAATTGCAGCTAGTTGAGTTTACAACTATGCAGTGCGACACTCCCCATCGGGCTCAACTGTGTTGCTCTGTTATAACCATCATATCACTAAAACTAGAATGCTTACTCTTTTTCAATAGCTTGGTAAAGACATCGGGAATCATTTTATTAGTCTCCACAAACAAAAGTGTGACTGTACCTTTCTGTAAATTATCTTTGATAAAATGGTACTTGACTTCAATAAGTATAGACTTCTTATTGAAATGTTCGTTCAAAGCAATCATTATGGCACTTTTGTTATCAGCGCAGACCTGAAGGTGTAATTTTCCTCTCAAGGTACATTTAAGGTCATTATACATGGAAAGGAGCTAGATTGCTTCCCTCACAGCGTATCTCATCGCTATTTATTCGGCCTCAGCTGTTGATTTCGCACCAAGAATCTGCTTTTTTCTGCGCCATGAAACACTTCCACCAGTATTCAGGAACGGATAACCACTTTTGTATTTTCTGTTGCCTTTTGGCCTACAAAATTGTCATCTGCGAAATTACGTAGGGATTCACCCCTTTTTTTGTACACAATGCCTATTGCTGATGTTACCTTCAGGTAACTAATGAGTGCTTTTGCAGCATTTCAGTGGCATCTCCGAGGATCCAGCATACATCTTGAAAGCAAATAGCAAGCGAATGAAATAACTGGACGAGTAGTGTTGGAGAGATGCAGTAAGGACCCTACTGCCTCTCTGTACAATACATACGTCAAAATATAATACTCTCCCTCTTTCCCATGCTTCTGAACGAATATTTCAGCCCCTTCGGGAATGGGGACGCTAAAAGGTTTGTAGTTCTCCATTCCATAAGTCGCAATAATTTAGTAAATCAACTGAGTACTGGACATATTCACAGTTCCAAGCGTTCGATGTCGCTCAGCTGCCGTATGTATAAACGTTCCGACACCCTTCTCAACCCTAAATTCTACCATGTCAGAAATGAGCTTTGGGATTTTTTTGCAAAAAAGCTGCGCTCTCTCCCACAATTATTACGTCATCATTATATAATAGGAGGATGATCTTGCTTCCTTTATTATAATAAATGTAAAGACAGTAGTTAGATGATGACAGTACGAAAAACATATCCATAAGAATGGCATGAGATACCTTTTTCTAGGCGCGTGATGTTTCTTAGAAGCCGTGAAGAGCCTATTGTACATATCAAATCATTTCGAATCTGGTCTACGAACCCTTATTGCTGCTTGGTATAAATATCTTCCTTCAGGACACCATTAAAAAGCTGACTTGATGTCAATTTGTAACCACTCGAGAGCTTGACCTGCAATAATTGCTAAACGTAGACGCAGTGGTGTTAAAGGGGCTACAGGGGTAACTTTTTCTATAATCAATACCACAGCGTTGTGTAAATAACTTTGCAACAAGTATTGCCCGCCTGTGTATGACGACCACATTATTATCATACTTATTTGTAAACATCCAATTTTTAATGACTGGCTTTGCACCAGGGGGAAGCGGTACTAGTTTCCATGTTTTGTCTCCATTAATCTCAGCTAATTCAGTTTCCATAGCTTCATTTCAGGCATCTGCATGTGAAAGACTCATACCCTGCTCGTATATTAGGGGTACAGTAAAATCTTCGTTCCCCATGCGGACGCTTAGTTCAATTCCAGAGCAGTCAGGATACCTACACGGCCGCTTTCAAACCATTAAAGACCTCTCTCTGTACGTTACTGTATCCTCCGCACTGCCTGGGTTTGGTTCATGGGCGAGATCATCGAGACTTATTTAATCGACCTGGCCTATACCTGAATTTTTTTCATCATCATTGCGGCCATATTCAATCAAGTTATGAGTATCCCGTAGTTTATCTCCACTCCTAGTACGGATATCCCTGGTGTGAGCATAACTGCGCAGCTTCTGCATTCCATAGAATCCTGTTTCAATCACACTCACATCATGGGAAACTGCAATAGTCCCTTTCCCATGCAAATACATTTTGTAGCTATTTCTACACTCAAACCCAACAAATACATCTTCTTCGGCACCCTCCGAGAATTTTTTCTGTCGTTTCTGCTTGAAAATGTGCGCAAATACTTTTGCTGCAAACTTTACAATATTCGATAGGTCAGGGCTCTATTTTTGATAACTTCGACTAGAGTTTTCGATTGTTCATTGCACGCACTGATAACCATTCATATTTTAAGGTAACTAGCAGTTTTCATCTATTTTGCGCAAAGTAGTTCATTTCATGGTATGTGGGAGACCTCCCGTATCATTGAACGAACCATATCCATTAAAGTTTGATTTAATCGCTCAGCTTTTCCACTTGATTCCGTTGAGAACTGTGCGCTAAACTTATGAATAGTACCGTAGTTGTTGAACCAGCGGCAGACCTTTCTAGAAAGGAACTATCCGAAATTATCAGTAAGGATTCATTTGTCTTGCGTGCACTTCATTCTTGCATTGTAGGCCGTTTGTAGTTCAATCATTACGTATTTCAATTCTTAGGATGCCTCCTCTTTCATTTTAACAAAACGAACCGAACCGAGGAAATGGTGCTAGTATCTTCATACATTGTTATACCGAAACGTGAGCTACCCAGGGACTGATAGCAGGCTAACTAGTTCAGTGTTCACAAGATCTAACTGATTCGTAATTCGATCTTTTATTGGCTTAGGTGAGTCTCTCCCAAACTTTCCTTTTAGACATTTTTCACAGTTTGACAGCTCTTTTCATTTCATTAATTCCATCAACTATTGGAATTATTTTCTCTATATTTGTCTTCCCCGAATACCCAAGTTGTGCATGCCATTTTTCTTGTTTAGAGTGAGTGAAAGCGCAGCCTCGAACTGCAAGTGAATGATTACCATGCTCAATTTTTGATTCATTTGATTCTGTATGTAATTTAATCTCGTATAGAGGCCATTCTCACACTCGGAGCCTTTGATTAAAATCATGGAGTCGTTATTTTTTCCAACAGTACAGATACCTCTTTTTTCGGCAGTTTCAAAAGTTAATCTGAATCCTTTGCGGCGAAGACTGGAAAACTGAGAGCAAGTTGCACATAAAAGTAGGGTGTGGAGTATATCATTCAACTGTATGTTGGCGGTCGAGTCATCAAATGACAGGGTTCCCCTGACGCTACCACAAGCACTTACTTCGATCTTTCTTCCATCGCGGACATAAATAGAGTTCTTGCTCCCATTGTTAGTGCTGAAGTCAAAGAACAGGCAGGCACTGTTTGACATGAGAAAAGTAGCTCGGTAATCCATAAAACACTTTTCTTTTATCTCTGCTAGCTTTCAGGAGACGACCAAAAACAATTATCAGCAAATGAAATGTATCCGTTTCCAACACGTTCACTCCTTCCATTTTCATGCGACTTCTGGTAATCTTTCTTTCAATTTCTCCCCTTCTTACCACGACGGTCATTGTGGTCGTATTTTTTCCTGTAGCTCCTATCTTTTTTGTAGTAAGAACTCTCAGGATCATCCTAGCAGTTGGCTTTAACATGGCCTTTTATTGCACAGTTATGACATTTCTTCTCTTAATTTCCACTTCTCGTGGTGGTATCAGTCTCTCTCTCGTAAACTATGCTCTTTTATACGAGCGAAAACCGGCTCCTTTATTATCAGCATGCCAATTGCTGCTGATAAGTATTTTTCGAGTTCCCGAATCATATCTGCGAGGTGGTCGAACTCATTCATTAAACTACACAACATTTATCTTCGTTGCTGACCTCTGCTCACCGAGTGACTACGACTAGCGAGTTTTTTTTGAATACAGTAAGGCGGTTCACGAATTGCGTTATGCGTTCCCCATCATACATTCGCACAGCCTGATACTGCTGTAGATAATAATCAATAGCAGCATTAGGAAGGGCATTAAACTGTCCCTTTAGTATATTACAGACCTCCCTTGGGTCTTCAAGGTCGATGACGAAATCATTGCATTCAGCACTGACACTGAGTATTATTTTAGTTGAAGCTTGTTTCTTCATCACTTGATGCTTCTTAAACTCCTCAGTACCTTCATTGGTTGGTGAAGCCATTGTTCCGCTAACAATTCCCCACATGCCTTTGCTCATCATCATTACCAACGGGGGTAGTTTTCGGTCTTCAGTTTCTCCATCTCACGACATCTCGCGTCAGCCTTGTGTTTCCCCGTCATTATGAGCCGCATACCTTCTAAGGTTCCTCTTACCGATACTAACATATGAAAGACGATGAAACTCAGAACCTTTGGACTAGCGTAAATGGTGGTCCCATAACCTAATACGCAACAGTGTCACAGAATATGTGTAAATTGCTTGGTTATCTTTACTAATTTTGTCTCAGTATCCTCTTACGTAGAGAACCTGAAGATCTGACTCATATCAATTGAGTCTATGACACATTTTGTACGCGAAAACTGAAAACATATGCAAGTGTCCTTTCTTGTAACACCCATAGATAGAAACAGTTTGAGACAACGCTAACACATTAAAAATTACAGCAACACTGAAGCAAGGATAGTGAGGCACACTGAATCAATTGCCGTCAGTTGAGCTCGCAAGCATATACTGCAGCACAGAATGACAGTACTTCGCACCTCCAGCTTTTTCGTCTTTGAAAATTCGTTCAGATAGATTTCAACTCCTTTTTTCTGACTTAAAATATTGTAACAGAGCTAATGCAGCATCATTAGATCTACCGTAGTTGTTCGTAGAGAATGAAAAACTTCTGGAAGATATAATTCTAGAGATAAATAAGATAAATGGAGGATTAGTGCAGAAAAGGAATGAGAAAGAAGAGAATAAAAAGATATTTTTAACAGCTCATGATGAATTAAGATACTTTGTTCTAAAGATTTAGAATTTTCAGATGGCGCTACGAAACTCAGATTCTGAAACCCAGAAGTAGATCTTCTAAGTAGAAACCAGTTATTTACAGAATAATATTCCTTTTGCCCCAGAAACTCCCCATTCGAAATACTTGAAGACATCATTGCGACTAATCCCCCCTTATTCTTGATTAAACATATTTTGTTTTCGATAACTTCCCTATGGACTGCCACTGGAAGCGTGTATGTGAGGCCCATGATCGATCTATCTTTACGGATACAAATGATATTCAGTCATATTTTTTATCATTTTCATAATGTAAAAATGCTTTCAATTTTCAGTAAATTATGTAAGCCCTATTTAATTTCCGAATATTTTGTTAATCCTAACATTCTGAGTTTGAATCTGATCCATTATGGCAAGATACTGGTAGTTTCATGAGTTTTTTCGATTGTTTGCTATGTTCTATTCATTTCTACTCCATCCCGTAAAAATAATATCGTTAGTAAATATCGTTAAAAAAATGAGACTTTGGCTCCGTAAAATTTCCCTCTATTTGAAGTTATTGTAATTAAAACCCTTATCATGACCTAATTTTATACGTAAGTGGAAAAATTGTCTGACTGTACTTACGTACCTGAATCACGAAGATGCAAAAACATGCATGCAAAAAGTCCTACTTGTTTCAAGAATGAAGATAGTATTCCTATTGAGGTTTCGTGGAAAGAAATACCACTCGTTGCTTGGGGTACGCCATTCTCGCCGTCTGCTTCATGCTTGACAGCATAGTAAACCTAACATAGCTGCATTTTAGATTCATAAAGGGAAGTTTTTGCGGCACCAATAACAACACTTTGTGTTTTGCCCACGACTATATTGGAGTGAGAGTTGTACGCAGAAATAAATTTGAGCTCAACACTATCTTGAGAAAGCTGGAAATGACAGTGGTTGAAAATATTTCCCCCTAACTAATTCACTGATTTTATGGTAAAATCAGAGTTCAGTTCAAACCAATATTGTAAACAAATCGGCTCTTCAAACACAATCGCCTTTTCCTATAGAGTTTTGGACAGCGCATAACTCTTTACTACATCAAAATTTGGAACCGAATAATCCTCTTCCTTGTTGGATTTTTATATTTTCTTCCAGCAACATCTTAGTATAGAGCTCAGATTTAATTGCTTGTTGGTACTGATTTAATAGTTTTTTCGAAACCTCCTATGGTCAAATGCCTAAGAAGTTTCCTTCGTGGAAGAGGTAAGTTGGAGTTCTCCATCCTCCAGTATATTTTTTAATCACATAGTCTGGACCCTTTGACCAAGTTATGAGTGCAAAAGTTCGTAATCATTGCTTTTGCTTTGGTTTGAAGTTTTGTTGTCGTTTTAATAGGGCTAGATGTCATTATTAAGTCCTTCTGTAAAAAGCTCGCCATCTTCGGAGGAAATGTTAGACTAACTTAATTCCTCATAGTTCTTTTACGATGCATGCCATTGTGTTTTAATCGTTAGATTGGTAATATGTTATGACAACCAGGCCAAATAATGACTGATAGCCAAACTAGATCTCCTAATCACTGCTCTTTCATCAGATTTATCAGAACTAATGAATTAACCATTTGAAATCATTCATATCATTGGCCAAATAACAGCACTCAACACTGTCGCCTCCTTCCAAATGTTGTAATTACAATAATGTCATAGCACATTACTATGAACTTCACGAGGTCTGAAAGCTTCATCATCTTCAAACCCATATCCTAAAATAGTGAATACCTCGGGTAAAGTACTCTACATAACCTTGCGCATGCCGATATTGAATCTTATAGTAAGATAATAACAATATATTTAGAATAAATCTTATCGGTTAAAGAAGCTTTTGATTCATTTTTTTAAGATAACCAGGTCAAAATGTAGGTTCCCTTGCATGTTTCGTGGATTACTGAGTTTTTATTAATGCTTACATCTATGTTGCAGCTCTTTTTCATCACTTTTTGTCGCATTTTTTCACCCCTATGTTGCAGCTCTTTTTGTTTTTCAATATTTTTATGTCGTTCAAATGACTGCAGTTGAGCCAGAATCAAGCACTATGTGTTTAATGTTTCTTAACCTGTGTATTTCTTGATCTACTGACTCAAAAATGCTTCTGCATTCCTTCAAACTAAGCAGAAATTCATCTTTTACTATCATGAGACTTGGCTTTATTCCTTTTCATCTCAAATACGGGTGTTTTTCGTTGTCTAGTTTCTTGATAACGCAGTAAATTTTCAGTTAAATTCCAATAGTTGTCAAGAGCATCACCAAGAGGACAATTGCTCTTTGTATAAATGATTTTGATGCGCTCATGTTTCTTTAGTGTGTGTTACGTGTATCCGTGTTCTTCAAGTAGTCTACTGGCCACGATTTTCTATTCAAAATTTTCTATAATAAATTTTTGATGGTCTCTGTGACAAGAGCCAACTCAAAAAAAACACATTATTATGTAAGAATCGATCGAGATTGTAATTCCTTGCACAACCCACGTTTAAAAGCGCATATTCGCCAAAAAAAAAAGTAATTTGGTGTTTATCTGACTTTTTTCGTCATTTTTCATCCCATTTTTTGAACTTATTGCTAATGGGTGGGACAACAGAAGCATCTGGTAACAGTTTGTGGTAGAATGGACTTTAAGGGTCCACTCACCGGGCTGTTTGTTTTAGGAACGAAGATTTTTCGAGGGACCAGTCTAACGGGGATAGACGGCTACCGAGATGGCAGGGTAGAGTGACGGTAGGTCGCGTTCGAAAGTACCAGGAGGTTGCCCTAGGGTCCTCCACGAAAGGGTATACTGTAACTCGAAAGAGCAAGAATCGGGGGAAGAAAGTCGTAGAGAGGTTTTCACTTAGGGTAGACAATCCTACTCCGGGAAACGCCCGAAATTGTTGGTGAAATCTGACTACCACAGTCCCTGTGCTTACTACGGACACGATTAGAAACGCCTACTCCGGACTCACGCTATTATGTCTAGCTGTAGTGATCCCAAGCAGCGCTAGGCTTTCCAATCTTTCCACTAGGCAAACCTAGACAACCACATCAGACTACTCTGGTCTCAGTGGTGCTGATCATGGAGACGGTGGTTCGGTCTTGTTCTGTTGATTCTTGATTTTACTGTAGACTTTCTAAGGTCGTGAGACCTTAAGTAGTGTGCAACGGCGCCACCTAATGGGGCACTTTCGTCCATGCTATTCTTATATTAATTACTACATAAAGGTATTAATTTGTGAATTAGAAGTAATTACCTTGGCAATTGCAAGCGGTCTGAGTGACCCAGAACAGAACAACCTGTACTTGCTGCAGATATAGAATATGCGCCCGAAAACTAGAAGGCCAGGTTCCCACGCAGTTAAAAGAAGAATAAGGCGATAATCTCCGATATAAATGCTGCCCCGACTTTTATGAACCAATTCAGAGTTCTTTATGCTTTGGTCGGTACAGTTTATGTTCAAAACACACCCAATCCATTTGCTTTTTCGGTTCTTCTACTCCTGTGTCGCATAATCATTAAAAATAAGCTTCGATTTGCTACGATAACTTTTATCATAGAGAAACTCTTACTGAACAGTCCCGCAAGGCAAACTTTCTAGGGTAATAAGTTTGACAGCGACATTTCAGACTTTGACAAAGAATTGCCAACGATGCATAGAGCCTGGGTCATCATCACTTTTTGACTACTTAAAAATACAGACTTCTTACATTTCTTCTTCGGTGCTGTCTGGAAATTCTTTTAATATCAAGGAGAACATATCTTATGTAGAAATTCAAAAGCTATGCTAGGCGAATTATTGAGTTATTCTCGCCAATTTCAAACATATTCTAACACAATGAGGGTTTCAAGATGTAAAAAACGTAATGGGCCGCTCCAGTTTCTCAGTTTCTCCAAATTTGAAGTGAACAAAAAATTTCAGAGTCACACTACTGCAAAACCTCAGAGGGCGATATGAATGCAGTGCATTGCGCGATGCGCAGTTTTTCTCGTCTAGGTACGGAATCTTTTCAGAAAATGAGAAAACCAACAAACACTCCAAGACTCACAGGGTACTCGCTGTCCCTCTTTCTCTTGAAGCAACCTGCAATGCAGAAGCACAGCTCGCCGACGGCGAGGAGAAGTTAGGGTGGTAGAGCGGGAATGTTTCCTTGGACGACTGGACAGTATAATTGTCCCCCGGGCTGTAGGCCCGGCCGGGTTCCACTGAATGCTAGAACCTTGAGAAGATTCAAGTCCAAAGTACCGTGGACACCAGGGGTGCAGTACTGGACAAAAGCAGAGGTATTAGTGGGTCAGCCGTACTGGTTATCTTTTTTCGAGATAAGGGTATGGTCACCAACGACAACCTTGAAGTTCCCATTTATTTGTAGATGCCAGAGTGCAGGGAGCCGTGTGTGAGTAAATATCTCGGAAGGACAATGAGATGAAAATTATAATATTGGATAGAGAAGGGTAAATAAAAGATGAACCTGGGCGGATAAACATGGCTTTAGGCAAAGTTGCCGTTGGCAAGGTTGTTGCAAAGGTGGAAGTTGAGAGTCAGGTTTAGAGTAACCACAGGTGTGGCTGTTTATTCTGGGGCGCTATTGTCTGAGTAGGTATAAATACTAGTTAACTAGGTTAGGGTTATCTACGAAGGCTGGGTAATAAAATTCAATGCCAGCCAAGTACTGGATCTCTTAAGTTACAGATGACTAAAGTTGATACTTGTCCCAGTAGATGCCTTCACCTGCGAAAATATCAGATCCAAATTGGGGGCTAGGAGGTCCGTAATACACGCCCTCAGGCTCCCCGGGTGAGTGTACAATACCAACCATAAAGGTGGGCGACAAGCAAAAATTGCCCTTATTGCACAGCACAGTACGTACTGGTAGCAGTGCGCCAGCATGAATGCAAATTGGATAACAAAAAGATCACTATAAACAGCTCTGCAGGTTAGAGTAGAGCATGAGTGCCAATCGGAATACAATAAAGAAATTTGGTCTCTTTTATCGTAAAATTTTGGTAAATAACTGAATATTGAGAAAGAAATGGTCGTAATTTTCTTTGCTAAAGTGATGGGTGATGTTATCGGTCAGAAGGCACCAGTAGCTCTACAGTTTGTTATGTTTGTTTGTTGTTGTAGCTCTACAATCGTATTTAAAAGCTACTGTAATAATCCAATATCGGTTTGTCTCGCCCTTTCCGAGTAACAGTGCTTATAACATTATTTTGCAAGGGGCTTTTTTGAATTTAGCCTTATACCAAAGCTGGGCTCTCCCCCGCTAGTAGACATACTTTTTCCAATATTTCCTCACAGAGATTCTTTTTGAACAAAGTTTAACGGGTCTACTATAGTATCAGTAGATTTTCTTAATAGCTTTGCATCTATTGTGTGGATCATTTTGTCTAGATTCGGAAATTTTAGAGATTGCTTTTCTTATCAATGAGTGTCGAGTGTACGTCGAGAGTGCGACTGTTGGATCGGAAACAAAAATTTCTGGACTATATTGATGGAGCTACGTCGAAAGCACGGATGTTGGGTCGTGAGCAGCATTTCTGGGTTATACTGTTTGGCCTATGTCAAATGTATGACTGTTAGGCCATGAGCAGGGCTTCTGACCATACTGCTGGGTCTGGGTCGAACCTATGACTGTTGAGTCATGAACGAACTGTGGAACGAGGCTGTAGAGTCTAAGTTATCATAACCTTTACAATACCCTTGGGAAAGTGTGGGTTAGTTTAGTTTTGCAACTTATCGTAGCTGTTATCCGATGTCTTGATGTGCAGGGGAGCCTACGAATGAATACAACAGACCGTTGGGTGGGTGGATTGGACAGCATTATTATTATCCGTTTCTGTAGGCTTAGACATTACGGTGTAAAATTTATTCCAAACCTCGTTACATGTCCAGGCAGAAATATGCAGTGAATTTTGAATCTTTTGAGTGTACATAATGTGTCCGAAGTCGTTACATCTAGATGTCAGTATAAAAATTGTTTTATACGTAACCTTAAACAAGGGGAATGAACCCATCCGATATTCGACTCGGCTGTTGTCAGCCCTTTTGTTCTTAATTTTATTCGTATTGACAGTGCCTCAAGCCTTTCGCGGAAACTAAACCAATTGCTCGCTTTCTTTCCTTGATGGAAAGGTTTCACATTTTTCAATATTTGAGAGAATTAAAGTATAAATTGAGGAAAGTTCTTTACCAAAAATATAGATAGGTGCAACATTCAAAGACATTGAACACCCTCTTGAAACAATTCTAAAAATTAGGTTTGAATAGGGCGGCTAAACCCTGCATGTTGCGGGGCGTATCATAGTATAAATTGGTACGGCAGTAACATATAGAAGGTCTAAGATTTTGCATCCATGGTTCATTTCTTTATTTCAATTGCAATATTTCAGTTCGTTTTACTGAACGGATATAGTGCCGATGATTGAAGCTGCAACCGCCCTAACAAAGAAAGAGGAGAGTGAACCATGTAAAGTGAGCGTCACGAAATTTGAAAAATGATAACCTTTAATTTTGTAGAGGTTACAGTGGTGATCTTGCTACCAAGTAGACTAGGGATGATAGGTGTAGCACCAAAGAAAGAAGCCATAGGGCAAGAGTCCTTGACTACATTCAAAGTCTCTGACTTGACCCAGTTTCCAGTACCATATGTGGGTTTTGTTGGCTGCGACTCAAAAACAAAATTTCCAGCACATGTAGCAATACTAAGGAAAAGAATATCGCCCTAGGCTTAATTTGAGGATAATGCTTTAACAGTTGCGACAGTGAAAAACGGGATAACATAAATTGCTTACTGTTGTAGATTATATCACTGCACAGTATTATGCTCTGTATGGAAATCCTTTACAATGTCAATCGACAACCGGATTCGGTCGGGACCGATTATATTGGAAACTAAGCAGTATTGCTCATAGATATGCGTATCCATTCACAGAGACAATTCCAATAACACGCTGACTACCCATCATCCGATCGGTGGTCTCACCTCCTATTCGTGAACTAGGCCATGAATTATAAAAATCTACTAGTTAAACTTGAAATTCATTCAGTCATGCTGTTTAAAGTCAAGAATTCCGCAGCATCAGACAAGACAGGCATCCAGGATTCACTGAGGTGGACGTTGCCAAGCCATCCCTTCGTCGCCAGTGCCCTCTGCGGGATATCGACGGTCGCCTTTTCGTCCCGTTGGACAGTGACGGTAAGATACAATTTCGTCCGTCATAGTATGTTTCACATCAGGGCGGGCCGCGGATATTTGCCTCCATTGTGCAATTTTCTTGCAAGGGCGGAGAACCGAAGCTCGTTCAGCCTTGGTGAATAACGATGTTTTGTAGTGCGACAGTGTGTTCGTTATCGGATTCAGTGTCTGAGATTCTTTTTACAAAATGGGGCCTGGAAGTCCATTTTACGTGACGGATGCACTTTCAAGCGAATATTGTAACTTATATGCCATGCCGTGGATGCTGGAGACTGCGGGCCAGGCCGTAACGTTTCCATTTGCCCGAATTTTGTCTGATAGCAGGGATGGGCTCCGTCAAACTTTTGCATAGGCTTCCATATAGATGAAATGGCCAGGTCGGTCAGGGTACACAGCCATGTTCTGAATTCACTGAGCCTGTGAGACTGTAAAGTTACCCATTTGCCCATGTTCAAAATTGCTGCGCATGTTATTATGCGTGGTTGAAACTTTTTGGGTTGGAGAGGCGGAGGCTTATTTTGGCTCAGTAATTGGGCAAAGTTGAAATTCAGACCATTGCTTTGGTGGTTTACAAGTAGACATAGAATCCTTACTTTGTAACGTTTCAGTCGGCACCAATCAGGCTGCATGGAATAACTATCGGGCCAAGTGACAGATAACTAATTACAGTATTGGTCTTGAGTGAGTACGGCGGGCATGACATCGCAGCCGCTGGGACGTCATGGGAAGCGATTGTTTAAGACGGTATGCACTCGACAAAGCTTGGTGATGGGAATTACTAAGTCAATGCAGCCGTACAAAAGAATGCGGACCCTTTGAGACTGCAACCCCTATAAACTTATTTTCAGGATAAGGTATTCATAAAGCTGTAACACACATTTCCTATAATATTGTTCGCGTGATGACCACGTCATTATACAGTTTACAGGGTCAAGGAATACTGTATTATACTTTGAAACGACATGGCTTTACAGAATATGAGATATGAATCATTGCCCGTGCGATAAATTTGGATTCAGGCCCAGGGCGCGGGATTGATGGGAGTATCGTTTTCTTGGAAACCACCTGAATCAGTTAATCAGCTAATGAAGAGGCCTCGAAAGTCGTCTACTCAAGCTGGTCTAGTAGGTATGCGATTGTGCTGCTGGGGATTAAATAAAAATCGAGGCTGGATTTCCATTCTGTAGATTAGTTTGTATATTATTGGGAATCAACGTAGAATGCGTTGAACGAGTGCAAGGGTCAAAACGAAATGTATTCCCGCCCGCTCCACGTTTAAGAAGAGGGAGAAGACCGAACGTCTGGGGGTTTTCTATTGGGGCAATGACTTTCACAACCGAACCTTGAAAATCGGCTGCCGGAGGAACGATCTTGAGCGCCATGGCCCACAAAAAAGTCGGCATTCCCTTTTTTACA
The DNA here is from genome assembly GCA_002205965.3 of Kappaphycus alvarezii. Classification (NCBI taxonomy): domain Eukaryota; phylum Rhodophyta; class Florideophyceae; order Gigartinales; family Solieriaceae; genus Kappaphycus; species Kappaphycus alvarezii. The sequence continues at coordinate 426,501 of NADL03000775.1, forward strand.
TCATTGCTCCCAATCCCACCGGGTTTGCAACGAGTTGATGTTGCCCCTCAGGCCCCGCCGTTACACTATACCTGACGCACCGGGAAGTCTGTATTGTTGAACGGCCCTGCAGAGTCATGTAAAAGGCTTCATTCGAGGCAATTAGCTGCGCTTTTCCTGCAGCCCCCATCACCCTCAGAAATGGTAGTCCATTTCCGAGGCCCGCATTACTACTGGGATAGAATCGACTCTAAGGGTCAGAGCTACGGCAGCTGACCCATGTAATGTTAAAAATACCACTAATACGTCATAGTTCTGCGTTAGCGTGGTTTTGATGAATAATCCGTTTTCAAGAACAGCCTCCTCCTCCCTTGGCAATATCGCAGCAACCATGCAACTAGGCGGGGCGGCTCGCCCGAGCGATTTCACGCCTACCGGCGGAGTGCATACCATTTCTGAGTTACAGTACTTCTAAGTCGCATGATCTACTTTGCTCGCAATTGTTCTGGGCCATTGAGGTCAGAGATGTTGCCTCATGCTGCCCCACAGCCATATTCTAGAGTATAACTAATACTGACCCTTGCGTTATGCCCATACAGGTAACACTAGACAAGTACATCTATACTTAACCTACCGGACCGATCCAATGTTGGTACTGTGCTAATACTTCTGCACATCGAGGGCTCAATGTGATGAACGGAAAGAATCCCATTCCAGACGGCAGTACTGTTTGAGAACCAGCCCGGAGAAAGCAACTTTTGCCGGTAAGCAAACTCGATAAAGACTTGCGCACGTTGTTAAACGTGAACTTCCCAACACACGAGGGAAAGAGTCTAACGCTTTGCAGGTCAGATAGACTCGAGGCTACGAAGACATTCGTTCACCCTTGGATTGCTCACGGAAAATGCCGCATCCCGTAGCAACTACAGCCGCAATTGCAGCTCCGACATTGGAAACTAGACAAGCCAGGCTGGATGCCGCTATCGCATTTTTCCGTTCAGAAGCCTCTGCATCCGGGTATGTTGTCGAGGAGGTTCGACTTCGCCTTCCCGTCCCAGATGTCGAAGTAACACCAAGGGTTGTGATTGCGCAACAAACTGCTTCATCTTGTGCACCTCCAGCTTATCCACGAGCGAAACAACATAGGCCTCTTTCCTCGTATCCTCAAAATGGTCATTGCCCCCGGATTACCACCCGTCTCAAGTTCAGGATGCCAGTTACACCAATTCGACCCTTCGTCCCTTTGGAAACCTTGGAAAGATGGCTCAAAATGCTTCAAACCAACCTAAGACTGTAGCAAATGGGGCGGGTTTCAAAAGGACAGTCAGTGGATCCACAATATTTCATTCTACACCCACCCGCTCCAATCCGGTACTTCGTGAGAATAGCATTCCCTCTCAGGACAGGACTTCCACTTGTACTCAAGGAGTGAGTCCTATGAGTTCAATTCCTTATCTTCCACCAAAGGATAGTCACGGTGCCCTCCCTCCCCAAGGGCAACATTTTTGGAGGACAGTTATCGGGGGTGACAAGGGAAAGCAAATCTTGCAAGCAGCAGAGAGTATGCAACGTCTCCGCCATTCTGGATTAGAACAAAACCGTCAACCGATGGATTTTAATGCAGTCCAGTAGAAGTCACTGAAACTGCTAAGGATACGGTCATGGAGGATAAACCAAAACTAGCAGATAATCAGCAATCACCAAATGATGAAACAAGGAGAGAGAAATGGAGATGATAAGAAGGAAAACACACCACATCAATGGACACGATATTCCGGAGAGTGACGTACAACTTTTGCTAAGTAGCGCAGCCGATATTTCAGCACGAGAGCGAAAAGGCTCACCAAAACTTGCCGAGAAACCGCAAAACTCAGTGATCCCTGAGAAAGAAAAGCGAAATAATCGTCCACCAGCTGCTGTATTCGGCGGCAAGCTAAGTGGTGGCAAGGTGGGTCCTACGTCCGGTCGTCAATATTCATCGAGGAGCCGTCGCGATGGCTCGAGAGAAGGTCATCAAGCTCAGCAGCAAGACCTTACAAGTGTACCGCTTTAAACTGCACCTCATCCTTTGATAGGGAAGGTCACCTTAGAGTACACATCCTGGCAGTTCACGAGAAGAAACGACCATTTGTTTGCCAAGTATGTGATGCATCATTTGGCCATAGTTCATCATTGTTACGGCACGTACGGACAGTTCATCAAGCTTCTCCTGCAGTAGGGTCCGGCAGGATAGGCAATTCATCGAAACACAAAACGCCTAGAAGTAACGATTCAGGAACGACAAAGTCTGAGTTGATATGTGGCGGTCGCAGGATGATAGTGAGAAACATTTTCGATGCAGTGCTTGCAGAATGGCTTTCAATAGGGTGCACTTCTGAACAGACATGTTGCTGAAAAGCATCCTTTGCAGACGCTCGAAGTGATAACGAAAGCAAAACAAAAAGATCTCCGTAAGCTTTACGGCGAAGCACTTTCGTGACTTTTTCGCATAAACGTACGTGCGCCTATATTCATCACAACCAAGACATGGGTTTTGTTGGTGTTGCAGATGCAGTAGAGCAACAATATGTTCAACAAAACAATGTACACTGTAAAAACTGTGAATTTGCTACCACCATTCCATCCTAGCTTCTCTCTCCATCAACATTTTACCTTTCTTGTCCCTTCCCTTGCCTGCCTACCGCTGCCCCACAGCGGCAGCCCCAGTGACCTGCCCACCCCTGTAAACTCCCAGAAATCCATGCGCGTCGCGGCTCATGCCTCCTTGGACCTCGTCGCGGACATGATCCGCATTCTAGCTCCGATCACTGACCTGGCCGCAACGGATGCTCCTTCCGTGCTCTTCGAGCTTCACAAGGACCCAGCCCTGGCCACCGCTTTTGGCTGCTTGCGCAGCACAAAAGCGGATAAAAACGTCGCCCGCTTTCTCTCTCTGGTTGCCGCCGACAACGCCACCGACCCCTCCCCGCCAACCCAACCGTCCCACACCCCCTTCCCATCCTTGGTCGCCCTACCACCCCTCCGCAACAAACGTCGCCCCACTTCACCCGAAACTCCAACGGAGCATCAATCGCATTGGCTCCCGACTCGTTAACCATGGTCCCAAACAGTTCGTCCACGTGACAACCTCTCGAGACAAGTGTCCCCTTCGTAATGCCCTCTCCCTCCGGAAGCTCTCGCGCTGGAGGATTCCAGGCCCCGTTACCGTCATCCCCACCGCTAATCCTCACACTGCTCGCTGCCAGCGACACCCTGCGCCACACAGCAACCGCCTACGATGCCTTCCGCAAACACTGCCCGTTGTCTCTACCCTCTATCACCGTCTCCCCTCCCTCCCCGGTCGTTGACCATTACAAAACGGTCGACGACGCCTGCTCTCTCCTCCCGACCCTCAACACAGAGCTTTCTCGCCTCATGCACCCCTCCTGTGCTTGGCGGCCTAAGCAGTACTTCATCGACGTGCTGCGCACCTCCATCTCGGAATCCTCTCCTGCTTACCTGGGGCTCGCCTCCCTGGCCCCTTCCCCCTCCCGACCCAATCAATTCTGACCCTGCCCCATTTCTTCCGCCCCAACCCCCCCTCAACGCCGGCTGCATCTCCCTACAAGCGCCTGTGTCCCGCCGGCCCCCGCTCTCCTAAGCAGGCCACCGCCGATCCCGCCCCTCTAATTAATGGAGTTATACGCCCAGGAACCCCGCAACGATGCCCTACTCCCGCTCATGTCTTTCCACCTCCTGTCCCTACCCTCCTTACCTCCAAAATCCCTCCGAGCATCTTTCCATTCCCGTCTCGCCGACATTGCCGGCGATACGTTGAATCCCAATCCACTCAACGAAGGATGGACAGTCTCAACAAAATGCTTGCGCTAGGGAAACTCGTCCTTCGCAAAAACGGCATGCGGGAGCCCCGAACCGCCACCGGCCGAGCTTTGTCGCCTCGCTCAAGCGCCACATCTCTCTCGCCCGATCCGGACAATGGTCCCGCCTCCTCGATGAGGCCACGGATGCCTTCGACGCACTAGCTACTCGCAGGGTCCCCCCTCGCCCACCCCGTCGGAACAATGCAAGCGCTGTTTCCTCCAAGGTTCCCCGAAGAAAGCCGCCCAAGCCTCACATCTCATGCCCACCTGTTCCGCCAACTCCCGCCAACGCCGCCAAACTTCGTGCCCTTCACCCTGACCCTGCTGCTCTGTCACACCATGTTCCCGTGATGCTCTTCCCCGCGCGTACAAATTCACAGAAGCGGAAGTGCGTCGTGAGCTCCGGCGTCTCCCGCATCACAGCAGCCCCGATCCTGATGGTCTTCGTCCATCCACTGTGAAGGTCCTTTCCTTCCTCCCAGGTGGCGCGGAACCCTCACATTCGGCACTCAAATGGTTCACAGATTTTATTAACTGCCTCCTCGACGGAAACGCCCCACCGAGCTGAGGGATTACATCGCCAGCGCCACCCTCATTGTTCTCCCCAAGGATGCAGCCTGCCGAAGCCTCCGGCCAATCGCAATCGGTCTCGTATTTCGTCGTCTAGCTGGACGCCTCATCATGAAACGCGTCCGCAATAACGCAGCCCTCGCCTCCTACTTACAACCTCTACAGCTTGGCGTCGGTGTTCCAGGAGCTACTGAGGCAATTGTTCATGTCACGCGAGCCACCATACAGCAGCTCAGCGCTGCACAGACCCAGCATGTCCTCATACAAGTAGACACCCGGAATGCCCTTAATTCGATTGAGCGTGCCAAGATTCAGGACCAAGCAGTTGCTCGCATCCCTCAAGCCGCACGATGGATCCACTACTTATACGGCGAGCCCTCCAGGCTCTTTTTTGGTCGACTTCTCCAGTAAAGCAGGACTGACACCCAAGAGGGAGATCTACTAGGAATGCTGCTCTTTGCTCTTGCCCTCCATCCCTTAGTGGAAGCTATTGCAAAGCATTTCCCCCTCTTCCTCTTCACACGTGGTATGCAGTTGACGCAAACATCGTTGCGCCGGCCCCCGTTGCTAGCGAATCCTGCTCTACCTCCAGCAGCACGGCCCACAACACGGATTTCACGTTAACTTCAACCCTAAGAAGAAAACAGTATGGTGGCCCTCTCTTCACCCCGACGCCTCCCTCCCTGGCTTTCCATGCGACGTCATCACCTCGGATGCCACTACAGTCCTGGGAAGCCTGGTGAGCACTACATCTGCCTCCATCACACTCGCACGCCAAGCTCTTGTGAACGCAGAAGCCTTGTGGTCCTCTCTCGCCCTCCTCAGCGATCCGCAAATTTCGTTCCACATCCTCCGCTACTGCGCATCGTCCTCCCTCGTGATGTACTTGTTTCGAACTGCCCCGCCGCAAATTACTACCCTTCTTGCCAAATCTGTTGACAAGATGATGCGAAGGGCTTTCGAACAGACTCATCGCTAAGTTGACGACAATCAGTGGCTCCAGCGTCCCTAGCGTTCCGATTTGGGGGCCTAGGACTCACCCCATCACAGGATTATTACATCATCGCCTTCTCCACTTCCTTCCTTTCTACCCTCAATCCGTCAATCGACTACTGGCAACTCTGTATGCCCGCGCAGCAAGTCTCCTCGCTCCCGCATACGACAGGCTCTCCGCAGACCTGGACTTGCCCTTGGAACTCCAATTAGAGGCGCTGCTTGAGGCCGTCCCCCGATTGCACACAACGACCTCTCGCTCCTTACAACACGCTATTACTGAGCATCTGTACCAATCCCACCTGGTGAAGTTGCGCCACTCCTTCCCCGCACACCACTACAACCATCACTGGTCGCGCCTTCTCTCGGCGCAGTCCTCCACGCCTCAGCCCCTTTCTCTACCCTGCCCCCCCATCCAATGGCCTGTATAAACCCGGCGAGATCTGGCATAGGATGGTCTCTGCACACCTCGGAGCTCCGGTCTTCCGCGGCTCGGACCCCTGCCCTACGTTAATCTCCGGCCATTCCGATGTTCCGCCTATCCTTGATGAGCTCGGACATCACTCGGATATATGCAAGGGTGGTATCGGGGCGGTACGCTGGCACAACGGCCTGCGCGACCTTTTATACCACGAAATCTCGCACCCCGCCATTTCCCTTTCCGTCAAACGGGAGCGTGTCCTCGCAGCCGATCTGCACAAGAGCCCCAATGAGCGGCGAGCACTCAACTTAGTCATTGACGATTCCCTGTTCGCCCCATCTCCCATGGCCTTGGATGTCACCATTGTTAGCCCCCACTCTGCCCCACACCGCAACTTGGCTGACAATGGTGCGTCTAATCTTGACCGTGCCGAGAAGAAGAAAGTAGCATACTATTCTGCGGCTTGCGACCAAGAAGGCCTAGAACTCATCCCCCTCGCCATCGACATCTATGTGCAGATTTGAAAATGTAGTCTCAAGGCTCTCAAAGACCTTAGCAACTTTATGGCTGAGAGGTGTGGGAAACACCGTTCTTCTGAGTTTCATTCCCCGCGTACACGTGTCTCATCGTTCGTCATCCGATACACGGCTGTTATGACTTGAATCATCGCAAAATACGTATCACTAGCGCCAGCTCTCAGTTGTACTGCCTACGGCTGGGCCATATGGTCTCTGTCTCCACTTCACATTTTCACATTAAGGTTAGCTTTCCCCCTTGTAAAAACATGAACAAGTTTTAATTTGCGTCTTGGGACGAATTTGCCCAACTTGCTCAAGTTATACCGTACCATGTTTACATGTTAGAAAACGCGCCATCACTTTACCATACTGTAGTTGATTCGAGTACAAAGCTTTCACTTTTATCACTCAGCACCTACAGGATGACAGTCCACAACACTAGAAACGCGAGCAGGACACCAAACACCTTCAATATAAGCGCGCGATTCCCTGCAATGCTGTTGTAGTACAACATGAGTTGATTCTGACCCGCCTGCATATTCGTGACAGTGTCATCCACATTTGCGTCAATCCTCTCTACCAATTCCCCTTGCTCCGACACCATAGTAGCCAACTGGTTAAAGATCTGCCCCAACTCAACAATAGTACTCTCCACCTGCCTTACAGCATCCGCACGTGCATCCTGGTACAAAGTTTCCCCCGGTTTTCTCATCAAAGAAAGCTGCTGCGAGCCACCCCGCGCGCTCAATGCTCCCGCGTTTCCATCAGATCCCTCACCGATGCACCCAAAGAACCCTGTCCGAGATCCAAGGCGACATTCGTAGACGGCTGTGCAAAGATTGGGGCTGAATGATTGGCGCCCATAAAATGGAGCGGCGATCCTTTTGTGCCGCAAGGCTCTCTGTACGCATCTTGAGTACCTTTTTGAACCCTTCCGCGGTGGCACCTAAGCGTCCCTTGAGAGAATCGACGACATTCTCAGAATGATCACCGGCCTGTTTGTTGGAGGAACGGCGGGTGGCATCTCGGAGTGTCTGCAAGTCCGCTAGTTTTCCATTCAGCGCTGCGATATCTTGCTTAATCACGTATGTCAATTCTGAAATCTCAGCGGTGGGGTCATCAAATAAGGATCTTCTCTGAGCGAGTTTTGTTAACTTTGCGAGTTTTGTAGAAGTGCCTTGAATGTCTTTGCCGACCTGTGCGGCGAGTCTTGTGAAATCGGAGCGGGGTGTGAGGTGGACCGAGGGAACTGCAGGGGGGGGTTTGTTGTTTGGGGCGGAGGCGGCACGGGCCGCGTCCAGGATGGCAGCAAACTCTTGGGTGCGATTGCGGACCGAGGTGGGGGCTGCGAGGGTCATCTTCCACTCAGTGGCTAGGGAGGGTTCCGACTCGGGGACTAGAGTGGCTCTTCGACGGCGCATGAACAATTAGTGGGGAAAGGGGGAAGGGGGAGGGGGAGGGGGAGAGAGAGGGAAGGAAGGATTGGCACCGGTAGATGGAAAGAGATGATAGGGGGTAATGTGGATGATGATTGATGTTTGGTCTCGTAAACTTTGAGTTCAGATGCTCCAGGCCGTTGTAAACGAGGTGGCTGACGTTGACGATATGTTGTGGAGTGAGTGTCGGGGCCTAGGCTACAGCCAGCGCTTGTCATGCCACATCGTCCAAGTGTTCGTCATCTACAAAGTAACATATAAATGCATTGCTGGACCAAACCTTACAGCAAAACGTGTGCACGTGTGCATGTTGTACAAGCTGTACAAATCATCACAACAATCTGGAATCAAACAAATCCTTAACTACTGCTGGCCAAGCTTATGTGCACTCAACGCCGTCTCTTCCCTGCCCCCGCCAACCAGCGCTCCCTTCCAAGTACCAACCAGCGCCAGCCAAACCAAAACACAAAATCCAAGCGCGCCACATTTCCACGCTCACCACCTCCCACACGATGGCTTCCGACACGGCACCATCACTAGACGTCATGTTTGCGCGCGCAGTGTCTCAACTGCATCAAGTGGACGACATCTGGTCGGGCCTTTCACAGCTTTGTCGCACTGCCCCTCCTGTTAGTCGCAGTGGTCCACCCGCGCCTGATGCGGCTTTAATGGCGGTGAAGCAACTGATGCAAGTTTCTGCAGCGGTATCGCAAGCTGCGTTGCTATCGTCGAATGAAGCGTTGGATGAAATTCCAACACGGTCGCTAAAGTATTTGCTGGTTCCTTATTTGATAGCTCGTGCGCATGCGCAGATTCATGGGGAGACTTATGAGAGACATTCGGCGTTGGTGGAGTCTCGCCGGTGGTTGAATGTGTTTTTTGAACGTATGGATCAGTTGGGTTTGTTGTCGGAGGGAGATCGGGATGCGGCGTTGGAGCGTACGCCCGAGCAAGTGGTATCTGCGGCGATGAAACGGGAGATGAAGATTGCGCGGTTTAAGAAGGAGAAGGAGGCGGAACGAAAGTTGGGGATATTGTGGGAGCGGATGGGGATTTCGCGTGGGGATGATGAGGAGGTGGAACGGGAGATGACATTGGTAGTAGTGGAGAGTGGGGTGGGAAGGGCGATGAACTTTTTGGATGGATTGGAGCAGGAGATGGAGGTTTTGAAGTTCGCTGTGCGACAGTTGGAGAGGGGGGTAGATCCGAGAGAGAGGGCAGAGAGGATGAGACCGAAGGGACCTGTGCCGGGGCTGGGGGGTATGCCGCCTTCGTTTCGGATTGTGAGCGAGAGAGAGAGGGTTAGGGAGGGAGTATTTAGACCGAGTCACTCGTTGCCGACGTACACGGTGGAGGAATGGGGGAGAATTGAAAGAGAACGATGATTAGAATGGAAAAGGAGAAAAGGGAGAAGGATGTGGTGGCAGCGAAAAGAAGGGAGGACGAGGATAGTGATGGGGAGGAGGCAGTGGAGAGGGAAAGGTTGGAGAAGAGTCGGTGGGATGACTGGAAAGACGACCACAACAAAGGCTCGGGCAACACCATTCGATAAAGTCTCATGCTTAATGGCACTGCATGGAGAGAACAGGGAGCGAAACGGCAATGATGATTGCTGGACTTACCTTACAGTCAAATGGGATTATATGCATTACAGTACAGCATAACATATAAGACAACAGATTATGTAAAGGTGCACCAGTGGGAGGAAGTAGAATGCTTAGTGCGTCGAACCCAGACGTTGCCACCGTCCTCGTCAATGCCCGAAACGCAATCAACTGCGATGATCGGCAAGCAATGCTGGACATGCTGCCATCTCGTGCCCCCTCACTTGCCCGATTTGCAAACATGGTGTATGGTCGCTCCTGACCACCGCTAGTAGTCCCAAATCGGGAGCAGACGATTCTTTCCAGCGCCCAGGGAACCCAGCAAGGGTACCCTGCAAGTATGCTGCTGTTCTCGTTGACGATACAACTGCTCATCCGACGGGTCGCCGAAGAGGAGGGTATCATTTTGAATCAGTGGTACGCTGACAAGGGCACAATAATTGGGTCACTCGACGGTCTACGGCGAGCACTACGGTCCCTCGCGATCTACGGCCCGTCTTATGGTCTGTTTATCAACCACAAACCACCATGACACCCGCATCTCCTGGCCGCACACTTCGCCAGTTGACCGAGCGACTTTCCTGGCCGAGTTTCCGCTTGCGGAATGCGCCGGCGACGGGTTTGAGCTCCATGGGGCCCCTTTGGGTAAGGCTGCCTTCAAGAAGACATTCCGACGCAGCACCGTAGAGGGTGCCGTCGCACTGTTACTGTATCAACAGAGTTGAGAAACAGTTAACATCAAATAGTTTCCATGGTGTCCACTGCAGGATCCGACTACAGGGCTACGAACGAACCGTATGTTCCCCGTCTGTCACGAGCAGTGGCGTTCGCGAGCTGATACCCATAGCAATAGTCGACCGCAACATGCAACCAAGGCGCTGATACACACGCCGGCGTATCACGCCTGCAATCGTACCTTAATTCCGCGCTATTCGCGGGATTAACTCCTCAAGCAAAACGATAGTTTGGGGGATAGGCGCACCGAGAGAATCAAACGCAAGTGGTTGAAAGGTGAAGTCCTGTGCACGGGTCGGGATGTCAGGCGGTGGAGGGGGGCGGCACGACAGCTTGCGTTTCAGGCCCTGTACCCTGTTACGGTGTGCCAACGCGGCAGCGCTGTCAGCAACTGAGGTGGCCTCGTGCGAACGGCGGCTTTGAACGGGGAGACGACGGTAATGTCGCACGACATTTGAACCCAACTAAACAGGGTGTAGCAGGAGGTTTGGGCCAGGACATTCTGGCAGGGTGACACGTGGGCAGCCTCTCCCAGCTCTGACGCGCGTAGCGCCGCAGAAATTAGACACCGAACCTGAGCCCCGCCGCCGTATCCCTCTTCGCCCATCTCATCAATGCGACCAAGGTGTCGCAGGCCCACTGGACCGTGATGCTATCCCGTCATCTAGGATTGCCGGTCTACACCGACTCGCTCCCGCTAACCTGTCGCCATTGCAAGCGAAGAATGGACCCTCTGGAAGACCACACGGCCGACTTCTGCCCTGTCGGGTTCGGTCGCACACAACGCCACAATGCGCTCAGCAACGCGCTCGCATATCACGTCTTCCGTGCTGCCGGACTCGACTGCCAATACGAGGTGCCTCTCCTCGTCCCGGACACTGAGCTCCGGCCCGCGGCCATCCTGGATCAGCCCCCCGCCGATCCGAGCGACGTTGAGACATGGCCCGTCGCGTGCGACTGATAACGCCAGCCAGGTTTCCCCGTAGTAAGCGTCGCAAAACTGCGGTGGGAAGAAGGTGGAAGCGAAGAAATACGGAATGAACAGCATCACCATTCCGTGCGTGTGAGGCCGCGTGGAAGAGCCGAATGATCAAGACAGCGAAGCTATCCATACAGGTGGCCGTGATGCGGTCGAAGATGTCGGATGGTCTGAGCGGGCTGTGCAGTGCGTCTTGTACTGACGGAAGGGGCAGGGGCGGCGAGGGATGGTGTTCTCCGGACTCTGTGATAACGACGGTTACGAGGAGTGGCCCGGAGCGGGGGCCGGAGCAGGGGCCGGAGCGGGGGCCGGAGCGGGGGCCGGAGCGGGGGCCGGAGCGGGGGCCGGAGCGGGGGCCGGAGCGGGGGCCGGAGCGGAGACCGAGTAGGCCGCGAAATGGGGCTCAACGTCGTCATCGACCTGCATTTATGCTAGATTGGCCGGGGCGGATCTGTCTCCACTAGACAGGGTGCAAGGGGGGGTCGACGGAGCGAGGCGGGGGCTTGAGCGGATTGTCTAGCGGGGTGCCCGGAGCTGTGGCGGAGGGGGGTGGATACCACGAGGGTGTCAGCACATCCCGCGACCGCGGCAGTGGCCTCAGCAACGGCAGCCGCGGATCTGCGGCGCTTGGAGATGCGTGGAGCGGGGCGGCGACGGCGGGGGTCGCCGCGGAAGTGGCCGGGAGATGGGCGGCTGACGCCGTGGCGTCAGGAGAGGCATCGGGGAGGTGATGGCGGTCGCCTGCAGGACGTGTGGTGGAATTTTGGAGGGAGCGGGGCGGGGGCGGGAGCGGGGGCGGGGGCGGGGGCGGGCTTAGGAGGGGATCTCAATGGGGGCGGCGGAGGCGGCAGAGTTTGCGACGGCGCTTGCGGGAGCAGGTGTGGGGTACGGAATCCGTGCGGGTTCGGGGGCGAGATATGGGCATCCATCGTAGACCTTCTCGAGAAACGCCTCTACGAAGGTGTTGCTGCGTGGCAAGGTGGTAGCCGCGGCATCGATTAGCTGGTGATAGCTTTGCGGGTTGCCATTGTGATGGACGATGTGGTACTCTTGAGGCGGTTGACATCGCGTATGGCGGCAATCCAGGTACCTACTTGCCATCCGACCGTGGAGAGGTCCCCGAGAAGCGTGGATAGCGGGTGGGCAGACAATCTCGAGCCCTGGTAAAAGGCCAGGGATCGCGATGAGGATGGCCACGAAAGCGGGAGTGTCGGAGGCGTAGTAGACCACGACGGTCCAGTCTACAGCGGTGAGGAGGGCGTGGATGGGCAACGGGGTTTCGAAGGCCTCGGCAGCCAGGCAAAGGCATGCCTGCGCGTTTTGGTAAGAGGGCAGGGCGCCATGGCCGGCAGATCTGGCGGAAAAGGCCAATGAGGACATGAGCGGGGCTACGACTGGTGGTAAGCCAGTAAGTCCATGGAGGGGACGGGTGCGGTGGGGACCTGCGTGCTGCGGCGCCGTGTGGTGGGAGGCACGAGCGTCTTTAGGGTGGCGGGCTGGAGAGAGCCGATTTGGAGCCGACAGAAGTCGCGGTCGGTGGGCGGGAGGGTAGTGATACGGGGGAGACGTGGGCGCGCTCTGGCCGCAACGGGCGCCGCCATGGTGGCGGGAGGGAGGCAGAGGGAGGTGGTGGCACTGGCGGTGGTAAGTCGTTGGGAGAGGCTAGAGGTGGAGGACAGCGAGAGCGGAAGCAGTGGTTTAACAAGGTCGTAGAAACGGGAAATCGTCGCAGCAGAGGCTTGACCTCAGGGGGTAAATGTCAGTATTTCAATAGTTAAGTTTTTGTAAAAAGGTACGAAGAGGCAGGTATTAAAATACCTGTACTTTCGTACAGTGGGTACCACCATATAGTGCTACTCCCGTACAACTACCTTTATTTGGCACTATACGGAAGTGAGCACTAAAGGGTTACAAATCGCTCCCAGTGACGGCAAGTCGCGCCAATTTTTTGTCAAGCGATTCTGGATAGCACTATACGGTAGGTGGCACTATTCACTGCACACTATATCGCGACCCCCCTTGTATCATGGAAGTCTATGAAATTGACAACGCTAATGCTGTCATTATTCTCCCACATTATAACATGGACTTCTACTCAGGCAGGTAATTAATTGGAAATAGTCCTTAATTATTCCGCCATGTCCTAATACTGATACGCTGGCGTATGTGTGTTGAAACCAATAGACAAAATGCGCTGTGTGCGAGCTCGCACACTAGACAATTTTGTCCATGTGGTATTTAATGTAAGCATGGTCTCTACATTACAGGAGTGAAGAAGATTACGCGAGCAGATGACAATCTTTTGTTAAGCGTAGTCTCTACAATGTGCATGTAACAGTTCCCTCTCTAGTTGCAAAAATACTGCATTCAATTTTGGTAGAGTAATTATTTGCGCATCAAGTCCTTAAATATTTTATGACTTCTGGCATTGCCTTTGACAGTCATTAATTCCTACCGAGTTCCAAATTCCAAATCGGCAGGGCCACTTAAAATCAAATTAAAGGTCTCCATTTCATAGGAATTAACTGCCAAAGTCAATGCCAATGTACAGTACAGTGTACAGTATTCCCTATCTGTGTATTGGAACTTCCAATACACAAGTAGGGGGGAACAAAACGACAAATTGTGTGAAATAATTCTACATAAAGGAGTTAAAAAAATATTATCTTTTTTTACTAGGCCCAGTAACATCCACAGCTTTCGACGCATCGTACGGTTTCGCAATTGGCTTGACAATGATTCGATATCTACGCTCCGGTACAAATTTACTGGATACCAACCCACATATCTAGGTTCCCAGAGCTCTTACCTTGGGTCAATTACACGTACGCGGTAAACCCGGGTCATCTGTGGTGTGGGGATGATATGCTCCGGAGCGTGGTAGGCGTGCAGCAAGGGATCCCTGGGTCCACTTTTATTCTCCCTTGTGCTGCAAAAAGTGACGCGGGAACTGAAAACCCGCCTGGAAAATGTGGGCGACGCCACAGGCAGGCCTTCTGCACTCCTGCAGCTGTGGTACTTGGACGATGGGTACATAGTGGGCACCCACGAAGCCATTCGAACGGCACTAGAGTTCTTCTCTTCCGTGGAGGTGCGCGCTTTGGGTTTGCACCTCCGCATGGATAAGTGTGCCGTCTGGTGGCCAACCGCTCCCCCCCCGTCCGTTCAGCAGTCCTTCCCAGCCGACCTTCGGCAGGACTATAGTGAAGGGACACAAGTGCTCCGCGCCCCAATCGGATCGGACCTATTCGTGGAGCGGGAGTTCTCAAAGCATGTCGCTTCGCTGAAGCCTCTCCTCAGCGCTTTGGTAACCCTGGAGGATACTCAAGTAGCTCTCCATCTACTACGGACCTGCTTCGGCGTATGTCGCATTAACTACCTCCTACGTGTAGTTCCCCTCATTCTACTGCTAAAGGGGCTGGGGAATTCGATTCCGCTGTTGAGGCTACACTGCGGGAGTTGATGGGCGGGGTTCTGGACAGCAATACTTTTCGGGAATTGCAACTCCCTGTGGCGCCCTTCGGCCCCCTCAAGCCAACTTTTGGCATTGGGCTTCGCTCTGCGAAGCTCAGTGCGGCGGCTGCGTTCCTTTCCTCCGTGTCCCTCACGCGTGCCCTTTGCTCTACCCTTCTGGCTGTGCTACCGAACACTGCTCTTCATTCATACAAATCCGCAGTTCGGGCGCACGACGACTGGAAGACTCAAGTGGCACCCGAGAATGTGGTCCATTTCACGGCTATCGACTCAGTGCAGAGGTTTGGGCAGGGGCAACTCGTCCGCCCAGTTGAGGAAAAGGCCTTTGATGACATGCCGAAGGGAGATGAGAGGACTGTTGCATTCCGAGCCTCGTTGTCAGTGGAGGGTTGCAAGGACTGGCTGTCATGCCAACCGGCCCGGGGTTGGGTACCTACATCCCGGACCGCAATTACAAGACGTGGTTGCAGTTCTATTGCGGGGTGCCACTGTTTCCTCCAGCTTCGAAATGCCACAAAGGGGTATGCACGACCCTCATGGATCAGTATGGTGACCACGCGCTGTGCTGTGCCTATGGATCCACACGCGGGTGGCGGCATGACTCCCAGACACGTTTGTTTGCTGCAGATCTCTCCAAAGCTGCCCGACACCCTGTCCTCGAGCCGCCACAACCCGGCCATGCAGTTCGCCCGGACATCAAGGCGCCTGGAGAGAACGGGGGCACGGACTATTATGACGTAACCGTTATCCATCCCCTGACCCCCGCCCGCCTTCCCTCCCTGGCGCGATGCCCACTCAAGCCCCTTAACCATGCTCGCCTGGGCAAGGACACTCGCTTTGCCGAGTTAATACGTTCCAAGGGTCCTGGGCATCGCTTCATTGCGCTTCCACTCTCCACGTTGGGGGGCTGGCACCCTTCCGCTCGGGACTTCGCCAACCGGGTTGCGACTGGTATTGCCGCACGGGCAGCCATTCCGATTGCTGATGCGCAGCGAACATTGTTCGCTCGTCACGCGGCGAGACTCGTCCAGAATAACGCCAGTTGTTTGTTGGAAGGAGTTTTGAGCGACACTTAGGCCGCAACTTGAAATTGTGTATACAGTATTCCAGAGAACCTCCGTTCTGAGGGTATGTACAGTAAGTGGTTACCCTACTTACAGTAGTCCTAGTGTGCGATTGCTCTTAGCCGGAAAATTAAGTATACCAACCCATTCAAGTAAACCCAATTACCCACATATCTACTACAGTATATTAACCCCCCATTTACACATCCTGGATTTTGACTTATTTAGTACCTCCGATTTCTCTAAAAAGCCAGCTCAAGGCTGCCCAGCGATGAAGCCGCATTGTAAATCACGGCCGCGGCAGCGTGCCTCCGAGTAGGTATCTCTCAGACCTTACCACAGGCCTCCATCGCCCTAACGGCCACGTTCCGCGCGACGTCGGTTAGCACCCTATAGGCGTCTGGGTGCCAATCTCCGAGAGTCGACATACGGATAGGCACGAGCCTACCTCTTACGGAGATTGCGATAACAGATTCATATGTTCTATGCTTCGTGGAGACGGTCTCATTGAGGGAGGTGAGTGTGCACCCTTCAGTAGGAAGGCGCCAGCGGATTGACGAACGTGACGTCAAAGAAGTCCGTACGTCCATTACCTCCCATCGCCCGGATGTCTTGCCTCGTGCAATGGACCCCGTCCCGCGGTTCGACGGCGGGGTGGCGGGCCGCTTTCTGCAGGTCTTGCGCTAAGAGGACGACTTGACGGTCATGTCGTCGAGTTCTGTGACCACCATGCCTACAGTGGAGGACATAATCCGTGAGTCGAGGGTTTTGCGGCACTTTCGTCTTGGGCACGGCACGTCCGGAGGGAACAGGGGACTTGGAAGAAGTATTGGAGCCACACTGAGAATTCACTGGTCTTGAGGCCTGGGCACGGGGCGCAGTACACCCATTCCTTGGCACCAGGGAGGGCCATAGAGGCGCGGAATGCCTGCCTTCTTTGATCCCCGGGTGGAATACTTTCGTGAACTGCTACATGGATTGCGTCAGTTTCTTTTGCGATGGTTTGGTACGTGAGCAAAAGGCAAGAAATGAGAGAGTCGTTGACTGCAGACAGGAGAGTGACCAATTCCGGTGGGCGTCAAAAGCGCCCTTCAGACACTCGCCGGTGGAGTACTGTATTCTGACATAATCCAAGAACTACAACTACCGGTTAAACCTTTTGACTCCAAGAAACCCACCGTTGGCTTAGGCTTCGCATCGGCGAAAAGCACTGCGGGGGCCGCTTTCCTTGCCTCCAGTGCGGCTCCCAACAGGGTGGCCTCTGGAATCTTGCCGGCACTTCTAGTATCACGGATCTTGCAATGTACGATGATGCCCCACTCTCGCACCGAGTCTGGTTGTTCTGTTGCCTACCTTCACGACTCCTCCTCCCCTTGAGTGCATTTTGCTCAAACAATACCCCTTCGCAAAAGACACTAAAAGAAGCAGTCCATGCCGCAGTGCAAGAAGAGATTCCCCACGGCGACCAAGGCGTTCCGGGCTTTTTGGGCCTTCCCGGCGCAAAGGAATGGGTCTACTGTGCCCCGTGCCGCGGTCCCAAGACCAGTAATGACTCTTGAATTCTCAGTATGACTGCAGTACTACCTCCAAGTCCCGCTTTTGGCCCGGACATGTCCTGCCCGGGACGAAAATTCCCTGAGTTTCTCGACTGCCACTGGGATCATTTCATGCACTGCTTGCATGGCAGGCACAGAACCCGACGACACGACCGCCAAGTCGTCCTCGTCGCCCAAGACCTGCAGAAAGCAACCCGCCACCCTGCCATCGAGTAGCTACAGGGTCTCCACCGCACAAGGCCACACAATGAAGCAATGGGCAGCGATAGAGGAACAGACTTCTCCGATGTCACGTTTGTCAACCTCTAATAGGAGAGCGTACATTTAATCTGCCCACCTCCCTCAATGCAGCAATATCTGTAAAGCGCAGAAGGTACTGTATGAACCTTTGATCGCGACTTCTGCAAGAGGATGACTTGTGCCCATCCCATATCCACCCTAGACGCGTATGCAGTGCTAACTGATGTCGCGCGGAACGTGGCCGTTCGAGCGATGGAGACTTGTGGGAAGGTTCGAGCGGTGCTAACTTAGAGGCACTCTGCCGGGGCCGTTATGTCTAAGGCGGCATGCTTGCTCGCGGCATTGAGCCGGCCCATTAGGGAAAGTTATTTAGCGTTACTCATTGATGACTTGTCCCGCTCTACGCACTTCTAGCGGAGTGGATACAACCGGCCGCACAGTCCAAACGTTAAAAGACGCAAAATTTGCCCGGTTAGTACTAGTATGGTAAAGAGTTTTGTCATCGTGCGGTGGATTCGGCAGGAGTGCGGCAGCGGAGGCGACGGATGGAGCAGTGTGTGGGATGTTGGTGCGGGCGCAAGGATGAGCGTGATTGATGACTACGCAGGAAGGACAATGTTAATTTAATGTTTATTACAGCAATGGACCGGTCCGTCTCTGGGCGTTTTTAATTAACCTTCCTGTTGAAATCACACGTGTAGCAATAGGTCATACGGTATGTACAGCAGGTACTGTACAGTACTGTACGTATGACAATTCAATACGTAACACGCTGTGGAGTTTTGCATATGTACAGTACTGTACATAGCACTGTACATTGTTGTGTTGTCAACGTACAGTACCACTGTAATTGTCATGTGAATACTGTAAACTACTAGACGGCGCATCAAACCAACGTCGACCTCTGCACCCTGTTCCACTCGATGTTTAACACAAATTAGCGGAAGCCTGCCACCGCCAAACAGTTAGCGATCTGCCGATCTGCCGATCTGCCGATCCGCCGATCAGCCACCACTTGCCAGCATCCGTACCACACGTCGACGGCATCTCCCACAGCTACCGCGATGGCGACGCAGTTAATATCGCCCGAGCTTCAGCAAGCGGTAACCGAAGTGATGCGGCGCTCTCAAGCGGGCCCCAACCCGCCACATGAGCTAGCCGAACGTCTATGCATGTTACTCCGTGTGATCGCCATCACAACAGCCGATCCACGCGAAGCGGTGCTCCATGTCACGGAGCAATTACGCGCGTTTACACCCGAGACGTGTATTCTCGAGGCGATTTCGGCGCGTGTGTTGGAAATTATAGGGAGTGGGGAACAGAGCGTGGGGATAGTGGAGGCGCAATTGATGGGATTGTTGGATGAGGTGAGAGAGTCAAAGGCGGAACTTGCGGAGCAGGCTTCGGGGTTGATTTCGGGGGGGACTGTGTGATGATACTTGGGGAGGAGGAGGGTGGAGTTGTGGAAATGGCGGTTGTGGAGGCTGCGGAGGCGGTGGCGGGGGAGGAGGTGGGGAAGAAGATTGATGTGATTGTGGTGCGGGTGATGCCCGATGAGCATGATGTGGCGGGGAAGATGAAGCGACGGATGGAGGGGGTGAAGGGGTTGGCGGTGACGGTGGTTGGGGATGTGGAGGTGACGGGGCGGTTGGTGGGGTGTGGGAAGGTACTTTTTGAGGCGATGGGGCGAATGTGGATGAGGGGGGTTTGTGTGCGAGGGGGAGTGCTATGGTTTGTGCGGCGGCGAATAGAATGAGGGTGGCGGTTGTGATGTTGGTTGCGAGACATCGGTTGTTGGCGGATGGGAGTGGGGTGGGGTTGGGGTTGGAGGGAATGAGTGAGGTGGGGGATTGCCCGGGGAAGATTTGGAAGTATGAAGAGGCGAGGGAAGATGTGGGTTGTGAGGCTATTGCGGTTGTGGCTGGATTGTATGATGTGGTGGCGTTGCAGAGGTGTGAAATGATAGTGACGGAGTTTGGAGGGTATGCGGCGGAGTATGTTAGACGGTTGACGCCAAGGTGGGGTGGGGAGTAGGGGGAGGGGAATGTTGAGGGGGAAGGGGAGGGTGAGGGTGAGGGTGAGGAGAATGGGGGAGTGGAGATTTGAGGTTTGGGGAGGGAGTAGTGGTGTTGTGAGGGATGAAATTGGGATATTGACGGGGGGTGGGGTTGGAAGTGGGGCGGTGGTACGGGAGGGATGGATTGGTGATTTTTGATGAGGGGAAGCGGGAGAGAGAGGTGAGGATGGAGGTTGGGCGAGGTGTGTGGGTGAGGGGTAGGCAAGTGATCACTGAGTAGAGGTGCGTGGGACGGTATGGTAGGCGAGTTGCCGTGGCAGATTTTTTATAGATAGCGGCAGATGAGGTTTGACGGTGAGTGGTGGGGTGAAGGTGGTGAAGATTGCGGGTGGAGCTTTGTGAGGGAAGTTGGTCGACGTGAAAATGATGTTGACCAAAGCGCGAGAATTGAGAGGATGGGGACAGGATTGGGAGGAATTATTATCAGACGGAATTTGTGATGTGTGACGACATTCGATTAAAAGCGACGTGGCGGGATGCACGGGATAGGTTCGCATGGCTCAGATGGTACAGGTATTGGTCTGTACTGTATTTACAGTATCATGTCGTAGCGTAGAAAAATACATGAAAACATCCACACCAAAACAAATTTGCTGTAATTTATTCTACGCAGTACAGTACAGTACACTATAGCCCTCGAAAAACCGCTGTGAATTTATCAAGCTGAAATATTTCTCTGATGGAAAAAAAAATTGAAATAACAAATAATACAGAGGAGGGTGTTTACTGTCACTTTATAGTACTGTATGACCACATGCCGCACGGCTGTTAGGCATGCTACGGTATTACAATATCAACATAAACAGGGGTAGGGCGGATCCTCCAACTAGCAATTTTTGGACTGCGCGCCCGTCACCTACCATCAACCCTCAAATATCCCGACATCTCCTCCTCCTCACGTCCAAAGCCTGCCTCCCCACCCCCTCCGCAACAAACCGTAATCTTACCACGCCCAACTCCCACCACTCCTCCACCCTTTTCGCCGTTCCCCCCATCTCGCACCTCACCAAATGGTAAGTCCTTCCCCCAGTCCACCTCCACTTCCGTTTTCGTTTGTAGCACGCTTTGTGTCTCATGCATACCACTAACCGCCCTTTGTGTACCCGTCCCTCTTGTCCGCATCTCGTAGACGTCCGAGAATAATGTCCATTACGTCGCCGTGGCGCGACTCTCCGACCGTGTCCCACTCGCCGAATACGCCGCCGTGGACACCCGTGAACTTCCTGCAAAGCTCATGGATGACAAGTTGGAAAAGGTCTTGCGCTCCAATCGTACCAGTCAGCATCACAGACTCACTATTACAGATCGTGAGGTAGGCGCCATTCATTTTGATTCGGACCCGGTTTGTTTGTATTTTACGATTTGTTCTCGCGACTATCAGCAACGTACGGCGTTCAAATTGTTGGGTGAGCTACGGAGAGAGTTTGATGCGCGGTTTGGCAACGACGTTCATAATGCAAGGCATTCCGCTTTGAGTAAGCCGGCAAAGGATATGTTGAGGGGGTTGTGTGAAAAGTATAATAATGTCGGAAATGTCGATAAGGTGGCTGCTGTTAGTTTGCAGGTCGAGGAGGTTAAGGGAGTTATGCAGAATAATATTCAGAGCGTCCTTAGAAATCAGGAGAATATCGAAACGTTGTTGGACCAGACCGATACTATGAAGAATGAGGCCACGGGCTTCCAGAGAAGTGCAAATCGTGCAAAGGAGAAGATGTGGTGGAAGAATGTCAAGCTCCAGATTGTTATCATCCTCCTTGTCCTCATCATCATTGCCGGTATTATCATCGCAATCGTCCGTCGCTGACAACACTTGCCAACGTTTCTGGTCCATGCCTGCTCGTTTCATGCTGGTTTTGTCGTAGTCTGGTTTATCCTGGTTCTCTTTCTTAACTTTGTTTCGGTCCGTCCGTCATCCAAACTGCTTTGTGTGATTTTTACTTTGGCTCTAGTTGTAGCCGCTGATGCGTGCTAAAAAAAAGAAAATGCGGCTTTCCACTGCTCCTTCCGTCCTTGTTTCGCGGCGTAGCTTGCGCGGGACAAGGGGGGAAAGCCAGTTTGGGGGTGTAGGCTTGCGATTCATGCAAGAGGAATGAAAGTCGGGACTGCTGTGTTCTCGTCGCGTGTCTGTTTGAGTAGCACTGAAGCTTGTCTCGCGCTCAGATGTGAACATCTGCACGTTTCAATTCAATCTGCACTGTTATTGTAAGCGTCCTTTCTTCAGCTGCAAACTCGGCGGCGGTTTATGTATGCCTGTTCGGTTGGGCTTGCTAGAAAGGACCGCTTGGTAAATGTAAATCCGCCCGCCGTTCTGTCTTTGGCCACAACTATGAGTCGGTTCACACTTTAAATGTGATGTTCTGGTACGCTAGTGCTGTAGAGAGTACTCCCTAGTTTCATTTTGTCCGTTCGGAAGCTTGCCAGAAGCAAAACTGCGTATATTGCAGAGGTAGAGCTCGCCTCTGCTCCGGCCAAGAATCAGAATCGAGTTTTATTGAGAGTAGTAACTTGTTTTGCAGGTCATCAATCTCAATCTCATCTACGACGTGACGATTTGAGTTGCTGATACGATGACTGAAGCTCGGGACACCTTTTCCAATGTCGCAATTCTGCGCTTGGTTCGACTAGGATAACGTCGGGAACTTGAAAACCCTTCCACATCGAATCACCTCTTTCATTGGGCTCAAAGCCTGACGGCATACGGCAGCATTTTCATATATACGGAATGCACGACTGGGTTTCTCGTGATCGAGCCAATCTGCAGCCAGGTGCTCACCTGACAATCGTGTATGGCTTGCTTTCTTGATTGTCAGATGCAAGGCAAGTTTCTCGGCGAGCTCTCACAACTGTGGGTCTCGACTGCCGCCTTTCTCTGCGGCGTTCCACTGGTTAGACTGAGCCATTGGGAGAAAGTCTTCTGAAAGGCAAAATGCTCTACGCCGCCCGCCATGCACCTCAAACTCGGGATTGTCGACCCTTCCTCTACTGAAAAATTCAAAAGTCAGTCAGCAACCTGCGAACCTGGTATACTCGGAGTGGTTCTCGTTAACGTGCTTGAGTCAGACGCTCTGATATGGAGATAGTCAGGGCTGCGCGTAATTCATGCTCTCGCTCATGCAGGTCACATCGCTAAGCATGGGCTTCGCTAGTTGCACTTTAGGAGCTGACTTTGTAGGCTCGCACAAAGGCCGTAACTGCAATAGTTTTGCCTCAATCCTCACACACCACAACCCTCAAAGAGAGGGATTTTGTCGACCTCGACGTACTGGCAGGACAGATATGTCTGGCGGTCGCTCCACCTGTTCTCCAAATGCAATTTCATCTACTTCATCTCTCATGCTTCTTTCCCTCCGTTTTCGCTGCTTCTTGGAAATTGGCCTTCCATTGTTTTTGAGAATCTCCTGCCAGTACCCCGGCAGATGCGCTATCTCCTGGAAGCCTTCTCCATCCGTACCCTCATCACCACTGTCGTTTCATTCCTCTGACCCTTTCTACGTTTCTTCCGCCGAATTGCTGCTTCCTTTCGCTTTTTATAATATGCTCTCTTCTTTTCTCGCTGATGGTTGCCCTTCTTAGCTATCTCCAAAATCATCTGCTTCGATTCCTTCCGTAAGCGCCCAGCAAACTGCGCAAAATTCTCACCAGGCTGCATACCATCAAACTTCTTCTGATGGGATGCGAGTTTCGAGTCTAACTCTTTTGCCGCACCATCCACGACCGGATGTTCGTTCCCTACAGAACCTGTCTTCCCGTCCTGCACGCTTTCCGCGCCTAACTCCGCTACCTTACCCATCTCTTTCTTTTTCTCTGCAGACTTACTCCGTGAGTTAGGCCCAAACTTTGCACCTTGCCCCACTTTGCTGCCATTTCCGCCCGCTGCTTTACTCTTTTCATCAGATGTAGAACTTACTCCCCGGTACTTGTTCATTCTTGTGACGAATTCTCGCTGATTCCGCGACATGGCCTCCTCACGATCACCCTTGCGATATATGTCCAACTCACGGACTTTCCCCTTGCTGTTCTTCCGTTGTTTCTGCTCCTCACCAATATCGGCAACCACCCTATTCTTTGCTTTCTGCCTGCGTGCTCTCTTCGCTCGCTTTTTCTTGTGCGTAGGCTTGTTATTGGCAGGGGCACTGTCAGATAAAGGTTGACCGCGGGATATCTTCAGACCCGGCGGTTTAGACGAATTGACACGGGCGTTCGCCGTGATGGCGGGATTAGGACCAGACGACGCCATTTCGAGATGCTAAGAGGATTTAACTCAACTGTTTTTTTCTGCCGCACGTCCCGGGACCTCCTGCTTAGTAGGATAATTGGACTCTGACGTTAATGCGGAGAGAGACGCGTGCAATTCTTTATCCTAATCGCACTCAATGCGAATGCTACCCGACAACTCCGCGGGGCTCATGACCGCTTACCGCACGTAAACTAAGACGCCCCGTTAGCGCTAGTTCGTCTACTATTCATTACAGTACTGTGCCATACGTTTGCAATATGTACAGTTCTGTATACTGTAATTCGGTACCTGGAATGGCCCAATTACCAGCTTTGAAGATCAGGAGCTGAAAGAGGATGGTACAGTATGCTAGCTAACAAAGCAAGCAATCCGGTATCGGGGCGTCGGGGTGGATTCCAGCGGAGGAGCACATCCAGAGGAGAGTGAACTGATGAAGTAAGGCTGCGAGAGTCACGCGGGACTTGATTTGCATTACATCCGTTGACTATGGTAAGGCGTGCTGGAAGGTGCGGTAATATGGTCATTAGATGCGAAATCGTACTTTGAGTAGGGAGTCTATAATCGTGAGCTTTTCCTACCCCTTTCCTGCAAAAATCTGTCCGACAATAGGAAAAATGGGGGGGGGGATTTGGGGTGTTTTGAATCCATGAAAAATGAGGCCAGCTGTTCCCTGATGGACGTCGTGATATGGGTAAAAGCTTACAATGCAGAGGATCGGCGGGAAGCCGTCAAAACGCCAGAAAACTGGCTGGAGGCCAGGGGTCATCTGGAAAAAAAAGCCAATATCCACAGAATATCAGGGCGTAGACTGACTGAAACAGTAAGTCTATGATTATGTAAGGACCCGTAATTACAAAAGTGGAAAATAGGGGTGTGCTGCAGTTGACTACTAGGTTCAGTTACTGTTAGCATCAACAGTTGCATTTCTGAGCAAACCAAACGAGGAGCCAAGTGTTATTTTAAATGCTTTATAGTCAGTTTTAGTTTGTTCCCTGCTTGTCAGCACCGTCAGTCTAATATCACATCTTTGAAGCTTACATGTTTCAAAAACAGTAAAAAAGATCGTTCAAAAAACCACACCGGTCACAGACGACACCTATTTAACCCTAAGGGAATCAGCATAACACTAATCCGGAACTCTGACACATCGTGGCAGTGCTCATAGACAGAGTAGGGACAAATACAGACTCTGTAGAGACAAATTCATTTATCTAAAAGTTGAACAAAGATGATCCTGTGCCAGAGTTAGCTGCACTATATTCGCGACAGCATGAAAGCAAATACCATGCGAACTTCTATTGTGGCGAAAAATATTCTTCAAAATAAAGAACTGCTGAACCCCCTGATTAACCGTTTCATGCCTCGCCTTGATCTTTCAAAAAATCGCCGCATCCGTGGTGCATTCAGTAACAGACTTACTGCCAACGTAACCTTTGTCGGCAGTCACCGACTCATCGGCAGTCAGCAAAAATATCAATCGAAAATAGAAAACATTTCTGTCAGGCCAGACACCAGCAGAAAGCGGCCCATGAACCCAAATAATGTTATTCGCGAAAAAGACAACCCTGTTTCATAGCGCAGACCAGGTCCCGAATTTTTTGGCTATACCACATACGATCAAAGGGCTTGGGTTCGTGAACTCTGCAATATGTGCCATCCACGGAAACAAAACACCCCGAATAACTTGAAAAGCTCATTCGAGATGAAAAATTAATCTAAAGTAACGTTAATATTAAAAAACCTTTTCATTAATCAATAAACTACTTAACTTATCACCTCAATGTTAGCAAAAAAATCAATAACATCCCAAGAACATTTTCGGTATTTCTTCTCATCTAATCCTTCTATTGTTGCGCAAAGAGTGTCGGTGTCGTAGGTTTTCAGCTTAAGCAACGCCCAGAGCAGGTGCTCTGGGCGTTACATAAAATTAGAGAACTTCTGGTCCAGCATACTCCATAAGCGTTCACACACTAATGGAACATCGCCAAAAAAGGGCTATAAACCTCGCAGTAAATACCGTTGTACTAAGCTCAGGAGCCCGCTTCATCATTACAGCACCCAGATTGCCGAAAAGAGCTTTAAAAACAAAAACCATAATCCGATGCCTGACTTCAATACCCATGGGGACATCTGTCTGCATGGGTATGGCACTTGATATAGCAGTCCGAGTTTGTGCTTTGCGTCTCTCGGCAATGTTCATTGGTTACCAACCCAAGCCAATTTTTTTGTTAAAATTTTTCAATTTTTTTTATTTCATAAACGAATCTTGCCTGTAGTTATGCGGAAAAGTTACCCTCTTGCTCAAGAAGCGGTAACTTTCTGCAGACTTGGCTGAGAATACAGGGTAACTTTACCGATATTTTTATGCCGCGACGCAATATGGCGGTAATTTTACTACAAACTGGTTTGCCAATGCAGGCTGCTACGGAAACTGAGAATTGCGCTTAAATCGTATAAAGTTACCGGCTTTAAAGATTTTTGTTTTGGACAAAAACATAAAAATCTATATTTTTTGACAGGGGCAACTTTTGTTCCAGTTTTAGACAGGCTTAAAGTTCTAACGCCTATGTTGCCTATATTGATGACAACAAAGTTACCTGAGGGTCTTTTAAAGATAAAGTATGTACGGAAAGTTAAGCGTTTGAAAACAAATTGGATGGAACAGAGTTACCGCTTCAGTTTATCCAGTAACACATGGTGTTTCGGTAACTTCATAAATTTTCCCGCCAAAAAATTTAAATATTAGGCTCATTTTGGCATTGCGAAACTGAGCCTTGATCATCAATCTGAGTTACATTTATTGCAGCCATGAGTCAAAGAGGTGAAAAGTCCCTACCTCCGAAGCTAACTATATCAAACCCGAATGTTCGCTTCTTGCACAGAATGGTTGAGTCTTGCCGGATAGGTGGCAATGATGACGCTAAGTCTGATTAAAATGCCCATAGCAGGTTCTCCAAGTACAATATCAAAAACTTTCGCACCTGTTATCACAAAATGCTCGAGAATCTTGGTGTCGGAAGACCAAGGAAAACAGTAAGTTAAGGCATACATATTTTTTTTGTTATTTTTGCATACCCTAACCGAGCATGCGGCAGACTATGCGCTCATGGGCGAAAACGATGTGGAAACGAGATGCTCTGATGACTTTGGATCTAGAAAGCGCTGATTTTCTCATGTTAATGGGGAAGGGAGTGATTCAGAGTCCGTTAGTGACATGGGAGATCGTGAGGAGCTAGTACTGGGAGCAAAGTCTTTCAAACCACTTTACTTGATTTCTAGTTGGAAGGAGACTTTTACAACGCGACCATGTATGTCTATGGCAGTACTGTTACCCTCTGGTGTTCAATCAAATTATAAATTGGTCGTTGTGAATGGGGGAAATAGTCTTCAGTTACAAGTCCTGTGGCCTGCGCAGCTGACAGGCATTAGACATCTTCATCACTTGTGGCTGGTTATTGAGGGTGGACGAAAGGTTAGTAAGGACCACTGTAAAATAGGACGGTTTGAGAATTCACTACGTTGCATGCGGGCGTCGCCGGATGAACCGGTGACGTCTGTGGCAAACATTCCTTTGACTTTCAATGTTGAGAGCTCAATTGAGCAAGAGCCATTGACGTGGTCAAAAACAGGAACATGCATAGTTTATGTTGATCTCAAATCAGCATTGGATTCCTATGCTGGAGTTGTTACTAATAAAAATCATTCCGTAATAGGTCTGACCCGGTAGTTGGATTATCATCCGTGACACACAGTTAGGTTTACATTAAACTGACATGTTTATCTAGAGGTCTACGGAGGGTTGCGGCCAGAGATAGGCACTCCATTATCAGTCCCGATTTACTTTCATTGTATTTCGATTCTCGCAGCCTAAGACTACAATTATTTGCAACAATTTGGCATGCCAGTGTTTCTTATAACGGGAAGGTCTCTTTTGCAGAGAGAAATGTAACTGACTCTTATATGTTTGACGTGATCTCGAAGCTCACCGAGTGCGAGTGCGAACTCGCCTTCTGCAGAATAGTGCGGTAACATGACGTCTCGTATGAATAGTCCCAATCCCGGAAATAAGTAAGAACGAATAATGCTCATGATGCTGGTGTATTGTAGAGTTTACTATATTGTCCAGTTCATTGTACAGTTCAGTATAGCATGATACTAGACTAGGTGGTCGTTTTAACGGCGATGAATGTTGCAGTTGTCAATTTTGTCGATTTTTCCTCCAGCTCCAGCCAACAAGCACGCCGCATTGGACATCGCTGCCGCTGCAGCATGACGTCGTGTTAAGACTTGTTTGACCATTGCGTAGGCCAGGAAAAAATGTTTGATGTAGAAAAATGGAGATTTATAATCTAAAAACCCCATTTTCCATTACTGAACCATTAAAAGGACGCCGAACAATAAAATAAAAATTTCCATTAGAAAAATTACTCCATACGGAATCCGGGTTTTTTTACATAAAAGAGTCATGACAAATGTTGGTAAACGGATTGATTTTGTCGCGAAAGTTCAAGGGATAAAAGGCAGATTGGCGTCGTTAGCGGCGAGCCTGAAAAAGCTGTAATCGATTTTGCTTAGGGTAGACAAGTTGAGAAGGTTAAAGTAAAATTTTTGATGTTGTTGTTTTTACTTCAGGGTCTAAGGCGACTAGGCCTTTTATAGGCAGTAGATTCCGCCGAGTATCTCTAGCACGCCTCCTAACTATTTACTAATTTCCCTAGCGGATAGTCCTGCGGACGGTCCTAGTGACTCTTACATTGCAAAAGTCCTAAGAGGCATCGCTAATAGCACAATAGGGTAGAAAAAATATGGATTACGTAGGATAACAAATAGTAGTAAGGGCAGAAAAACTATACTTCAGGACTGTAAATAGAAGATAAATAAATTATATTTATCCTGTATTTCATGAATCCCTCTCTTTGCCCTGACCTATTGTTTTCTCCATCTTTGGTCATGAATTACCCATTGTTCAATAGCTAGATCACACTTACGTGTAGTGGTGATGTAATTCAGTGCATCACTTTTTGCGATCTTCGTGAAGGCGTCTGCGGGATTGTCCGCAGTCCGTACAAATCCAAAATTGCATATTTCCTCTTTTGCGTATGCATACCTTACAGAACTAATATCAATCTTAAGGCGCTCTTCGAAAGTGTAGGAACACTTGGTGATAACATCAAATAGACTTTTGGAGTCCGTAAACATTGAGAGTGGGACTTTGTTTCCAAGCAGGGATTAAAGATCGTGCTTAATCATGTAGCCAATATCGAAGGCATCAGAGAAAGCATAAACTTCGGCACCTAGTACAGATTTAGTTACTCTGTGACTTTTGTGAGTAGAATAACTCAGAACATTACAATTTACGGTCTTGTCAGTGAGCAGATCAATGTATCCAAGTTGAGAAGTATTGTCGCCGTTGTTTGCGAATGGCGAGTCAGAATATACTTTCGATCTTATGGATTTTTTGTCCAACTTGTAATACTTAAGCGACGAACTAGATTTGTTTTGCACATGCTTTACAACTTTGTTCAACTGCTTTATTGCTTCCACTGAGAATTTGGTTTCAGTCACTTGCGCGGCCATGTTAACGGCACATCATATTTCAGGCTTTATATGTGTTAAGTAAGCCAATCTATGCCTTAAAGATCTGAATCAGAAAAGGAGATGTCCATCAGCAGAATGCGTATCTTCTTAACATACTGTTCCTGACTTAAATCAAATATTTAATCAGTTCTCTTTACTCTGGCACCTGCAAATAAAGTTTCATCGAACTCCCTCTCTCTCGATTCAAACTCATCAGGAGTCTTTATGGACAACTTAACGAATTCATTGTTGGCACAAAGTAGAGAATCGTCCACATATGTTCCAACTAATCCCTGAGGTTCTCCGTTTGTATGCTTTGACAAGAGTGCGAGATCTCTATCAGTTGGCGTTATACCAAGATATTTCTTCAGGTTTGAATTCATAGTGCGATTACAATAGTCTCCTGAATCGGATTATCCGTAAAGAGGTTTCAGTAACTCGAGTAATTGTTTCTCAGGTAACACGAAGTCTTTGGTTGGCCTAAGGTAAACTTTGCGGTTCAGACTTTGAGCTGACTGTAAATACTCCTGTTTAACATCTTGAGGCCAAATCTTGAAGTCGTGCATTGCAGCAATTGCAACGTACAAGCGTGTGGAACGTTGGCGTATATTCGTGGTGTCATGTACGAGATAGTTCTTTTCTTTGTCCCTATGAACTTGTACTACAAACCGTGCTTTGTATATCTCTTTGTCAGTGTTCTTATTTTTGATTGACAGAACGAATCTTCCAGAGAGGATATTAACATTTTTTGGTATGTCATCCCTAGCGACTATTTTCAAGGTATTCATCTCAACGAGTCCTTCTATTTCTTTCTTTTTCGCTTTCAGGAATTCAGCTGAATTGGATGTAGGATCTCATAGGTGTAAAACTTCAATGAGATTGACGTCAATAAGTTGATTATTTTTGGAGTATACCCTTTGAATTGATGAATGCAAAGCTTCGACTATTGTTTTAACTTGATCATCAAAATATGGCTTTATTTGAGAGCGTGAATGTTGCACTTACTCGCCCTTTCCGCCAATAAAGACTTGCCAGTCATTAGGTTTCGTGATTTTGTAGGGTCCAGTCCACTTAGATTTGGACTTTTCACGATAGACTAGAAATTTACTTCCAATGTTAAATTCATTGTGAGTGTTATTTGGAAGCTCCGAATTCAGAGCAGTTCTGAGTCTGAGTTCTGAAGCAATAGTTTCCATCTCTGATCTTGCCATTTGGAGCGCTCTCATTCGATCCATTTAGTTCAGAAGTTCGCTATTCATGGCCGGAAAACTCGGTAAAACTCCAAAAAAGAGTAAAAATGGAACCAGTCCTTCTGGGTTCATAGCATCGTTCATAGCCTTAACGGTGAGACGTAAAGCGAATTCTATTTCAACTTCAGGTTCTGAGTGGCGAATCTTGTGGTAAATACGGCGTAAAATATCATGGTAACGTTCGCCGGAACAAATAGAATTATGAATTTCAACTCCAGATAGGCCGGTTTTGATTCCATTCGATTTTACCAAATCTTTCCACGCGTTGGAAGCGAATTGAATACCTTAGTCCACTTTCATCCTACGAGGAAATCCAGTGTAAACTTTTGCTCAACACTCAAGGAAAGAGTTCAAAATAGATTCTGTACTTTAACTGTGTAGGAATACAGCATTACCGAAATTGGTTTGCGTATCCACGATATGAAGTACAGCGTTTTTGTCAAAAAACATGATATCAAGAACTACCTCTTGATTAAATATGATTCTATTGGGCGTACTAACCCAGCATGATCTGGGTTTCGGTTCAAAGTGCTGACATGTGCGGCACTGTTTGGATATCTCCGAAATCAAATCTTGCGCCCCAGTTGTTGCCTCCTCTGGTCTAGCTCTGCTTATCAGATTGTATAGCTTTGAGGCAGATGGATGGAAAAAATGTAAGTGGAGGCGCTTTAATTGAGACTTTGTGAACAGGATTTCAGAAAATTCCACTCGACGTAAAGACGACAGTGTTTGCTTGTGATTAGCATAGCCCATCCATGTCTTTTGGACACAAGTAGGTTGTCAAAGTTATCTGCAACAAGTCCAAATTTGTCTAAAGCTTCCAGGCCAATCAAGAATGGGATATTGGCATTAACCAAAACGACGTGTAGCAGGATGAAAGCACCATCAGGCGTTGGAATACGAATGGGAATATGTGCAATGCTTGAAAATGTTCCATCGCCAAAATTGTGAGCAGTTGTCGAGTGCTTACGTTTAATCTTAATCCTAGCTAGGTCACAATATGTCCTTGTGATTTTTCAATCAATGATTTTTAAGCACCAGTGTCGAGACATATTCCGTGGAATTTCTCTGAATTAGAGTGTTTTGGAAATTTTCTGCTTTGGCAGTTAAAATCTCATGTATCTTTGCGTAATCATTCTCTATTTTTCTTTGCTTCCGTCGAAGAGGGACCAGTTTTACGTTATAGATGGGAGGCTTGTCGCGTTCCGTTACAGTTTGCCTTTCATGAGGAGCGCTTTGACTTGTCTGAGTTCCCCTAGTTAAAAATACTCATCATCCAGAAAGGGTTGGTCCTTAACTGAAATTTGCGAAATCGACTGTTCAGGGACATACATTTAGTCATCGTTGTCCAAATTTCCATTTTCTGATTCTTCAATGTCATCATCACTGTTGACATCTCCGAGGAAATCCTGGACAGGTAGTATTTCTTCATCAACTGATTGATCATCATAATCCAATTCCTGACAGAGCTCAAAAAACACATGTTCCGTTGCCTTGGACGGATCTTTACATGAGTTTCTCTGATAGTATTGAACCTTTTGAGCAACATTCTCAGCCATTGATTGGAGACATTAAGAAAGAATATGGCCCATTTTACCACAACCCCAACAAACTCTATCATCACGAGGTTTGTTCTTCCTCATGCTGTAAGCGTCGTTGCTTCGTAAGCTACCGTCGTGACGATTGATTTTATTAGAACGCAGGTCACGGCCGTATTGAGTTTGCCAAGTATAGAATGTATCAGCAAGACTGCTGCGTGGTGTAGGGTCTGCATCTGAGATCGATGTCGTACGTAGGTTCCTCTGATCTCTCATT
Organism: Kappaphycus alvarezii; assembly: GCA_002205965.3. Classification (NCBI taxonomy): domain Eukaryota; phylum Rhodophyta; class Florideophyceae; order Gigartinales; family Solieriaceae; genus Kappaphycus; species Kappaphycus alvarezii. The sequence continues at coordinate 458,886 of NADL03000775.1, forward strand.
CGTCCAGCTTTCTACTCTTACTCTAATTGAGCGGCAGAATTGAGCTGGCTGTAAAGTGATTGATAACTTAGGTCACCAGAAATTGCTCTGCTGCAAGAATCACAAGCCTGGGAGAATCCAATAACGGCAGACTGAAGATACTCAATCTTGTGCCTTCCTGAGAGGCAGTGAGTTAGTGCTTGGGGAGTGAGCTTAGAGATTTCCTCGTGGAATTTCTCGATAGGATCATTTACAGTACAAATGGGAGAAATATACTGTTTGACACGAATGTTGCGAGGATACGCAGCATTTCTGTTTTGCCTTGAGACTGAGTTTTATTCACTTTCCAGACCTTTTAGAGCTCGAGAATAATGCTCATACACACCTTCAACATTCGTTATGTAGAATCTTTTCGCAATTTTTGTGAGGAGATGGTGGAGATACTTGAGCTTTTGTTCGTCATTGAGCATATAATCTTTGCAGGCATACTTTTACTCAGCTATGAACTCGTTCCAACATTCGGCTAGGCTTCCAGAAAATTTCTTATTTTCTTCTCTGAAGCGCATGGACATGTATGTAGTGCAATGCGCGGTGCGCGGTCCTTCTCGTCTAGGAACGGAACACCGTCAGACAATGAGAAACTCAACACACACACACGAAGACCCACAGGGTGTTTTAAGCTCCCTGCGATGCAGTAGCACAGCTCGCCGACGGCGAGGAGAAATGGAGTTGGAAGACCAAGGGTAATTCCTTGGACGGCTGGACGGTATCCTTGTCCTCCGGGTTGTAAGGCCGAGCCGTGGTCCGTGGAATGCTATAAACTTGGTATGGGTCGAATTCAAATAACCGTAGACACCAGGGGTGTAATACTGGACAAAGAAGATGTAGTATGGGGTCAGCTGTGCTGAATATCTCCTTTGGAGATAAGGATGTTGTCACCAACGACAACCTTGAAGTTCCTATTTGTATATAGACGCCGGAGTCCGGGGCGCCAAGCGTGAGTAAATATCAAGAACAATCGATAAAAGGGGTAGTATAATGTTGGATAGAGAGGGGGGAATAGAAAGGGAGACCCGGGCGGATAAACGTGGCTATAGCCAAAGTTGCCGTTGGCAAGGTTTCTGCAAAGGCGGAAGTCGGGAGTCAAGTTCAGAGCCAACACCGGGGTGGCTGTTTAATCTGGGGCCCTAGTGGCCAGGTAGGTATAAATACTAGTTAACTAGGTTAGGGTTATCTAGGACGGCGGGGTGAGTGAGGTTAGGGTCAACCAAGTCAGGGAGATCCAAGTTAGAGATAAGTAAAGTCGACACTTGGCCCAATAGGTGCCTTTCACTTGCGAAAATATCAGGTCCTATTTGGGGGCCGAGTGGTCCAGATTGCAAGCCCTAAAGCCCCATCGGGTGAGGATACAGTACCAAAAATAATAGTAGGCGATAAAAGGAAATTGCCCTAACTGTACTGTACAGTACAGTGCCTGCTGGTTAGCAGTGAATCAGATCAAAACAAGATCACAAAATTAGCTCTGCCGACGGCAGTAAAGTATGTGTGCTAATTTCACTACAATGTAGTTTGAGACCTTGTCTTCCGATGGTGGCGGGGATTGGGTGGACACTGGAGTGGAACATATCGGGTTTGGGGCGAGTCTAATCGGTGATCCGGTTGGTGACGCAGGAGAGTTGAAATATGCATCAATTTGGTTTAATGCTTTGTTGAGGTCACCATTGCGGAGAATAGTTGGCGCAAAGGTCTTTGAAAGGACAGCAGATTCATGACGGACGGGTGGCACATTGCGTTCCGCGAGAAACAAAATCAACTTGCGAATAATGGATGGATTACTCAGAATCTGCCCCGAGAAAAGCATTAGGACAGGGAAGTCCTCAAGTAACCGAGCCCTTAATTCATCACCAGCGAGAGAACTATCCTCAACATAACCTTTGACCCAGTCTATTATAGTCTGTTGCAACTCTGTGGTCTGTTTAATACCTTGACAGATACCTTGACTGAAAATCATATCAATATACCCCTTTTGCAAGTGTAAGTTAATAGTGATTTAATGCTTCGAAACTTTGGCATTTTTAAAGTTTTTTTAGCACTATATGCCCTCTTTTCGTGGATGGCTTATTATTTTTCGCATTTTGCTTTTTCTTTCACTGTAAATTTTTGATCTTTCATTATTTTTGTTCTCAATTTGTTTTTTTCATTTTGTGTTTTTTTCATTTTGTGTTTTTTTCATTTTTTTTCAATTTCAAGCAAGAATCGCAATTAAATTGAAAATTAAATTTAATTAAAACAAGATCAAATATCCAGATTGGATTTAAATAAATCTAGTTTGAAATAACCCTGAAATGATTCTTCCCAGCCTTACGGCGCTATAAATGTTAATGGCTCTTGAAGCTCCGTTTGCACTCCTGACAGTACGGCGGATTTTTCTCATTCTGTAAGCAGTTCTTGTGCTTGCGGGTCTGTAAATGGCCAAAATAGGTTTTTGAGCCGTTGCAAGTAACTAGCTTACAAGCCCGCTTCTTTACAGCCACACGTGTATAACTAGCCTTAGTAGCCCTAGCGCGATCAGCCGAACGACGGTCAGGTTTGCGGCGTAGGCGTAGTGGAGCTCTAGAGGTAGGTCTGTAAGCACTGTCAGCCGTAGGAAGATACGTAAGATATATTTCTGAAACTAGACGACGTGGCACATGTGGAAGATCTGAAATTTGAACTTGACCTGAACCTGAATTCACACCTACAGTCCCTGAAACTGAACCTGAAACTGGAGGAAAACCTGTCGCTAAGTGATTGGCCGAAAATGAACGCCTCCGATTGGTCTGCGAAGGAGATTTTTGAATTCCACGTGGAGGCTTCTGACTGGTCGAAGAAACTGGGACACTTGTCGAAGTTGGAGTGACGTTCGTATTAGCGGTGCTTACAGGCGGGTTTGGGGTGCTGGTAACAGAGGTGGAAAGCTTGCACAGAGTAGTTCGGGATTTCGATCTTGTTCTGGATTCTGTCGGGCCAGGTGGGCTACGTGGCATCAAGATCGAATTGTTGCCCTTATTGGCCACTGGATAGCTTTCAGAAAGAACTAAAGAAATAAACTTATTTGTCAGTATTTACCAGCTTACACGTCGCTTGAAACAATGCGGAAATAGGAAGAATGGGTATATTTTTAGTATAGAATAGCGAAAAGACATACTTCTTAAATTCCCCGAGAAACGGTAAATCTCGATTGTCGCGAAAATTCAAGGGATAAAAAGCAGACTGGCGGCGTTAGCGGCGAGCCTGAAAAAGCTGTAATCGATTTTGCTTAGGGTAGACAAGTTGAGAAGGTTAAAGTAAAATTGTTGATATTGTTGCTTCTTACTTCAGAGCACAAGGCGATTAGGCCCTTTAAAGGCAGTATATGCCGCCGAGTATCTCTAGCACGCCTCCTAACTATTTACTAATTTCCCTAGCGGATAGTCCTGCGGACGGTCCTAGTGACTCTTACATTGCAAAAGTCCTAAGAGGCATCGCTAATAGCACAATAGGGTAGAGAAAATATGGATTACGTAGGATAACAAATAGTAGTAAGGGCAGAAAAACTACACTTCAGGACTTTAAATAGAAGATAAATAAATTATATGTATCCTGTGTTTGAACAGATTTCGTGCAAAAGTAGAATTTACACACAACAAATTTTGCATGTTTTAATGTACTAGTACCCTCGTACGCGCGTCATCCCTTCCCTAAACCCTTTCTCTTCTTTTGGGCAGGCAGACCTAATAACCTTCGCACGCTCTACTACGATCTCTCTGGCAACATCACCTACACAATGCCTCAGGGAGACTATTCCATCGGAAAACGCAACCGGCAAAGCGACGTCTGGTTGTTTCTAGCACAACAAGCGATATTTTTAGAAGGTGCCCATTTGTTCGGTTTGATTGCATTGAAGATGATGAATGATGTGCGATAGTGTAACAGCTTGTTGCATCATTTTTCGACTCCTTGGGAGTACAGCACGATAGTTTGAGCTTGAAAAATAGTTTAATATATTTTCATCAAGGAGAAGTGAGATATGGGAAAGGCTGGAGTTTTTCATTAAAGAAAAAGAGAATTTACTGCAGTTCCAGCCTGAGTTAATGTAGAGACGTGGAGTGATGTAAGCAGAGGCTTTAAAAAGAAAAAGTTGTCCTCTGGAGCGTTTTATTGGATTTATTGATTGCACGAAAATTCAGATGTGTACACCGAGGGGACATGGCAGCTCGCAGAGGAGTTGCTATTCGGGTCATAATCGAATTAATTGCTTCATATACCAAACAATACCAACCCCGGATGGGCTGATTTTCTGCCGTTAGGGTCCACAGGAGGGTCGCCGCCATGATCCCACTTTGTGGAGAGCAAGTGGGATAGAAGAACAGCTCGATTCTGGTTTCATGGTAATTGGAGAGCAGTACTACATCTATGGAGACAGAGCATATATTTTGAGTCATTTCGTGATAAGACCATTCGTGAGGGTTGATGCTACAGTTGGGCAACTGCAGTTCAATACAGCAATGAGTGCTGTTCGTGTCAGTGTAGAGTGAGGGTATAAGTAGTTGAGACAATCTTGGGTGCGAAACGATTTTCCTCGTGCTTGGAATGTACGACAAGCCCCAATTGGTTTGATGTACAAGGTATTGGCACTTCTACTGAACTTCAAGACGTGTATTGAGAAGGCGGGACAGACAGGTCTGTACTTTGAATACCCTGCACCATCTTTGAAAGAGTACCTACAATCTGAGTAAATTCGGTAGTTCTGAACTAGTTTTACTTCTCTGAAATAAACAACAGTCATATAAAATCACCTAGCTTTTCAAGAAAGCCCGAGCGTAGCAAATTCAATCTGGTCTCTTCCGCGAAGAAACGATTAATTGAGTTTACTGAGCATCTTTTCCATCAGTTCGAAAACCTTGCTTCTCTCTTTGCTCGCCTCCAGGCGTTCCTCCTTCTCCAATTCAAGCCTAGCTTCATCCAAAGCAATTCGGCACATTGCTGCATCTTGTGTGCGCATGAGTTTGTTTCCTCTCTTTCAGCGCGCTCCCTCTCAAAATTAAGACGATCCTCCATCATTCTTAAATTTCTCTCCTCCAATTCTCTTCTAAGATTTGCTTGTTCAATTATGGCGTTGTTAATCTGCTGCATTCCCACTGCTTCCTCTGCTTTCTTAGTACGCTTTCCACTCCTATACTCTTCCGTATCCATATCGCCACAATCATCTTCCTCATATTCGCTTGCTTTACGTTTCCCACGGACGACTTATTGCCTCCCCAGCCGCCTCCAACTTCCTCTCTGCTTCCGTCTTCTCATCTTTTTCCTTCTTTATGGCCTCGTTCTACTCATCCATTTCGAGGATTATGTCGTCCTACAACTGGTCCCTCTCGGACAAGTTCTCTGAGATTCCCAATGCGGCCGCATTTAACCTCACCGCTCTTCTTTGCTGCCCAGCAAGAGTTTTGAAGCGATCTTACCACTCAGCTTCGTTTGGCGAGTGAACAGTGCGGAAGGTACTTGTGCAATAAAAACCTCCTCGACCTTGTCGAATGCTTTCATTTTTTGACCGTGTTCAGCCTTATGTGCGTCGAGTGCTCTCACCTACTTGTCAACGAAGGTTTCATAGGTAGGTAGTTAAATTTCTTTAGTTTCGGCGTCTTATTGCTATCCCTAACCTCAGACTCTACATTATCACCATCATCAACCACTTGGGCCCCTTCAGCTGTGGACTAGGCTGCGGATGAAGCGGCGGACGGGAGCATGGAGGGCTCAACGTACGGAGAAACGGCAGATGGAGTAACCGGCGGAGTATGAGGAGTAGTAGGAATCACTGTATGGTTTCTAGAGGACAGGATTGTCGCTAATGCGTTGGGCGTAACAATAAATTGATCACACCGAGCTTCGTGGTTTGAAGTGAATTCGGCAACATATTAGGCAGCGAGCGCTGTTGTGGACGTGGGAAGAGGTAGAGAAACAGACGCACTGGGTAATGTCCCCGTCGGACGTACCGTGCTGGTCATCAGTGAACTTGAGCTAGCTGGGAGGTCACATCAGAAGGGGAGGTTTTGGGCAAGGGCATGATTTAGGATTCATTAACTTTGTGAAGTGACCATTTGACGCGAAAGCTTTACGAAATGGCCAACGTATTGTAAGGGCCCCAAACCAAATTATAAGCGTATCTATTCTGTGTTTTTTGTGGGAACCTGGCACTTACTTTTTGCGCGCATACTGTATCTGCCACAGTGTGTACAGGTTGTCCTGTCCATTTCAACGTGTAGTTGCCATGTCTAAGGCCCACGTGTAAGGTTGCTGGCAATTACTTTTTTTTCCTTTAATGATCCCTTTATTTTAGTAATTACTGTAGGACTAAGTAGCTGACAGTGCCGCAGTAGGTGGCACTTCTACTACTTAGATTCGCCGGCCTTGGCCCGCCACATTAAACCAACAACAAACCCCCGATCAAAAGTCTACCTTTTTACTTCTGTGACCGGAGTAGTCCGGAAGTTCGAAGCCAACTAGGATTCCTAGCTAGTGACCGGCAAGCCTAGCGCTGCATGGGCTCACTATTCCTATATCTATCTGACGTGCGACTGGAGTAGTCGGCGCTACCATTTTTGCTAACTTTTTCATTTGCCCCCGTAGTAGGATTGCCTACCCTTTCCTCTTCCCGCATTTTTTACTTTCTCCCTTTTATTTCCTTTCTCTTACCCCTTTTTTCCACCCTTTTTAACCCCAGAGAAATTCCCAGAGGACTGTAGGGCATCGTCCTACCTTCCGAGCGCGACCTACAGTCGCCCTACCCTGCTTACCCACTTAGCTGTCTAGGACTCCTGGACTGTTCTCCCGAAGAAGCCTTGCTTCTAGAACCCCAATCAACTAATGTGTGGTCTCTTTAAGTGTCCATATTACTAATTTTTTCGTAGAAATCCTCACAGCTGTTCAACGTGCACTAAAATCCTACGAAAAAACAACGAAACAGCTTTTGCGTAAAATACCTATTAAAGAAGACACAAATTTCTGTTGAACCGGATATACAGTTACTTGTATGTCATGGTGTTCAAATGTCCTAAGAATGTAAAACTAATTAATTTCGCGACCGTCATTTCCAACGCAGCTTTTCTGCTGTTTGGCCTTGAGCCGGCTCTTAGGAAAATTTAAGAGGTATTTCTTGTCACCCTGTACGATATTCCGGGCTACAACTGACCACATCTTTCAAATATTAAATCAACAACATTTCCGCCCATTAATTTCTAATGATACAGCACACATAAAAGATTATGGACTTTCCTGAACATTATAACTCAAATAGAGGATGCTCACTTTCAAAAATCAACTAAAGCACGTTACCGCTGCAAAACAGTCTCGATGCAACAAAAAACTATTCCTGAATAGAACTGTTAACACGTTACGACTATCCACGACTTCATGCCCTCCTCGAACTCGACGAAACATGAGGGAATACATTTGAGGCGTTGTTTTACGAAGGAAAGTGACGTTCGGATAACATCTTCCATAATCGACCATATATCCTTCCCGTAACCGCTCCTCATGATCCAACCTATATACTGTAATATTATGCTAGGATGAACGCCCAAAAGAAACCACTCATTCATCCAAACGATGTCGCCACTCGAAATTCTGACAGAAACTTCGTTCCCAAGCCCCACAATTCGTCGCTTGTGAGAATATCAGCAAGATTCAAACTTTGAGGCTCACTAATTTAGCAGTCAGTTCCATCTACAGATCCTTAACAGCGAGAAAAATCTTGGCAACATAATCGATTATACTACAGAATATATAAAATGTTAGCGTCGCAATGCCCCATTTTACTGTTATAGAAAAAAATCTATTGGAATGAATTTTTGCAGGAATGTGTATGTGATAGTGGGATGACGTTAGTATATGAAATATAGAAAAGCGAGATTCCTCAGTAGTAAAGAAAGTAACAGTTATTTTTTCGAGTCCTATAGTTTTCGACCTAACGCGAATAAACGCATGCGCATGTAACAACGCTTCAGTTCCTCTCTGTGATTTTCGGTGACCATATGAATCATATATCTGACTTCACTGCACGTAGCGGACTAGTTCTATCCACTGGTTCCTTAAACATATATATTGTCAGTATTCGTACACTCCAAGTATTAAATGAGTAAAGATATTTCAATAGCTTAATGACTTGGTCGACTCATCTATCAAAACTCTCAATCTTTACATGTTATGTGTCCCAGAGTGAGCATACAATACTTATCTAGCCGCACTGGTAAAAAATTCCTTTTGAAACTCTCAAAATAACAAACGCAATATATTATATTTATAACAATACATATTTTGCACTATAAAAGGTCGTAAGTAATTTTTTTAATTTTGTAAGTCTCGCACAATTTGCAGTAATGCAACTCCATTTACATTCCCTTCATAGTTGTAGAGAAAATTTGACCTCTGTACTCAATACAGGCAGAAAAGTAATAGCAAGTGCAATAAAAGTACATCGTAATTAGGAATATTCGGTACTTAAACAGTTAAAGAATACCTACCTATGCCTTGGATATGCACTTACTTTCACAATCGAAGCAGATAACCATCCAAAAAATAGTGAAATATTAATCAGATTAGAGCAGAACTAATGGGTCATGTCTATAGTATAAAGTGAAGAATTAAATACCATAAACTATCTGCCAAAAAGAAGTCCCTCAAGCGATTATTTCAGCAACAGATTAATAATTGATATATTAACAGTTAAACGTTTACTTTCAAATAAACGGATTTAATGCATGTGAATACATGAAAATAATTCAATTAATTCGGGCAAAGTAACTATTTGCCTTATAGAGAGGTTCAGCTACAAGATAATTGAGCAAATTGAACTTTACCCAGATAATAGTAATATCGCAAATAAAACTCATCTAGATAAGGGCTTGAAAAAGAAACCCTTCAGAAATAATAAAACATTTCCCTCTATCAATGCCTCCCTTCAAAACTTTTCTTAATCGATTTTAAGTAAAAACATTATCAACCAGCTTTAATGGTTTGAATAAATTCTCAAAATGGAAGTAAAGGTTCATAATTTCAACTTGGGTCTATTTTTTACCAAAATTGATTTTTTTTAGTTTCAAGATGTTGAATAAGGGAAACTAGTGGAGCTGTTTTTATTTTCAAGCAAAGAAATTTGGAGATTTTACATATCAACTGTATCTTTACGTCTTGGTTAATAATCAAAGTATAGTGACTCATGGCTAATTTATATATTATGAACATTTTTCCACGCGGCAAAACTTTGATACACTTAAAGATGAAGATGAGGAGCTCTTTGCTGACGCTGAGGCATGAAAGCTGTCTATGTAGCTGTAGATACACAAAATTTTAGAATGTGCTGACAAGTACGATCAGTTAGCAGCTGCATCTAATAGTTATATTTCGGAGAAAAAGAATTGGGACAATCAGAGACAGTATTTTAGTTCAAGTTTTAATTCTTATGATTATTTTATTAAGATAGCTGAAAAGATAATTATGAATAATGAGTCTGAAATTATTTATAACATCATAACTATATGTATTAAGTAGAAGTAAACTTTACGGCGCTGTAAAATGTATTAACACACGTTGGATTTGCACTCCTATGAAGATATTTATTCTGAAGCTACTAGAGAGCATAGAGATCGAGAGGAATAACTGCGCTCAACCCGTTCTTTGATACCTTAGGGTTTATTATTTACCTGATAAAAGCGAATACTACTCTACCTAACATCTTTTTAGCATTTTTTTTGCTTCCAGTGAGGGCTGCTGTCTCAATTAAAGTTGACAGTTGAAAAAATTGAAAATTTCGTCAGGGAAAATCTTTTGGCCACCCCAATGACAGATGCAGGGAAGATGAGATATATTTAATTTTTTATTGAGGGGATAGAGACAGTGAGCAGGTACCGTTCCAAATCAAAATCAGTTACTGGATTTAGTGCCAATACCAGTATTTCAGTGAGGGGTACCAGCCTGACGGTAACTTATAATAGTGCCAGTGACAGTAAAATTATGTCTGACACTAATAGCTGCGTAGGACAAGTAATGAAAGCTATAATATTTAAGTGCGATGAAAATTAGTGTAAGAAAACAATCGACTATTTTTAATGAAAAAAGATAATTTCGACTCAGGGCGCACAGTCATCAGTATTATCAAAATGCGCTCGAAGTTTCCGGATGATGAAGTGGCTTTATGGCCCTAACTGGGACCACTCCCAGAAAATGTTCCTATTGCGGGCAATTCTGGTTATTATCATTTCCTTCCTTGCATATTTAATACCATATGCATCTCTCTGCTGATTAGCTTCAAGAACCGAATCATCTGCAAGTTGGACGAAGAATCGCTTGCCTGGATTCGGAACTTTTCCTGAGGTACATTTCCATTATCCTCTCCGAATCTTCCCCATCCTATGCTCTTCCCATAGTCGAGTCCATGCGGACTTAATATTTGTATCATAAAGAGTCAAACGGCTGGATTACATGGGTAGCACAGGGTGGGAGATATTGAATCTCCGTTTTGATGGTCTTTAGTGCTTTTTTAGGTAAATAGTCGAACAATAGCCGCTGCTATTGTCCACTAAAAGAATGTTCTTGCGACTATTCGGGAGAGGCCGAATCACACTACTTTCGTGCAACCACTGAGGCATAAAAATAATTTACATCTATAGTTTAGGTTCCATGAAATAGGCAACACCAGGAATATTCTCTGAAGTACCGCTTAGAGGATAGGTTCTTTTCTCGTTCTTAAAGACAATGAATAGAGCCTCAAACTTCGCGTCGCCGTCATCACTCAATCGTGCAACCATGTTGTTTCCCTCTCAGTCAGAGACCACGCCTGCATACTTCACTTCAGACTCTCTAGAAAACACAAGTGTTCGTCCGTTGTCGAAATTGATGACGAAGTTAGTCTCACCAACGATTATGAGATTGCACTAATCAATACCTGAGTTCTCCCCGAACATTCGCTTCATCTTATCGATATTCTGGCCTCAACCACTTCAATCTCCTCTTCTTTCGCAAGGGTCTGCTTGTTCTTGCCAGTTTATGCCCACTTCTAAACTCTGAATCGCTCTGCAAAAATCTGAATTCACCGTGCATTAATCTTCTTGTGCAAAAAAATGCTTGTTCTTGGATGTTTCATATTTCGAGTATACTCTGCCGTTTCTCTGTTGTTTAATATGTTGGTATCTAGTGCCAATACAGTGCGTAGAATAAACTTAAGACCGAGCTTTCTCAAGCGGTCCAATTTGCTTCGTAAGAATCGGTGCAATACTTGTACCGGGCAGAACGCTTCCTTCCGTATCCTACAGTGACCTTCATCCTTATTATTTAGCCCATTCTTCGTTTATCTTTTGATTGATGTCGGAAATCCCAAGTATTCAAGCAGTGTGATCTTTTGGTCGTATTTGTCCCTATCCCGCTACAAACCCATCGTGCAATGTTAGCGTTCTGTGCTTACCGAAAGAAGTTGGGGAACCCTCTCACAGCCTTATTTGGCTGGTTATTTTACCCATTGATAGCATATGTGTCCTTCACCTATTTCACAATTTTGCTCCTATCGGCAATTCTGACCACGTGCTGGGATTTCGTTCGACCACCATTTTCAGTATCTGTAAATATAATACGTTCTCTTACAGTTGCAGGGCCTCACCAGATGCGTCCAGGCTTCCTTATATCGACTTCCATGTAGCAGCAGAGACTGATGCATCATGGTTTGAAATTGTGGCTCACAGCGCTCTGCATTGTGGCTGACGGTTGAAACAGGAAATGATCGGGGAGCTGCTGACCATTGTGGAGGGGCAGGGCGGTTCAGGAAATCGCTAGAAAGAGATGGGAAAGGGCAAGATGAGTGCTTAATCGAAAGAGTATGATTCAGGACTTAGAGACGCAGGAAGGTGAGAACGGGACGGTGACGAGGAAGGCCTTGGTTCATATTCGCACAACTATCGGGCCTTTGTGTGACAGAATTCGATTTTTATCTGAAATTAATATAACTGGCTCGTTGGATTCGAACCAATCCTACTCGAGTGGATGCAAAGTATTTCTATTTAATCTCATTGAGTTGTACCACGTTTGTTTCTCCTTGTTACACTATTTGGAAATTTGTTACTGTGTCAGATACATATTTTAATGTAACCAACATCAATTCTTGCATTAAAATATTCAAATGCTGACATTATATCCAGTAACTGGATTTAGTTTGTGTTAAGGATTCACTTTCTAAAGAGAGGACGGTTATAATACAAAGAAATATGCCCTAAATTACCAATAAATGGATATATTAGCAGTGTAGAGACTTTTTATGCTGAAAATCTGAACTCCTAACTGTTTTATAATGTGTTCGATATCCCTATGTTTCAGCGAAACATTTTACCTATACTCTAGGTCCTTTAATAAGATATTAAATATTATAGCCCCTGTAGCCAGAATTAGAGATGAATTTCTCTCCGGACCTCAGCAGTTTGCGAAGATCAACATTAAAACTCCAAATTTGTAGTCTTTCTTTCGTAATAAAAGGCTCTTGATCTTAAACTATACCGCCACTCTATATGCAGTAAGCTTCTTCTTAGCTAATTATCGTACTGTAAACTTTATGAAGAAATCATGTAATGGGCTCAAAACTTCTGCATTATGTGCCACCGACAGAAATGAAACAACCCGTAACAGAATAAAATTTTACTTGTTCTGGTAAATGAACGCTCATACTTTTAGGGCTCAGAGTTAGTGTTGTACTTTAGAAAAAATTCCAAAAAGAATTCGGGTTAAGATCAGAGAGCAGCTCTATTACGCACCAGGAACTATTTCGGAACAATGGTTCATTAACTTTGGTTATCAAAGCGCATAAATAGCCCGTTGCGTACGTTATAGGCCGCAACAAGTAGCACAGTAAGTGAAGATGTAGGCATCCCTTTGGCAGCTTGGTCCCAAAAAAACGCCATATTTTCCGCAAAGGACTGAGGTGAGATCAACCAGTCCCGTAAATCTTTACATGTTCTAAATATTGTGGAGCACCGCATATTTACAAAGCATATTATATCGGAGATGATTGAAGGGTGAAGCACCTTTAGGTAAGAAAAATTGGCAGTTATTTTCCATGGAGAATAAATTCTGCTCTCGATGAGCAAAACGAATTTCATCGAAGTGCAACGTTCTCAAATTATCCGCCAGTTTGATAAATCGATACCAAGTGATTTGAAATAAATATTATTATTCAATATAATCGGGTTTATTCTTTTTAATTGCTTCCAATTCTTGAATAATCTAAATAAATAACTAAATTAGAAAACTAGACGATTAATTTCTGAGAATGACTACTCTGAATACAATTTTGCATATTAACAACGTCCCTAAGCTGCTTAGAAGCATTTCAATTTTTTTAGTTGAATATGATTAGACTGATTCTCTTAACTTATTCTTAGTTTAAATCAACTCCTTTAAAATTTCATAAGTGCATTCTATATTTTTAATGGTCACTTACCTGTGCTTCATGTACTTAATTTTACTCCCGATAAAACATCAGGAGATTGATCAGCACAACTTTGTTATTCATTGTGCATTTTACTATGGTTATCACTTTCAAGCTGACTGTAATTAACATAAATTCTTATCGCGGATCTTTAGATTCAAAAGAAACGAAGTCTAAATCCAGCTTTATAACTTTGTAAACCAGTCAAATGCAATTTTTAATTCAAAAATTAAGTTTTTTAGAGCTTTCATGTAGTAGAATAAATTAATTTTTCAACAACTGCTGCATACTGCACAACAAAATCTCGTACATACGACTGCTTTACCTCAAATTTGTACTTCGTTCTAAAATAAATTTAAGTGAGGACATTCACAGTACACTTTGACAATTATCTAGTAACTAGTTTTCGAATTTTATTCCTTTCCAGAAAAATATACTGTGTGAATATTAAAATTTTATTGGCTTCTTGGGGCACCTGCAAATTAGTCAGAGCTAAGCTGATGAGAAGTACAGTACTGTAAAGTAATGTAGCTTCCAGAAGCAATACCCCGGTTTTACTATTGTCATCATCCCATTTTTTCTTGGAGGGGTTTTGTTATATGTAAGCGTGTAAAATTTACCCCGTCTACATACATCAACACTCTTACAACACTTGGAGAGTTTTGGAATTCCAATAAAGTCAGTAATACAAAATCATTATAATTTTCAACTTTCTAACTTCATATCATATTGCGTAAAGACGCTATTTTAATGTTAAAGAATACTTATTCAATCCTCCAGCAATATAAAAGACATAGAAAAAGTGGTACAAATGTGGAAATATAATCACTGTCTTCGGAACTGCCCACCAAGATTAAGAGATGTGTTAGATAGTTACAACCATTCTTGAAGGATAGAAAATATCGATGAATGCATATAAATATTCGCTAAGCTCTAGTAAATAACTTTCACCCCCAGGCACCCAAGCAGCAGTTTCGGTCACCTCCCTAGACTCTACTGCTCAAAATATTTCTTCAATTCGGACTGTATAATAGATGGTACTTTGATACATTTAGAAGCCTCAATTTCGCCGGAACATCCTTCATAATTAATATTTATTCCCATTTTTTATTTCTGGGAGTTTTCAAAGTTAGAAGAGTAATCGGGCGAATTTCTTTGCAAGAGTTTCTATAAATACTGTTCAAGATGATATTCAGCATTTTAAGAGAGTCTTGAAGAAAACGGCTGGATAAGGTTGATAAATCATAAGAAGGAATTATGTACATGTTTTTTTGTTCTCAGAAGGAAATTGTCTATTCTGCACATATATTTTCCGCGCGAAGGCTCCTCGCTGAGAACAAAATATATCTGTCTACGTTGATTTACCTGTTGGTAAAATTTTATTGCTGATTTCCACACCGAATATTGATCTTGTCGAAGGAGAGGAGGATGGACAAATAGAATTATCTCCGGAATTACGTTCACATTATGCCTTCTGGTTGTTTTTTATTGTACTTTATAGGGCGCAACATATTTGAGATAGTAACATGCGGATCTTTAAATAATCAAAAGTCACGAAGGCAGAATGAAAACCTTTTCGTTACAAAAAGGCGAATTCATACATACAGAGGGTCCAAGTCATACTTCCAATCGTTTTTAGGCGGTCATCTACGATTATTTTATTGCTTTGGCTCAAAAAATGAGACATAATTCTATAGGTCCTCCCTTCTCCCTTTCAACAAGATCAATAGTAGGATCAGAGGCTGGAAATAAATCCTGGTACTTTATGGTACGAAATAAAGTATAAATCGTATGCGGAAAAGAGATTATTAGGTTTGCAGACATATAACCCGGTAGACACTTTATTCTCTTCTCGGTTTGTTCACACCAAATGCAGACCTAAATCGGAAGATAATCTGTTTTTTCACTTTTCAAATTCCCTAATCTATTTATTTGTTTACTTTTCGGCGCAATAATCATTTGAAATAAATTACAGGATGTATAATTGGTTGAAATTAAAAAATATAAAAAACTATGAGAACTTTACAGATTTCTAGAAATTGAAAAACAGTACAGAAAAAGTTTCTCTCAGTATTTAGAGGCCGCTGACAAGTTATCCTATTCCAATATAGTTCAGAAGGATACATATTCAAAAAATATGCAACAGAGACGTCCTTTATTTCTTTGCAATCCCAAAACTCGCGTAAGGTGGATTTTTGCCGAAATTTCGGTTTATCAAGTTCTTAGAATAATCTTCATTCATGTTCCGTTGTAAATTTTTCCTCCAGTAGTTTCCCGTAAACTCCGGTTGAATGCTCTTTTTATTCGTATATGATGACATGAAGAATCTATCGTTGGATTATTCAAGTTCCAGAGACTTTAAAAAGTTTTATTAGAAAACATCAGTCAATTACTGTAATTTAGTTGCCTTCTCTTGAATTTTCACATTTACGGCCACAATAGTTAGCATTTTAGACTAATAAATTGATTATATACCTTTATTTATGCCAGTAGCTAAAGGGGAGTTTTTAACTACCTCGTAATTTGATTCAAATTTGTAAATAAAAGTTAATAAATTTTACAACTTGAGATTTTTGCCCTTAGCAGAGCCCAACCTACACACTATCAGTCACTGTTCGGAGAAATCTTAATTTTTCGTTCGTAAAATAGTCCCAACCTTGACGAGAAATTTTTTTTTAATTTTTCCTTTTCCTTTTGGAGACACTTCAATTTATATAATAGTCACCCTTAATGGAATTGGAACGTTTCCAAGGGATATTTTACGCTAGTAAACTTATTTTGGGGCCAAATTAATATTAAATACCTCCTATTATTCCCAATAATTCAAAACTATCTAGTAAGTCGCAAGGAGAGTATTTTCGGTCTTGTTTTTATGATCAAATTGCTTTTTACCTTACATTGGGGCCGATTTGATTAACAAATTACTCAGCAAAAGGATTGAAAAACAAAGCCGTGTATATGTATGGATTTTTGAAATATTTTCACAAAAACAGTTCAACAGAAGTTTGGGATTGAATGTTTTTCAATAGTGTATTGAATAATAATCATAATTTTAGATCAAATTCTAATATGAATCGTAACTCGAGGACCAATAACGATGTCGAAAGTTAAAGTTAAGCAAATGATAGTAGGAATCCCTGGCATGAATATGATTCTCTAGAATAGACATGATACTCCAGAGATTACGAAATCAAAATTTACTTGCGCATGCAAAGCAAAAAAGATTCACATTCCTGTGTCACATTTTAGGGCATGAGGCCAAAGTGGGACTTTACGGGATCCGGGTAAAGGAAAATGTGAGTACTAAATAATAAGGCTTCGCTTACCCTTGCATTCCTCGTGATCCCTTTCCATGCTTATACTTAGCAGGAGATGAGGCTAACCGATTATGCTATCGTAAAGGCTAAACGCCGACTTCCGTCTCGTCTTCATTTAGCGCTGCTGGCGCTAGTAAACGATGTAGAAGATGCCTTGCTTGTCTACTGTGATCAATGTGCACATGAAGCCCTCCAGGATGTGCAGAGGATTAGTATCCGCTCACTGCAGATTTCTGCAACCCGTTTCACCCTCAACGCTTATAGCGAGCAGTAGTGCCTCTCTGAATTTCCGTTTTTACTTGTGAGATATACACAATATCCTCTGTTCTGTCGTGGAATGGAGGAGCAACTGCTAGCTCTGGATATCGCTGTGATTATATTACGGCAACGTGCATCGTTCTAAAACGCCTTTCCTTTCCACAAGTTGGAAAGATCTGGAGCCCATGTTTGTAATACGTGCTTCTGCGCTGTACGATATCTTCTGGGAGGTGATTGAGATGTTAATAGAAACCAGATCTCACCTTCTCGAGACGTTAAAAGCTGACCCAATGACTGAAAAGGCTCATGCCTATGCTGCTGCAATACATGAAAAGAAAGCTCCCTTGCAGAACTGCGTCCGATTTATTGACTTTACTAAAGTGCGAATGAGCTGTACCAAAGTGCAAATGAATCGCCCATGATGCATCGGTTTTGTTACTCAGGCCACAAGCGATTCCGCTGCCTTACATACCAGAGCGTTGCTACCCTAGATGGCCTTATGTTCTACATATACTGCCCAGAAGAAGGAAGACGTCATGGAATGACCTATCAGAGGGTTGCTCTATATAAGCAAAGCAATTTGGACCAGCAGCTTCAATCCTGTATGCACATACTTTAAGTGGCCCGCAGTATTGCCTCTATGGTGATGCCACATATGTGCTACGTGCATGGTCACAAGTAGCCCTCAATAGAACATCTACCACAGCCGAGCAAACTTTGTATAACAAAAGTATGAGCTTCGTGAGAGAGGCAATTGAGTGTACATAAAAGTATCTCGAACAAATTTGGACTTCTCAGGACTGGCAACGCATCCTGTGTGTACAAACGAGTCGCTTACCTTTGTTATATAATTCATCAGCCCTCCTGTGGAACTTGAGAGTGTGCCTTCACCACGCCAGCGGCCAGACGTCGAACTACTTTCTTTGCAAACCGCCTCCGCTAGCTCTGTACCTGAACAAGAATTGAGGAATCCTCAGCAAGATGTTGTAAACAAATACCTTTGCGACCTCACTGAAGCTTCTTTACCAAGCACCTTAGCACCAACATAGCTTCCTTGCGCTCTACTATGGCTCCTTTTTTCTCCTCGCTGTCCACAAAACGACGACGTTCCTCTAGCTCTACAGGTTTCTCTTCAACAGCGATTCTTCTAGATTCGTTCTCCTGCACTTTTTCCAACCGCTGAGTCTCTCTTTCTTGCCTCTTTATATCAGATTTCGAGCGCTCCTCCTCGACTTACAATCTCTTCTCTTCAAAACCCTTCTGAGATTGAATGTGCTATCCAATCAAGTTCCAATCTTCACCGTCTGAGTCACTGGGTAAAGAGCGCTTGCGAGAGCGCTGTTGCGTAGAGGGCGGCCCGCAATATCGTTGCCAGGGTTATCTTCGAAGGTCGTCTCGGAAGAACACTGACTTACCCTTGACAGAGCCCTTTATCGAACCTATTCTCCAGGCTGTAAGATTTTCTTGTCGAGATTGGCTCGCTCGTCCCTCTCAGCCCTCTTTTCTTCCTCCCATTCGTCAATAGCCAAATTTGTGTCACCTGAAAGCAATTCTCTTTCTCCGTGGACGTCGATTATGGTAGAAGCGGCGGCGTTATTCTTCACAGCTTCGCGTTGGTCTGCCACAATCTTCTTAAAACGGTCGTTAAGCGTCGTCTTCCGAGTAGGTGAGGAGACAGACGAAAGTCAATCGGCCGGTATGGAGGTACGAAAAATTCGCAGGGCTTCGTCAAAGCGACTTTGTGCTTGACCATATGGACCGATATAAGCGTCCATGCTGTAACTGACTTTAAAGGAGTACGTCCCAGGCATTCGAGAACCTTATGCGCCAGTTACGCGATGGACCCGCAATTGCAGTTCGATGAGGTATGGAAGCTGTGGCGCTGTGCAAGATGGGGTCCTCGAACCTTGAAACGAGTGGTAATGTAGCGGATGTAGGTTGCGGTGGGGCCGTGAGGACCGCACTGGTGTCTATTGGGAACGCAACGGGAAGCTTGAAGTTATCGGCTCGGTCTAGAGCTAGAGGGCTGAGTCTGCTACCGATTGCGATTGCGGCTGGGATCCTGAGGTTTGTGTTGATTGTGATGGCAGTAGTATCTCTGCTGCTGGTGTCACTGGGCGCCAGATTGCATAGCCGAAGTCACAGCCGGCGGTTGCGGAGTTCCGTTGTTCACAACGGAGGACATCCTGGGTCTTTGAGCTGTTTGGTAATGGATACGGAGCAGAGAGCCGGTTCTGGACAGCAAAAGTATGGCGCCAAGCAGACACCGTCAAATGACACTTTTTCTAGTTGTGCGCCAGGGGCTATTTTTTCTTATTTGGCTAAAGTCAGCTGTCAGTGAAAAATGGAATGGCAATGAGAGCATTTCTCTTCTTACTGATGACTTGTGTAATATGTTTTACGACAAGTGGCCTGTGATACGAAGTCATTTTTGTTTCTTAATCTCTCTATTATAGCGTCTAATTTATTGTATTTTTTATCAAAGTTTTCTCCTACTGTCCAAAAATGAAAAGAAAGTAGTTTTTAATGCAGTAATATTATTGTATCTAATTTTTTCGAGGAAACAGAAGCGCGACATTAAATTTTTCGGTGAAGACATCACATCTAGTATTACTATGCGTGAAGTATGGATTCGGGTGCTGAAAGGTTGGTCAACAGGGTCACGGCCATTATACCGTAGCTGACTGTCAGTGGTTCACGGCAATGGCAAGATGGTACATTTACGGCTGGTAGCATCTAAAATTATTTTTGTCTTATTTCTTGAGTTTTAGTGTACTAATGTATTTCTATTAGAAACAACTAAACATTGCTTCCCTTAGCAGTCTGAATAAAAGTCTTTATTATATTTTCGTTGAGCCGGTAAACCTTAGAATTTTTTCAAATCATCGATGCAATACTTTCTTCCGTCTTTCCACCGGTCTGACTTCTTAAACCTTTTCAACTGGACTTTTATATTCACATAATCACGATACCTAAGCTATCCAGACTCAACTATCAAGGAGAAGGCTGAAACTCGTGATCTATGATTTTTTTAAAATTTGCGTGCCATCAGCATTCCATTCTACTACACTTCTAATTGAACTTTAATGAATGAACCAATGAGTTACAAAAGTAATTAAAACAAGGAATCGTAATTTTATCCTCAAAACTCTTAGATACTGTCCCATGACTATCAGTTTCTTGGAAAAATCCACCAGCAGGAGATAAAAGACACTTCAGTAACGTCAAATTTCTACGTGATAAAAACTCTCCTAACACTATCCACATTTGATGCATTAAATTCGCATTTTTGAGATAATATTAATATAAGAAATCAAACACATAACCCCAAGATGTAGAATTTGTATCCGAGTCGCGAATCAAAAAACATTAGATTGTAGGTTTGCGGTAAATTAACCATCATCGTATTTTATTGGTGCCCATTTGAAATTTATCCTTCAAGAGAATGATCTGGTTAAGGTCTTTTCAAAAACCATCATTACGCTTCATACAAGTTTACATTTCTTTACTTTTATTTTTTAAGTTATTTTAAATTTTAAACACTAGGGACGCAGTTTGAATACTATCCCTTCCTTCATATGGCTCTATGTCAAGATATCTCCATATTTATCATCAGATAAACTTAATGCAAATATTCTAGAGGCATATTTAATCATAGAAACTGTAACATGTATAACTCTAGAGGTTCAACAAATACAGGTTGACATGAATTTCTGACTGTATCTGCAACTGTTGTAGTTAAATTCATTCTATTTCAGTATACATCCCTTAGTCCCAGAAATATGATTCCCGCCTAAAACAATCTTTAGCTCCCTTTAGAACATCAATATATATTCATATATTTTTAAATTCTTTTCTTCTTCTCTTTTTTCCCCTTTGAGAACTAATTAACTCTCTTTGTTACACTCACAAACTTGTTCATCACGTTCTAAAATATATACATATTTTTGCGAAATTTTTATTTCGTTTAATGTTCTCCTTCCTTATCTTATACCCATGAAAATTCCTCTAAGGCATCGGTAATGACTTAAATTCGCTACTTTCACATCAATTTAACATTTTTTCAAAATCTCTAAATAAAAAAAAGGTCTAGTTAACCCTCAGTTTTTAAATATCCTTTTAAAGTAGACACATAAATATCCTGGAATCATGACTAGAACTCCATCCAATCACATCATTATCGAAACTTCCATCCAAACTTCCAAAGTTCAATTATACCAAAATACTCCCTTATTACCATATTCTTTTATGAAACTCTTCTGTCAGACCAGCAAATTGGAACTTAAGTTCTCGAAAATAATCTTCGTTGAGATTGAGGAGCTTATCAGGTAGACTCTAGAGTGGAACAATGCTGATTCATTCGAGTAGTGTTTGGCTTCTTTGATTTTCTAGAGAGAATGAGATAATTAATAGAGTTAGTAGAAAATTTGGGGCAGAGATTTACGATGGTGGTGGTGGCGCGGAAAGCCAAAACTGTGACAAGTGGATAATTTTATTTTTCTTGACGAGTAACACATCATGGACTTTCATGGATTTATGTTTGTCGGTTTATATATATTTATTATGGTTTGAAAAGCCTTACTTGCTGGTTAAAGTTTTCCTTTACTAATGAGGAATGAATACTAAAGAGAACGTATTTGTTTGTGGCTTCCGATTTCAATTTTTAATAATTGTATTCAGGTTACTTTCTTCACATTATTTATTTGAGTACTTGCATCTCCAAAATTACTTTCTTATTTTGTTTTTTATTTTTTTTATCGAGAGTTCAGGGTACGCTCAAACTTTAAATAATCTCGGAAAAAATATTTCTCGGAAGGGGAAGTAAATGTAGTGGTAAATTGAATTCTAGTTCTGAGTGAAAAGAAGTTAAGGAGCCTGATTGAGTTTTTTCGTCAGCTTAAAACCAAGCAGTCCCTGACTTAAGGGTGTAAATGCCTTCCTTTTTTGCTGCAGTAATTGGTCTTTTGCACAAAATATGCCGTAAACCTTCTTTCTTTAATGTTTTCAGACTTTCAATGGCTTACTCTATTCAATATCCTTGCTAATTTCGTTGCATTCGGAGTAAAAATTACCGGTAGATTATGTTAATTCTTACCTTTCGTAAATATACCAAAATTAATTCCTCTACTTCTATTCCCTTTACTCCTCTGGTACTTACTTACACGTATCTTTAGATCTTTAAAACTATTTAACTGTTCAAAATTCATAAATGATCACTATGCATCGGCGTAGCGCTGTTTTTCTGCTCAAAAGTGTCCTTAAATGTTTTGGTCGGCATTTTTGAAGTTTAAAGAGCTGCACATTTTTCTGTCCAGAGTAATTACACAGCATGAGTACGGATTCTGGTGATCTGTACACAAAAGGAGCCGCATTGATTCCAAAAGAATCACTGCAAGAGATTGCAGACGTAAAATATTCAAATCACTTTCTAGTAGAAGAAAGTGGTGCGAACGAAATACAAAGCGCCTATTATGCCAGAAAACAGCCTTTTCAAGCTACAAAAATGTATCATATGATAGCTGCGGGACCAATATAGTTATCAAAGGACTAGAAACTGAATTTTTTATAGTCCGACTACAAATACCAGGCTCTCTCACCATTCAACGGTGCCTAAATGGAAGAAAAAGGCTTCGTAATCCTGGGGCCAGCTTCTTGCTTCATTCCTGGTCTAATCCGCACTTTGAGTTCTTTCCAAGCTTTGTTTCCGCTTCGGCTTGAATTTGAAGATTTATCTCAACTTTTCTGGCCTCTCTTAAAGGAACAACGTTAAATCACAGGATTTTTTGCTAACTTTAAATTTTCAGCGACACATACCAAGTAAAATAAAGTGCATTCATGTTAATCATGTAGATGATATCGACTAGAGGTCAACATTAACACCATCTCATTCTCCTCAGAGTCCCCTTCTACCAGGCTCGATTGGAACTTATGTGGCCCTTCCATAGGATTCTCAGGATCATAGTTCGAATATACCAAAATCTTGGCGTCCAATGCCGTCAATTATTGCCAGCATGTGAGCAATTAACAAAAAATTATAATGGTTTTATTAGCTTGCTAAACAATGTCAAAGCATAATTCAAGTTCAAGCTGTATACGTCAATGAACTCCTCTATCTCTACTTTTAGTCTTTCACTTTCTCAGCCTTCTAATTTCTGTCTTCTTTGTTCCTTTTTTAAAAATCATTTTCTATCGGCCTGGAGTGTTAATTGTCTCGCTACAGTCGCCACGAACGCTTCTTTTTAACAAATAATCCAGGTCAATGCTCTCATCAATTCCATCTCCATGCTCTCTGACTAGCTCGAGGTAACAAATAATGTCGCTAGTCGTTGGGAAAATAGATATTTTGGTCAGGCTGCTAGCTAAGCTTCCGATTTACTTCTAATCATTACATTGCTGAGGCCCGCTGAGGGCGACTTTGTAATATAAGTTATAGGTTAGGTCTTTGCTTTTTATTTGAGCGCATATTCGGGAATTGGCTTCAATAGTGCACTTTTCAATATTTCAATTGCTAGATGTGAAAGAATGCAAATGATACACAGAAAACACCCTCGGATTCAACTCATACTGTTTCATTAGTACAGCTTAATGGATGTTCTTAAGGTGACCTATTAGGTAGCTTAGTTCCTTCCCCTTTACCGCGTGCCTGCATGTCCTTCTGAGCAGATTGAGGTTGTCTGGAAAACTTTCAGATAGATCGAATATACCTTCTGATAGCAAAAACCCAATATTTTTTTCTTTATATTAGTATCCTAGATACATATATGATTCAATTTGCAGGGAGTAAAAACTATCTCAAATCAATCCGAGACTTTCAACTACGTGTGTGCTCCAAAGCTTATCCTTGGTACATTTTCGTGCTCGAATATCCCTAGGTTCTTTTCTTGCCTAGTTGAGAGAGTCATTGTTCGTGGTCCCGCTAGGAAGGCGGTTTGAGGCGGAAGATTCCGATGTTCGATGCCTCGGAAGGTTTAATGAAGAGACACACGCTCACGTCATAAATATGCGAGGATTTGCGATGAAGCGTGAGAAAGTTTCGTTTGGAACACATCCTAGTCTACCTACCGTCAACTTATTTTCAAGTTTTTTTGACTGAGGAGATCCTTTGTGTTTTCTTCTAACATTAATAGTTGATGTATTCCCTCCAATTCAGCTCTGTAGTCTGCTATGCAGCCGAGAGTGGCTGCACATGTCCTGTGTGTTGCTGGCTCATCGCTCTAGTGGATGTCTTTCATCCACTACACTCCCCTCCTTCAGAGACCAAATTCAGTCCGCGCTTTCTCGGCCAGATTGTTTGGTTTGTTTCTACGGCGTAGCATTTGTTGCAGTTGACCAGGAAAATCTCGGTGAATCCGTGACAGTGGTTCAATTGTGTCGTATTCTTTCCCAAGCCATTTCTATGGAACATGAACAAAGATGCCATCTTCATTTTCTACGAGGTTTAGTAGACGAGATATTGGCATTCCGGTCTCGGAAGATAGAACATGAGACATGATTGCTTCCTTGTCCAACGAGGCAGCATGATAGAACTTCTGCTGTGTGTCATGTACTTCTTCCAAAGCTCCATTTCGCAGGTGTTCCATCTGGAAAACGTACTCAGAAAGGACTTGCATTATTCGACGCGGTCCGCACCAGCGCAATGCAAGAGTTCCTCCTGCAAAGATTTTTTTGACGTGCGACAAGAAAAAAATCTCCCTTCAAGAATTTCGGTACACTCCCTCTCGAACGCGATGATTTTTGATTGCGTTGCACAGCGGCATCGACAAACGTGTGTAATGCTTCCATTGTCTTTTGAAGCTTATCTATATTGACGCAGCGCTCCAGTTGTGCGTCCGAAACTGTCAGAAACTGGGTCTGCGAGGTCCAAAGGAAAGTTGAAATGGTAAAAGTGGCTTCCATCCCCTAAAATGCAGTGACAAAAGCGATGTTGTTGCGCTGCGGCGAAGTTGCATTGTTTGTTGTGCTCTTTATGGCCGGTAAGAGGTCAGTTCAATCTTTGAAATCCATCTGCAGTTCGGAGACAAGAGCACGAAAGGTTCTGACAACTTGTTTTCCAAGTCGCTCGATAGTGCTGTTTCTCTATGGATTGTACGGGAGTTTGAAGTGATGCGGTACTCGTAGAGCCTTATTAATTAAATGGATAGTTTCTTTTCGAAAATGAGTTGGACCATCAGACATTAGGCCAAGAGGAACGTTAATGGCTGCACACCAGTCGATTATAGCTAAAAGGTATTGTCTGTGGAGGTGCCAGATTTGGCGAAGAACCAGTTGCAATCTTAATGGTCGTCTCGCAGCATCAGAATGTATTTTAGCCCAGCTCGACTCTGACCTATGTCGATGTAGTCAAACTGTAGAGGGTCATTGGGCTTCGCTCCATGCAAGACGGGACCAAATGGCTGCGGTACATTATCCCCTCCCAGAGTAAAGATGCAGTTTTTTCAAGCTTTCACAAAGATTTGTACATCCTCTGCAATTGTCTTCCCATGTTAGTGCTCCTTGAGAGTTCTCACGGTAGTCCGAGCTCCTCGATGACCCGCAGGTCTAGTGTAGGCGATGATAAAGAGCCGGAATTGTATATCTTCAGCGCTCTATGCGAACCAAACGGCTCCCTCTGGTGTCCTCTAGATCCCTTCCACCAGTTTCATCTGGCTTCGGCGGTGCTATTCGTTGTCTCGCTGCTGGCCAGCAACTTCGCTACCAGACGGCCGGCATAAACTCTCTGTCTCCGTTGATGGAAGAGCGGGCACCTTGATGAGATGTGAAACAAGTCGAAGTGCGGGCCATCGGGTCATCATGTTAGTCCATACATTTTCGAGACTGCAGATGTGGTAAAAATGGTACGTGTAGGAGATCAGGCGTACTGCTGAACGAAGGATCTTACATGTGGAGGACTAGCTGAGATCCGGGGTAAGCGAGAGTGGATCAAAGATGAATATCAGGTTGTTATGATCAGTGAGGAGGTAAAACCCAGCTGAGGTGGCAATGAGAAAATGAACGAGTACAAAGGTGGCAATAATAGCGAAGCCTTCTTTCTCAAATGTATATCACCCTAACTAGGTTGCGGTGAAACGACCGGAGCAAAATGCAAGTGGACTGTGGCGCTATTTCTCGTCAGGCAGGGAGATATCCTCGACGGGAAATTGCGTGACGATTCCAGACCAGTGCGTGTCGGACTAATCTGTGAATATGCAAAGTCGCTGGGTCTTGTTGAGATATGAAAGCGTAACAAAGTTTGCTAGTGCTTATTTGCATATCTTGAAGGCCGCTTGCTCCTTGTCACCTCAGTTCAACATATCCAAATCTACGGATGCAACGGCCCTTTTTGTGCGCTTTCAAGCTGTATCGTAGACTTGTTCCATCAACTCATGTAGGGGAGACATGAGTTTGGTGAAGCCTGGTATACCAGTCTTCACCCACTGCATGGCGCGCAAAAATTGCTGTAGATGTGCTCCTGTAGTTGGTGGTTCCGTGTCCACCAAACTGTCGAGGTGTCTTGGATCGTAGCGAACGCCGTCGGCCGAGACGATCCTGCCGCACCAGCGGATGGAGGTTGCAAACAGAATTCACTTCTTGGGTGAAGTCTGATGGATAATTACGCGCAAGTGCGGACTAAAGTCCGGATTCCAATTAGTAGGGCCTATACAGTGGGGCTGTGCGCAAGTAAATCGTCCGACCAGTAAAGAAATTTTTTCAACGGCTGGGGCGTTGAAACTGCTGCGAGAGCTGATTGAAGATGTTTTGTCGCATTGGTGGTGCCGTGGAGTACCCCCTAGTTGGGTTGTATACTCTCTGGGGAGTGATGAACAAGTGAAACTCTTGCGAAATGTCGTCGAGAGGGGACTTCCAATAGCCATGGGATAGATCGAATGTTGCGAAGAAACGAGACTTGCATAGCTTCAAAAGCTTTTGCTCAATGTTCTGCATAGGGAACTGAAGCCTCACATTGTACTTACTGACTGGACTCAAGTTTACTGAATCGGAAACGGGCGGGACCTGGTTTTGCGACGATCAGAGGAGCAGAGGCCCGGGAAGAGGTTGGAATATAGTGCGCCATTCCGGCGTGTACAAGGTCCGAAACAAATTGTTGCAGGAAAACACGTTTTTTCCAGCGAGTACTTCCGAAGGCGAACTCGTACGGGGCGTGCATCTGGATTTGGCACGACCTTGAGCGGCACTACTTGAGCCGGGGTTCCTAAAGAGAGAGAGGTGCGAAAGATGTTGATGTGCTCGTTGACGGCTTCCTGTAGCGCTTTGGAATGTTTTTTGGGCATGCTGTTCCCGATTGCAATGCTGATAATCTTGTCTACTGCATTGCAAATGTCTCCAAGCCAGTCGCTGTCAACTGGATCCAAGAGAGAGGGGTCTCGGAATTGATCTTAATCATGGTGTGCGGTGTTTAAATTGACGCGCGTACTTTCGCATGTTGGGAGGTATGTCTGTGTGTATAGCCCTCTATTTAGTCGAGCAATCAAAAGTCGACTAATGTAACTACTACAGGATTCGGCTGTGGGATTCCCAACTGCGGAGCAGTAGGCTCCGTTAAGGGAAAATCGAATGTTTTCAAGCAGGGTGTGAGTTTATACGCAGAAGTTTTTGAGTACCAGTCTCCCTGTTAGTAGATCTTCGAATTCTAGTTCGTCTGCTACCGAAAAAACATATATTCAGTAGTGCGAGGTTCCCTGAAGCAAGTTTCAAAATCTTCCGTGCTACTTTCCTAGTGCGCGAAAAAGAGAAACGTTCGGCTTCGTCAGATGAGCCCTTTAGCAAAACCACAGATAGGGTGACTTTTTGATGGCTGATAGTTTTCCGATACCCTTCAGTGCAGTAGCTTCAGCAAGTTTTGAAGAGACTATGCTTTCAATAGCTTCCGTCGTCGTATTGTCCATTCAGATCGATTTATGTTGCTCTGTTAGATGCAGTAATAAAATAATTGGATGAAGGCTTCGTTAGCGACGACTGTGGACGAGCGACTCTGCCATCTGTGGGTTTTTTTCTTTAGTGTGCTGTGTTCCAGTGTTCCAAGCGGGACTATTAGCGGCTTTTCGAGCTGCCACTTCCTCTCAGAGATTCATTTTGAGATTTTCCTTCTCTTCAGCATTAACGAGAGGTCAGTCGTCAATCAAATGGAGCTCTGTAGTACTTTGACATGGCGGGTGTGAACATAATGTCGTTTGTTGCTGAGGAAGATCCTTGGCAGGTGTTGCGAATAGAGCTCGCAGGTAATTCCTGGTTCTTTGCCTTCTGATCGGTGCTAAGTTTTTTTGTGCCAAGCGCTGTGGTAAAGCGTGATTTCGGGCTAAGCGGCTCGGGAGACGGTCCGTTTTGGACGGTCTAAAAGGCTTCTGCCACAACCATAGCGTGCTTCGTGAACCCCTTCACTTCAGTCTGCAACGTAGTGTACGCAAGTTAAATACCGTTTCAAGACGCTGTCGCGACGAAGACGGCTTAACAACTGGCAAATACTGTACCGAGAGCTTTGAGTGGTCTTTTATGACCCATGATAGACTGTTACGACGTAAAATAGTAACGCAATTGTTAAATAAATGCTTCATGCAGGACCGAAAAGAGCTTTTATTCATTTTCATCGATAATTCTCGAGATATGACGTCGGTAATGTGCACGACTGTGATTATATGCTACTCTTCATTATCTTCTTGTTCTAGATAGGCTCTGATTTTCTTATCCATGAGACTTCTCGTATCTCTGACGCCTAGAATGTGCTCCAGTTTGACGGATGACTCAAGTCATTCTGAATCTACACAATACGACAAGCCTACTGGGCGTGCGGACTCAGTAGTTGTAGAGTCGACTACGGCCAGTTGAAGCGTTCTTTCTTTGACTTCAGCTGCATACTGGTCGTAATGACGCAAGAAGATCCGAATTGCTCTTGGTTTTGTTTCCGATAGTTTCGGATGACCGACTGAAAAGGAAACAGATGAATGTGGTTGGAGGGTGCAATTTTTGTCTGTTGCTGAAAGATTGCTTGCCATCGATGCAGACGCCATAATCTTGATCGATTGTGTGTGCGGCTTAACCGAAGTGTCGACAGTGATCACTGTGCGTGGTCCAGCTAGGAACGCGGGTTGAGGCGGAAGTGTCCGATGTTCAATGCCTTGGAAGATTTACTGAATAGACGCATGCTGACGTCTTAAATAGGCAAGGATGTGCGATGAAGCGTGGGAAAGTTTCGTTTGGAACACATTCTAATCTACCTTCCATCAACTGGTTTACAAGTTTTGTTGGCTGCAGAGATCCTGTGTGCTTTCCTCTAACATTACTAGTTGATGAATTCCCTCCACTTCAGCTATTTAGTCTGCTATGCAGCCGAGAGTGGCTGCACATGTCCTGCGTGTTGCTGGCTCATCGCTCTAGTGGATGCCTTTCATCCACTACAGCATACATGTCCATTGGGATCAATTGATAAGCTTAGTAAAATTTTTCGAATGCTCTAGCAATTAATTTCTTTGCGCAGTAATTTGTCCTTCCTAGAAATCACTCATCCAAGTTCCATGCATTTTTTTGGAGATGCGGAGGGAGCTGTAATACAAAAAATGGTCCTCCCCTCATTTAATACAGGAAATGGTCCTCCCTTCACGTAATACAGGAAATGGTCCTCCCCTCGTGTAATCCAGCAACCTACAACGATCCCGCCCCTAACTTCTCCCACCGTCATTTCCAAATTTACTTCCATTTTATCTAGATATTTTTATACTGTATTTAACCCTCTGAATCGACCCCGAATCAAGTCCCTTTTCCCTTTTAGCTTACCTCCTCCTCCAAATTCGCCTTTTTTGAGAAGAAGGGCGCAAATGCACTACTGCAAAATCCCTTTCAGATTTATTTTACCTATTCCTAATCTACAGAACCTGCCCCGGGAGCCTATTTAACCCCCTTTATTCTAAGTTCCAAATGCCCCCGATCATTTTACTCATCACCCCTCTCCCCCACACACCCAAAACATCCTACATTGCCTCCCGTTCCCAACGTCTATCAAAATGAACAACCTTCGCCCCTCTGTCCCTATTTCCAAAAACCGCCCTTCCCGTCCCATCAATGGCCTTCGTCTCGCCGCCTACGGGCCAACCGATGCCGAGGACTACATCCGGCGGCAAACAAAGAAGCAAATCATCGAGTTCGTTCGCCGCCTCTTCATAGAAGAAGAAGCGAGGGAGGTAAGTCCGGGAGAGGCTAAGAAGGTCGAGGAGGAGAGCGGGGAGTCCTTCGAGGAATGGTTAACCACTGAGCTAGTGTACGAGGCTCAGGAGGAGGAGGAGGAGGAGGAGGAAGATGAGGAGGAGGAAGAGGAGGAAGAGGATGAGGAGGAGGAGGATGAGGAGGAGGAAGAGGAGGAGGAAGAGGAGGAGGAGGAGGAGGAGGATGAGGGAACAGGGGGCATGGAAAGTGTTGGACTGGTGGGGCCTGGAATGGAGAGTATGGATCAAGTTGTGCCCACGATGGAACCGGATGGAGATATCTTTAGTAGTCTAGATATCTCCCAGGGGGGAATAGAGAGCTGTGGCCATTCGCAGATATTTGTGGGGACTGCTTGGACAGCATGGATATTTTAGAGGAGTTGTTTGGATCTGATTTAGAGAATGGGAAATAAGAGGACCAAATTAATTGTTAGTTTCTTAAGTATCTTTTGCTTAGAGTATATTGTCCACACAAAGTATTTTTATGCATTTCTTGGTATCTTCTGTAGTTTTGTTCGGACTTTAGGGGTAGCCAAAAGTCTATATAAGCTGAGTAAAATGCTTCCTCATGGAGAGGTCAAGCAAGTTGGCAGACAACTTCAAGCCAAGTCCCGAGTAGTAGGAAGTTGAGAGTCAACTTCAGACTCAAGAAAACTTTTTCTTACGCTAGTCGCAGAGCGTCGGTGGTAGACCCTGCCCCTTTTATACTTGCTTTTAGCTTTCTCAACTCTCTTCTATATACACTCCCTTTTGTTCGTTCAACAATACCACGGTAGCACTTTTGTCGCTTGCAACACCTCCTTCTCAGGGTAATTGGTTCTGAAGATCTCTTCCCCCGCCGATTTACCCCTATCAGGAGCCAAGATAGATAGCGAATCGAGATCAAACCTATTAATTCGTTTTTGCCTCTTTCTATCTTTTGGAAATTGTCCTTTCTAGAAAAACGGACAGTCTCAAAAGCATTTGCTTTATGGAAATCGTTTCAAACGTCTTTATACAGTCGTCTGTGTTTGAAGTTGGGCTAAACCCTTTTCAGTATAACATTTTGCTCTGGTTTCGCCTTTGTAACTGTTTGGTTTGTGGCCATAAATCACGCAGAAATATCTACTAGGGAGAGGATAAATATTGGAAAATGGGGCTGTTTTACTGCGAGTGCTGTAGAAGTTGGGAGTCCTATGAATTTGCATTCAAACCGTCAGTAGTATACCGACACATGTTTCACGTCTCGCGCAGTATGGTTTGGAGGATGGCATGGCTGCGAGATATGCGCTTCATAGAGCAAAGGTACAGAAACTAGAAACTTCTCGGCTCTGGCAATCCCAGCACCTAGCATGAATTTTCTGTGAGGCCCAGCTCCACCTAATCAATTCCTGGAAAACAGTCTCGCTCTATTATTTTTATGTTCACTTAACGGCTAAGGGCTGAATCGCAGACAGCGGAAGTAGGCTTTGCCCAGGAAACTCGTTTAGCGCATGCAATGGGGGAAGGTTTGGTTGTTTTACTTTTGGAAGATATATCCAATCTATCCCAAAGTTTTCCAGACAACCACAATCGACTCAAAAAGGTGTACAGACAGAGTAATGGGGAAGCATGCAATGTGTTAAGTAGACATCCCAATTGAAAAGAGGATATGTCCCAAGTCTCGGAATGAATAATACCAACAAACCCCAGTGCTGAAATCCAACGCTTTAAATTGAGTTGCATGGCCCCGAACTTAACATAAACACACAGTTTGAACTGAAGATATCAATAACTGAACCGAATGACCCGTTAAGAGAATTATTCACTTCGTTTTTCAATGTGTGTATCCGGTTTGTGATACAAAATCCTTGCAAAAGGATCGCAAAATATTGATTCCTGTTGTTTTTGACTCAATTTTCCCATTCTAGACCTCTCCTTTCGATTACAAAATCTGAAGTTGTAGTCCTCCAGCATATCAAGAGATAATCTTCTGCAAGGTATTATCACACCGTGAGACTTCAATGCTTCTATTTCAGGACGGCATGCTACTCATATGGTTGAATAAATCCACAATCGCCCCAGACATATGTGCTTTACGGTAGACTCGTTATCCACAACTGCATGTCATTTGAAAATACGAGAACCCTAAGGGGTTTGTCCAGTCTGGATATCAAGTCACTATCGAGGGCTCTTCCCACTGGCCGCTTAAATTGACCAGCATAATTGCAGTAACGATTGCAGTGAACGACTTTCAGCCCCATTACGATGTCAAAGATATTTTCACAATTGCTATCCAATTGTCGTGGTTTAAAGAGCCGTTGGTGATTAAGACCGATATTTTTGTGGGCTGAGTAATATCCAAAATCCCAATTTGTGATTGCGGCGATCATGCTTACTAATCGGCAAATCCGCAATGCATGCAGCTGATTATAAAAGTTGACAAGATGACACCTGATCGTGATTTGAAACATGTGACTTCATTTGAGGCTCACTATTACATTTTCGCGTTCCATAGCTCTGTGAGCTGTGATCAGCGCTTTCCACCCCGGCTTTCTGTTGGAAACCGCACATGCGTTATCTCTGTTCTAAGCTGGTAGGCTCTGTTTCTAGTAGGAAGGAACATGTTCACACAAGTTCTGGTGATAGGACTGCAATGGCTACATGGTATAGAACGCAATGCGGTATCTCGAGGCATTACAGAGCGTCGTGCGGCAAGCTTTTAATAGTTAACAGCCAGAGATGCACCGCAAAATGAGATTCGTATAATGTCAGCACTTCACCTGAATGTTCAGGTCACTACTGATGCAGGACTTGAGATTTCTTACAGGTTGTCTTTCTTTAGTTTATTCGAAGTTACAGCAGCATGTGCGGCAAATTCGCATCGAATTGGGATATTTCTGTGGGGTGCTTACCTCTGATAGGTTGCACACCAAATTTACTTGCACAACTACTGCAGTTTAATTGGTCCTTCAATTATACTGAACTGCGGATGAATGTCTCTGGGCGAATGAAAGACACTGAGAGGAACATATTCAAAGAAAACAAAAATATTCTCCAATGGTATGTCCAGGTGATATACCCTACCCTGAAGCCAGAGAAATCCCTCACCAGCCCCGCCCAAGCAGAGGCATTTTGGGTATTTTCCAATTTGATTCTATTAATTGGGAGTTCACTCTGCATGTTGGTAAATAAAGCCCGAGGTAATAATTTAGTGCATGCCCGCATCAAAAGTGCAAAATGTGCACTAAATTGAGTTGTGCAACACTACATAGTTGACTCACTGTTGCTGTTGTTTGCCGCCTGTCATAGTTGCAAATGAGGCACTTCTTTCGCTCTCTGCGCTTCTTGCTTGGACAGCTCTGCGCTGCAACTTGCAGTATCGATATCCCGTACCCTCTGGTCTTTTCAATGTCAGGGAATCAGCTTACGAAAAACAGCCCTAAATTTAACAACAAAGTAAGAATATTAAGTCAAAGTAAATATTCGATTATTTTTGTGCGAGGTGAACAGGAGGAGCACTATGTGTAGTTTTGCACTAACAAATTTGGCACTACAGTATGGCCTTTTCGTATAGTTCAGTATATAACCTCTTTTTGCCGAGGCTAAATCTGGACAAGTGTAGAGCAGTACCCATAGAGGCCGAGACTTGCCAATCTTCAGGCTTAAATTAGACCCTGCAAGAGAGATGATATGTATTTGTTCATTACACATTTGCAGGGATTGCAACGCCATTTATCCCTCTTCGTTCAATTTCAAACCTCAGCCTTGTCTCAAGGAGGAAGTACCGCTTCACTCTACCACGTGTGGGCGACTGAAGTAATAGTTACTGGACGAATTCTAGCCAACAAACTATTCTGAATTATCAGTTGGGAGAGAGCGCATTTTCATGCTGCATTAACACCTATACAAACAATTATAAACACTAGAAACGTGGATGCTCTTGGCAGCAACTACTTTTCTTTGTACGCTCAAGGGGGTGGGAAAGCAGAGGGTGCATACAAGTGTCGTTAATTGCGCGGAAAGCAGTCACATTTTTAAACCTCCTCTCCCTGAATCACTCCAAAAATGGCAGCACACAAGCAAGGAATTCACCCCTCACGTCCGGAAAAGAGTTACGTCGAATGTGTGTGAGATGCTTCGTATACCCAGATACAGTAAACTGATATACGATCCACTTCATTCTTATTCAAGACATGCTGTCTATAATGGAAGTTTAGTTGCATTAGTGCAGATTGAAACCACCTGTGTCTGCAGGTTGAAGTGGTGCGACAACTTTACCAAATCGGTGTGACGACGAGCCGCAAGAACTGTGACACGAGGACTTGAAGTGGTCGAGACAACGGGGCAGTTTGTCACGGCTGATTCATGAGCAGCGGGCTGTGGTTGGAGAGGTGGCGGAAGACAGGTTAAAGTGGAAAAATTAAGGGAAAGCACAGAGGTGTGGAGATCGCTGAGGTTAGATCTGGTGTGTTTCCGGAAATTGCAATTCGATGTTGCTATAGGCGGGGAGGCTGTTGACAACTTGGGCGATGTCCGAGCAGATGCAGTATGATGCGGCAATAAAGTTAGTATTATACATGTTTTGTCAGTCCCACAATTCATTATCAAATGACAGTCATTAATACAGTGGTGCAATGAATTGAGTGGCTTCAATGTACAGTGGTACAGTAGTTTACAGTCCCTTTTCGGAAAACCAGAAGCTCATACAACTACTGAACAGTAGTGCAGTACTGTAGTTGTGGAGGGCTAGGCGGAGCGGCGAGTGAATGAGCGCGTGGTCGGAAGGTTTGCGAAAATTTGGTGTCAACGAGTCGAGGAGTAACGGAGTTGGCGTTGATTGATTGTAGTTACCTTCGAGGAGTAGCAAGTTGAGAATGGGCTGGCCAGGAGAGGTGCTTCAAGGATGAGGGCAGGCATTGGATCATTGGTTGGTTTCAGGTTTAGCTAAAACACATAGTAATTCAGCCGCAAGAACAAGAACACCAAGCTGCAGGGCATGCCAGATTTGGACAGGATAGGTAGGCATCGCCGACTCGAAGACATGGGTATACTTGGGCAGTGTTGGCGTATGCATTTAGAAATGGTGACAATGTAGTCTGGGTTGTTGAAGAGAGGTACGGCAGACATACAGTATCACACGGTAGACGGCGAGGCATTCATCTTGTGAATTGCTCATCCGATGTATTGAAGTAGAGCTAAAGGCAAATTGTATTGCAAAAGTACAGATGAATGGAAACTGAAGGAGAATGCCGAGAGTGCATATGTTGGAGGGTGGTGGACGCAGGGATGTGGAGGGAAGAGGGGAGTTTGTAGAAGTTTCGTGGAAGAGCGAGGAATCGATTTGGAGCAATATGTTGAATGGGACACATTGATTCTTACAAAAATTTCAATTCAAGCAATAAATTATTTCCACACACTCAACTTTGTCTCCATTTTGTTGCAATTATTTAATTGCAATTCAGGCGTGACACGGTGCATTGTGATCTGTATGACAGCTTTCAAAATTAAAAATCTTTGCTGAAAAGGGCGATACTGCATTGACCTCCCGTAATTGGTATCATTTCTTTTTTGATACTGTGCTTCGCACGACCCTCTCTTCTCCTCTCCTCTCACCGTCCGCCGCCCGCCTACCACTCAATCTAGCTAGCTGTCAAACCATTTCCTTGCGTTTCAACTTTTCTATTTAAACCACGCTAACACACCGTCACTCAATTCCACTCCACTTCCCCCCACAACCACTTTCCACATCACCCCCGCCCATCCCACTCTACACATAAATTACCCCCATTTCCAAATCACCCTCCCCTTTCTATATCCCCTTCACATCCAACCCACCGCAACCCATCCTTCCCTTCCCGTCAACAACTGAAATATGCAACGCGAACCTCCCACCATCTCCAACACTCTTGACGACGACCTTAGCAGTCAAGCCTCAAGCTCAAACTCATCCGTTGAAAACACCCAATATTTAGTCACCCCTCCTGGCCCCGTACCCCTTCTTCCGAGCTTCCCCCCCTGGCCCTCAAGCATTCCTCTATTCCCGACGCCATTTCCGCTGGCGATGACATCGCCTCTTACTTTACCGCCCTCTCTGAGGCTGCTGTCTCAAAGCTGAAAACCCCCGCCCAAAACCCTTCCCATCCTCCCACCCCTCATTCCGTCATTTCCGATCCCGGCCAACCTATCCCATTGAGTGACCTCCACTCATTAGCTAGCTCACTTGATCCTGAGGCAGACCTCAATCGTAAGATTCGTGTCACCTCACCCAGTGGAGATGTATTTGCAAGCGTCGTCTGTCCGTTTGACGATCGCGTCCACTATAACCCTCAAATACCCTTGGAGGAATACACTTCCGATCAATTGAGTGAAAGCGACATTGTCTTTTCGAAAGAGTTTGCACAGCTTAGTGTCACCTGCCGCGTCCTCTCCATGGCTATGGATCCTGCTGTCCCGCTCCTGGACCGCTTCAAATTCCTTTGCCTTGTTTCGTTTTATCTCGATGAGCACTTTTCCAAACGTTTGGGTCACATTCCCAAGCTTGACCCCCGCGACTTGGAATCTGTCACCATCAACCTCCGTCGTCAGGTCCGTCCTCCTCCAAGTATGAGGAGGATCTCACCGACGCACTTCGCGCCATTGTTGAAATGCAGCACAAATGCTTGACATCTCAACTGCTTCCCAAGTTGGCTGAGCACGGCGTCGATATTGTCCGCGGTTCCGACCTTACCCAGCCCGAGATTAACCGTTTGACTGCCCACTTTACGGAAAATTTGCTTCCCGCTATCACCCCGTTCACCTTGGACCAGACGCACCCCTTTCCTCTGCTTCAGTCGCATGAGATATACGTCTATATCTCTTTGTTCAACCCGCGTCAGAATTGCAAGAAACGCATGGTCTTCCGCGTCCCGGCCCATGAGAGGTTAATCCCATTGGATGACAAGCAATTGAGGTTTGTCACAGCCGAGGATGTGTGTCTCGCGAACCTCAAATTGCTATGTCAGTCCATGGTCGTTCTCAACGCCCATGTGTTCCGTATTACTCGCAACACGAAGATCTCCATTGATGACGAAGCCGTTGGAGAGCACGAGAACCTGCTTGACTTTGTTATTGAGGAGGTTCATCGTCGTCGGCAGGCACCGACTACAAGACTGGAGGTGTTGCACACGGCCCCAAAGAAAATGGTGAACTTTTTGATGGGGCAGTTGCATCTGGACGAGTCAGATGTGTATGTCATCGAGTCACCTATCCTGGACCTGTCCACTTGCATGTCCTTGGCGTTTGTAAACCTGCCTTGGTTGCGGCAGATAACGCGCGACCCAGTTGTGCCTCCGGCGTTCAAGGGACTGACGGACCGATTGCGGAATGACCCGGGAGCGATCTTCGGCGTGTTGCGGAAGCGGGATGTCCTGGTCGAGTATCCAAAGGAGAATTTTGAAAACTCGGCAATTCTCTATCTCCATGCATCGGCACGCGATCCAGCGGTCCGCTCAATCAAGACGGTCATTTATCGCGGAGGCAGTGACTCACCTATCATTGCTGCGCTCGTAAGGGCGGCCAAGAATGGAAAGGAGGTGAGCGTGGTAGTTGAGTTGAAAGCGTCACTGGACGAAGTGCAAAACTCGGACTACGCACGCGCACTGCAGCTCGCCGGGTGCAACGTTACGTACGGCGTTATGGGGTTAAAGGTGCATAGTAAGATTATGCTGGTAACCCGTCAAGAGGCAGATGGCAAGTTGATGCAATACGTGAACGTGTCGACGGGAAACTTTAACCCGAAAACGGCCAAATTGTATACGGACCTGTCTCTGTTCTCGTGCAGAAAGGAAATCTGCTGCGATGTGTTGGACGTGTTCAACTCGCTGACGGGTTACTCATGGAAGCCGGAGTTCAGCACCCTCCTCGTGTCACCTGTGAACATGCTCAGCCGTTTCGTAGAGCTTATCCGGGCAGAAGCTGCCAATGCCAGAGCTGGAAAGCCGGCGCGGATTGCTGCTCAGATGAACGGTCTAACAGACAAGCAAATCACGAAGGAGCTGTATGACGCATCAAAGGCTGGCGTTCGTATCGACTTGGTCATTCGTGGTCCTTGCAGGATAAGGCCTGGGATCAAGGGGATGAGCGACAACATCCGGGTGTATTCGTGGGTAGGTCAATTACTGCAGCACCAGCGCATTTACTACTTTCATGCCGGGGGTGCGGGCAAGTACTTTATCGGTAGCGCAGATTGGAGAACACGGAACCTCACGGCCCGAGTAGAGGTTGTGGTGCCGATTGAGGATCGCAAGATTCGCAAGCGGTTGGCCAAAGCGTTTGACTTGATCAACGATGGGAACTGGGTTTGGCGAATGGCTCCTGACGGGCGGTACTACAAGGGAATTCCGTCTAGGTCGCCCCGGTGTCGGTAAGTATTGCGCCAAGTCGGGCGTCAGGTGCAGAAAGTGTGAAACCTGTGCGCAAGGAGCGCAAGGAGAGACGCAGGGTGAAGACAGAACGGCAAAGTCGATCGAGCCCACATCAGGCACTGCTGGATGTGATGTTTGGCGACCAGCAAGATCCGAAGAGTTCGTTGACCGGCGGGGAATTGAAGCCGCTGCCAAGTTCGATTTCGGCAGACTTGACTGATGAGGATGCGATCGCTGAGAAACGGAACAAGCCAAAGTTCCAGGTGGACATCAAAGGGAACAAAAAATTGGTGGATAAGGTGGCGGTAGGTGCTGTCCCGATCCGGCTTGTCGAGGATGAGGACGGGAAAAAGCTGGAAGTATTGATGGTAGCGCGTGGGGACGATGACCCCTGGGCGGTACCCAAAGGTGGTAAGAACGAAGGAGAGACGGTGCAAAAGGCAACTGTGCGGATAGCGCGAGAAAAGGCGGGGGTGGTAGGATGCGAGGAGATTGCAAACTTGGGATGGATTCTGGTGTCGAAGAAGACGAAGCAAATGGCTGTTCAAACAAGCGTGTTGTTGGCAAAGGAACTGGGCACGTTTGCGAGCACCCGGCAGGATCGTCGGCGTCAGTGGGTGGGGATTCGGGACGCGATCGAGAGGTTGAAAAAGGAGAGGCATGCGTTCTCCCTTAGTGCTTTGGAACGAGCGGTGGATGTGTGTCGGACATTGTACGGGGAGGAAGTGTGAGGACTGCAAGCATGATGACGCCGGTGACAAGCACTTCGGAATCGCCGACACCACCTGAGGGTACCGGGTTGGAATCAGGCGATGCTGCCCAGGAGGAAAAAGCACAGGCGGCGGGAAGAATGCAGGGCGTTAAAGTTAGCGATGCTGCTATCGTGGGGTAAAATAACGTGATTAGCGCATCAGAGCAAGAGCTGCTCCCACGAAAAAGGGTAGAGAGTATGTAGGGTCAAGTAAGGTTAGAGAGAGTGAGAACAGGGCTTTTAATTAAAACAAGAACAGAAAAAATTGAATGTTCTGGAGCGTTGTCATGTCACATGTGGTAAGCCAGGGCAACGGAGTGAACCAGCTACAGTACAGTACAGGAATGGCTTGAAATTGTCTATGGTGTGGTGAACATTTATTTCTCTCGGCTAAAAGCCGCCTGAGGGGCTATATTTTCAGGGTAACGGTGAGCACTATCCAGCATATGACATTGGAGTACGCAGAATGTTGACATAGAATGCCTCGTTTGCATTTGCAGCTGCAATGCTGGGTGGAAACATAGAGGGACCGGCAGTTTTTCTGTCCTTGGGTGCACGTGCCAAGAAACTCGTGAGGTAAAGTACTGCAGGCGAAGGGTGCAACGTGGGACAGCGGCGAATTGAGCACAAGCGGGGCGGTGCACGTATGTTTGCGACAAACCAGCAAGCGGTAAATTGTGTATACCGTTACTTTGTGTGGGGCGAAGAGATGCTTAGTGTTGTGTTGTACCGGTTGTTTTAGGGACAGGTGGCCGAAATTCGGCGACAGGCTGTAGGCGACATGCGCTGCGTGACAGCGCTGGAGGGCTGCTATGTGCGAGGCCCTTTCATGGTTGTTGGCTCAAGCCATTCTCAGTCGAAAACGTCGGGAGTTGTGGTGGATGGAACTCTTGTTTCGTGTTCAAAACAAGAGCCGACTACCCAACGCGGTTGAGGTGGTCTCTTGGCGTGACGTGACGCGTTTATTTTTTGCCGAAGATGACAAGCATGGCAACTGTCGTCGGGTGTATCCACATGCGTACAATGCAGTACATCTTCCACGGGTTTTCCCGCAACGGGATGGGGATAAAGGTTACGGTATGTTATTTTTAAGTTTCTGTGGAATGCGTAGAATATGCGAGGACGGCTGATCAGATTTCTTATGGAGGGTGTCGAGAAAGGAAACTGCAGCAATAAGGGAGTGTTCCATTTTCCCGAGTCATGTCTCGGCAAGGAGAGCAAAGCCGCCGGTATCGGCTCGGCACATAAATCAAGGGGTTTTGGCGATTGGCTGGGAAACATCTTGCCAAATTTCCTTGACAGCCACAGTACAATTCCAAGTTAAGTTGCAGTGTCATGATTCCACACAGTAGTCGCTGTACTCAAGGCAACTGGAGCGGCGGAAAGCTAAAGAAAGAAGAGCCAGTTCTTTTACTACATTAAGGGGGTGAGAATGCCAGTCAAGGGAAGTAGGAATCGTGGGCGACGGAGTCAAGG
This sequence comes from Kappaphycus alvarezii, assembly GCA_002205965.3. Classification (NCBI taxonomy): domain Eukaryota; phylum Rhodophyta; class Florideophyceae; order Gigartinales; family Solieriaceae; genus Kappaphycus; species Kappaphycus alvarezii. The sequence continues at coordinate 499,700 of NADL03000775.1, forward strand.
TCGCGTCAACTGCATTTTCAGTTGCTTAGATATCCGTCTCTGTGTTCATTGGGTCAATTTACGACCATATGCTTGGTAAACGTATTCCGTCGAGGCAGGCTGTTGGGTGATTTGCGGGTACTGGGCATCATCATTGCGATGTCTGGACGGTTTCAGCAGCGTTTTGCCGCCAAGGAAGCCATGATCAAATCCCTGCTAAGAGAAGGAATCAGGAGCGTCATAGATTGCATCCAGGAAGCATTCGTTATTTTCGCTTTTCCGACTTTCGTAAATGAACGGCCATACGTGGACTCGTTCTCTTCCAACCGCCAGCTTCAGGAATAAGTATAGGTGGTTACGCACAGCCGTGACGGACAATGATAAATTGTGTGGAGTCGGTGATTAGGTAGGTGAGTAGTACGTCCAGCATGACCTGCTGTTCCATGCCGTTGAATCGTTGTAGTGATGGACTGGGACGGCCGCGGCCGAGATATTTGACTTGTGGACGACGCTATAGAGGAGGTTGCACCCATCACGAGCAATGATATTCATCCCGTCTTTGATTTGGCATAAAGCAGATCGCTGGAATCGATTTCATGTTACACCCTTTCTCGGATTGCCTGCGACAAGCTTTTCGACAGTTACGGGCTTTGCTTCGATTTGAAGTTGCAACTTCCGGTTAGACATGTAACTTGCAATTTCTGGAATAGGAGAAAAATGGGCGCACAAATAGGACCTATATTTCCTGCCGTAAAATATGCCACAGCCTAATTTAATTGCCAAAACGCAGCTCCTCAGAAAGCCTGGAGAGGGCATCGCCCTTCGGTGTGGCTCCGAGAGGGCACCAACGAGCGCTTAGTGCAGTACAGAAGCGTTCTGAATTTGGACAATAACAGCACCTGCAACACCTAAAAGAATAGGGCGCCCTTGAGACGCTTCTTTAGGGAAATTTAAGTGGTACTATTGGCCACCCTTTAGGACCACAACGACCACATCTTCAAGTACCAAATCACCCCACATTTTCCCCTAAACGCGCTACTGAGCGATGTCGAAAGGAATGTGGCGGTAAGGACAACGGAGACGTACGGAAAGGTTAAAGAAATCCTCACTCAAAGGCACGCCGCAGCGGCATCAATGTCCAATGCTGCCTGCCTGATGGCCGGACTCCGGCCCATTTTCTAGGGTGACGCTGCCGACTTCTGTAAGCTTGCACCTACTCCCCTCAATCCCTAATGGAACATGTGGCCTCACTTCAAGAAATGACATTACAGTACTTTCCAAATAATGAATTACCCCAAAATTTCCCCCTTTTCTCTTAAGAGAATCCATACGCGTCCATTCTGTACTGGAAGGAAAAAGGGGGTGTCTTTATTGAGATGTATGGATTGGCTGGAACCCATTTGGAGTTGCAAATCTGCATGTCATATTAAATACATGTACCGATGGTCGAGGCAATGTAGAAATCATTGCTGTCGAATGCTAGCACCAGCAACAGTCTACAAGAAAATCGATGGAAGGCCAGCCAGCAGACAAGCAGAGTACTGTACTGTAATGTACAGTGCACGAAATCGGCACAAGTACACAGCCCACAGGGAGCAAAAATAGCACTTCAATAATGGACCGTTTCAAAAACAATACTGTAGTACGATATCCCTAATGTCCGCATTGATCGATATTGTGATCATAATCGTTTTTTTGGCGATCATAATCTTTTTTTTTTGGGTATTTAAGCGTTTTGTCCCTTTGATCAATATACTGATCAGTGGAGCTGATTTGTTGCCCCTGTTTGAGCCCGTCAACATTGCTTATCAAAGATTGTATCTAAAATGTAATCTTTCCACTGTAAAAGGGGGCTCGTCCAGAGCACGCTGAAAGTTGGAGCACTCAAAACGGTTCAGTAGTTGCCGAGGATGTGTCGGTTGACACACAGCCGTCCACCAGGATGCTTCCAACTCGAGATTTTACGGAAAAGCTGCCCTCCATTGACCAAATACCAGATCCTACTCCCCCTTCTATGCCTACAGAACATCCGGTGGAACTTCCGAGTGCTACAAATCAAATTCCCTCACATGCGCATCCGTCAACCGTGCGATACCAGGCACCTTCTGGAGCCGGGGTTTAGATGACTCTAAGGCTCAAGCTCTGCATCGAAACAGAGGAGGGGCGGCTGCTGGTGCAGGTTGTGGTAGACGAGGCAGAGGAAAAGCATCCTCAATTGCCTCTGGTACTACAAATAGAACAAGAGTTTATCAAGCACTCGCGGCGTGGTGGAAGTCGTGAGCGTGGTCGGCAGGGTGGGACAACAGCTTTAGTGCGTGTATTGCGTGGAGATCATGGTAGTAGGGGTGCTACAGGTAGTCGTGGAGGTGGCACTGGTCGCAAAAGAGAAGATCCAAGCCACGGTTAGACAATTGGTGATGAGGAGTGCAACGTTATTGAAATGGGGAAAGAATTTATCGACAAGACTGTTGACAGTCGTGCAAGGTTGTTCTGTCTTAACGCGGTTAGAAATTTGGAAGCGAAGATTAGTGTGAGGGGTATTTCACCAACAAGGGCCGGAATTGTGGTTTTGCTCTTAGATGGTCTGTTGCAACAGTTATGCCGATTGTTGAACGAGTTAATACGTCACAAAAAGTTGGAAAGGCCACAAATAACTATGTCTGACATGTAATTTTTCTTGACTATGCTTCTGATGGCACATGGTTCGGTCTCAATCATCTCATTTCCAATGGGAACAAAAGTTAGTTTCACAAACAATCAAGACTGTGGCTGTGAATGAATTCATTGGTTGGAGAATGTATGAGCGACGTATACTCTCGGACTCTATTGAAACGTTTGGTACTTTGGAAAGCTACCGCAATCAGTTGAAAAACGTCTAATTTATCAATCCATTTATTTTGGACTTAACATGTGAGCTACTGAGCTATGCAGGGTCATTGTCGGCATCAGGAGAGCAATTTAATCGCAGCGATCCTCTTGAATTAGAACAGAAGTCCCAGCATGTCACTGTTCCAAAAAAAAGAGGATATCCTCTTCTTTTGGAACATTAGGTAAAAGGGTTGTTTGTCTAGCCCACTAGCGAAAAAACATACGAATAGTTTTTTCAATGCTTCAGATGGGATAAATCTAAGATTTGGCGTTCCAGGACATGAACCAAGGCAAGGTAAAGCTCTTTATTGGTCGTTATGTGGACAGAATCCGCCACCACTCAGAAGAAATCGTTCTTCGTACTTTGTACTTTACGTGGCACATGCCTGTGCATCAGAATTCATCCTAGATTGCGCAGAAGTTTTTGGAGTATATGACACAGTCATAAGGAGCTGAAGCTACGTGTGATGCCTGATAATGTTACCAATAGACGCAGCACGGAAGGTTCGTTAACGGTGGAAGTAGTACGGCTTCTTTACGCCAAACAGTTGCCTCTACCGTTCGCAGGAGTAACCAAATTGCTGGAAGCTCGGATAGTCATGGGAAGGTTGTTGAGGATTCAATCGTTGGTAGTGGTGAAAGGGAAGTGGGGGAAGCGATAATGCAGTGAGGGAGGATTGTGAAGGAGAGCAAGCAGATACATTACCCGTGAATTCTGGGTCTAATACTGGAGTTCCGTCTGAGGCGGGGAGGGACCGTGGTCCAGCTCTAATTACCCCACCAAGGGGTCAAGGAGTTACACCGACAAGCCACCGTCTTTGAGCTTGATAAAGAGAAGAAGGAAGTAGCTGTTCGACATAGCAAACCGATAGTTTGGATCGCTTAGTAAAGATGTCTGCTGATCAATATATTGATTAAGGGACAATCTTTACAGGCTTCAACCCCCCTCCAGGACCTCAAATTCAAAGTACTGCTGTTCCAAAATTGTTTTCGCAGAGCCCCCAAACTTTGTGAGCTGATAGAGCTTACCGTCTACTAAGGCACCATGGTGTCAAAAAAGTGAAACCCTCAAATACATGCAACTACGTAACGTTTACATTTTTTGACACATATAGTGATCATAAAATTCTGACATTAGGAATATGCCGCAGAAGGAGAATGAAAGTTATGGCTCCTTTTGTCGAAAATTGTGAAATGTTCCCAAAATTCATCTTTTTCAGGGAAACGCTAACAACATAACGCAATTTACGAAATGAAAATCGGTTGACTGGTTCTGAAATTACGCGATAGGATTCATCCGAGGCTTCTTTCTCCAAAATATTCTTTCCTCAATCATGCATTATCCTTGTAATATCGATGGAGAACATTGACTTTCAGGTAGTTTTCGCGCGTTTCATGCTGCTGAGACTTAACTTCAGTCAATGGAGTAGTATATAGGTCAAAACGGGGGCTTAAAATGTCAGTTTTAAGCAGCACTTTTCCCAATGGTATCCACAGTCACAGGGCCCTTCCTTAAAACAAAAGTCTTTGAAGTTGTAGAGGTAGACAATTCTCGTGCTGTCATAGATCCTAGGGACCTCGAATGGAATCCAAAGACATGATACCTGGATATCTTTCATCCCCGAAGAATTTTAAAGTACTGATCTATTAAAGTTTCCAATTTTTTCCACCTTACAAATCTTGACGGTACACAGGTAGTTGTAGTTGAAGTTTGCTCAATTAAATTCATCATTTCCATTGAACAACGTACGTCCGATTTTAAAAGCCTCCGTTTTACGTGTAAAATGCCCATCACATGCGTTTTTGTATGTCCGGCAATTAGGAAGTGAATGTAAATCTCGTATTCAAACCCAACCAACACGCGCCAACACAAATAACATAAGTGAAAACTGTTCTTATTCTGAACCGCGCAGTTGCCGGCGTGCAGTATCAATCTCCTCGAATCGACGCCATTCTTTTTAGCATGCTAATGGTTTCATGCAACATAGAAATAACGGTGTTTGACGTCTTTTCATTAGGCTAATGGCCTTCAGGAAGGTCAAAAACGAAGTTTCTCTGCAAGTTACTAGATGAAACTCCAAAAAAATTGAACTTCAACCCCATAATAAATTGTAGTTGACCAAGCTGCTTTTCCAGTTTAGGGAGCAAAACCTTTTCATCGAAATCAAATACTATTTGGTTGCACGAAATTGTTGTCTGGCATTTTGTTTGGCAGGCTTTGTAGTATATAAACTCTTCCCTTGCCGTCACCAAGTGCTCTTCCAGAGGCCAATGTAATTCGTGCAATGTTGTTGTCTGTTCCGTCCCTCGTTCTGCTGATTCGTTGTATCGCGCGCGTTTGCGCTTCTTGTCCATATTATCTCGAAATAGAAAGTTCAATTCTCCCGGGGGCTCGAAAGAGCGAAAAACATGGAACGAACCTAGTCTAATCTTTCTGATGTACTCATTTGACTAAATCCAAAAATCAATTCTAACTGCATTGGGTATATCACACTTGTCATTCTCGTACAGTAGTTGCTTAAATAGAATCCTAAACTCCTGCGAGATACTTTGATTTGTTCTTTGTGCCATAATTACACCCTCTGCCTCATTTTGAATCATTGAAATTAAGCAAGTTGCATCTAGTTCTGCGTCATGGTCTATTGCATCTGAATCAGAGCTTATGTCGTCATTACAGGTGTGGCCAGAATGGTGCTCCTGAAGATATTCGGATACATACTCTTCAGGATAGAGGTCCATTACAAAGGGAATGGAAGGGAAAGAAGAGAAGGTGGGGAGGGATGTAGTGCACTATAAATCGTTCTGAGATATACACTGAAATTTTCATCTTAGATTTTAACTGATTTAATCTCATGGCCTTTTTGAGCTCATATCTCTGTTTCTACTGGCTTTTGCTTGGCGAAAGGAAACTTAGCATGCAAAAATTCAATGAAAATTGCTTGTTTCTCATTTGTATATTTATTCTGAATTTCCTGCAGACGAATCCGACTGAATATCAGATCACAGCTATATTAGTAACTAGAAAAGTATGAAAAGCGGAATATCGTACTATTGTTTTTGAAACGGCCCATATGAGTCTGGGTGTTCCCGCAGAAATGGGGCTTGAGTCAACATGCTTCAATAACGAAAATTCCTCGTCCGGATCAAGGTCTTTATCGCTATCGTTAGGAAAATGTACATTACCGTCCTCGCGATTTTCATCAACACGAATCGGCATTCCGCATTGAGTGACATTTATTTCTCTTTTGGCCAAGCCACAAAACATCCTCTTTTCGCAAATCTGAAGGTCATGAATTGTTACATCTCTTTCAAACCACCATTGAAATCGATAGATTGTTTCAGCAAAGCAATTGGTGGCACTTCCCGTATCGGAATACCCTCCTGCATCCTCCACTGCAACTGGTACCTCGGACCACCCATACCAGCCCGTGATTCCCTTTGCTTCACACGACTCAAAATCAACTTCATTACCTTCCCTTGCATCCTATTCAGGTTAAACCGTTTTAGTAACAGTCTCTGCCATAGGACCGGCGATATGAACCGCACTACCTGTAACCACATCAATGATCTCATTTTCTTGTATATCCTCGTCATTCTCTACGCCAAATATCGTCATCAAATTTCTTGCAAAAGAAATCGCAGTACTCTTCTGATCGCATCCTGTGGCGCTGTGACTCTGACCCTCACAGCAACCACGTCCGCACCATACCCTCCAAAATATATAAATTGAAAAATTTCTGTCCACCCTCGAGTCAACTGGATGTATTTCTGACTGACGAAGGCGAAGAATTATTTATTCCATTTACGTTTCGAATAATTTTTGTTGTGTGTAGACCGCTGTTTATGCGTATGGAACGCATGTCAATGGATAGTGAGGGCAAGTCGAAGGACTTGTGCCACGATGCGTACGTATCACACGTGTACAATGTGTGCCCTGCTTTCCGCCCTGCGTGCCGCGCCCCCCCCCTTTTTCTATAGGGGTGCGAGTCAAACCCGCCGGCGGCGATGCGCGGGTATGCCTCTCTCTTTCGAGAGTCCCCAGACCTAGTCCGGTGGTAGGCCCATTCATACCGACCGAAAGTTACCAGGTCGCTTTGTTCCAACGAACAAAACAGAACTCACCAACGCCATGGCCTCCTCGTCGTCTTCCACTAACCCCGTCATGAACTCGAAGTCTCTCGCCAAAGACCTCCTCGAGAAGTGCAAGAAAGTTGCAGCCGGCAAGTCGCTCCCTGAAGCCGGCATCTCCGTCGACTGGGTGCAGGCGTACGCCAGGATCGCCGAGCGGGCCGACTGCGAGCAGAGGCTCGGTCTCACCCGCTACCCGTTCCAGGCTGGCGACGCCGCGTCGGCCTTCATCGGCGGCTTCTTCGACAACGAAGACTGGCCACTTCGCCGGAAGCACTCTTTGCGGCACCTGCATCTCGCTGTCCTTGGCGCTACCATGGGAAAGATTCTACACCCGTTCGCTTTACTGGGACATAGGGGCAGGGAGGGCCCGCGACAGCCGCGGGCGATGCCGACTCTCCCACCAGGCGATCCGGGATCTGGGATTCTGGAAGAGACTCGCGGGTCCAGAGATGGAAGGCCGACCCTTGGTCCCACCGGCAGCCCAAGCCGCGATGCACACGGATGCGGCGGACGTTGGGTATGGAGGCACTTTGAACGACAGAGACCTCCAGCCTGGCGTCGCCGGGATGTGGTGCGATCAGGGCGTGTGGAACTGGCGAGACCGGGCCGAGTCGATCACCTACCGCGAGCTGAAGGCGGTCCGCAAGATACTGCAATGGAACATCGGGCAGGAAGTTCGGAGCCGCAGCGTTCAGGAGCTGCTCGTGCATGTGGGAAACCAGGCGGTGGTGCACATCACGAACAGCTTTGTTACGGCAAGCTGGCCGCTCATGCGCGAGCTGCGCCGGCTGAAGCTAGTTCTGTCCAAGTTGGGCGTGAACGTCCGCGCGGAGTGGCTACCATCGGCTGTGAACAAGTTTGCCGACGCCTTGTCGCGACGGTTCCTTCGCGGCGACTTATCGATCCGTCGGCAGCTGCGGCGTTCCGTCGCGGATGGGATGAAGGCGCCCGTAGAGGCTTTCAAGTACCGCCCGTTAGGCGAACATCCGGTGTTCATGCGGAAGCTGGCTCTGGAGGAGCTGCAACGCCCGTGGGACGACGGATGGTCCGGCTTCTGTGCCCGCCAGTGGACCTTATCATGGCGACCGTCAACAAGCTGGCCCGGAGCAAGGCCCCCGCAATCCTGCTCATCCCGGATTGGCCGCGCCAGGCGTGGAATCAGGCAGCCAAATACCTCTGCCAGCGATGGCGGCGCCTGCCTCACCCCCGGAGGAGGTGTGGGAGGCGCAGCGACGCCTCAACCCGTCGTGGAGGCTGCTGGAGCTGGAGTTCAACCTGTGATGACCCGGTCCTCAGCCCGGCTGGCATCGCTGGGAGCCGGTGCTGCCGTCCACATTGGGGCCGTCGCGGGTAGCTCAGAGAGCGCGCGGCACGCGGCCGTGCTGGTGGCCAGTACGCATGGAGCGCGCGCACAGAGTCAGCCCAGCAGTCACAGTGGAAGGCGTGGATCGAGTTTTGCACGGAGGACAACCGTCAACCGATACCTGTGACGGAAGGGAGTTTGGTTGCGTTCATCGGATGGCTGAAGCTTTCGCGCGAACGGGGCACGAGGCAAGTGGGCGTCGCCTCTATCCCACAGTATGTGCCGGCCGTTCGACGCATGCACGAACTGTACACTGGACGCCCAGTCCCGCCTTACTCGTTTCTGGACTCGGTCATTCGTGCGTACGGCAAGTGGGAGGCAAAGAACTTTCCGAAGGAGCTAGTCCGCTGCGGTGTTGACGCGCAGAAGATGCTGATGATCTGGGACCTCAGGATGCGAACCCCGCAGCTGCGGGTGTTACGCGACTGTGCTGTGTGCGTCTTTGCGTACTGCCTGAACGGGCTGCGCGAGTCGTCAACGATGACCCCTGAGGCGAACAAGGTGCACTTCCAAGGTGACACGCTGACGGCCCGTCCGTCCTACTGGAAGGGACGTCGCGTCAGCACAGAGCCACTAGTGTCGTACCGACGTGTGTCGCCAGAGGTCTCGTCGCCGTTGGACCTTTTCAAGAGATGGATCCGCAGCCGACGTCTCCATCTGCGCTTCTTTGCGATACATGGCGAGTCGGAGACGTACGCGAAGGGGTCCCTCACGCGTGCTCTCACTCGCTGCCTCGAGGCACTTCAACTGACTGCCCTCCGGATGGAAAGTATACTTCACACTCGCTGCGGATCGGAGCGCACACGGAACAAGTTCTACTGGCTATACCTCTGGCGGTAAGGATGTCCAGGTTCGGATGGGGCTCGAGCAGTGAGGAGATGGCTACTCTCTACTTCGACCGGACTATACGCACGAGTGGTGCGTCGGTCTGGTTTTTCGGCGCGCAGTATCTGTCTCCTTCCACCATCTACGCGATGCCGCGTGCCGTTTCCACCGGGACGTCCCCACAGCGGATGCCCCGGCCTCGTGACCTCGGGTTTGAATTTGATTTGGCTGTTTCGTTGTGTGTAGACCGCGGTTTATGCGCATGAAACGCATGTCAATGGATAGCGAGGGCAAGTCGAAGGACTTGTGCCACGATGCGTACGTATCACACGTGTGCAATGTGTGCCCTGCTTTCCGCCCTGCGTGCCGCGCCCCCCCCTTTTTCTACAGGGGTGCGAGTCAAACCCGCCGGCGGCGATGCGCGGGTATGCCTCTCTCTTTCCCACCCGCCCTCCTTGGCGTTGCCACGATGCCTCTCTCTTTGTTCGGTTCAACGCATCATTCATGAATCCGGGCCCGAGGAGATCTTGGTCAGCCGCGACATCCCTACGTGGCAGCTCTGACGCTGGGGCTACCAGCGTGGCGTGAACCATCGCGGCAGTACCGTCGTGGTGAGCCGATGAGGTTCGCCTACGGCAGACCGGAGGAAAGGGGAGAGGAGAGTGCAGCCTGAAGCAGAGGGGCGTCCTAAGGAGTCTGTGACTGTAGGCTGAGTTCGAATCCGGCTAGCGTCTGCACACCCGCCAAATTGGAGTGGTAGGTTGAATGGCTTGCAGGCAGCGCTGGCCGCGATTTCAGTAAATGAACGCGTTTCGCTCTGTGAAGTATTTGCCCTGTGTGACTATATCATTAACGTCCGCAACACCTAAAGATTAGAATTAAAGCATAAAATATATTTGCGCTTCAAAGTTTGAGGAAAGAGTACCACGGCGGCGATCTTTCAGTGCAAAGCCGGCCTCAGAAAACAATTTTTCAACCATATTAGAAGTAGGGAGCAAAAAAGAGAGGTCCAAGTACCGCACGATGCCAGTGCCAACAGAGAGCCGCTGTCTTTTCAATGTATGCTCCGCAAGTGACAAATCCTCCTCTTCTCTCTCTGCGTCATCAGTTGGAGCATTGCCAAGTTTCAACTCGAGCACAGCGCTGGAATCTTCTGGTGATAAGGTAGCAGTAGCCTGAGCAATTATATTAACAATCCCACATGCAACATTTGGATCGTGAAATACAGAAGCATCCTTTTCCGGTCTCATATCCAGTATAGAGTACTCCTCAATAACTGCATCGAATAACCCCTAACATGAAATAAAGTTATATCATCCCGTTGCAACTCTTTTGTAACATAATCTAATTCCTCCATATTTCCAACCAACGTGTCAAGAGTCCTGTTTGAGTCGCGTTTAGAGTCAACTCATTAATGTCATCTATCTGCAACTGCGGAATAAACTCACACAATAACTGATCTCGCTTAAGCATGTCATACATCGAGCTCCACCAAACAACACTACAGCTTTTAGATTGGAGTGGTGTTAGTTTTGGTAGCTTCGCAACAGCAACAAAGTTTCTGAGTTTTCTAATTAAATCGTTAAAAGTTAATAACCTGTGAGTAGGCATCCCAATACAACTGCACTGCCAAGTTAAAACGGTGGCTGGCACAGCCAATAAAATGATCATATGCTCTGGTTGCTAACTTTTGTTGGTTCCGCAATTATCTCCTATAGGAGCTACAACGTCGCCCCAATTCTTAAAGTTAGGATCTAAATTATATGACAAGCACTCATGGGGCTCGTTTGCACTGATTGATTCCTCCTCACCCATGGGGAAAGACAGTAACAACCTATTATATCCTCCCTTCCCTGACCGGGGAAGTATAGCAAAGACAGAAACGTAGTGAGTATCAATACATGTACAACTGTCAAAAAAGCGCAAAAATATCTGGCAGGATAGTAGCAACGTTTTGTTAGTTTATCAATGTACTTCATGAACGTGTCGATTGAGATTGAATCATGCTGCATATGCATTTTCATGACATCTTTCTCGACACCAGAGGAAAGATTGTAATTCAGGAGCAAAAAATTTCAATCTACGCATTAGTAGTTTGCGTTTTCTTTGAATCAGAGTAGCGGTCCAGGTTCTGAATATCGTGACCGGTGCCATCGTTGCTGATTATTTGCATATACCCTGGATGACTGCTCGTTATTTAAAGGCAACGGTTGGTATATCAACTTCCCTTCAAAACTCTCTTGATTCCATAATGCGTGTCCCTGTCGAACTTCCTGGTGCGTCCTGAGTGAAAAATATTTCTGCCAGTTTCTTTCCGTAGAGCTTTCTTCGGCCGCTCATTGTTTTGAAAGTTTTACACGCGTTTAATGTGCTATTCTCTTGCTGGAGGGGTACTCACTCTGCTGTAGACAGCAGGAGTCTGCTATAAAAAACAAAGAACAGGTGAGCTGCCTTTTTAGCGAGCTGAAGTGCTGGAGGAAGTTCGCTCAGGAATAATTTCCTTATTTAGGCTTCTGAATAAGTAACTCTTGGCATCTTTCCAGGCGAAGTAATTCATTTTCAGGGAATCATTTAAATTATTTGTTCTGAATATATTTTCCGGGGGTATGGTTCGTACCAGCCCACTGAGACATTTTTATTGTATCTCTGACTTAAGAAGACATATTATATGTCACGGGACTCTGAATTCACCTTTTATACACCACCCATCAGGGATTTCACTTTAGATTTAGACCTCGGTCATTGAACATGAGTATGCGTAGGCAATGAGAGGGATCGAAGGGGTGGTCAAGGATTGCACACAACTTGTAATCACGGCAGACGTGCATTCGCGGGATATACTATACGATCGTCATATAACCCTTCCAACTACCGCAGGGTCAAGAAAGAGAACCTCCTTTTTTTGTCCAGTATAGTTAGGTACGGACGGCATTGCCAATTTGAGTTCGGACTGTTCATCATGTAGCAACATCCGGAAGCGGAATATTGGAACCTGACCTCCTTGCAATTGAGTTATGCACCAGTGACCTGCAGGATGGAGGAATTGGAGGCTCCCTTGAAATTTTGGGCTGGACTTTCGCTGTTATATGCCATCATGGCTCAGCGACTCTTGAGAACCCTAGTAGCCTTTATAGATGATTTACTGCATTGAATGAGCAGTTTCAGTGGTGTTTTTCATTCTTTGGGAGGTTTAAGACACCTTTCGCTTATTATGGATTCCCCATATTTTTCGAGCTGCTTTGTAGCGCCTTGGGCCTGATGTATTACGTATTATTCTCTGCGAGAATGCTTAAAGGATTTAGCGTACTTCAAACGAAACATGGACTAGAAAGATTGGTCGCGAGTTTTCAAAGCAAAAAAGTCGACGTGGTAGCGGTAAACGACACAGGCACTGCAGATAAACCACAGGAGGCGCAGGAGATTTCATCTGGTATGATAGTTGGAAGAGGGAGGTTGTTGGCGAAGCCGAAGCTCGGGATCGTAGAGTATAGCGATAAAATCACCCTCCAGACATTATCCTCGAACCTAAAAAAGGCAGTGAATGCGACAAACGGGAAAGGCAGGACTTTTATGATCCATGAAAGTTTGCGGGTGTCGAAGAACGAAAGGGTTGAGAGCCTTCCCTTCAAGCGCCCAGTCCGATGGATGTGGAGATAAAAGAGGATGTAGTTGTAGCTTCTGTGGATACTCAGGGGACGGAAAACGCCGGTTGCATAGGATGTAAATTAAAGATAGGGGTAACAAGAACTCGTGACATGACGAATATTGTCGCCTATATGGGCCAGCAAGCGGCAAAATCTCAACGATACGAGGTTATTGTTCTTTCATCTAGCGAAGAATCTACGGCTTCTAAAAGGTTCAAGCGACGCAGGAGTGTAAATGAGGACAATGAATACCTGCGAATTGCAGTCTGGCAGTGTTAGAGAGGGGAATGTGTACTGCGCCGCGGTTCTTGAAGTCGTGTTTTCGAAGGAGAAAGGGCTACCGGATCTTCTACACGAGACTGTAGCCGGAGGAAGGGTAAATGTTCTGGTTCCTCTCCTGTTTTGAGTAGCTGTAAGGCGGTGCGAAAAATAGTAAAGTTCGCAAGCAAGGTTTCAAGCCATTCCAACCGAAAAAACAGCTCGCCTTCATGTCAAACAGTATAGAAAATAAAAAAGGTAGATGAAAAAGCTCTTCCATCAACTAGATACGGACGAATCAGGTATGGTCTTTCTGAAATTGAATTTATTAAGAATTTTTTTACATCACCCTTGTCACCTCGCGAAGGGAGTTGGGATAGTACGGTACTAACTGCGGTTAGCCAGCAACGCAGCGCGTTTATTTAGACGCGTCAGAATATTGAAACGAAGGAGGAGATGGCAGATTTTCTTTCTTCACAACAGAGCTAGGAAACTCAGCAATCCGATATATTTATTTTCCCGACGGAGGCGTGACGGATGATCCATCACTTTACTATTCGAGTGGTTGGAGTTATAGCTAGTCCTCTCCGCTTTTTTATGAGAAAGATGCGTAAAAATTTGTTGAAGCGGCAAAAAAATGGGCAAGCGGGTCAATCTTTCACGCAAGGGCCAACTATCGATGAATAAGTAACGAATTGCGGCGGTTCCTTACGGTTTTAGGTGATTGAAAGTCCTAGTATTAATAAAACCCAAAATCTTGGGAGGTCCCCTTTTCTCTTTTATTGACATTGTCAAATTACCATTGGGGTTCTTTCTGGCGGAATTTCTTGGGTTTTTGTCCATAATGGCCGAGAAAAATGAATTCTTTGTTGAATTTGTATCTTCTCGTATTTTTTTTGCAGCATATACACAATATGAAGATTGGAACAGCATTTGTGCGCTAAAAATGGCCTTGAAGACTTTATCCAGTTTGAGCAGTACCCATACCTGTGGCAAATACAATTTACTTTTCCAGAGCATTGTACCATCTCGCTCCTCGCGAGGTCAAACATATGCTCCAAAATTTCCGTAGAAATTGGATTGCCAATCCAGTGGACTAGCAGCAACTCCTCGTCCTCAGTTCGACCGTATGATAAAATGTTCTCGGTGACATATTCTCGATTGGGGACCTTCGGCTTATATACCCTGACTGGCGGGATAGTTGACTTGCGTCGGTACCGTTGAGGTAGTTGGATGCCACTATTGTTCTCCAAAGATCGCACTTACTAGTTGAACGAGCTTCTTTTTTGAGCACGACCAGAGTTTACTTATATCGGGAGATGGTAAGGGCTATTTTCAATGAATCCCTTCGTTTTTGATGTTATGGACAGAAAAGGATGTCGAAAGCATCGGGATTTCTCCAATTCCGTAGTCGGTGAAGTATTCTCTCCTTTTTGTATCGTCAATTTTATATTGTCATCTTGTGTCCCATGGGAGTCGTTTGCAGTATAAGCTATCACTGACCCTCACGTCTCTACCAAGGGAAGGTCAAGCAGTTCTTCGGAAGACGACCTCCCGTCGGGAATAATATTTGATTTGATTCGCGCTACGATGGCTACTTGGGTACTGTGCTTGGTTGATACCTCACTGGCAGAGTAGCGAGTCGTTTCTTACTTTTCCATTTTAAACTTCAATTGTTTTTGTGTCGTCGAGTTTATGAAAGTCCACCGATAGTAAGGAGTGTTGAAAATGCATCTGATTGTGTATTTGCTTTTCAATCTTTACACAACACATCAAAACTGAATTCTGAAATTTGAAGCTTCCAACACAGAATTCGGCCTGATGGCTCAGTGAAGTTCATTAACCGCCTTATTTAGGAATTATTTGCATGAATGATTAATTTAAACCCCTTTAGGTAACGAAGAAATCTAGTCAGGAGGCCAAATCACGGCCAAGAGTTCTTTTCCCGTGACGAGCTAACAAATCTTTCTTTCCTCAGCCGATATAGAGAAGAAAAAATTTATGCTTCCTATTTTTTGATATTTTTGGGACAAGAAGACTCCTACTTTGTGAGAGTCCACATCTATCAAATATTGGAGTCCCGCCTTTGATAAAGACATTTAATTTAGCGAAAGAATCTCTTTAATAGGAATTTGGAACGCTGCTTCTTCAGTAGCACCACATGGATCTAATTTTGTTGGTATACCTTTTCGCAAAGCATTTTAAGTGGTTCCACGATGCTGTAAAAGTACTTTACGAAGCGGCTAAACACATGGCAAACACTAAGAAGGAACTCCAAAGCTCATTAAGGTTTGTCGCGTGCTTGGACTGCGGTAGTGACGCTATTCTAGTAGAGTATATTTCCTGTCTCCCAGACTTGATGATTTGTCCTAGGTAGTCTACCTTATCGAAACCAAATGCAATTTTTCTTGACTTTATTGATACTCTGCAGAATTTTTGAGACATGTTAGATAAGCGCTTCAACATTCGTGGAGAAAATGATGACATCATCAAGGTATACTATACTAAAGTGACATCGGTATGGGGAAGGAAGACTGGAAAGTGTTCGCTAGAAAGTACCAGTTGGGTTGTGTAATCCGAATGACATTCTCTTCTAGCGATATGAACGGGCATGAAACAAAAGACGGTCTTTTTTTATGTACTCCTTTGCGATTTGAGCTTGCTAGTACCAGGAGTAGCTATCAAGGGTAGTGATTAAAGACGCATCTTATAAGGAGAAATGAGTTAATACATACCTTGCAACTGGTAACTATCCTTGACCTTCACCACGTTAATTTTTCTATAGTCAACGCGAAACCGACCCATCCCGTAGGGTATCGGAGTAAGGACCACCTGTACAGCCCATGATGAATTTGCCTGCTTAATTACGCGTAGGTATGACATTCTCAGTACCTCGTTTCCCTCTACTTACCTTGCGAAAGGCTCCACTTGATAGGATGGTTGAGAAATTGGGCAATTGACATGACTCAATTAGATGTGATCCTCAACCGTGTTGATGGCTCCCAATGAACCATCCTATATACTTGAGTACTTTTGCAGCATTTGTTTGAATCTATTGCACAGATCTGGAAGCATTTGGATCTAATCGAGGTATTCGACTGGTTCTTGATCCATAACTAGTGCTGCAGCTTCTCCATTCAGGTTCTTTTGTTCATATCCTCCCAGTCCAGGGATTTGATTTGTAACGAGCTATGATGCAGAAGTATACTCTTTGGAGACTCCCTGGGTGATACCTGTTATTTCCTCGAATTTTATTTTGGGGAGATACAGCTATTACGGAATGAGGTAATGCTTGAGCAACTATTTATAGTGGATGGAGAGTGAGAGGGGACTAAGTGAAATTAGCCTACAACAACAGAAGGGTTACACCAGCCTCTACTTGAAATGTTCCATTTCAGCTACCAATCAGAGCTTTTTATAGAGTCCTCAGTCATATTGTAGCACTATCAGACCGTGAAGTTTTGTTTTGTAGCACTTAAGATTGAACTAGCGATGGGATAGTAACTCTCGCCGTCATCCTAATATTCGGGAATGCTTTTTGTATTTTAAGGAGGTTTCTAGTTCTGGGATATCGTTTCCTTACTTAGGGTCATCTTTGAATGGCAGTGAACAATTGTAATCGTAAGCGCTCCTGTAAGCTCAATAAGTTTCTCCGAGGGACGAATAGCTTCCAGAAAATTGTCTTAGAAGAAACCTGTTATTAGTATTATTGGCGCAGTGAACAATGAAAATTACCAATGAATGTTACATTCACAGACAGACAGGTGGTTTGATTTCACAAGGGTTCTCAGATAATTATTGTTTTCATCACATGTGTTTTTTAGCGGGCCACAAGATGGGCGATAAACAGCTTCAGATGTAGGTTACGAGCTTCGGACAAAGTTGGGACCCGCTCCTGTCTTTAAAACTGCGAGCAACAGATGAATGAGTCCTGTTAAATAATATATATCAGAACAGAATTTGTAACTGCGCCTTGTAATGACTACGGATCGGTCTTGGTGCTTCATGTTACTAACATTTCTCCATGGAAGCTATATTTTTGGGGTTTTTCTTAGCCAGTAGATCTGACAAGTTTTGAGATTCAAAAGAGTCGTATATCGGGATCTGCGGCGGTAGATGAGGTACTAAAATCTCTCTGAGTAGGTTTGCGGACCACTGAGATCCATAATGGTGTAAAACTTGTCCGAAAAGCAGTCTAATCATGAAGTAAGGTTTCCTTTCATTTTCTTTGAAATAATATTCCTAGGGTATCCCTTAGACGGTACTGGAGGTGTACGGTCTATCTGCGATGCAGAAGCATGAAATGTTGCGACATCTTTGGGTTCCATAGAGGAATTACGGCTTTATGGCTCCAAAATCCAAGTGAAGAGGCCATTACATTGATTTTTATGAGAGATCATGGCCTCAAAGCTCCTTCATACTGAGGGAAGTTCGCGCAAATGTGTAACTCTTTGAAGATGTATCCTTGGCCATACTTTTGTTTTATATAAGATTTTCGTGGCGACCTCTTTCTTTCCCTATAGCAAGATACAAAATTGAGGGCGGCGAGGTCTTCCCTCCCCAACCTGGGCGGTTGAAGGTTTTGTGGCGATCTGCGCATCGAACTAGCGGTACGGGGGTATTTTCTCGATCCGAGAACAGGAGAGGGGATTGTAGGAGGTTATTTCTGATATTTCCTGAGGTACTTCTTCTGTCGTTTAAGTTTGAATACCCTATACACCAGCTTTTTCAAATATTTGAGCCTCGTAGGTATTTTCCTCACCATTCTACAAGATCTTTGAATTTCAAAATGCGGACGAATAATATAACAGAGCATCTGTGCAGATTTTAGAACGAGACTTTGTATCACACCCAGAAGACGTCAATCTGTGTCTAGGTTTGATGGTAGAGCATCGATGGAGCCTTTTTGAAGCCCTTGCGAGAGAGCTATAGTGGCGGCGCCTAGTACCTCTGTGTAATCGACAATATTAGTGAAGGTAGGTGCTTTATCGGTTCCTCGGTAATGAGTGATAATTACCTTGATTCGGCGACCCAGACTGCCAATATACATCCGATCAATTCTCGGGATTCATAAACTTTACTCAACTTATGTTAGTCCGAAATGCGTAAATAGCAAACAAGGTCGATATCGCTGGGTAGCTGTTGAACATCCTACATTTAAAGTAGAAACTTTTGAGTGAAATTGTAAGTTTAGAATGATTTGAACCTCCACTGGCCTTCATTAGACCATATTTTAATTCCTACATCCTCATGAGAAGTTTGTTTGGATACATAGCGAAATTGTCTTTCTGAAAATTACGGCTAGGTGGTCGGATAGCACCAGAATGGCTTGAGCTTCTATCATGTTCTGGATTTTGAAATCACTGCAAACTATTGCCAAGAAATCCATCACCAACATTAGTTTTTGTCCTGAGAAGAAATTTTTCTTCTTAATCTAATGTGCCTGGCTTTCGTTAGAGACTTCTCAGTTTAAGGTGAGTGAAGTGACCGGATAGCTTTAAGTATTACGTACGATTGGATAGTAGCCGATAACAGAAATGATTTGTTCGCTGTAACTTCTCGAGACCTATTTAGCGAGGGCCCCGTTCATCACGGAGGATAATTAATGTCCTTGGGGATCTAACAGAAGTAGAGGATATTTTTCTGCAGTTTAGTTTGATGCGAGCGGTCCTTAGAATTTATTCGTGGCAAGCGACTTTTTCTATTTTTCTTTCGGACGTCCAGTCTCATTCAGAGAACGATCTGATTTAGAATCCGTAAAAAGTCTGCAGAATTCTAATCTGCAAACATGTTAGGTGAAACAAAGAAAGAAGAAGATGAGTCCTTATATAATTTCCTCTTGTTTTTCAACACCTTTTTCTTGTGTGAGGACTGTTTATTTCATACTAGTTGAAGCAGTCACGTAGTGGTTTATAATTATCCTTTTCGTCTTTTACGGCCTCCTTTGCTACGATATCTCCCAATATCGGTAATACCAAGAGATATTTTGAAACGAGGAAGTCGGGTAGCGTCGGTAGCCAGTACATTCTCAACCTCTAGAAGACTTAATCAGCTGCAGATACGTTCCGCTTGTTCCATATCAATATAAATTTCGGCTGCAATTAGTTTCAAAAGGCTACTAACACCCTGCCTTGAAGTAAAAAACTCATCTCACAAGGTTACTGGCTCAAATATTAGCTCCTAAATGCTGTTTATGCAAGCTTCCTGTTGGCGAAAATCAACATCATACAGAACCTTGCTCGTCTTCAGAGACTACCTAGTTGCGGCCGTATTGTCTTCAACAGTTTCTTTATCGGTGCTCACCAAGTGCAAAAATCCTTTCGGAGAGAAGCAATATGCTTCTGGAAGAGAGATTAGATTTATTTCCAGGTCCTTTCGTGACCGATGGTATTTCACCAGCCACAGACCTCGAACGAGTCTGGGCACAGGGTACATCTTAGGAGGCTTCACATCTAGGGACAGTGCCCGCTAGAGTTTAGGGGCGATTAGATAAACGGGTGAAATTAGAATTAGTAGCCCCAATATTCTGTATCCGCCGGTAGCGGCTTAGCTGTGGAGAAAAGAGAAATAAAAAAAATTTTCGAATCTCAAAGAGGAAATCGGGTGAACTTTACCTGGAAGCAAAGTTATCAGAGTTGAGAGACCTAAAATTTTTGCGCGACTTCGGAGTCAATCTTCTCAGTTATAGATAGATAGACCATATTTTTTCAGTGCAGTTAGCGGTTCGCAGGTGTTCTATTCGAGTTAGGAGATCCCTTCGGATCGTGAGAAAACTAGAAGGCACAGGAAAAGACTCACAGCGGGCTGTTTGTCACTCCTTTTTTTAGCAACCTATGAGGAAGCACTATCGCTCGCCGATGGACAGGAGAATTTGGTTTAGTAGAGCGCGGTTGATTCTTTGGACATTTGGACAGCATATTTGTGCTCCGGTGTTTAAAGGAGGAACTCGATCCGTAGAATGTTATAAAGTTGCGAATAGTCAGGTCAAAGGGATCGAGGGCACCAGGGGTACAAAAACGGGCGAAAATCGATGTAGAAATGGTTGAAAAGCACTTAGTGCCTCCTTTTCGGACAAAGGTGCTGTCACAAATGAAATTATTGAAGTTCTAATTTGTATGTAGACGCTGGAGTCCAAGGCACAAAAAGTGATTAAATATCATAGAGGAACAATAAAAGGGGTAACAATTTATGGAATGGATAGCTGGAGCCTGGACGGATGAACGTGGCTATAGCCAAAGTTGTTTTTGGAAAGAAGTTGGAGAGGCGAAAGTCGGTAGTATACAACACATGGGTTGCTGTGTATTCAACGTACCTATTGGCTTGATAGGTACAAGTACTAATGTCTATCGGAACATTTTCCTCATATGAGGACAATTTTGAACAACATTTTTTAATTGCAAAACTTCTTTAGCCGCTTTTTTCTGCTCCACGTGTTCAGTAGGGCATGATGATACTCGATCGAAACAAACTTTTCGAAAATTGCAACTCTACCCAACGCAGGAACAATTTTACCTTACGCTTTAGCCCTCTATTTTTCCTTCTTCTTCGCAAAAAATGGATCCACGAACCGTCCCAGGAAATCTAATTCACTGTTCACATTCTCTTGTTACGTCAGCAGCAAAATTTAAGCGCTTTTATGGGTCAGCTTGGAAGACTAAATTGGTCTTGGGAACCGCAATTGCAGTACATATTGACATTGTAATTGATCGAAGGAGGAAGTGAGGGGAAGCAAGCTGGAAGAAACGCGACCGCCTCAGTACCATCACGCTAAATATTTTCAACATCAATGTGTGATTACCTACAACAGACGTTTTGGCGGAGGTTGAACTGGCTCAATTGCCGAATGAACGCTAAAAGCAAGATTCAGATGCTCTACCATCGCCTCGGTCTGTCTCAGATCGGAATTCGGATGATTCAACCGCGCATCAATCAGATGAAACTGCAATTGCTCACGAGAGATTGTGGACTTATCAGGAGATGTTCCCATCTATTAATGAAAATATTTTGGAAAATATCTGGCAGGTACTTGGCTACTCCGTTTATACTCTTACCTATGGTAGCGCACCTCGACGTTTATCTCCATTTGAATGCTTTATGAGCGTTTTTTCGCTCTATCACCTCATTGCCACGAGTGACATTACAAATTAGCGATTGGATGCCATTCCAATTCAGCCCGTTTCGTCAGGGGAGATATTGAAGTCTTTTGGAGCTCCCATTTTAATGACAGGTTTAAATTTTCAAGCCGCCGTGATCTCTGTAATGAGAGTGGGTCTAAGTACATTCCAGGACCAAGGTTTGGAAAGATCATTTCACGCAGGCGATTTGAGCTGAATCTCGGAAATATTTGCTTCATTAACGCTCCTGAAACGGAAGAAAGGCCCTCGGATGACACAAAATGGTCTCTGATGAACGGATTTCTGAAGGCTTTCAATTACCTCTATAGGCAATATGTTACGCTATCTTATAACACCTACGTAGATGAACGTAGCAGAAGGTGGTACGGTCGTGGCGGGGACTGGATCAAAAAGTACTTCCACATTACTTCATCTATGACAGGAATCCCTAAAGTTGCTGCGAATCGAAGCCTTCGGTATGTGGTCAGTCTGGAATAATGTTGAGGATATAGCTTGTCATTGGAAAAACACGTGGACTTCGGCGTGAGTTTACAGAAGAATTTTGTCGCACTGCCTCTCTTACGCTTCGCCTTTTTCAACCAGTTCTGAAGAAGATCGCCCAGTATGCGGGGACTCATATTTGCATCGGTGTCACACGCAGAAGTATTAATGAGATATGGAATGAGATTTATTGGTATAGTCAAAAATGCAGTTACGGAATTTCCGATGCAACACCTGTCCTCACGGTAGCTCACGGAGCGCGGAGATCATACCTCCATGTACTATAAGAATTTGAGCGCCGACAAATATTTAATGGGTGCTTTGCGGATGTATAGGGAACGTAGAGATTTCATACGCAGTTGCCGTACAACCAATCACATGACCATATTTTGCAGGGGTACATGGAGAACTGTGGAGGTTGAAACAAAGAAATTGGAATTCGAGATTGCGGTTCCAGATATTGTGGAGAGGTACTATGACACGCGTTCTCAAATTGATCGTCACAACAGGTGCAGGTAAGATGACCTTGGAATTGAGAAGAAATTGGAAGTGAAAGATTGGTCGCTCAGGGTCAATTCTCCTCTTATATCAATCATATTAGTTGATTCATGAATACTTTGCAAGCATTATTTCAGCCAAGACACTCGTTATCAAAGTCTAATTTTTATGAGATTCTTGTTGAGGAACCCATTGACAATAAGTTTGATTCTATTTCTAGTCGAGCATCAAATTGCATTGAAAGTGAGGACGATGACATGTCATTTGATCCTCTTGCAGGTATTAGAACCCCTTTTGTAGTGGAAAACAAGAAGAGGAAGTTAGGTAATGATGAATACACCAAGGCATCTTACCGGGGGTCGCTGTCGGGTCTGTAGGGCCAGTAACTCGAAATTTAATTGCTCTACTTGCCGGGACAATGACCTTGACGAAATTCATATCTGTCAATCGAGCACAGAAAAGTGTTGTTTTATGGATCATTTGTGCGCAAAGCACCATATGGCCCTTAACTAGGATTCAAAGGTGAAGCGAATTAGTGTGACTTACTGAAGTAAAAGTAAAAATGGTTTTTGAGTTCTATTTATGTAATCCCCTAGTGCTTTTACTTGCTTTATTTTTGTTTTGCGAACAGATCCTCCTTCCTAAGAATTTCTACATGTCTTACTGAAGATAAGAATGACATATAAATAAATGAAATTCAATATATCCAGAACTTCTTAAAATGTATTTCATGAGATTTGTAAAAGTTTCAGGTGCGTGACTCAATCCAAAGGGTATTACTATAATTTAAATATGTACATATCTGGTTCAAAACGCTTTGAGCAGGATTGAAGATTCCTTCAGACTGATCTGATGATAACCCGTCCTCAGATCTCAGATCTTTTTTAAAGACGACCTGGCTCCGTTGAGTGTATCGAAGATACCATAGATGCTCTGTATGAAGTATTTTTTACAGTAAACCGATTAATTCCTGTGTAATCCACACATATCCGCAAACGCTGTCCTTTTTCGTTAAAATAGTATTGCCGCTCTCCAGGCGCTTCTTTTGGTCTAATGAAGACTATGCAGTAGTTTATCAAGTTTTTTTCAATTCTTCAGCATTTTTTTCTGAAATTTTATAGAGTACCTCTTTATGTGGCTTACCATATCTCTCTAATTACATTTTGAAATTATACGTTCGCTTCGGACGAAGGACCTTCGGATATTTTTCTCGAAGAGCAGCTCCAAAACTTTTCAGTACACCTTTAATATCTACTTGGTAATAACCTGGAACATTCGGCTTTGGGTCTATTGTTCTGAGTACAGCAAAAAGCTGTATCTTTTCTAAAAATCAGTGACTACTGAGTCTTTAGAAACGAAAGGGTGCTTTGAAATTTCGTTGTTAGTGACAGAGTAATTTTCATTCTTGTAATTCAATTGAAAAAAAATCAAATCTAATAGAGATTTTTAGTTACTTTTGGATTGGAAGAACTCGCAGTACTGACAGACGAATAAGCGATGCTGCCAGATATGGGGTGTTGGCCGTACAAGAAGTAATCGATGGTTGAAATTTTGATTGATGCTTCCGGCAAACAGGGCGAAGCTGCAGACCAATTTTTATATAGAAAACTACTCAACGACGGCAGAAATGAATCGTAAGCAAACATAATTGGATTCGAAGGTGTTCTAAAAAAGCGATCCCAGAGGGATCAAGCTACAAGGTTCTGAAGTTTCATGCACCAACTATCAATAAGACTGATAGCACCAAACATGATCGCAAATTTCCATTGGTACAATTGCCAAGAAGTTATAAAATAGTTTCTGATTGTTGAGGTGCGAAATGTTTCGAGAAGCACGCGAGATAGCCACAATGTCCTCATGTAATTGGCTTGGCACAAATTAGTATGATCTTTTGTTCAAAAGATCATAGTGTTGTATATGTTAGGTGCACAAGTTGCATTGTTGTCTTGTTACAGTGCAAATCCCTGGTAACGGTAATTGGCGGGATACTGTCAGGGTATTTTAGATGATTTCCGTTTATGACTGTTACATGATAGGCCTTTATGCAGAAAGGAGGAAGATGCCATTTTGTGAGACTATTTTCAATGATGGATGAGGAAAAATATTGGGTGTACAGGTTTACTCGAGCAGAGAAAACATATATCTAAGAAGATTTCACCAAAGAGACTTCTTACAAAACCAAGTGTATGAACAGAACCAAGCAAGCATATTTACTATTCCTAGATTCACACCAGCTCCATTAGCCTCAAAACTTCTTAAATAATAGCGACGACAGTATTTACCATTTAAAATGTTGGAAAATATGATATTAGTTGCATTTCAGCATATTGGAGAGATATTAAAACGAGCTGCATACACTGAAATAGTAAATTTGAACATATATTTCGGCAGTATTGTAATCTTCTGTGATTTGGTACCCTTTAAAATGAATTGTACAGTCTTTATACTCGCTTTTACGGTCTCAATATAAAACAATGCAGGATTTCTGTTGTTTTGTATCAAAAAAGCTTGGATGATGGTAGTGTAGGATGGTCTACTTGATGATAATAGAGACCTATCAAGATTTATGGATTTCCGTTTATATTATTTTAGGATTCATGAACACACAGATCTACGCAGAAAATTTGATAGCCATTTGGCAAGAAGAGTTCAAGGTAGGCAGCGAACGTGCTCCAAATAATTTTCGTATCTATTTCGAGAATGATTGCTGTTTACTTTTTTCGGCTCTACTCTATAGGACGGTGTCCAAACTTACAGTATCGTTTCAAATAAAACAGGACTTCAATAAGAAACAATAGCGATATGTAAATTTCCGCAAAATCTACCCAACAGAAATGACCTCAAGAAATATTCTGTTGTTCTGGGTCTCCTGGATTATTCTTCAATTTTGAACCGTTTCATTACCTTGTTTCATGACAGTCATGGCCTGATCTAAATAATTAATCGCCTTCCAATTTTCATTTGTTTTGGTCAAATTTTCCAACAAGCTGCATAAATTATATTCATATTTCTAACATGTTAGAATTTTTTATCACAGGAGATTTTTTATTTAAAATCATTGCCAGTATCCATCGTACAGCTTTTTACTATATATGGTCTTCTGAAATATCTGTGCGCTAGTCGCTAGTCACTACGGCCATAGGTAGCGTTATTAAATAAAAACAATGTGAAAAGTAACCATACTGACTCCCGACAGTCACTTGGTAGGAGAAGAAAAACCAAGAATTCTACGATTATGTTTACATTTTTGTATGTTACCACTGCGATAATACTGAAGTTGCGCCGTAGTCATCAATTTGGTGACTCTTTAGTGATTACTTTTACAACAGTTAAATGTCTCATATGATTACATCCTTTTTCTGTGCACTACTTACTCTATTTTTTCATTTTCATCTGAAAATACAAAGTTGCTACGCTATAACATCTTTTATTACGATATGGTACGTTTGAAAACTTTTTGCAAACATTTATACCGGCTTCATTTTTTCTTTTCTCATTCTAGTCTTGATCACAAGCTGAGGGGCTAGCTTCCTTGAGAAGAGACCTTTCCATACGTAATTCATGCTTATATTAGTGTGTTCGCAAGGAATGTCTCGGCAATACCTCTTTCTTGCCAACGTTAATTAACTGTAATGAAAGACATGTGAAGAAGAGTGAAAGGAAATGTAAAGATGCTGAAGTACAAGAAAAGCAATATCATGTGGTCAAGAGACGTAAAACAGCTGATATCCGAAGAAACTACGAGGACATATTGACTTTTATAGTTGGAGGCGCTCCACTCGCATCCTTTTCGAGGATGAAGATCCAAAAATACAAGATCGATAATCTGAGCATATGATCGTCTGAAAAACTTAGTGAAGGAAAAATACTGAAGTTCGTGACAATTACTGACAATTTAATCGCTAGATAACTGTGGCATGGATTAATTTGTGCCTCTTAAACTTCAAATTCTCAGTCTGCAAGCAACCGAAGCTTGAACTCGAAAAGCTTTCCTTGAGCGATGAATTGGATAAGCAGAAGCATCTGAATGACTTTATCAGTGTTATGGAATATTGAAGCTGGTCTCGTATGGAAAGATACTCATGCCTGTAAAGATACTCATGCCTGTGACCAATGAATGTAAAATGATAAGAAATATTTCAAATTTTATTCGAATTAATCGCTCTTTGGCCAAGAAGAACAACTTCAGGGTCGACCAAACAGTCGATGACGTTGAAGCAGAGTAGTCACGTGTTTGAATGATCATGCAAAAATCAATGAAGAGCTCAGAAAGGGCCTCAAGAAGACCTCATAAATGAGCTAGATCCGCTGAAAAGTCGTTCGGCTCTCTATAATCTATTGGTTCAAGAAATATACTCGAATGTTAGAAACAGACGAGGAACAGGCGGAAGACATAGATGTGGTGGCTAAAGACTACCCAAAATATTTAATCGCAGCCTTACCAGAGGCACTACTCAGGTGGGGCTTCTTGGAATATAAAAAACTATAGCGTGATATATTATCCTCCACCAGGCCAAGTAGGACAAATAGTCCCAGATAAATTTTCTTCGAGCACAATTAACGGTTATAATAACGCTTCCGAAGTCAACATATACCAGTGAATCAGAATGGAGTACCCACTGATTCCAGCCCACGTTCAGAACGGTTCTGGATACTTTGGCGATAAACTGAAAGAAAAATTCCCTACTTTGCTGCTTCGGTCCTGGGACCGCCCCTCTGACTGTTGCGAATTACACAACAACACATACACGAAGCCCGCGTTGTACAATCAACACGTAGTTCGGATTCGTGTAGGGCGGGTAGAAAGCGAAAAGAGCGTAGGTTAGAGCGAAGGAAGGTCGAGATAGCGGGGGCCGAGCTGACCGAACGTCGTAGTGACAGAGGAGCCGGGCTGTACCAACGGCGGAAGTTCCGACTACTTTACTCGTAGACTAAAACCTAAAACCTTTGTGTCTTCGAGAGGGAGGGCGGCACAGAAACCACGCGATGCAGTATCTATCCGCGCCAACGTGACCGGAGCCGCCACAACGGTGGCGACGTTTTTCTGTAATGAGTACTGTAAGGAACTGTAACGACACTGACACCCCATTACATTGGGCCAAAAACAAACCATCCCTCTGCCACCCACTGCAACCCCGTCGTTGCCCTTTCATATGCCGCGCTCGATTTCATGGTCAGGTCTGCCCCACCCCTTAACGGAGCCGTCAATCTTGCCGACCACACCTAAACCGATCATTTCCTGCCATCTGCCCTGCAAACTGCTACTGTCAAAGCGCTGGAGCCGTCCGTCGAGGGCAACCCTCAGTTTAGGTCTGTCCTGAACATACTGAACGCGCTTGTCGGCGTTGATGTTACCACACCCGCTCATCCTCTGTCTCCGACGCCAGATAGACTGCCGAAGATCCTTCGGCCACAGCAGCGGCCCCGAATGTGCAAGCGGTCAAGGCTCCAGCAGCCCAAGCTCCTGTGCATACCCATCCTATTCACCCCCTTCCCCCTCTGTCGGCAAAGTTTGACTGCGCATCGCAATCTCGGGGACGCCTTCCTAGCCCGCAAGTTCGCAGGCACTGTTCGCAATGCCACCCGCGGCCTTTTTGGAGGATATAAGAAGCGTTTCGTTCGCGTCTCTATACCCTCTACCTTCCAGATTGACAACCCGTCCCAGTTTCGTGCTGCCATTTCCGCCGGCGGGTTCCCTAGTTCCTGTTCGATCATTCAATCCGCCGATCTCAACCATTTCTACAGTTGCGGCGGAATGCGACTTGACAGCCCTCAGTGCTGCCCACTACTCTTACC
This sequence comes from Kappaphycus alvarezii, assembly GCA_002205965.3. Taxonomy (NCBI): domain Eukaryota; phylum Rhodophyta; class Florideophyceae; order Gigartinales; family Solieriaceae; genus Kappaphycus; species Kappaphycus alvarezii. The sequence goes on from NADL03000775.1 coordinate 527,677, forward strand.
GCACCATCGCTCAGCACTACGACAATTTCGACGCCCCCGCTCTTAGCTTCTCTGGTATACTAGATCTCGAGACTGTTCTCTCTGGTGATGATCTCGTTGTCGTATGGCAAGGTCTGCGTTCCGAAATCTGTCGCCTGGAAAACGAAGAATGAAAATGGTATCCCGCTCGATCTTTCGCCACCGCTCTTCGGGAGGTTGAAATCAAAATCCATCCAAACTGTCCAGTCTCCCTGATTTTCCTGGACAGTTACTCTGTCTCCCCCATCTGCACCGGCAGGTTGATTCAAACGCCGCCGTGCTCAGAATGCCCCTGGTTCCGCCTCAAACGGATGGCTAGATTAAGGTCGGTGCTCCCAATGCCCAATCACCGCCCCTCCGCTCCCTGCTACACCATGCGACATCAACCCATGTAGCCTCCTTGAACACATTCCCGCCCCCGATGCCGACATGGATCCTGACGCATGAATCTCCCTGCCGTGAAACAAGTTTCAGGTTTGTACAGCTCCCAATCTGCTCTCGACCCGCCGCCAACCATATCCCAATTACCGGGTCCATCTCTGTCATCCCTCACCTTCCGTTCCCCCCTCTCCGCCCCATTCCCTATCCTCACCTACATTCCTCGTCCAGTCCAAGTCGCGGCTTACGACTTGTACTTCGCGGTCTTGTACCGCGTTATATCCGCTCCCTCGCCAGAGCACAAGACTCGGGCCCTCCTGGAACTTCTTGCCATCCCAAAGCTGGTTTTCCGACACAACCGCCCCTGCTTCATCCTGCCGCCCGGTCCTATCACTCCCATGCCCCCCCATCGTTTGCCACTGCCGCTCAATTACTCTGCCTTGGACGTCCGCCGTGCTATTCATAGCTTGGACCCTTCAACCGCTCCTAGTGCCGACGGTCTGTTCCCTGTGTTCGTGCGAATGTTACTCCGCCCATCTGGGGGGTCACGCCAGGCCGACATTGCCTTCATGCTCTGACAAAGTTCCTCGACATCTGCTTGGACGGCGAACTGCCGGTCGCATGCCGTCCGTACTTCTGCGGAGGCCGTCCCACTGTGCTGGCGAAACCAAACGAGGGAATCTGTCCTATCGATGTCGGGCTTCTCATCCGGCGCCTAATTTCTAGGCTCTCGGCGCGCAACGCCTCCCCTGTCCTTCGGTCATACAATTTACCCACCAGCTGGGGGTCGGCGTCAAGAACGGTACCGATGCGATCATTCACTCCGTGCGTCGTCTTTCCCAGCGCCTCGAGTTCCGCAACTGCGTGTTGGTTAAGATTGACGCTCACAACCTCTCAATCGCATTTCCCGTCACCGCATTCTTTAAGCGTTACAAAACTTTGCCCTAGGTCTTGCACGTGGGATTCAGTATTGTTACAGTGCCCCTACAGAGCTCGCTTTCGGTCCCTGCTACGTCTGCAGTGCCAAAAGCACTCAGCAAGAGGATCCCTCGGTCCTTTGCTCTCTGCTGTTCCTCTTCATCCTCTCTTGCTCTTGTTACAGGGGAAGTTCTCATCTGCTTTGAATGCATGGTATGCGGATGACGGCAATACTTTCCTTCCGCATTCCCAAGCCGCTGCCGTCATCCGTTTCACCCAGCTCGAATGGGGTCCATTTGGCTTCTAGCTGAACCTTTCCAACGCCCAAGTGTATGGGTTCTCCCCTTCCCGCATCCCTTTGCCATTTCCCTGCCCCTTTTCTATTCCCCCCGGTTTTGCTGTGCTGGGATCTCCAATTGGGTCGGACACGTTGTCTCCGAGTTCTTTACTGAACGTCAAACTGCCGTGGACTGTATCTTCCAATCTCTCCGAACTCTGGACGATGCACAATTGGCGTTCCAACTTTACCGATTCTGCGCGAACGCCTCCAAGGTCATGCATTTCATACGTATGCTTCCCCCCACTAAATCTGCGGTACTCGCCGCCACCTTCGATCAGAAGCAGAGGGAATCGTTCCACCAACTGCAATTGCCCTACTCGGATCGGGCCTGGCTGCAGGCCTCTCTTTCCTTTTCAATGGGCGGTCTCGGTCTCCTGCAACCGTCGGACATTACCGAGGCTGCTTACGCCGCATCTGTAATCGATTCTTTCCGTCTTATCTCCGACCTGCTGGCCCTTTCCCACGACCGCCACTTGGAAGAGGCCCCCGGTCTGCAATCCCGCTCCTATCTTCCCGCAATCCGCAGCTGTCCTCGTCGCTAAAGGCTACTGCTCTTTTCGAGCGTTGTTCTTCGCCCGTCCCCGGTAAAAGGCTCCAGTCTGCGATCACTACTGAACTCATGCTTTCGAAGTCTGACAGGTTGGTCTTGTCCGCAGCAGCACCCGACCGGGAACAGCTCCTCTCCGTGCGCACATCCTCCTCCTCCTCCGTTTTCTCTGCGCTTCCTCACCCTCACCGCGGTACGTACATGGCCTCCCTTGTGTGGAAGGTCGCCCTGGCTATCCGTCTCGGTATCGCGCTATTCCCATAATCCACTCGTTGTGCGGTGTGCTCCCGGCGCTCCGTAGACGTCGTGACCGTCTTGGATCCAAGCGGCCAACATGCGTTGACCTGCAGGTACGAAGAAAGCATGACTCGACGGCATCACGACCTTCGCAACTTTCTCGCCCGCTTCTGCAAGGAAGTTGGCGTCACTGCACTCGTCGAACATACGTTTCCCGTCCAAGATCCGAGTTCTTTTATTCATTAGGAGTCCCGTCCATTACGAATGGACATCTACATTCCAGGTACCTATGGTTTTCACACAAGTGATATTGCCGTCGACATTCTATTGCCCATCCTTCTGCTCGCTACAACATCTCTCCAAGTACAGTTACCGCAGACGCTGCCGCGACACTCGCAGAGCGCAAGAAACATCGTCATTACGGCGATTACTGCCACCAACACGATATCCTTCTTTCCCCCGTCGGAGTTGATATCTATGGCGCCTTGCGCCATGGGTGACGAGGACCAGAGGTTTTTCCGACGCCTCGCTTTCTTCGCTGCTTCCCGTCGTGGTTCCTCTCCTCAGCAAGAACTTCGCCATTTCGTTACTCGCTCTACGTTCGCCTCCAAGTGATGCAGGCGCGACAGGTTGCCACCCGCCGCCTGCCTGCGTAGTTTATCTCCGAATACTCTCCGCACACCTTCGCGCCATCGAACTCGTAAAGATTTTCCGTTCCGAGTAAACATTCATACTGTGGAGAAATCACGTGAAATGATTTACTGCGCAGAGGCGTTACGAGGGAGCATCGATTTCTTGTCGCTTTCGCAATGCATCCAGAAAACGCAGTGTTGGTATTGCTCAATGATTCAGAGCTTGATGCTCGACCGAACCTTCCGTGGCCTCCCCCCGCTGCTGTTCAGCTAACAGTCATACCTATCAAACAACTTGTAGGCTTGAATGCAGATCCTGCCATTTCTTCTCTCCAACAGCATTTAAACTTCACCACAGCATCAAACTCTATACCTGCTACACCTCTCTTCAACAACTTTCACCATCACTACCAAGCTCCCGCCCCAAACACCCTTAGAAACGAAATAACTGCACGTAACACTCGTCCGCACCTCGCTCCACACCCGGTATTCGACTCATCTACGCTTTCCTTAGCTTCCCCCTACACAACTCACAATGCAGCAACACCCCTAAGACCCCTGTAACTCCTTTGGCGTCGATCTTGGCAGCCCAGCATCAAGCTCCAACCCTTCCATTAAGAACACTCTTGTCTGGCATCATGCCTCCTACCCCTTCCTCCCACTACCGCCTCCCCCCCTCGCAGCTAAGCACTTCTCCATTTCGGAGGCTACCTCCGCTGGCGCTGACATCGATTCTTACTTTACCACCCTCTCTGAGATCGTTGTCTCAAAGCCGAGCCCGCCCGTCGAAGACCCCTCTCAACCGCACACTCCCCACTCCATCCTCTCTGACCCTGCTAAACCTATCCCCTTGAGCGATATGCCGTCGTTGGCTAGCTCTCTCGATCCTGAGGAAGATCTCATTCGTTAGATTCACGTCACGTCACCCAATGGGAATATATTTGCAAGCGTCGTCGGTCCATTTGACGATCGCGTCCACTACAACCCGCAAATGCCCTTAGAGGAGTATACTTCCGACCAATTGGCCGAAAGCGACATGGTCTTCTCGAAAGAGCTCGCTCAGCTCAACGTCATCTGCCGCGTTCTCTCAATGGCCATGGATCCCGTTGTCCCCCTCTTGGACCGCATTCAATTCCTCGGTCTAGTATCACTGTATCTCGAAGGGCACTCTTCCAAAGGTTGGGACACATTCCCAAGCTCGAGTTATGGCCATCATGTCGCGAGTCCCACTGTACGTGACCGATTTGGTCCATCCAGTTAGCTCTTAGCTGAATGTTGGTCAGTCAGTGCACACCCTACATAAGTAATGAGTACATATCTTTCTCTCTGTAAGCGGGCTTGAAACTGAATCCTTGAATCTATTCCACGCAAGAGTCAGATATAATTACGGGGTTGTCAAGGAGGCAAGAGAGCATTTCCCCTGTTCCAAAGCTGTAGCGATCCTGTTTTAAACTAAAGCCACAGACTCAGGGACACTGCCTATGCTTGTTTAGCGTACCCTCACCACCAACTTTCGTCGCATTGCCACTTTCATGCATTCTCACCTCTACCGGGTTTTCTTCCTCCAGGGGTGCATATCTTGCTTGTAACCTTCGCCCCTTTTGTGGGGAGGGCGTTTCCGAGGTGCCAGTCACCACCGTCGTCATATTTGCACGTCTTAGGACATTTGCCCCAAACAAGAACCGAAAACATACTCCGCCCGTCCCAAGCCATGTAAGGAAAGTGGATGCTTTTCATCTTTCAACCCCTTCATAGCATCCAGGAACCCCCACCCATTTGCGTCGGCGATTCTGCCGAGCACCAGTAAAAGTGCTTAGATCCTTTGCCGGAAGCACACTCGTTTGCATAGCCATTTGTTTCGACTTCTTTGTCACCAAGATCCACCCGAAGTTTGAGATCTCTTCACATCCAACCACCCCAGCCTTTTCTCGCGCCCTCCGCACAGTCGCCTTTTGCACAGTCTCTCCTTCCTTCTTACTCCCCTTGAGTACCGCCCACTGGTCTTTTTTCCCCTACACAACCATCAACACCTCCAGATTTGCCCATCCTCGTCTGTGACAACACGAATCGAGACAGCACCTACCGCCACCTTGTCCAACAGTCATTTGTTCCCTTCACATCAACCTGGGATTTTGGCTTGTTTCTTCTCCCAACCATCGCATCCTCATCAATCGAGTCTGCAGAAATTGCATTTGGAAACGGATTCGATTCCCGAGATACAGTCAGACGAAACAGAGGAATATAAAACGGTCCAAGAGGGGGACAACGGGATCCATGGCCATTGAGAGAACGCGGCAGATGACGTTGAGCTGAGCGAGCTCTTTCGAGAAGACCATGTCGCTTTCGGCCAATTGGTCGGAAGTATACTCCTCTAAGGGCATTTGCGGGTTGTAGTGGACGCGATCGTCAAATGGACCGACGACGCTTGCAAATATATTCCCATTGGGTGACGTGACGTGAATCTAACGAATGAGATCTTCCTCAGGATCGAGAGAGCTAGCCAACGACGGCATATCGCTCAAGGGGATAGGTTTAGCAGGGTCAGAGAGGATGGAGTGGGGAGTGTGCGGTTGAGAGGGGTCTTCGACGGGCGGGCTCGGCTTTGAGACAACGATCTCAGAGAGGGTGGTAAAGTAAGAATCGATGTCAGCGCCAGCGGAGGTAGCCTCCGAAATGGAGAAGTGCTTAGCAGCGAGGGGGGAGGCGGTAGTGGGAGGAAGGGGTAGGAGGCATGATGCCAGACAAGAGTGTTCTTAATGGAAGGGTTGGAGCTTGATGCTGGGCTGCCAAGATCGACGCCAAAGGAGTTACAGGGGTCTTAGGGGTGTTGCTGCATTGTGAGTTGTGTAGGGGGAAGCTAAGGAAAGCGTAGATGAGTCGAATACCGGGTGTGGAGCGAGGTGCGGACGAGTGTTACGTGCAGTTATTTCGTTTCTAAGGGTGTTTGGGGCGGGAGCTTGGTAGTGATGGTGAAAGTTGTTGAAGAGAGGTGTAGCAGGTATAGAGTTTGATGCTGTGGTGAAGTTTAAATGCTGTTGGAGAGAAGAAATGGCAGGATCTGCATTCAAGCCTACAAGTTGTTTGATAGGTATGACTGTTAGCTGAACAGCAGCGGGGGGAGGCCACGGAAGGTTCGGTCGAGCATCAAGCTCTGAATCATTGAGCAATACCAACACTGCGTTTTCTGGATGCATTGCGAAAGCGACAAGAAATCGATGCTCCCTCGTAACACCTCTGCGCAGTAAATCATTTCACGTGATTTCTCCACAGTATGAATGTTTACTCGGAACGGAAAATCTTTACGAGTTCGATGGCACGAAGGTGTGCGGAGAGTATTCGGAGATAAACTACGCAGGCAGGCGGCGGGTGGCAACCTGTCGCGCCTGCATCACTTGGAGGCGAACGTAGAGCGAGTAACGAAATGGCGAAGTTCTTGCTGAGGAGAGGAACCACGACGGGAAGCAGCGAAGAAAGCGAGGCGTCGGAAAAACCTCTGGTCCTCGTCACCCATGGCGCAAGGCGCCATAGATATCAACTCCGACGGGGGAAAGAAGGATATCGTGTTGGTGGCAGTAATCGCCGTAATGACGATGTTTCTTGCGCTCTGCGAGTGTCGCGGCAGCGTCTGCGGTAACTGTACTTGGAGAGATGTTGTAGCGAGCAGAAGGATGGGCAATAGAATGTCGACGGCAATATCACTTGTGTGAAAACCATAGGTACCTGGAATGTAGATGTCCATTCGTAATGGACGGGACTCCTAATGAATAAAAGAACTCGGATCTTGGACGGGAAACGTATGTTCGACGAGTGCAGTGACGCCAACTTCCTTGCAGAAGCGGGCGAGAAAGTTGCGAAGGTCGTGATGCCGTCGAGTCATGCTTTCTTCGTACCTGCAGGTCAACGCATGTTGGCCGCTTGGATCCAAGACGGTCACGACGTCTACGGAGCGCCGGGAGCACACCGCACAACGAGTGGATTATGGGAATAGCGCGATACCGAGACGGATAGCCAGGGCGACCTTCCACACAAGGGAGGCCATGTACGTACCGCGGTGAGGGTGAGGAAGCGCAGAGAAAACGGAGGAGGAGGAGGATGTGCGCACGGAGAGGAGCTGTTCCCGGTCGGGTGCTGCTGCGGACAAGACCAACCTGTCAGACTTCGAAAGCATGAGTTCAGTAGTGATCGCAGACTGGAGCCTTTTACCGGGGACGGGCGAAGAACAACGCTCGAAAAGAGCAGTAGCCTTTAGCGACGAGGACAGCTGCGGATTGCGGGAAGATAGGAGCGGGATTGCAGACCGGGGGCCTCTTCCAAGTGGCGGTCGTGGGAAAGGGCCAGCAGGTCGGAGATAAGACGGAAAGAATCGATTACAGATGCGGCGTAAGCAGCCTCGGTAATGTCCGACGGTTGCAGGAGACCGAGACCGCCCATTGAAAAGGAAAGAGAGGCCTGCAGCCAGGCCCGATCCGAGTAGGGCAATTGCAGTTGGTGGAACGATTCCCTCTGCTTCTGATCGAAGGTGGCGGCGAGTACCGCAGATTTAGTGGGGGGAAGCATACGTATGAAATGCATGACCTTGGAGGCGTTCGCGCAGAATCGGTAAAGTTGGGGAACGCCAATTGTGCATCGTCCAGAGTTCGGAGAGATTGGAAGATACAGTCCACGGCAGTTTGACGTTCAGTAAAGAACTCGGAGACAACCGTGTCCGACCCAATTGGAGATCCCAGCACAGCAAAACCGGGGGGAATAGAAAAGGGGCAGGGAAATGGCAAAGGGATGCGGGAAGGGGAGAACCCATACACTTGGGCGTTGGAAAGGTTCAGCTAGAAGCCAAATGGACCCCATTCGAGCTGGGTGAAACGGATGACGGCAGCGGCTTGGGAATGCGGAAGGAAAGTATTGCCGTCATCCGCATACCATGCATTCAAAGCAGATGAGAACTTCCCCTGTAACAAGAGCAAGAGAGGATGAAGAGGAACAGCAGAGAGCAAAGGACCGAGGGATCCTCTTGCTGAGTGCTTTTGGCACTGCAGACGTAGCAGGGACCGAAAGCGAGCTCTGTAGGGGCACTGTAACAATACTGAATCCCACGTGCAAGACCTAGGGCAAAGTTTTGTAACGCTTAAAGAATGCGGTGACGGGAAATGCGATTGAGAGGTTGTGGGCGTCAATCTTAACCAACACGCAGTTGCGGAACTCGAGGCGCTGGGAAAGACGACGCACGGAGTGAATGATCGCATCGGTACCGTTCTTGACGCCGACCCCCAGCTGGTGGGTAAATTGTATGACCGAAGGACAGGGGAGGCGTTGCGCGCCGAGAGCCTAGAAATTAGGCGCCGGATGAGAAGCCCGACATCGATAGGACAGATTCCCCCGTTTGGTTTCGCCAGCACAGTGGGACGGCCTCCGCAGAAGTACGGACGGCATGCGACCGGCAGTTCGCCGTCCAAGCAGATGTCGAGGAACTTTGTCAGAGCATGAAGGCAATGTCGGCCTGGCGTGACCCCCCAGATGGGCGGAGTAACATTCGCACGAACACAGGGAACAGACCGTCGGCACTAGGAGCGGTTGAAGGGTCCAAGCTATGAATAGCACGGCGGACGTCCAAGGCAGAGTAATTGAGCGGCAGTGGCAAACGATGGGGGGGCATGGGAGTGATAGGACCGGGCGGCAGAGATGAAGCAGGGGCGGTTGTGTCGGAAAACCAGCTTTGGGATGGCAAGAAGTTCCAGGAGGGCCCGAGTCTTGTGCTCTGGCGAGGGAGCGGATATAACGCGGTACAAGACCGCGAAGTACAAGTCGTAAGCCGCGACTTGGACTGGACGAGGAATGTAGGTGAGGATAGGGAATGGGGCGGAGAGGGGGGAACGGAAGGTGAGGGATGACAGAGATGGACCCGGTAATTGGGATATGGTTGGCGGCGGGTCGAGAGCAGATTGGGAGCTGTACAAACCTGAAACTTGTTTCACGGCAGGGAGATTCATGCGTCAGGATCCATGTCGGCATCGGGGGCGGGAATGTGTTCAAGGAGGCTACATGGGTTGATGTCGCATGGTGTAGCAGGGAGCGGAGGGGCGGTGATTGGGCATTGGGAGCACCGACCTTAATCTAGCCATCCGTTTGAGGCGGAACCAGGGGCATTCTGAGCACGGCGGCGTTTGAATCAACCTGCCGGTGCAGATGGGGGAGACAGAGTAACTGTCCAGGAAATCAGGGAGACTGGACAGTTTGGATGGATTTTGATTTCAACCTCCCGAAGAGCGGTGGTGGTAGCACCGACCTTAATCTAGCCATCCGTTTGAGGCGGAACCAGGGGCATTCTGAGCACGGCGGCGTTTGAATCAACCTGCCGGTGCAGATGGGGGAGACAGAGTAACTGTCCAGGAAAATCAGGGAGACTGGACAGTTTGGATGGATTTTGATTTCAACCTCCCGAAGAGCGGTGGCGAAAGATCGAGCGGGATACCATTTTCATTCTTCGTTTTCCAGGCGACAGATTTCGGAACGCAGACCTTGCCATACGACAACGAGATCATCACCAGAGAGAACAGTCTCGAGATCTAGTATACCAGAGAAGCTAAGAGCGGGGGCGTCGAAATTGTCGTAGTGCTGAGCGATGGTGCGGTAAGAGTAGTAGGCAGCACTGAGGGCTGTCAAGTCGCATTCCGCCGCAACTGTAGAAATGGTTGAGATCGGCGGATTGAATGATTGAACAGGAACTAGGGAACCCGCCGGCGGAAATGGCAGCACGAAACTGGGACGGGTTGTCAATCTGGAAGGTAGAGGGTATAGAGACGCGAACGAAACGCTTCTTATATCCTCCAAAAAGGCCGCGGGTGGCATTGCGAACAGTGCCTGCGAACTTGCGGGCTAGGAAGGCGTCCCCGAGATTGCGATGCGCAGTCAAACTTTGCCGACCGAGGGGGGAAGGGGTGAATAGGATGGGTATGCACAGGAGCTTGGGCTGCTGGAGCCTTGACCGCTTGCACATTCGGGGCCGCTGCTGTGGCCGAAGGATCTTCGGCAGTCTATCTGGCGTCGGAGACAGAGGATGAGCGGGGTGTGGTAATATCAACGCCGACAAGCGCGTTCAGTATGTTCAGGACAGACCTAAACTGAGGGTTGCCCTCGACGGACGGCTCCAGCGCTTTGACAGTAGCAGTTTGCAGGGCAGATGGCAGGAAATGATCGGTTTAGGTGTGGTCGGCAAGATTGACGGCTCCGTTAAGGGGTGGGGCAGACCTGACCATGAAATCGAGCGCGGCATATGAAAGGGCAACGATGGGTGGCAGAGGGATGGTTTGTTTTTGGCCCAATGTAGTGTGGTGTCAGAGAAGTGGTCCCAGGACCGAAGCAGGAAAGGGAACTGAAATGTTTGTTTTCTGTTTACTCTCCAATGGCACCAAATTTTGCACGGTGCAGAAGGGATAGGTTTCGTTGTACTGTAAAAGTGTTTGGGTTTTTTTCTCTTTTTTTCCTCTTTTTTCCCTCTAAATAATTCAATAGGTTCGGTGTTTCTACGCTAGTTCAATGTTTTGGGGATGTTCTCAATTCAAAGCAGAGATGAGATTCAGGATTTCTCGTTGTTCCCGTACGCCAGGTTCCTCCGGTGTTTTCGGCTGGAAAAATGTAGGCGCAGGTCAACTTCCAAGCTTACACGAGTGCCACACTCACACTGGAGGCGGTTGGTCCAGACAGAGGGATCGGAGGGGTTGGTGTGACGAATTACGGCATTGAGGTGCTTAGGACCGGCTTTGTGGGCCTCAAACTGGTCTTTGCTCGGCGTTCGGAAGTTGCACACCTTGCAGTGGTGGTTTGTTACCTTCTTCTTCCTTCTGGCCTTCTTTCTCTCCTTGTCCTGGCTAACCTTGAGTGCCGTTAAACAGGCGCGACCGACGTCGACCGTGGATGGTCCGGTAGTGGGATTGGGGGCGCGCGGCTTGTGGGCAATTTGTCGTGCCAGCGGGAGTTTACCTCCCCTCCTTCTACCGGCGACCGCCCTTTCCTGTCGATGCGCCGAAGCCGCTCCCAGTACAATGATGTCCTTTGGTTTTGCCTTTCTAGTTACCGTTGGGAGTGTTCCAGTCCTACCTTTCGGACTTTTTGGCTGCCGACTAACCCTGGATTCGCCTACGAATTATACCTCCTTTTCGGTGTCCTCTTCGCTACCATCTTCCGCGTCGTCGTCTATGAACCTGCTTCTCGGGTACGCAGAATCCCTCGACGTTTGGGAGTCTGTTTCCAACCGATTGCTCCTACCCTCGGGCTCGTTCTGTCCCTTTTCGATGACGGAGTCGACAATTTTGTCAATTTCTTCCGACGACCCGCTGGGTGTTGGCGAGGTCGGTTCTTCTGCGAAGGAGCTGTTAGGGTGGGTGTGACGACGGGCGGAACCAGCGGAGTCGCCTTCCTGCATTAATCCACTGCTTCCCTCCTTTTTACCTCTTTCCCGCCTCTTTCTCTCTTTCCCACCTCTTTCTCTCTTTCCCACCTCTTTACCTCTTTCCCACCTCTCTACCTCTTTCCAATCTCTTTACCTCACCATCTCTTTATGCCACTAGGGCGAAATTTCTCCAACAGTTCCTTGCTTTCATGTACACACAAAGTGCTCCGCCCGCTGTAGCGAGGAAGTTTAGGTAGACTAAACTCTCAGGTATCGCCGAACGACGCCCTTGCATACACACAAGCGACGCAGCCCGACGAGGGACACTGAGTGGGGTTTGAGGGCCGGTGAGTAGTGCACAGAGGGAGAGGAAGGGGGGGGGCAGGTTGAGTTAGTTGCTTTCTCGGTTGCAGGATTTTTTTGTTGGTGCTTCTTAGTGTCCAGGGTCTGCCCGGCCGCCAGAACCAGGGTTTATATAGACAGCGAAAAGTTTTCAATTCTTCGCTAGACAGTACTAAAATCCCCTATTTTGTCTTTTTCAGGTGACTCGGACGAAGTGAGATTTTGCTGGAAGGGGAGTTTGGTCTTCTGGTGGTTACGGACGGTTCTACCTTCCGTAACGTTCCAATTTGTTACGGAAGGTTCCAACCGTCCGTAACGTTCCATTTTCCGTTATCCCTTTCAATCACTCTCCTTTCCTGAGCCGTTTTGCCAATACATGAAACAACAGACTACGACGATTTCGCTGGCGCAATCAAATTGTCGTTTTAACCCCCACAAGAAATAAATGGAAAATACGGACGTCCGTTTAAAACGACGGCTTAATTTCAAAACGACGATTTGGAAGTTATGATAAATTTCCGCCTTCTTTTCGCAAAATAAATCGACTGCTCGTTTTTTAAACCAAGAATTACAGTAACCAATCATGTAGTGTTGATATTTTTTCTAAATCGTCGTTTTAAACAACCAGTTTAAAACGACGAATTGATGAGCCATTTGTTATACAGAAAGGGTGTGCGAAAGTGCCTGCGCAGCAAGCAAACGTTTTGCTGTGCCAGTGCAGCACCTGTGACAGCTCAGCAGGAATGGTTAGATATTTTATGATATTAATCTAGTACCAAATGCTACTGTAGCCATTAGATTTAATTTTTATGGTGGACTAGTTCTATACTGTACTGTACTGTACTTCCAAATACATATGGCTACAAAAAAGTCTATATAAGGGCTTGCGTACCGAGTAGCGGAGCAAGTCCAAGACAAGAATCATCAGCCATCAGACAGAAGAAGTAAACACTTGTTCTTGTCGCAATAAGGGGAAACCAACCCGTCGAGCACAACGGTCAGTAGTTGTGTCAGACTTTGTAAGCTCGGCTTGTAGGGCTTACAGTAGACTTCCACCAGCAACCTTGCTGCGTGCTACACGTGTCATACCTTTTGGGCTGTGATACTATACCGTTCTGTCCTGCTTTGTAAATAAATCTGTTCTCAATTAACTCTTTGCACGATTTTCCGCTTTGGGTTCAATGATTCGAAGTCTCGGACCCACTATTTGTGCGAAGCTTACCTATGCGTAAATTCGCCTTATCTCGAAAACCTTTTTTTACTTCTCTAAAATTATGCACCTAGATTTCGTTCAATGCCTTTCTTTATGTTATAATTGTCGTCGATATGGGATAGTAGAAAGCTTCTGCTCGTCCGGTATTGTCTTTCTCGTTTGATTTGGGGACTTGAAGAAATTTGAAAGTGAAGTCAACAAAGCACTTTACAGTGACTATAGTAGGCAGGGTATTGAACAGTGGATTTATCGTATTGAAAAAGAAGCACCGGTGCGCCGGTGCCAATCAGACGGGGGGTGCCCTGTAATTTCCTGAGTCTGTGCGCAACGTTTGCTGGGTATCGGTTGGCGAAGTCATGCGAGCGTTACTACTGATTTTGATGCTTTGGGGGGCACTTTGTGCTTTAATACAGCGTTCCTCAGGGAAAGACAGATCTGAAAAGGTTTTGACTTTTAACGCGACGAATTATTTCACATTGCTTTTTTGTAATTCTTTCGCTCTTTCCCCATTGTTTTATTTCCTTTTCGTCGTTTTATTTCCACCAATCATTTAATTCGTCGTTTTAAATTACACCCTTCCGTCGTAGTCTGTTACTTCAAGGGTTCCGTTTTGCGGTGTCTCCAACTAATGCAGGCGCGACAGGTTTCCACCTGCCGCCCGCATTCGCAGTTAATTTCCGAATACCCTCCGCACGCTTCTGTGCAACATTGTAAAAACTCATCAAGATTTACAACCACCTTTCTGGGGCCGAGCGGAACCTACGCCTACCCTTCCTCCGGGTTCCCGCACCCCTCTCGCCCTCTTACAGGGCTGCCGGTCCGGGGTTTCTACGCGTGTACAGTGCCCGTACAGTTTACACTACTACGGTCCACTGTGCGAGCGAACCGGTCCAATCAGACAGCGAAGCTGGGAGTCCCGCGACACCAAACTCGCAAGACACGCACTCTACTCATTGTGGGCCACGGACGCTACACAAAAAAGTAACTGACTCTAGCACCCACTCCCCCACACATAGGGGCCCCTCTTTTCTGCTCTCTCTCCGTCCAGCTCACCCCAGACCACGTCCTCTACCACTCTTGTCAACACCAGTCCACATCCATCTCCTCAACCTCTGTCGGGCTAACGACCGAGGTGCTGATAAACAGCCGGTATACGCGCGGAGGTGCCACATTCTCCATCGTCCAACAGCAGTTTCTCTTCTCCCATATTCTTAATGGCTCCAAATCCCTTCGCATCTCTCTCTTCTCCTCTCTCCACATCTTCAATCGCTCCGAAACCCTTCACATATCCTTCTTTTTCGGATCGGATTATCGAACCCGTTCTACGTCTAGGAACCGTGCTACCTCTAGCACGTGCGGTTCCAAGCCGTCCAACTTTAGGTCTGCCCAATCCACTGTCGCTACCAATCCTTCTGTTATGTTCTTATCATTTCTTCCTTCAGCCTTCTTGCTAGACCTTCGCGAAAGATAATAAGCCTCCCCATTCACCAGCACCGGACGATACTTGATCTAGAAGTCGTATGCAGCCATAAATTTCATCCACTTTGCCAACCACCGGTGAAAAACTTCTTCTAGAACGCGGTTTGAATGGCTTGGTGATCCCTATAGACAAAGAAAAGCTTATTTGACGGAAGTTACGCTCGGAAGAACTTCTTAAGAGCAAAAAATACGGGAAGTGCTTCTCTTTCGCGAGTGGAGTAGCGGCACTTCTGGTCCGTCATTGTTTGAGAAGTGAACTGAATGGGATGTACATTCTCGTCTTCTTTCTTCTGCGAGAGAACCACCCCAAGGGCTGCCGAAGAGGCGTCTGTTTCCACCCAAAAAGGAGAAGTGAAATACACAAATGCTAATACTGAAGGGGTAGTCAGCTTCCCCTTCAGGTATTCAGAAGCCTCTTGCAACTCCAAAGCCCATTCGAAAGCCTTCTTGACAGACATTAACGCGTGCAACACTGCTAAAATGTCGGCAAACCACTTTATGAACCGTCTGTAGTACCCCTCGAGCCCTAGCAAACTCCTGAGTTCTGTCACGTTCTCTGGCACAAGAGCTTCGACAATATCTTTGATCTTGTCGGGATACACCTTCAAACCGCCTGAAATGACGATGTAACCGAGCAACTTCACTTTTGACTGAGCGAAGCTGCACTTAGTTACCTTCAGCTTCAACTTCGCTTCTTTGATCCTCCTGAACACCTCTTTGCAATGGGCTATGTGTTCCTCCAACATCTTTGAGAAAACTAAAACGTCTTCCACGTAAACTATAGCAAACGGTAGCCCGCGAGGGAGCTCTTCCGTCATCCTTTGAAACGTCATTCGAGCGTTGATGAGTCCAAATGGGATTACCTCAAACTTGTAAGCTCCATATTGAGAGACAAACGTCGTCTTTTCCTTGCAAGTTTTGGATATCCTAAACTGCCAGTATCCGGTATATAGGTCCAATGTTGCGAAGAACTCTGCGCCGGAGAGTTCGTCGAAAATATCTTCTATTTTCGGTAACAGCCAGCGGTCTGCCTTCATCTCCATGTTCAACTGACGGTAGTCTACGCAGAACCGGGGCCTTCCGTCTTTCTTCGTGGATATCAGTACCAGAAAGGACCAGATGGATTTTGACGGCGTAATAATTCGAGCTTCCAATAATTACTTTAAATATTTCCTTGCTACTTCGTTACGCCTCGGCGGCATTCGGCGGGCTTTCGAATGTACCGGAGTCTCGTCCGTCAACTCGAAAGAATTTACCACTAGAATATGAGCAGGCTGTACATCGTGAATGTCCCAAGCTATGAAATCCGTATCCTTGAGAGCTGTGGCCAGCTCCTTGTGTTCATTCTCATCTACGTGGTCCAGCTTCGAGGCGAGTAAAGCCAAACGGTCCATTTACATTTTTACCTCTTCCTTAACTTCAGTCTTCGCCGAGCGAGGTAGATCAGGCTCGTATGGTTCCTTGTTAATGATGGCTAAGACCAGGTCTTGTTCGGTATCCGATCCACCATTGATTTCGCTAGACGAAGAGAAAGGGTGGAGAGTTTCCCCATCTTTCGAACCTTTGGGAGACGAAAAGTCCTCACTGTCCGTCTGAGCCCCATTGATTCTGGACGGCTCATTGAAGAATGGTAACACAAACTCTTCTTCTCCTATAAGCAAAGTGCAGGGCTGGAACGCATAATCGATGCACGTCTGGAGGGCTTTCAGATTCAGACTTCCAACGATAAGGTCGACGGGGGCATTGCTGATCATAAGGAACTCTAGGTGCACAACCATTGACCCATAAGACACCGGCACTCCTCTGAGACAACCAAGAACTCGGCGGCAGTTCCGTTTGCTACCGTCACTGGACGATTGGTCTCCGTCGGGGTGAAAGAAAGCTTTTGGCAGAGTTTCCAGGAGATCAGGCTAGGAACTGCACCCGTGTCCTGAAGGGCATGAGTCTCCGTTCCATAAAACGTCACGGCTACTACCTTGAGTCGGCGTGAACCTCTTAAAGAGTTAACCATCGATGCCTGTGTAGCCAGTGGTCTCTTGGATAAAAATTTCCTTAAAACCTCTCTGGAGTCCTCTGCATTCCGGCGCAATAGTTTACCGAAGTTCTTCCCTCTGGCAGCTGAAGCCAGTTCAGCGATCACGTTATACTTCCCTACATGATCGTGGAGTCCACCGGATTTCTTCTTCGACTTGCGGTTACCTCTCTTATTCTTCTTCCTTGGGACGGGTCTATCATCGGCGGACGATTAACAGGGGTCTTGCTCAAGATGGCATCCAGATCCATCAAGTTTCCTCTCCTCTGTTTTGGGAGTGCCTGTCCGTCCGCACTTCTCTTCGCGGCGGCAACAACGTCCTTTTTGCGAGATTCCTGAACAACTGCGACCTTGTAATATTCCTTCGGCTTTTTCATTTTCAACTCTTCTCCAGACTGAGACCGGGCCCCACTAACTTCGCCTCGCTGATCATCACCATGATGGTTCTTGGACCACCAGGTTGACTCCGAATGACTTCTTCTCCCACAAATTGTACAACGTGTGTCTATATGCGGATTATAAGGGCAACGGCTCGGACCATGGCCCTTCTGGTTGAAATAGCTGCAAAAATAATCTGCATCTGTCTTCACGGGCGGCGTCGTTCCGTCGAATTTTTTCTTCACGAACAACGATAGTTCAGCGAATTGATCGGCCAACTTATCCAACTTGTTTTCCAGATGCTTCGAACTACGAGAATCCGGCCTTTGGAGGATCTTCTTCGGCGTCCCTTTCGATGAGGATCCTTGACTCTCTTTTCCGTAGAATTTATTCTCTCCACTAACGAAGTCCGTGATTTACTTCTTGAGCCCCTTTCAGCCCGTAGGGGCTCTAAACATCAAACTGCGCTATGTCTTGCTTTTCTGCAATTGCTTTCCGAAACAGGTCGAACTAAGCTGTATCATTGAATCCAACTCTTCTATACAGAGCGTCCAATTTCGCAAGGGAGCCCGATAAGTCCTTCGGGTCCAACCTAGCGTTGATAGCCTTCTTTAGTTCTTCTTCCAGCTTCGGGTCTTCACAAACTCCTTAATGAGCTTGAGTTTAACGGTCGAATAGTCCTTCTCCTCCTCAGTCAACGCTATATCTCGATCAAAAGCCTCGTAGTAGCGCTCAAACGCTACTACGAGGCTTTTGATCGAGATAACCTAGAGCGCTTTTTTCTCGTCGCTTTTTCCGCGCATAACTACATTGTCGTACGCGAAAGGGAAGCGTGAGACATCGGAAGAAGGGGAACTGTCGAAAGAAACGTGTGTCTCGGATAATCGTTCAAGTTCGTAGTCGACCTCGGATGCGGTACCATGAAATGCTTGTTTTCCGTTTACTCTCCTTTTTGGGGCCAAGTGGAACCTGCGCTTACTATTCCTCCAGATTCTGACACCCTCTAGCCCTCTTACAGGGGCTGCTGATCCGGGTTTTCTACGCATGTACAGTGCCCGCACAGTGTACAGTGGTACTGCATACTGTACGAGCGAACCGGTCCAATCAGACATCGACGCTGGGAGATCCGCGACAACAAACTTGCCTGACAGAAACGAAAGGGCTAAACTGCACGTACAGGCGCGAGATCTCTCGAGTAGTCGAGAGATCATAGCCACGAAATAGTGTTAGTTAGGAGAAGAATTGCTGTACTTAAAAAACAAAAAAGGACAAGTGGACGCGTTTAGGTATGGGAAAGCCGTTCTTGTTCAAGAAATGACAATACTTTCCGGGTAGTAAAATATCCAAACCCCCCAGCCTCTTATTCAGTGCGTTTTATGCAAATGGTTCTGATTGTACAGTATTGAGAGGAAATTAACTATACAAAACAGTGATAATCTTGTCATGCCAATGCATTCTCGACAACTTTACTCTGTTCACTTCACCTCGCATCAACACCTCCCGTCCGAACTGCAAGCCAACCATTTCCAATCTCCACGATGTGGCATGATCTTCACTTATTCCTCGCATTCGGCATTTTAAGTTTCTCTCTCTCCTCTTTTGACCATTGAAGCACCCCGTCACTACCGTGCATAAAATAGGTATTTCCTCGCGCGCCCTGGCTTTGAACAAAAAGGAAGACTCCCCAAACTCTCACTTTGTTTTCAACCAGTGGTATCTTGCCGCATTATAACGGACGAGTTAATCGCTCCCCACACATCGCCTCTCCTCGTCAACAAAAAATTCTACCAAATCACAATTCATAGTGTCTGTAGGTAACTTTCGTAGCTCATTACCCTCTCCGCCTAATTTATATACTTCTCTCCCATACAATTATTACCCACGCGACTACAGCAACAACGAAACCATACATCCACCCTTGCATGAATGATGCTACTCGAAATTATAAGCCTGCTACATTACTATCATTTGCAGCAGCGGGATGCAAAAGGGATGGACATGGGATCCCATAGTTATCCCTTTTGCACCACCTGTTGGAATCAAATGGATAAAATGTGGCTGCGGAAGAGGTTGAATGTTACTACTTTAAGTTTCTCCGTAAATTGTGGAAAACATAGGGTTGGTTCATGGTTGAAAAATAAGGTTGTCTTTGTTCAGTAAGCATAGCCATCCTGGTTTTCATGTGGCAGCCTGGAAAGGCAGTGTGGGTGAGGTGCACTACCACAACTGTCTTCGAGATACTATATGCCGCGAACGTACGAGCCCGGGCATTTCAATTACCGTACTTCGGGAGCGGGTCTTTGCCGAAGACCTCCAATAGCCCAACAGAGCAGTGTGCACTGGACCCTCCATCGAAGACCCATTATTCGCGCCCACGGCACAGGGGCTAGATGTGACCATTGTCAGTTTTCACCCAGCGCCGTATCGCAACCAGCCAGATGGAAGTCTCTCATCACTTATACGGACCGATCGGCGGAAAAGGGAACAATATGTGATACCGTGTCGTGCCGAAAGCGTTAATCTTCTACTTATCATCACTGATATTCACAGAAAAATCGGATCAATCATAATTCAGGCTCTACATGAATTTAGCGACTTTACAGCTGATTGTCGAGGAAAGAACCCCTCTCTGAAATCTGGAATCTTGAGACACGTTTCTCGGCGTTTTTTCTACAGTAAACCGCGGCCATGCTGAATCACTGAAAACTGCGCTCTTACAATATCACCTGACCTCAAGACGGGCTTAGTTCTGACCAACCTTGAACTTTATGAAATCGGAGGTGTCTTCTGCTCTTAAGGAAGTGGCGAAGTTATATAAAAAGCGGTGTACTCATTTGATTTCAGTGTAATATTAAAGGTTCCATTTTATCTCTGACGTGTTGTCATCAAAAACTGTCAAGTGTCAATTAGGCTAAATAAATAGGATGCAAATCGTACCGTACATCCTATACATTAGACCGTTCGCAAAAAAAATGCTTGTACTTAAAATGTATGAGCCTAGTTCACAGTCAGATCAACTATCGAGGTCAAAATGCAGAACTTCACTGGTCATCCCAAATTTGAAAACTTTCTCCTTCCGAAGGGCTTTTTTTTCGAACAAGGAATAATATGGTACGTAGAGCTGAATCACAATATTCGCCGTTGTGATAGCGCTGGATTCTTCATTAAACTCATTTATAACCTCACCTATTTATCTTCTTTTAAGGCAATAGTTTTTGATTAAACAAGCGAACCGAGAGATCCAACAAGGCAAGTGGCATACAAATCAGGATTTGAGACCCGCAAATGTTTTTGTATCAATCTGAGGTGTCAAGATTCGAATAATTCAAGGAAATAAGATGCCTACTTCTCGTTTCTAGTTCAAAGTGCAAGTCGATATGATCCTGAAGAAAATCAGTACAACACCATGAAAAGATGATATGTCTCAGTTGATGTTGTCCGCAGCTAATGAAACAATCAAGTTCTTTTGAGAAGATATAGACGAAGGATGATCCCCGAATCTGATGCATTCACTATTCCGGATGATGAAGACACACGTAAGTACCTGTTAGACTTCTTTCCCTCTGCATCTAACATATTTACACATAATTTCTTCAGGATAACTATATTTGAAGATACTGTACTTCATAACATTGCAAAAGTTTACTCTTTTAATAGGTTCACAACAGAGTACAGAGAAGAAACTAAACTACCTGATGCAGCCAAGAATGAAAGATGCGTCCTGCTGCATATGCGTAGTTTTATCAGTTTATGAAATGATAAATACTGGTGCGTTATCGTCAAAAAGTGAAAGCACTACGGGTGATTGTTGATAAATCGTGGTATTCTCAACGAAACCTGTGGTGCCCCTCCAACCACACAGGAAGGCTCGACTACTATGGGACAGGAGAATCTCAGGCAAACTTAAGGTGCTTTTTGTAGCACTCTACCTGATATGCTAATAATCTATCTGATAGCAAAAACACTGTACCGGAAACGGGTTATAACAACAATGCATTGAATTATGTGGAAACTTTTATCTTGCTAGGCCCGTTTTCTCAGGATTACATTCACCAGTTCACCGTCGAGTAAGAAGCATACCGTAATGTCAAGTTCCTCAACTCTTTTTGACCAAATAAAACAGCTGTAGGGGATATATATCATTTGATGATGACCCAAGCATAACCAACTGTGTAAGGAGATGCACAATTACTGGGATTTTACCAATGGAAATCAACAGGACACTGTTGAAACTATGGAAGTTTATATCATATTTGTGCGTCATTATGGATTTTATGCCCCACAGAAGGTCAAATTCTTAGTTCATGTTCTCTATTGTGTCTCAAGAAAAAGTTTCTCTGATAGCTGCCGGGAATTTATGCCCTTTTGTGCTACTTCATAGATCTTAACGAAAGAAAACGACAGTGACTCGACAAAACCAAATGTGCGGAAAACCTTGGAAACTCTACGACTGGGGAAATTTATGATGAAAATTAACATGATTGACGTCTTTAAGGGCCTAATTTAGTCTTTATACCACATCAAAGAACTACATCTTTAGTGCTCTACCTATTTCCGCTCTGATTATCGTAGGGCTGACCTCCTTCGAGAGACAGGCACAGAATTTCAGAACTGATCGAGCACAACCATACAAAAATTGCGTCATAGTTGTATTCATACAACATATTCGTCGCGATAATCCATAAATCCATCCAGAACTTCCGCGAAATCAGCCTACTTACTAGATATTCAAATATGACGGAAAAACTCAGTAATATGCACAATCATGATGAATTTTAAACTGCCGTGATCCGATGCGGAAGAATTAACCGTCCATTTAGGGAAAAGGACCGGGATTATTGCGTACAAGATCCAATTAGACGTCGCAATAGGTACTTTTCGAACTTTTTCGAAGAGGATCGACGCAAGAATGAGTACATTAAGTGTGTTACTCCTTGGAATATACGCAGAAATGAGCTCCCGCGGACATGGAGATGCAAAAAAGCAAAAGGTTGCGGGAATCTTAATCTAATGTCCGCATAGTTGCTTATTTCATAAATGCTGATAACTTGAGCCTCAGTGATAACAATAGTTCTTTGCGTGAGTACGAACTGGAGCCCTTTAAAATTCATTTATTAAAAGAATCCTGCTATAGTTAATCATACAAGAATTGATTTATGGGAAAGTCACAGAAGACTTACTTTTTACGCAAATTGAGTCATCAATGGAATAAAATAATGAAAAACCCAGTTATTCAAATCAGGTTTTTCGTATAGACGCCGTAATCTTTTTAAATCTCCAACTCTATAAATTTGATCCAGATGATTTCATACAGACATAAAACAATTTATTCACAATAGGTAATCTCAGAGACAAGGAATGGACGGACAAGCGGATTCTTTTGTGATATCGGTGCCCCAAATCCTGTCAACGGCCAAAAGGAATCTGAACATATTTCTGACACCATATTTGTGTACGAATGAAGCCACTTCCGTGTTAAGACTGGTTTGGATGGCAGATGAAATTGAAAATTCCCTTGATCGAGTTATCATCCCGCTTGCTACTCTTTAAGGGATAGCACGGATCTATGTAGAGCTGGATATCTTTTGCGCATTTACGTATGCGTTTTTAGGATTTGAGGAGCTCGATATGGGATCTAAGACACAGTTCACAGTGTCTAATCGGGAAATGAAGCCTGTTATTGAAAAATTGTCGAAACGCAAATGCTCTGTACTTGAACGAGTCTATATGCCATTGGTACGATCTGGAACGAATTAAATATACATAGACATTCAATTAACTACGGATACGTATTTTAGCACATAAAATTTTCCAGATGACATTGAAAAGTATTCCAACTCAGTGCGAGAAAATCGTTTATTTGGATCCGAAACTCTGCTGATAATGTTCTAAGAAACCCACAGCAAAGACCATCCAGAAATTAGAAGAACTTTATAGTAGATGGGATTCAAATCAACGAATTGTGTACGCTTCAAACCGGTAAAACTTCACGCTAAGAGCTGAAAATATTCAGTTTGATAAGAAGATGGTGCTCTATATTATGAAAATCGACTGAAATTCGGTCCTAAACATCATAGATTAAGGCAAATATTTAGAATCAGCTCGTTTCTTGTTAAGTATCTCTACGGAGGAGATGCTGTAAACGCTTATGAATTTAGGGCCTCAGTCTCTACTGATCTCCCTAAAGAGATCATCCATTCTCAAGGATTTCAACTTGGTGAGCGTTTATCCATATTGCGAAGCTAGGTGAAGTAGACGCCACCAACACAGAAAGTTAATCCCAGTCCATTCGTAGTATCAGAAATAGGTGTCGAGAGTCACTAAGAGTCAATAAAAGCACGATTGAGGTATCACACCCTGACCCGCATTGTCATCTAGTACTGTGGAGGTCAATCTATTAAATGGCCGAAACTCTTGGACCGGAGAGTTTCGTCCATTCTGCATTGAATTTTGGCGAATGGCATCAAATATAAAAAGATTCGAACTACACCAAACTATAGGGAACCCCCGAGAGCTCATCTACTGCTAATATTGCCTGACAGGAGATGGAATCCCAAAGGACTGCCATAAATGTCAAAATATTCCGCAGTAATGCCGTTCCACTTGAAGCAGGTGGTATCGAGCCCAGTAATAAAGTTTTGATTTAGAGAAAAAGATTTTATAGCATAATGCCTGAATGGATAAGTTCGTTTGGATTTTCTGCTGCTGAGTATCCCCAATGCCATTTTCTATTGATCAGTACACTGCTCAAAACACTCCTAAGCGCATTATTTCCTAGTGTCCACCAATTCTAGAATAAAAACAATAGTAACACATAAGAGACGTCATTCTATGATACTACAGAGTTTCGTGGAACGCGGGCGACTTTATTCTGAATTATTGACCTAGAAATTTTGTGTTTCTGAATCACGAAAAGGATCCCCCAAAACACGTTTTGATCACTACGGTGATAAATGCATAGCACATTATCCATGTTAGCTTCGAAGATGCCGTGCGACACGTTCTTCCTCAGGCTCTACCACAATGTTTGCTTCAGCCGTTTCTTCGGTAGTTACAAACCCCTCTGTCCTGGGCAGCCCCCTTGGCGAGCTGGCCGTCAGTTGCGATAGATTTCGCGTCAATAACGCTTTTGTAGAATTCCATAAATCCCAGCAACTCTTCTTAGTCCCGGGTAGGTCCTTATGCAAAGTTAGGTAAAACAATTGGGACAATTGTACGTCGTTCCGTGTCCACGCCAAGACCCATCTCCAGAGTTCTGCCCACACAAAGTACAGTACCTGACAGGTCCTTGCTTTGGAGTATGGCCAGTGACCTCCAAACTCAACCGTTTTCCGTCAAGCGAGTTTAAAAAAATAAACGCTTCCTCTTCCGTCTCCTTGCCGTTGCTACCAGATTTTTCGCCTCTTCAGACCCAACCTCCGCAGTTTCCCTCGCGTCGGCAGATTGAAGTTCAATGAGCTCAATCATAGCAGCGTAGTGAAGCAACTAGAAAGGTAAATCAATGAAGTCTGCAGTAGGTTAAACCTTATTGAGAAGGTTTCTTTACTTCTCAAGATATTTAAAAGAACTCATAGAAGAGAGAAGATCTCTTCTTTCCTACATGCGAAACTCAAAAAATTCTTTAACGCCACAGTTTTCAGAATCTGCACTTCCAACTTCTGTTCCCACTTCAGATGATATGTAGAAGACCTCAAAATGTCTCTTGGCTGCGTTGCTCCGTCCACTCCAGCCTTTTTTACTGTAGGGTGCCTGCAATCCATTTTTAAAGAGCTTTAAAGGAGGGAAGGGACCATTTTCTTTCACCATTTCATTAATTACATGACAGAAAGAGAACAGGGACTGTGTTATGCTGCGAAGGGACTCTGTTATAAATCCAGGTATGTGGTGAGATTCTTCGTGCGCCCATCGAAGAATTGGATCAAGGAGAGGTTGGAGGGAGGGCCTGTATGTAGTTAGAAAGATTTCAGGGGAGCGAATAAGTAACGTGTACAGTACTAAAGTCTCAGAGGCAGCGACATAAATAGCGATGCGCATAGACATCACTAGCAGTTGATTTATAATTTGATTCATGTGTTCCTCCACGATGTACTTCTTAAAATTATTATCTCCCATGACGCAACAAGTAAGGCCCGAAGAGATCTGTCCAAGGGAACCGGAAAGGCTTGTTGGTTGAACTTTCGTCTTGATCTCTACTGTAGCCGCAACGTACAACTCTCCATCAACCTTAAATGTTTAATCTTCATCAAAAGAGCCATCACCAATCAGGTCTACCTGTAACAGAGCGATCCCGTCAGGGGAGCATGTGAGGTAAGGAGTATCTTTTCTCTCAATCATTACAACATCGAACAGCGGCCCAAACCCCTTCATACTGCGAATTGCAACACTTACTGGTGTCTCGTTCATATTCCAGCACATCATTTATTCAGACGAAACCTTTAAGCCAAACCATGAGGTACACATTACTTTAAACCAGTCTGCAGTTGAGTGCTCCTCTGTGGTTGCTACACAGTCCAGTCGTAGGTTATTACGCACTGTTTAATCTCGCATCAGCACCATATTGGCATTCGTCGCTGTTATTCGGAATTGGCGGAGGACGAACCAATCGGCGCATCTCTGTGCCCTTCTGAGACAATTGAATGTTTCCAGTACACGCTTTTCCACGAACACCTTCATTCTTTGACGGACTGTATCTTCTGACGACGTTCTTGTAAACAAGATGTACCTTTGCCCGCCGTTGTTAGCTTTGGGCACAGGAACCCAATTATCAAGGGAACTCTGCATGCCCTCTGGAATAGTGAATATGAAGCGTAGTACTTTACAAAACTTAGCAGTCCCCCGCTCTATTTCAGCGATTTCAGTCACTTTCTTCACCCCAACACAATTCCCTTTTGCAGGAATCAGTTTGGTAGCAATAAAGACTTCAGATCCGAGCTCCACCACGTCCGAGATTACAAATACTGAAGGGCGATCAAAGTAAGATATAGATAGTTCTTGTGCTGTGCCCAACCCTTCCGTAATTTCAGCGTTCAAATCTAAGAAAATGGCCCCGTTCACCTACCCTGCGATATCCAAACCCGTTGAAGTGTCTTGAGAATTCGCTTCAGGACCCTCCTCACCACGCTCACTATCCAGATCTCCATGTGCCTCCTCCAGATCCCTGTGGCGAATTAAGAACTAAAACCCCTAAACTCCTAAACCCCTAAAACCCCTAATGTGCCTCCTCCAGATCCCTGCGATGAATTAAGAAGTAAAACTGCCCCAAAGGTACGTGAACGGATTAGGTGCTCTGGCATGACAAGTATAGAACTAAGGCCCCTTCGTCGAACTATTTCTAGATATTACTCCTTCCCGTACCCCCAATCCGCTGTGATTACGCAACCATTCAACACTTCTTCACCATTTTCGTCCAAAACACTAGTCCGAAGTTTAGCGACAGACTCTGTCTGTTTTTCTCATCTTCTTCCAAACCTTAGCACAATGACCACACGAAAAAGCGCGTTTACAATAGAACCCGCAGAATGGCCTTCTTTGTCAGTCTTGCGTGCGCTGAGCACTTTCAATTGATTGTCAGCTGCACGTGTTCCGAAAAGGCCATCGTCAAGCGTCGCAATCAAATGAAGTGGACAAGATGACACTTTCCTTGTCTGTCTAAACGCCAGGAGTGCAAACTCCGAAAGGTTGCGAGTCCGATCGCGTTGGGAGTTCCATTTCAATCCTTCCTCTTGTTCCCTGCCTGTCGTTAGATACTCCAATAGATTGGCAAAATAAAACGTAAGCAGGCGAGAGAAGGTTTTGCCGTAACGGGTGAAACCATCATAAAAATAGCTTTTTCAAAGCTGAAACCTGAGATGTACGTGGAGAAAAGCACTGCGAGGAATCAATATACGTCTGCTTTTAAGACCGGTACTTCGTTCAATTGATGAAGCACTATTGCTTTGTTAATCCGGTCTCTTATTTGTTTCAATAGAGGGTCCCAAATCAAAAAGACGGTACCAAAACGAGTAGGTTCGATGCTTATCACTACACATTAGGTTATGAGTTTGTCCACTGCATTTTTGCAAAACAGACAGATCTATTCTCCACTTTAGTTTCGGTAAATTCGTCTTCCATCATAATGGAATTACAATCATCACTTGATATCCTCCAACCCACCGAGGATCCAAAGAATTGCTTGCTCTTCGACGTCTGAAACTACGCCGCACCTTCTTCGAGAAACGCCACGTCCTCGTCCACTCTTCCGTCCCCTAGCATTTGCCCTCTCCCGCCCCTTACGCTTTCATCCAAGCGCTAAGTCTCAATAGATCCGCCAGGAACACCTAGGTTCGGGGTGTCAACTGGTCCAGGTTGATTGGCGTCTGCCATCGCTGTTTAAAGTTGGAGCCGGAAAAGAACAGTATCGAAAGGTAGAAGGGAAGTTAGGACGGGCAATGGCATACGAGATGGAGTTAGAATGCCCCATAATTTGGAGAATATGGGGCAGATCTGGATTTTTTTGTTATGGACTGGGGGGTTGGTGGACATTGACGTCGCGAGTCGGGTAATGTCTCGGCACGTTGTCCAATTTTCAATTTTGAAAGTTGAGCGAACGCGCAAGACCGTTTTTCTGCCATACAGTGAAAGCCAACGTTAAAAGTACATGTAGTCCAGAAGCTTCGTTGTTGGTGATATAATGAAAATTGTAGATATTCCTTGGCATGCTGCGCTGGCTGAGTTGGCATGCTGCGCTGGCCGAGTTGGCATGCTGTGCTGGCCGAGTTGGCATGCTGTGCTGGCTGAGCTGGCACCGTACTTACAATTATATTTTTAATTATTTTTAGAGGGATGCTTTGCACTGTACTGTGGCGGTGCAGATTTGGCACATAGGTACTGTATAGATGCTACAGATAGTGAGGGTTGAAAACTCTATATAAGGGGCTGTTTGCATGAAATGGTAGGACTACTTGGGAGCCAGCATACCCGAGCGGGGCGCTCAACAAGTTAAGTCAAACACAAAGCATAAAGGAGTTGGCAGACAACTTCAAGCCAAGTCCCGAGTAGTAGGAAGTTGAGAGTCAACTTCAGACCCAAGAAAATTTTTCCTAAGCTGGTCGCAGAGCATCAGTGGTAGACCCTGCCCCTTCTATACTTGCTTGTAGCCCTCTCAACTCTTTCCATATAAACTCCTTTTATTCGTTCAACTATACCACGGTAGCACTTTTGTCGCTCGCAACACCTCCTTCTCAGGGTAATTGGTTCTGAGGATCTCTCCCCCGCCGATTTACCCCTATCATTTGGTACTCTTGTGGAGGGGGTTGCACCCGAGGTATTCGAGTTGAGCAGTAGTAAGGAACACTTCGGGGGGATTTCTTCTCGGTAATCATGGATCTCAATGCTGCTCGTATAACGTTCACAGGGGGCAAGACTGAAGACGTTGAGGAGTTTCTTTACACATATGTCAACGTTTGATGTGAGAGAAGGGCGATGAAGAGAAGGCCGCAAGTATCTTCGCCTATCTTCATGGTGACGCAAAGCACAAATATAAGTCCAAGTTTATCGACGGGTGGTCTCTTAACGGGAATGGGGCAACTTCGGTGAGGTATGTGAGTGGCTTGTGAAAGAGTATGCTAAGGAGGTAGAACCAGATGAGATGATTGTACCGCCATAGAGGCCCGGCTCAACTTCGACGATTTGTTAAGCTCATTGGTGTACTTGTGTGATCTTTATGAAAAGGCTGGGTTCAACGCCCAAGCCAAGTACGGAATGCTGCGTAAGGCGGCTATGGGGATAAGCGGCTCTCCGATTTCCTCCTCATCAAGGGCCCTCACACTTTTGATGAACTGAAGGGTACCATAGTAGAATTTGTCAAAAATTCGGAGACGTTTCAGTCACTGAGTGAGGTACCGAGGGAAACCCGCACATCGATGTCTATCGTACATCCTGAAAAAATTATCAAAGGCCGGCTACTAGTGCAGCGGCATTAGAATCTGTCAGGAGCGATGTCAAAAACTTGGAAGAAAGGTTGGAAACCCGATTCGATAATCGACTTGACATGATAACCTCGCAGTTGGAAAGCCTTACTCTTACCATTAAGAAGAACCAGTCTGGGGCCCCTAAGGCCGCAGAAGTCTGTTCTTACTGTCACAAGCCTGGACACTTTGCAAACAGGTGTCCTGATAATCCACATAGAAACACTCGTTGTGCAAAGTGCGGTCGATATGGGCATCATGAAAGTAACTGCTGGTCTAAAGACAACAGAAGAGCAAATTTATCGGAAGCGAGGAGTGAGTCAGGACCAGAGGTGAAAATCTTACAAAATAGAAGGGATCAAAGGTTGACGGATGCCGGTAACGTATCCATCGCTGAAGAGATTAGTCAAGTCAATGTGACAAAAAGGGATGGGGAAGGGAACATTTTATCGAAGAAACCTAGGCTAGAGTATGGAATGCTGGAGCATATCCCAGCACCTGTACCTCCTCGAACCAAGAGGTCTGATCAAGTTGTTCCAGGAGTGGGAGTCACTCCGGCCAAGAAGCGAAAAAGAGTAAGAAAGTTAAGAGTATCTCTAAGGACGTACTAGAGTATGTGAAGAGGTACAATTTGGTGGCTGAGCTTGCATCGGCCCCAACTGGGATAACGTTTGGTCAACTTTTGAGGGGCGACGCAGAGGATGCGAGAAAAGAACTCAAAAAATTATCAGGTCTAATAAGTCCGCTAAGGGTAAGAAACTGTTTCTTCAATCGGCCTCGACAGCACCAAGACGTCTTAAGCTGGTACCAGTCAAAGTATTGGGTATGAAAACCCAAGCTCTCTTCGATTCGGGTGCTGTTCCAAACCTCATTTCAGAAACTTTGGTGACAGATCTAGGTCTCGAAATTACTCCAACGACTCGAAAAATAACTGTAGCGGATGGAACCGTCTCAAAATGCATGGGCACTGTTGACAAGGTTTCCGTGTTCTTTGGGGAATCTAAAGTGATGTAGACTTTCTTGTCATGCCGGATCTCCCTTTCGATGCAATCATTGGCTGCCCTACCATGGAAAGACTAGGGACATGCATTGACTTGGGCAACCAAATGGTTTCAGTTAATATTGACGGCAGAACCGTGAAGATGCCCCTGGATTTCGACAAAAGCACGCATCCTGAAGATTTAAAAGAAACGGACAGTGAAGATTTCACTTCTAGCTATGACAGCGAAGATTCGGAACCAACTAACACTTTCAGAAGTGGAAAAGGGTACCCTCGGGGTTAATGAACATGGCATGGGACGATTATGATTCCGGGTTTGAAACAGATGACGACTGGGATTCTAGGATAAGTTTGAAACCCGAATGTGTTTCTTTTTGCGATGATATCGAATCAAAGGACAGAATTCGGAGCATGAAAGAAGATTACCTTTGCAAAGAAAATAAGAATACGGCGAATTCCATATATGAAGATGTGAGCACGACGGAAGAGGTCCTTCAAAATATTGAGGTTGGGATCAAGAAGAAAAAGGGCGCCAAATGGCAGAAATCCAAGGAAAAGTGCAGCACCTTCCCGCCCCGCCTCACTGAAAATATCCGACATGTTAACATCTTCCGAAGTAATTGCATGGAGCGTTTCAGATTTGAGACAAGCAAGTGTACCGGTTACTCACTCGTTCGAACTTACCGACACTCAACCGATTTACCACAAGCCTAGACGTCAACCGCCAAAATATGACCAATTTATCTCAGAAAATGTTACAAGTATGCTGAAAAATGATATTATTCGACCAGTTTCATCCCCATGGTCGTTTCCAGTTGTGGTCGCACCAAAGAAGGTGGAAAGCTGCGTTTTTGCGTCGATTACCGACAACTGAACCAGAGAATGATACCCGATCGATTTCCGATTCCGAACATGGAGGAGATCCTCGAGGACCTGAAGGACGGGAGATATTTCACCTCAATTGACCTTTACACTGGCTATTGGCAGATTCCATTGGATGAAAAATGTAAGGAAAAAACAACCTTTACCAGCAAAGCCGGTACGTTCAGGTTCGAAGTGATGCCTTTTGGTCTCATGAATGCACCAGCTACATTCCAAAGAATGATGAACGAGGTTTTGAAAGGACTTCCATTCGCAAGAGTCTATATCGATGATGTCGTCATATTCTCAGAAACATTGGATCAGCACATCTCGCACGTCAAGACAGTTGTGGAGAGGATATCGGAGTATAGCTTGAAAATTAAGTTGAGCAAATGCTTCTTTGCGAAAACTTCTATCCAATTACTCGGTCATATCGTCGACCAAGAGGGAATTAGAGTGGATCCAGAGAAAACGAAAAAAATCGAGTTGGCACCAAGGCCCGCTTCAAAGACGGAGGTCCGAAGCTTCTTAGGACTGGCCTCATATTACAGAAGATTTATCAAAGATTTCGCCAAGACTGCAGCACCGTTACATGCCAGCACTACGAAGAACGGAAAATTTTACTGGAACAAGGAAATGGAAACTGCATTTCAGGAGCTTAAAGATAAGCTATGTGTCCCCCAGTTCTCATGTACCCAGATTTCAAGAGACCATTCGTTGTGGAGACAGATGCCTCAGAACGGTCTTTGGGTGCCGTTTTGTCCCAAAAAGATGAAAACGGAAGACTACACCCTGTTCAATTCGCAAGCCGAACTCTGAATGACGCGGAAAAGAGATACTCAGTCTGCGAGAAAGAAGCGCTAGCTGTCGTCTTCGCGCTGAAAAAGTTTCGCATATACCTTTTATCACTCGAGAAATTTGTCTTGATAACTGATCACCAGGCACTTAAAACAGCATTCCAAAAGAAGGATGTACATCACCGCTTGGCCCGATGGCTCGACATTTTCGCAGAATATCGGTTTGAAATTGTGTATAGACCCGGACGCAATAATCAGCCTGCGATTACCTATCCCGCTTGAGGGACGCACTGATTCCAAATGAAAAAGCTTCGGAGGACATCGTCGGAGTCGCCGAGTTGCAGTTGCCGAACGATAACGAGTACGAAGCTAATATTCACGGACTGATCAAATTCCTCGATGGACTAGAAATGAGAAAGGTTGATCTTGAACACCGAAATTGGGTACGCAGGAATCAAAAGGCTTTTACATTGTGGAATGGGAAACTTTCCGGCACACTAAAGCCGGTCCCCGACTAGTGGCCCCTTTGAAAGAAAGAATGAAGATCTTGAGGACTTTCCATGATGAGCTAGGGCATTGGGATCTCGAAACAACCAAAAATTCGTAACTGAGAGATTCTGGTGGCCCGGTATCCATAAGGACGTCTATAACTTCGTGAAAAGCTGCGACAACTGCCAAAAATTCACTCCAATACGGAAGTATAAGACAACTCTAAGTTTTCCAGTTTCCGGTCTCTTTGAAACCTTCTCAATTGACTTCGCGGCCCGTTCAAGGAAACTTCTTCCGGAAACAAATATCTCCTTATAGGGGTGGAACATCTTACTGGATGGCCAATAGCAGTTGCATCGAGGAGGCAAATGCTGAGGTGGTACTGAGATTCATCGAAAAAGAAATAATTGAACCGTTTGGTCTTCCAAAAAGGATCATCTCGGATAACGCCCTTTGTTTTACTGCAACTTCACTGCTTCGAGTTTTGAAGGAGAAAGGGATTCAGCTGAAGACATGTCTCGACTACGCTCTTATGTCAAACGGAAAAGCCAAAAAGATGATTGGAACTATCAAACGCGCACCTACTTTTTGGAATATTTTATAGGTAATCAACTGCATCCCTATTCGTTTGAAAGGCCTCATGTTTTAACAATAATGCAAATTACATTAATAGAATCAGAAGAAGAATGATGACGAGTCGGGACGTTCGTCTTGAGCGAGGGGGCGTGATATAATGAAAATTGTAGATATTCCTTGGCATGCTGCGCTGGCTGAGTTGGCATGCTGCGCTGGCCGAGTTGGCATGCTGTGCTGGCCGAGTTGGCATGCTGTGCTGGCTGAGCTGGCACCGTACTTACAATTATATTTTTAATTATTTTTAGAGGGATGCTTTGCACTGTACTGTGGCGGTGCAGATTTGGCACATAGGTACTGTATAGATGCTACAGATAGTGAGGGTTGAAAACTCTATATAAGGGGCTGTTTGCATGAAATGGTAGGACTACTTGGGAGCCAGCATACCCGAGCGGGGCGCTCAACAAGTTAAGTCAAACACAAAGCATAAAGGAGTTGGCAGACAACTTCAAGCCAAGTCCCGAGTAGTAGGAAGTTGAGAGTCAACTTCAGACCCAAGAAAAATTTTTCCTAAGCTGGTCGCAGAGCATCAGTGGTAGACCCTGCCCCTTCTATACTTGCTTGTAGCCCTCTCAACTCTTTCCCATATAAACTCCTTTTTTATTCGTTCAACTATACCACGGTAGCACTTTTGTCGCTCGCAACACCTCCTTCTCAGGGTAATTGGTTCTGAGGATCTCCTCCCCCGCCGATTTACCCCTATCAGTTGGTCCTCAAATTTGCCCTCCTAAACTGCTTTTCTGATCACTATTCTGATCATTAGCAGTGTAACGGAAATTTCTTTTTCTAGGTACTGATCAGTATGGTGATCAGTAAATTCATTGGGGATATGTTAACACGTTGATACTCGTGAGAGAAAATGCTAGTGTCTATTGGACCGTTGTCCCCATATGAGGACTACTTTTAGCACCTTTTTTCAATACAAATTTGTTTACCTCAGCGCATTCCTTGTCCCTCCGCATTAGTTCGTCAGTGTAGATGACCGATCAAAACAAACTTTTCAAGACTATTGACCTCGGTGAATGCTAGAGCAGTTTTCCCTCACCAGCTTCCGCTCTTCGCAAGAAGTTGTGAAAACGGCTTCATTTTGGAAGGAAACATAGTTCGTATTATCGCGGGGGGGTTCTAGAAACGGGCGCATGTACAGTAAGAATTACTGTACTGTATCTTAACAAAAAAACCTTTTTTGCAGTAAAAATTTCGGGCTTCCAAAACATTTACCGTTCCAAAATGTAACGGAAACTGTCCTCATATGAGGACAGTGCATGGTCGTATAGACACTCAAGTAGTCCGGCATGCCTTTTTAATTTATCGCAGGCGAAACTTTGCTTGAGGCCTGAGTTCCTGTTCTTCGGCATATACGTATGACAGGTGTTTTTCGGTACCAAAGCAATGGGTACATCATTACACGCGGCAATCAGTTCCGCATAGCACCACATTTCGGAAATATGCTCTAGCGCTGCCTCGTGGATTGCATCTGCCAGTGCCCTTTGCCAGAGAGGGTTATTGGAGCAAAAGGCATTGAAAGACTAGGAAATCCCTCGACTGCGGACAAGAGGATGACCAACCCTGTCAGCGTCATGAGCCTAAAGTAATTTGTCCGGTTTCCACAGTTACAGCGTCCTGCGTTGGACTCGAGTAAATTTCATCTACGGAAGATTCCAACAATGGAAACTATGTACTAGTATTCCACGTATAGTGATGCACCTCCACTCATGCAGGCAGCCCGGGAATGGCCAACACTGTCCGGGTTCAAGAGTGTTTCCATTGAGAAATACTCGGATGCATGGTTGCAAAAGGAGTGGGGAAGCTTGTGGTGTTTCATTGCGAAGAAAAATGAGACAAGTTGTCTCTGAAGGGACTGAAACGAAATGTTCTCTCAGATCCGTGGCCCTTTCCCTACCCGAGCATGGGACCAAGCATCCCTTCCCATCTCGAAAGGGGGCCTCGGTTTACATTACGCCACTGATATTGCTGACGCGGCATACGCCTCGTCTGTGATCCCCGCCTTTGGCAGGATTTCTGACATCCTCCGCTTTTCCCATGATTTGCATCTGGAGGAACTGACTGCCCGGATCCGCCATTTCGTTGTTGACATCACGGTATCCAACGCTGTCTTCCGCCCTGACCGCAGCTGCCCTTTTCGAGCGTTGCCGTTCCTCGGTCCCCGGCGAATTCCTCCAATCAGTGATCACCACTGAACTCCTGGCCTCAAAAATTGACCGCCGCTTCCAGTCTTCCTCCCCTCCGATCGGGCTCGCCCTCTCTGTCCGTGAACCTTCTTCCAGTTCTGTTTTCGCTACCCTCCCCCACCCTCAACGCGAAACGTACCTTTCCTCTTCCGCTTGGATCGTCGCCGTGTTCCTTCGTCTCTATAACCCAATCTCAGTACTAGTGCCGTGATGTGTTCAATATCAAGTAGTCGGATCTTGCACTGGACACTGTAGAAACTAACTGCCGTAAACTGTTCTTCTAGTTTTGCCTGGACCAGTTTGCTCAGTTTTTACGGCAAAAAGTTGGCGAACCTATCTTTTGATCATTAGCAGGGGGTGCGTTAATCGGGTTTCCGGTACCGGACGGTACGTCCGTGTCAGAGCGGACGGTACGTCCGTGTCAGAGGATGTAGGGATGTTGAGGAAGATTAATTATGGTGTCCAGTGTACGGGAAAAGTCGAAAGTGGGACATCAACATAGAAAACTTACAGCGGATTGGCAGGCGCTTGGTGAACATGGGTTACAGACGTGAATGGCTGGTAATGGTAGGCGGCGAAAGATTCCTGCTGACCCCTAGTCCACACTTGGAAGCCGTCACCGCGGAAGCAGAATGGATGGGATATGTAATTTAAAGCACATGGCAAATGTTCTGTACTCGGCAAGCAGATACCGTGGGGCGGTAATGGTGGACGTAGGGTTCGCGCGCCTTGGACAGCGTGGAATAGTGCGCCGGCAGTAGCGCTTCGGGCTATGCGGCTGATGCTCAATACCTGCGACCCATACGTACATTGACCTACTCTTCAATTGCCAATGCTAACGGGCCTCCCCGGATGCCCCGAAACCGACAGGTCAAAGTTCTCCGGGCTGAGGACACCGCAAATCCGTCATCAGCGGCGAGGCTGAAACCGCTGTGCCCCTCTACAGGTGTCTGTCAGTGTCCGCAAAGGCGAGTTTCATCGGGCTTTCAGCCCTTGCTATCGTCTCGCGCTGGCAATCTACTGCCACCAAATATCTACGTAGGTGCAACATGCAAAGTCATTGAAACACTACTGAAGTAACAGAACCAACCTCGTAAAGATAGGATTTGCATAGGGTGGTCAACGCTTAACTATCCACGCTAACCTCCCCCGCTGGCGCTACGAGAGGGTGACACTTCCTTACCTCGACAAGATCGGGTCTACTGCCATTTGGCAGGTTCCTCGTCACCGCTGGTCTCTTGGACTACTGTAGAATGATGCTGTTGCTCCTAGCCATGTTGCCAACAGTGTCCCCTCCGTGCATTTGCAAAAACAACTACGCGAGCGAATGTTGTGCGATCTCCCCTCGTGGACTTCATGCCTCTGCTGCTTGCGCAATGTGAAAAGTTCAGCCGTAGGTCGCCTTTTTTCCCTTCCCGTTGACACCTAGCTCACCCCATGGCTCCACAAACGTACCGAGGAGGTTGGAATGTTGCGCCCACCGCTCCTCGTGGCTGTTCAAGGCCCACCCTGAAATATC
This sequence comes from Kappaphycus alvarezii, assembly GCA_002205965.3. NCBI lineage: Eukaryota > Rhodophyta > Florideophyceae > Gigartinales > Solieriaceae > Kappaphycus > Kappaphycus alvarezii. Next base: position 564,010 of record NADL03000775.1, read on the forward strand.
TTGAAAATTGCTCAAAGTATTCCGCTTACAGTGCACTACTGCACAGTATTTTCTCGCACCGCTTTTAAACGTTTCAATTATTCATTTTAAACTTGAACAAATCGCATGCAGCTCTCCCCGCAACCCCTCTGCATCCGCCAAATCCAATGCTCCGCTGTGTCCCTCTCAAACCACTCCCCACTCTCCCTCCCGCATCCACACCATTCACCAGTTCTCATCTTCACCGCACCACCTCTTTGTCTGTTCCGTCGATGCCTCTCCCGACGGCTCCCCCCACTTGTCCCTCCTGCGCCATCCCGCTTGGTCTCTTCACCCCCCGCGAGTCCATCGCCCATGTCAACGCCTGTCTCGACGCCCAACAACCGTCCTCACCCTCCCTCAACCCACCTCTCACCTGCGCTATTTGCTCGCGCGATCTCTCCAAACTCACCCCTCACGCCCGTAACGAACATGTCAACCGCTGTGCCGACTCTACCCTCCCCCTTCCCCCATCTACCCGCCCAACCACCCGTCGTCCACCCTCTCGCGTCCCACCCCCAGCTCCAGACCCTCCCCCTGCTGATCCTCGTGTCCGACGCCTCTTGAACATGCTGGGATTAGAACGTTACATTTCACGCTTTGCCACAGAGGAAATTGACTTTGCTGCATTGCGTTTGTTGAATCCTTCCGACTTTCTTCAATTGCGGATTCCAGAGGCTGCCAGGCGACGGATTGCCGAGGCTATGCAGTCGGCCCATATTTTGGCTCATGTTGAGGAGCCCAGCGCGGGGCAGCAGTCGGTACCTTGTTCTTCTGCTCAGCAAGATGCACAACAGGGCGACGCGGTGTTAACGCAAAGGTTTGCCAAGAGTAAGTTGGGGTCCCACGCAGGTATAGAGGATGACAGTGACTCGGATTGAATTTGATGTATCGATGGGCCACCGCGCTGCTGCATGTGCGAAGGAAGCGGGGGTGCTGAATAATGACAGTGTCTTAGGCGTGTCGGACTCTGATGCCGCGACAGGCAGTGCAAAGCCTGCTGAAACTTTGGATATGGGCGGGGAGAGTGATTCTGACTGCATTGCCCTCGGCGTTATCGTTGGCGGGAGTAGTCCTGTCAAAAATAATCCGGTTCTCCGCAATCTCCAGAGCGGGAAGAAGACGACGGTGTTGGGAAAGATGTAAGGGTAATGTCGCGTCCAAAGGATCAGGATGAGTCGGATTTGTCCAGCTTATCCGATCTCGAGCGAGAGGCGTGGAAAACGTCCCAGATCACCCTCGAGTCCAAGCTGAATCGGTGGCGCCGCAAGCAGCTGTTAAAGGAGAGGAGCAAGCATATGAAGGAGGTTTCCAATGAGAGGCGAAGACATAAGAGAGAGCTAGAGCGGATTCAGCAACGGTATGATGGTATGTGCAAGCGTCTTTGTGGTCTGCCGATTGAGCTCTGAAAAGCGTCCAATAAGTCGGGTGACGAAGGAAGCCGATTCGATGTCAAGTCACAGACCATCGAGTCAGTCATCCGCGACAATGGCACTGTTGAGAATGCTCGGCAGGTGGAAGCCACGGTTCCAAAGCCACCACTGGGGGAAGACGGTTCGAGTCATAGTTCTTTGCTGTTAAGTCCTGCGCCCCTTGCAAGGAGCTTGGCAACTAGCCTGAAGGCAGGGAAGATGTTACTGTCGTGCGCGATGCGGAACTGCGTAATCCTGCCAGTGTCAGTCTCGATCGTTTTGTCACGATTGACCTTACTCACGATGCATCTGGGGATGATGAAAGAAAGAGTAGAACGCCAGTGGGAAATCGAAAGTTGTTTCCAAACCCCGAGATCACCGAAACAATCGTTCTCTCCAGCACAAAGCCCACGAAAAGGAACCAAGCATTTCGGGATCTAACGCAAACGGCAATCTCGATGAGAGGCTGTGGAATATTCTTCGCGCTGCATGTTCAGATACTTCATCTCAGAAGTCAGACGCGGAAATTCAGCGCGCCACGCGAACAAAACAAAAGAGCTTATTTTCCAGCTCCGATGAGGAAGAGGTGATGGACTTGACGTGTACTGATGCGGGGAAAGCTGTTGCTGACTCGAGTACCAAACAAAATACCACGGCTGTTATTCCAAACGAGCCATCTGCGCGTGGAGAGAAGCTCAATAGTGCAATCGCGAAGGCTTCAACAGAAATAGTCGCAGATTTAAGTCCGGCTCCAACGCAATCTCGTTTGAAGAGAAGACAAAAAGTGACACCCGGCGATGTCATTTCAGCTATCCGGCAAGATAAGGCTCTTTACGACGACATGCTGATGATGGACAGCGTACCTTTCGCGCGAATTTTGGAAAGTATCACATCATCGGGTGTAAAGGTGGCGAAAAAAAACCTTACCTCACTTTTGCAGAAAGAGGGTGTGTCCTTCAAGCCGATGAGCCAACGGAGAAGAAGAAGGCAGCTGCGGTATTGTACTTTTCTCGTTTGAACGAGCACTCTGACTAACGCAGGCGTCTAAAGCATTGAGAATATCATTACATGTCTTTACATTAGTACTTTGGAAACTTGAGCGCTTTACTCAGAAATGTGCAGCACAAATCTTTGCTGTTCGTTACAATAGTTATCAGCGGTACAGGAATCAGGCGATAAGTAGTCATGAATAAGCAATCAGTAGCGCAAGAAGAGACGGTATCCGTCGCCCTGCTGCCTCGTTCGAAAAACAGAGGCAACATAAAGAACATCTGCTTCCCAATTCCTTAGACACTCTTCTCAAAGCTGCGGTCGTAGATAAACATGAACCGCACGTCCGGCTTTGCTTTTCTGTTTCCGTTATCCGCCCAGTTGTAAACGTTAAACTTAATCTTGAAGTCGGTTTTCATCAACTGCGCCAACTGTGCGCTCTTCTCGTCACTTGCCCGCTCCGCAATCCACTGCAGCAACGCAATATCTGTGCGGCTTCCCGGGGTAAAATCGTTTCTGAACCACTTCCACAGCCGACTCAAGCTCACCTTTTTCCCCTCCAAGTCAACATCACAGTTCTTCTCAATGAAGAGCGTTGTCGCATCCTTCAACATTGCTCTGTTTCGCCGACCTTTAGCACCAGCAACGGGGGACACGATTGGGCACCGCAATTCAAGATGAAATGCATTCGTGCGTCCTTCTCCCTGACCCTCCACAAAGATCTTGGATCCCCCTCAGCCATCTTTCTTCTCAAAACCTCATGCTCCAACTCGACACTAGTTACCCTCTTTCCCGCAATGACATAGGCAGCTTCATTAAAGAATTTGCCCCTCCTCACGAGATCCATGGGATGTCCCCAAACCAACTTTGCATGAAAAATTAAGACATTGTACAAGTTCATCCAGCACACCTTCCTCGTGGCGTCATCGACGGCGTCCCAGCCGTTCTCGTCGCAACCCACAAGCTCAGTCAACAAAACCAGAACTTCCCTCCATGGTCCGCTGCCCCTGATTCTGTCATAGTCAACCCAATGGCCACCTCCCTCAACAACCAATTCCACCAGCTTCCCAAACGCGACGCTGATCTCCGTCATAACTTGCAAAATATGTCTTCTGTCACCTCGATACACTAGGCCACAATTCAAACCCCTGTCCGCTAAGCAACTCATCCCGCGATGGATATACATGGAGCCATCGCCAACACGAAAGACATCCTCGCTACTTTCGACCTTAAACATGGGGACAAAGCCACCCATTCTGACCAATTGTCGAGCAATTTCAGCTGCTCCTTTTCGACCCGAGGAGAAGCGATGCTCGACAATCCAATTGACGATGGTATCGCCCGAAGCGGCGAAGGACTTGGTTCGATTCCACTTCACCTTTTGAAGAGGAAGGGCGAGGGAGGAGACAGGGGACATCATGGCATCAAGCATGTCGACAGCGTCGACATAGGTAAAGCTCTCGGACATGGAGGGCGGACGCGGAATGAAAGAAGAAGGTAAGGATAGCGATGAGGGAGGAGGGTTGCAATCAAAACCAGTGTCCCAAGGTGATTCAGAAGGGACACACGGCTCAGGACGGATGGAGGGGCGGTCGAGCGGTGGGGTCATATTGGTTAGTGGGAGGTGGAGTGAAGTAAGAGATTGAGCGTGGGGGTAAGGGGTAGGTGAGGGGAGATTAGCGAGAGGGTTACTAATTCCTAATTTGGGTGCAGTGGGTAGGAGGCGTTGTATATATATAGGGAAGAGTGCGACTGAAGCAGGAAGGAATGTAGTGGTGTGAACAAGATTGGGACAAATATTGTTGATGGATAAATATCGACAACTCGCGGGAAAAGCGTGGAACAGTGGCGCGTTGGGTCTAGGCCTGGGGCAGGTTGCTATAGTATTTGGCGTGGAAGTTGGGGTAGAAGTTGTGAAGGGGGGCCCGCTGGACAGACGGCGAGAAATTTGAGAAGCGTTAGGGAGAACCAGTTGGTGGGCAAAAGAGTGCTGTTCGGGGATGACAAGAGTTTCTACCCTGGTTAGCCGAGGAGCCCAGCTGCTAACAGGGCCGATAAGATTCAAAATAGTTCGCTGTACATTTAGTACAGTATCTACGGTACAGTCAGTAAAATACAGTACTCGTGTTGACCCACGAATACTGTAATTATGCCAACTACACTGCATCCATGGATCCCTGCAGGCAAATGCTACAATTTTCACGTTTTTGCTGTTTCCACGTCTCAAACTCCCATTTTATTCCAAATTAGGCAAGCAACACAAACAAGTCACATCATACATCCTAGGCGGTATAAACTTCTGCGGTACCGTCCCAAAACCAGAAGTGGAATGTTCGCAACCAAAGTTCGTTGTAAGTCCAACCGCCTGAGTTCTGATTTGCAGCTCCCAAGCGTCGCTTGATCTGCTGACCAAAGACATACACGTCCAAACTGTGAATCGTCAAGGGAGATGGTGTTCATCCAACGTCTCTACTGTATATGGTTCCGTGAAGACGGAGGGGCCTCTTAATCTTCACTCCCGCCAAAACCAGGAAATATTGACTTCAGGAGCCATACCGTATCCTGGTTCTCGTAAACCTCTGCGGCGTAAATGGCTCATTTGGTATCAGCTGGAACCCGGGAAATTTTCGACCAGGATCCGGCTTGATTCCTCGCGAGATTGGTCGTCTGCAAGGCTGGGACAACAGAAGACTTCATTTGCCCGAGAGTTTGCAAACTACAGTACACTACAGTACTGTAGTTTGTTTATTTACGCTACGGCGTAACACTTTCATACTGTACGTCAACTCAAAATGCAAAATGTACTGCATTGGACTGTAGTGGGCATCAGTCGAATATTGTAAATCTTTGCAGCTATACATGTAGAGCAACGTCAGACAAGTTTTTTAGGGGATGAATTTGGGTATTTCGCAGTACTGATCTGGGATGTGGGGCGTCTATTTCCCGGACATGAGTAAATATCCTCTCTCTGTGGTTTTCATTTAATCGAGTCGCTAGTTCACGGGAAATTTGCAATACGTACTGTACACTAACAGGTCCGGGCTCGCAGTCGGAAGCTTACATACTAGGTGGTCAATGTCAGACGCGTGCAATGGTGCGCGAGCAATTATGGCCATAGCAACAGCGGACCAGATGACAGCGCGGAGGCGCTGGTAGGTGCGACAACGAACAGTCTCCGTGGAGGTTTGGTGGCGGCGAGCGATGATCAGAAAACTCTCGTTAAGAAAACGGGCAGTCTCAGCTGAGGAGGCACCGAAGGAATCGAAAGCGATAGGCGGGAGTTGGTAAGGACGATCGCTTCGAGGGCCACACGAGATGTTAACTTATTTTGAAGAAAATGTGCTCAGACGCTTAATAAAAAGGTTCGAGTGTTCTTGTTTTTCGGCGAGGAATGGAAGCGTCCTGCGGTGCTAGCTGCTGCGTAGATGAGTCCGCATATCAAATTTCTGAGTGAAGATTATGTCGCAAAACTCGCATCGCAGAGGTTCCTTAGTTTCCTTCAACATTACTTCTGCTCTCTTATACCTTCCACGAACCTCATGAACTGCCTTCTGAGTTGCGCTGATAAACTCTATGTCACAGATGCGGCAACAAAATGTGGTCTTCCTCCTCTTATTGTTCCTCTCCCTCCTCTCGAGGTCCGTTTCAAACTTGTACACGTAAGTACAAGCGAAGTCGATCTGGACTTGCTTTTGGGGGTAGTTCCAGGGGAAGACACTCCGAGAGCGTTTGTGCGATAGCAGAGACGGGCAACAGGTTCCGGACTACGTTGGACCTGCTTAGAGCGACCAGAGACTTGCGACGAAGAACCGATCCGTACCGAGCTGTACTCACACACCACATTCCTCGGACTCCTCCTCTGCTTCGTCCTCGATAAGTTGATTCTTCAGCTAATCCTTAAGGGCCGAGTTTACCTTGCTGCTCTCCATTTCTGTTACTTCAGCCGACCCACTGACCTTTTCTGCCACATCCTTTTGACGGCTTTGAACTCTGTACCGACAGTAATCTTCTGGGGGCCTTTACATGTTTCCATATCCCGCCAATATTCCCTTCATGTGCCAGGAAGGCTTAAAGTTAAGCAATCATTGAGGGTATTTACCCCTTAATCTTCGCGCCAAGAACCCAAAGTCCCAAGAGACAATGGACACCTGCATTATAATTTTTATTGCCCCTTGAACTTCGGTGTGTACACCTTATCTCCAGGGAAACAACGGAAGCCACTGCTTTGAGGAAAAAGGAAAGGACAGCAGAATTGGATAAGGGTTGAATGCAACCTTCCATGGTCCGAGGTGTTTGTAGCCTTAGGTCAGTTTTAAAAGTATTATTTTCGCAGTGCTTAGTGCCTTTTTGTTGTAATTTTTTGAATGTGTGATTTCTTTCCATTTTATTAACCTTTCTGTCATGGGCTTCAGCATAGTGGTTGGAATCGGGGAATATCTGAGAGAAAAGCTATGTAGAATGGGAATATATGGCCTTTTTTGCTAAATTGTATGTAATCGTTACGTTGATGTGATTGGGAGGACGCAAGTTCTGTAGAGGGGCTTGGCTTACGATGTTGGACACAGTTTAGGCTTAAAGGTAGAACTTTAGTTGGTTCTTGCTGATGGTACTTTGGATATGTGATACTATTTTCCTTTAATATGAAATAATTAGTCGCCGACTTTGGGTTTACGGGGGCTGTCGAAAAGTTTTTCTAGTATTATCTGTGGTTATTTCTGTCTTATCTCTATTCGTACTGCCTGGCTACCTTGAAGAGAGCCACTATATCTTATGTTGTTATATCCATTAAAGAGAGGTTATTAAAAGTAATGACGTATTTCATCGTGCCTTTTTGTTAATGAATTTCCTCAATGTCGGCTGTACCGTAATCAAGACGGAATTTTTGGCATATGGTGGTGGAATAAGTACAGAGAGAGGTATAGATTTGTAAAGAAAGGCTTTTCATAAATTTACCTGGGTTGGTAACGTGTGTAGAGTGGTTTGATGATGCCAAAAGAAACATTCGTGTAGCTTGTTCATTCAGCAGAGAGACTTTGATTTTTTTCCTTTGTCATTGTCACCTGCACAGTTGAAAATGTCAAGGATTTGAGTCATAACGTATTCCAAATTGAGAACAGCATTCTGAACGGACGGATTAGATTTTTCTTGTTGAAATGGCTGAGTTTTCTGCCTTCTTGATCCTTGTGGTGCGGATTGGGTACGCAAAATTTGATGTCGTTCACGTAGAGCCTAAAATTTCTGTGATTATTGTTTCTGATTGGATAAAATACTAAAAGTAGCTTCATTTTTTCGTTTGGGGGGGTTATGAACGTGCAGGAAAGTCAGGTGGTCCTGTCGCGCTGTTTGATGCATGAGAAGATTGTTTGATACGGAGCAAAAATGTTAGGCAATAGAGTTATTCCGAGGGTGATTTCAGCTTTTCACCATACATTACGAATATGATTGCTAACTTCATGCCGCTGGCAAGGATTCCTTCAAGCATTACCTCGATTTGGGTTCTCGGAATGACTATGGCGCGTTATTTTGCTGTTATCATTTCTGCTTGAATGACTTCATGAGCATCTAGGTATTGTGTCGTTACGTTCACAGTCATCCCTTCTTTGAAATGGGTGGCTTCATCAAATGATTTCAAATACCTTTGTTTATCCTTCTAAATCTGTTTATGTTTTAAAATTATCAGCTTATCACTTTGAGCACCTTTGTAGCGCATCTTACCCTACTTTGTGAGAAAAATATATATTTATTTAATTACTAGACCTTTCTCAAAAATCTATACGCGCAAAAATAGAGCTTAGGACTAAAATATGGAAAAATGAGCCACCAAGTAGTCTTCATATATTTACCTCAAAATATTGTTCAAATGTTGGGGAATATATTTATACTGTATTGAAAACATGAATCAAAAGGGTTCGGATATGGATGCAGAGTCTGAAACCTTTTTAAGATTTTTTTAACTTTATATTTTTCTCTTCTTCCGAAAAATGGCAGATTATGACTTGTATATCAGAAAAATGTAATATTGTGTACATTACGTCTCACAAAATTATATTATTTGCCGAAGCAAAAACTTTTCCACTCTACTACTCGAAAAAAGGATTGTTGAACACACTGTTTCGTATGACTGCGCCTTCATTCTCAAACTAATTAGTAAGTTTGTTTTCGTTCTAGAAGTAGGCGGAATGAATCTGATAAATCATACAGGTATCGACATTCTAAGCAATTCATTTCGTATTTGTGCGTTTAAGGAATCTCAATTTCATAATAAAAAACGCTGCAAACTTCGAATAATTATTCTCAATTTAAAAAAGAAAATAATATGCTCTCTTTTTTCATTTATATACTTAAAAGCGTCTCTAAATGATTATTTTTCATTTTGAGCTCTGCTTTAACTTCACTCCTTGCATAAGCTGTGCCAACTGTTACTATTTCTAATATTTTCTTTCAATAAATCTCAATATACCTCTACGCACATAGATCTCGGAGATGGCAATAGCTATGAATCAGAAACTGTTAAAGTACCGCGTTTGACTTATTCATGAATTAATATTCAAATCCTTACAATTAATATCATTATTGAGGGCCTTGTATGCTTCCAGTTTGAAAATGTTTTCCGTTCAGTATTCAAAATTTCCTAAGATTCCGGGTCCATTCAGTCATCAATTTTGTTAAAAATTTTCTCTGGAGATAATTACAATTTAGCAACTAATTAGAGACGTTTCCTCGATTTCAAAACAAAGAAAATTTTATAAGAATACCTGTTCCGAAAGTTATTCAAATAACCACCTTACTGTTTTTTTGCAGAAATAGAACTAACACATAAAAAATACCGAAAATTTCCGTTTCCAAAAATCACTAGTAATTTTAATATCTCATGAAGAAGTTGGAATGGTAGTCCAAACTTACTTTCAGAAAATGAGTATTTCAGAAAATTCTGTAAATTTATGCAGCAAACACTTTCAAAATTCTCATGAATCAAAAATGTAGTATTCCATTACTAATACTCGAGAAGTTTCCAATCATCTGCTATTTCTTAGAAGAAAAACTTGAAGCAGTCATTAAATTTATCATACTTCTCTATTTTGCAATGGTAGATTCCAAATCTCACTTCTTCCCACATATCTGACTTGCTCATTTCAAACATGCCTACTGGAATTATAAAAAACTCTGATAATATTGGTTCAATCTTGTTCGCGTATAATTCTTTAAGACATTTGCAGATAAATAACTTCAGTTTCTAATATTTTTTAATATATTAGAAATTAAAACCTAAGCAATATGAATAATACAATACCGGCTACGGGACTGCAATCCATCATTTTCCTTCTCATTATCATGAGTTTATAAGAAATATAAGTTCATCCTTCACCGTACTATTCCCATTCCTCAAACTTCGTAGTATGTATTCATGGTTCTGCAATACTCTTTTCACGATTTGAACTTGAATAAAAATATTTATTAGAGTTAAATTAGTAAGAAAAGTGTTTGGAAATTATTCCAAAAATTGAAATCATATTAGCGCATCTATTAAGATGCGCGCCACTACTATAGCCGAATATATTATTCTATCACCCTAAATTTACTAAATATTTTTTACACTGTTAGCATTATTAGTATAGTCACGCGGCGACTCCACATAAAATAAATTACAGACTGCAATTTTTCTCCAATATTTCTTGCATAATTCTCATGACTCTTAACGAAATGTTTATTTTCTATAGCGCCCTAAGCTTTCGATATAGATCCCTTTTTTCTCATAATTTCTCATTTGTTGACGCAAATAGCCTTGAAGTCCCGTAGTATGTGACGAAGTTGAAAGGTGTCAGTTCACCAGCAAAGAAAAAACTGAATAAACAGGAAATTTTTAATCATCCTCAAACGTCCGGTAACATTAAAAGCTATTTTTTGAACTCTTCTCTCGATAATTCATGTTCATTTTTGCAGTTGATTGTTACAGTTTCATTTAAATACATAATCGGGCGTAAAAATCTCATACTGGGTCAGGTAGACCATATCTTTAGATGTAATTATGTGAGGATGTTTATCTATAATTTTTATATCGTTTTCAGTAAATAAATGTTGAATATTAAGTCTCCATTAAACGCGTAATACAATAATCTTCAACTTCAAAATTTCTGAAAAATCGCTCACTAATACACCCAAAGGTGCACGCAATGCTCTCGGAATCAGCTGAAAACTCTCCCAAGTCTTATGAAACAAAGTATTGAGTAGTTTTGTTGAATGTGGACGATCCAAACACGATGTCTTTGTATTGTTTCAAGATCCGTGGTGCTAATATTTTGCAACTCACATATGGAAAGTTAAACTTGTGGGGGCTAGAAAAACATATTCCTTGTAGGATATAAGCATTTAATAATAAATCGGAGAACAGATATTTCGGGGAACCACAGAAAATTCTATAAGAAGGCCTTTTTAGGTTTTGCAACCTACATAGATGTATAGAAGGCTAATTTCATCTATTTTACCGATTATGACTCACTCAAGGCTGGTCTGACTGGATAATACGTAAAATAAGTGTTTCAGACCAGAAAATTCTCGAATCTGGGCTTTGAAGAGATATTCTCAAAAAATCATTGCATTTTTGAGTCAGAACTCGTGGAGCTCGTTTAAGGACGGATTTTTTTTGTAGCAAGATAATTACACTGTTTATTAATTAAGTGGGCTACAGTTTTTCAATGTGTTGTTTCCTTAGCCCTGTTATAATACGCAGCGTATAATTACAGTTACAAACAGCTGGATTCTGGTCAAAGTAATGTTATTCATCATTCTAATGGCCTATACTCTTTACTTTCTGCTACCTCCCGTTCCAAAAATCTGGATACAGGTGGCTCGAGACAAAAAAAAAGACTTCTCTCTATACTCAAGTGAATTTTTCAATAATTAAAGACTTTCTGCTTCAGAGCTTGATTCAGAAAAGCTCGAAAGTGCTGCTTTATTTCATTTGGAATTTTTTGAGACATTTCCTCGCCAATGATGCTCTACGTGGATTCAGTATAAACTACTGGGTTGATGGGGAAGAGTATATGACTCTCTTGTTCTTTTATGGTACAAACTTTTTTTCGGGGACTGAAAAATTGGGCACGATCCCGTCAATATGCTGCTAAGATAATATAAAAAATTCAGGCAAAGTTTATTTTGTGGGAATTACTTTATACAGATCTTCTAACTTGAAATTTTGAGCTACAAAATAATTTGAGGGACAAATATTTTGCATACTGCGACAACATTCAATTCGATTATTGCTTTCGTTTTTCTCCTTCCCCATTTTAAGGTGCGTAGCTCAGTATAATTCCCAAAGTATACTTTTTTAAAGTAAATTTCTCAATAAGGAGGTACATTTCGGGGTCTATGGATTGTTTCGGTTGAACTATTTTGCAATTAGATTTAATTGATCTTATACACGGTTTTGTGGAATTGCCGATGTGTAAATTTATGTTTAATATATTTCTTTACTGTAATAGCCGCAATAAACAAAAAAAACTGTAACAATAATTTCATGTTCCTTTTTATGTAATTAGTCACTGAACATGTCTATTGCTTGAGGTTTAATTTGCTTCTAGATTTTATTTGGTGTAAATGGTCCTCCTATCGTAGTATAGTTTCGAATATCATTAAGAAATATAATTTCATGTATTTAGTCTAGCCTTTGCACAAAAGTTTACAGTGTATCGTAAAAATTTAGAGAAAATTGGATCCATTCGATGCAACTATTTTTTGGAAACGATTCTTTAAAGAAGAAATTACTTTCTTGAAAATATAAAATATTAATTATTTAAAAGTAGCAATAATCCCTGCGGTAAGAGTTTAATAGGTATAATTTTCTGTGTTCAGCTAATTCGCGTGTGATAGTAAAATACTCCAAAAGCGGAAAACAAATCATTCCTTTTTTGGTTTCCCACTACCAAGCACGCTATTCAATATCGTATGATTAATGAACTTTTTATCTTGGTTGAGGGACCGTACCAGCCTTATTTGTGCCTAATTTTCGATTATTCTTAGGAAGCAGGAGTAAAATGGACTGTATTTAGCATGCGAGCTTGGAGAGTAAGGTTTATGTTCGATGACTTCAATTTTACAACCAGCGGAAGGAAGTTAATTTCATTGTCCTTTAGTTTCAGCGGCTCTAAAGGAGTAGCAAAATTGAATCAGGCGATGTAATTGAAGAAAAACATTTCTTTGCTTTAAAAGAATTTTTTAGGCGACATATCTTGAGTTTTGCTGTTTTAATTCACTCCAAATCCTCCAGTTACGAGGCGCTTTCAATTCAGCATTGGGAACAGTATTTTGTTTCTAGAACCGTTCTATTATCCGTCCGTCTGAAATTAATAGTTTCAAAAATCTCTTTAAATAAAACCAGAAGTATATATAATGAGAACCAGTTACTCTCAAGGAGAATGCAATGGTGACTAAAGCAGTTACTGTGGAAGCTGAAAAAAAGGATTTTTGTAGCTGAAACGTTCTCTAAATTGAACTTCTTTTAGTTTTTAATGTACTGTAAACTCAATAATATTTTGTCCTTTATTCGATAACTTGCAGTGATCAAATTAAGTTAAGTTTTATACGATATGATGTGGTGTTCTTGAAAGGCTTTTCCTTGTTTCAGGCTTCTATTTGGCAAAATTGGAATACTTATTTACTGAAGATACTGGTCGGAAAGGTAAAGCTACACTGCTTAGTTGGGCGTTTGCAGAAGTAGATTGATGGAATGACTAGAATTTTTAGTGATGTATACAGTCATTTCTAGATAATTTAAAGCAAAAAATAGTAAAATTAGAGATAACAATTATATTTCCGATATCATCCGCAGAGAGTGGAATTTTTGCCCCATAATACTAGCTTAAAGGTTTTATTAATTCAATTAAAGAACGAAATTTAGTAGTTAACTGGATATGTATTCACCGAACACAGGATGAAAACATTTGGCACTACCTACTTGCCTGCCTCCAATCAACTCTCAATAAATAATGAATTTCAACAATTCACGTTCCTCCGGTATGATCCTATTAATAACAGCTCTTTTCTCACATTTTATTCATCTTTCAATTGATTAGTCTTGATGTAGGAGTAATCCAACTGAAAATTAATTGAAAATTAAAGAGAGAGAGAAAATTCTGATGAGCCCAAAGAATACTCGCATCTATCTTCATTGCTTCTATTGCGGAAACAATAACCATTTTAATGAAACTGTACACGTATTTTATCCAGTAAATCAGTTGAAATGCTTGATGTGAATAATTAGATAGCTATAAAGATGGTGGAGAAAATGAAATAAAGGTACATCTTGAGTTTCAGAAACTTGGTTGAAGTTCTTTTGATTTGAGTTTAGGGAACTAAAAACTTAAATAAGAATGATCTACTGGGCATTCGGTTGTCTCGCTATAACTTCCAATCGCTGTCATCGAACCAAAACTATCTTTCTATTGGAGGATCCTGTACTTCGGATGGTATTTGAATACCATATTTTAACAAGGCCCTGGCGTCAAACGAGTGAATCTGACGTAAAACTGCCTATTGGCAAGAAATATTATATCATATTAAGACTTCATTGCCACAAATGCGCAATTAAAACTTTTTTGTATAGAATCAACATAAAAAGTCACCCATCTCTTATGAGTTAAAATATATCGTAGGCACTCAATGATATTGGCTAGATAATTATAAATTTAGTGGCACTTTATTGAAGTAGTAGGATTGGTTTATGATTTATGAGATAATTACGCCCATTGGTTATACTATGCTTCTCTGTAAGCTTTTTATTGAGTAGTTTAATCTTACTCTTATCAATTATTTCTATGTCCTTTGTAGGAAAAAAATAAAAGTGAAAGAAAATCGCTACTCATTAAAAGTAGAAAAAGGAAAGAAGATAATGATTTACGCAAGGTGTTAAGATTTAATTTAAGAATTAGAGAATTGAATATGATTGGAGTATTAAGACAGTTGCAGATGATTAGAAGATCAACCGAAATATGTAGTAGTTGCTTTTAATGAAATTGACATCCTCCCCTTAAAGATATTTTTCTACACTTCTCCGGAAGAGGGATCAAATTCAAAACTCTTTCTGTCTCAAAGCTCCTCTCGGACAGCCAATCAGCAATATTTCCATTCCAGGGATTATCCTCATGCATTGTATCTCTTCTTTTCGTAAGGATCTCGCAAAAATGTTACTTTGTAGTTTCATGCAACTTTTGGATGTTTTCTTAATGTAAAACTTGCCTAGAGCTTTCTAATCAGCGAAAGTTACGATTACCGTAGATATATTTGGTAAAGACCGACATTAATCCAAAAATAGCACATTTTCCATTCCATTTCCTCATTTCTGTAATAAATTTAGTCATTCGGCTATTTGCACAAATCTTTCAAGTGCAGTTTAAGCTTCCATTATTGATGCATCATTTTCTGGTATTTTACTCGTCTTTTCAAGAGAGCTAAAAGCCTTAGAAGAACAAAAGCGAGATAGGATGATTCGTTAATATTAACTTTCTCCCTGGATATATTTATTGGTTTCATTACAAAAGGAGGCAGTGTTTACCTTCCTTACGCATTCTAGTCATTATTTTGACTGTTAGACGTGCACATCCTTAAAATCCTATTGAGCTCCTCGTGTTTGCATGTGTATCTTCTGTCTGAATTTTTTAAAATTTTTATACAGAGAAAATAGTTAATTTTCGATTGTTCAGACGACAGAGTTTTTGATAGAGACCGCTTCGGTGGTCCATATATGTGATGGGAGCAACGAGAGTGAGGTTTCAGTTTCATGACTCGCAAATTATGCAGAGCGGAAGAGAGAAGAACCGTGGCACAGGTCGAGGATAATTGATTATGAAAAACTGTTGGGCCCAGAATATAACTACTGATCCTACAGTGCGTATATCACCCTTACTTTTCATTTTGAATCGAAATCCCCCTAGTACACATTTATCTCTTTAAAAATCCACGCAAAGGTGATCTGACCACTATCTGTTGCTGTACTAAATAAAAACTGGGTACAATTTAGTTCTCCATCTTCAAGTTGAACTTTTAAGAACATTTAAAGCTTTTTATTTCAAAAAGGACCATATTTGCACTTCTCAATCATAATTACATTGAAAATGTGATTAGGAAACTTTTGTATAACAACTAGTGAATTTGGATGGCTGATTCTACATTACAGTGTAAATTATGTTACTAAAATCCAAGAGTTCCGAACATAAGTGCGCCATGTGGTGCTCTAATAGTGCTTTGTGCCTTAATCTAACCCAAAATTTTATTAAAACCCTTGTGTATTAACATAATCAATGGCAGATGGAGGATTTTGGTACAGTGGGGTCCACGCAATAGTTCCACCCTGTGCCAAATGTATGCGAAAGGCACTACTGTGAGTTGCGCACAATTCGAAGTTGAACTGAGCAAATCATCCAATTCACAAAATAAGCTAAGCTATGAGCTTTTGACGTTTCTTCCTAGAGCAATTACTTCGCTTTACTCTCAGCAGGTCTGCCTTCGCCCTTCTCAGATACATCACAGCATCTAATACTCCGTGATCGACAGCCATCTGCTCGATACTTCGTAATTTAGAGTGAATAGCCGTTTCTGCAGGCAGTGGGATAAAAACTCCATCGTCTTCATCACTTTTGCATTCATCTACTTCTTTATCTTTGTGCTCTTCTGCTTCGCTCACAATTTCAAGCGCATCTTCGACCATGACGTGATGAATATTCTTATCTTCTCCAATGTTCAACCACCTTTGAATATCTGTTTCTACCATCGTGTTTAGATTCTCATCGATAAAGGGATCACTGCTAACACTATACAGAGTCAAAGTCTGTAAAGCAGCGATCATTTCTTTCAGACTATTCTTCTCACTGTGCGTAGAGTACATTTCACTTTACACTGCATTTATTCGTGCAGCATAAACTACAGCCCACATATGCGCTTTCACCCAACATCGTGCAATAGTTGCAGAAGTGATTTCATTCCAGCTAGTAGTGACCAGTTCACATACATCAAGGATATGAGGACCAAAACCATCCTGCAAATCAAGCATTCCTCTCTTCGCAGTTGAAGACGATCACCTCGCTTCCCTTGTCTCCAAGTCGCTCACAATTGTGCGCAGTTTTAATTCGCGGTACCTGGATTTGAACGCCGCAATGATTCCTATGTACATCTGCTGATGAAGTGCTGTACAGTTAGGGGGAAGAGTTAGTATATCTACTTGGCCTCGCATATCGGATAGATCAGTTCCGTGTTGGAAACAGTTGTCCATTAGTGATAAACAACGTCGTGAAGTGAACTTTCGAATGAATGGGAGAAAAACTTCAAAGAACTACCGACGAAATGTGGCGTTATCCGACCATGCACCATTTTGAATAAAATACGGCATTGGCGGAGATCCCAACCGAAAGCATCTGGGATGTTTTGCTGTACCAGTCAGAGCCATTGGAAGTTTGGCAGAGCCTTCTGCATTCGTGCATACATAAGCCGTCACTCTTTCCTTTTCTTTCATTTCTTTCGTGCCACTCACTGATTTTCGAGATTCAAAACAGGCCAAATAAGATCTGTAAGACAGCAGTTTGTAAAATAGTCCTGATTCATGGACTTTAAAATACATCCAAGGTCGTATTCCTTTAATGTTTCCCTTATTTGAGTCATATCTGCTGCAACACTTTCTGCAGATGCACTACCAGCTTCTCCACATAATGAAACAGAACGCAGTAAGTGACGCTTAACAAACTTTGACACCCACCCATTCGAAGTCCGAAAGTTTTGGAGTTTTTTTTGTTGCTCAGAGGCACAAGTCTGAAGAAGAGCGTCGCGAATTACGAGTGCTTCCTTTTGAATAGCCCACTTGGTAGCGGGTATCTTTGCAGATCGTGCAACTTGTAGAAAAATGAGAACACTCTTCTCAATGATAGGAAACGGTGGGAAACGAATTTTTTTTTATTCAAATGAGATGGATTGGTGTTGGCTTTGTCGCAAAATGTTTCTTGCGCTACTCCTAATTTCTGTGAAAGTACGGCGAGAAATTGAAAACTGCATCATTAAAGTGGACGCATTGTAACCGCTTGACAACAGACGAGCAATTTCAATTTTTGGCCGATATTAAGCCAGATTCTTTTTGTGCGAGAAGTAGACGTTCCGATTGTCATCTTGATGCCTTTTTTGTCTCGGAAAGACAGCAAAAGGCGCCAAGTAAAGGTGCACACACAACTTTGTGGTCATTCTTACGACAGAAACGTTCCATGAGGAGTTATCTGATCGAATACACGTCAAGAATCCTTCTTTGTTTCCATTTAGATCGCTCGAGATTTGCCACGTGATTACAGGTGGTACAAATCAGAAAACGGCACTCTTGATTCCAAACTTTCACCAACTCAGTCCAAAGCTCATAAAGGCACTTGTACCTCCGATTACTACCACAAATCTTGCGTATCATGTAACCCCAATGTTTTTCAATTTTATTGAGATCTTGAATGCGAGTCAGCTAGGTCATTAAACGAGCAGCTCGGTCTTAAAAAAACTCCCCCACTTCACTACTCACATAACTCGGAGAGGCATAATGCCGATAAATCCATATAGTCATCATTTTTTCATACTCAAACGGGAGCATACATTTTCAATTACTTTTAAATAGTCCTTTGTCCTATTCTTGCCTATCATTCTCAAAGATTTTTCTTCCAAAACGTCAAGCTGTACCTAATAATATCATTCACACTTCACCATCATCACGTTGACTTCTCGACAAAACTTTTTTTCACCACGTTGAACTCTCCATTAGTATTTATAACCATAAGGGCTGTCTACAACGAACCGCTTATCGTTAGAAAACAGCCTCCGATTCCATTGTGCCGTGCCCTACAGCGCATGAGTTAGGACAAAAATCAGCCCCTTGCATCAGTGCATTGCAGTCAGTGAAGCACGTTTCTTGACTTTCCTCCGCATCAGATCTTGTCCTTTACTTGGAATCTGTTGGATACGATGCTTGATGATGTCCAGGTGAAGACTTGACACCTATTGGGAGGCCGTTTTTCTCATCACTTGGCTTCCCTTATTTAATAACGATGACCTATCTCGGAGATTATTGGCATTCTTCCACCCTTCTTTCATTGTCTTATATCTTTTCGCCTCTTGTAACTGTGCTCCTACCTATGCCTTCACTCCACTCGTCTCATTTCAGCGGTACTCAGTACTTAATATTTCAATTTTGCAGGTTGGCCTTGTTCGAATATTGTTGGACGCTTTTCTGCTCCCATGTTTGGTTGTGATTGCATCGCAGTGGTCATACGTGTGTAGCGCAGCTAGATGCTGTGAATTTGGCGGGAACAGCAGCTGGCGCGAAATATGCAAATGTTTTTTCACCCCCTTGGTAGCTCCCGCCGGCTGACTTTTACATTTTTGCGTTAACATACCAAAACCACGTTTTGAAATGATACAGTACAGTATATCAGGCTAAGAAGCTCAAAAATAGCACTTGGTTTCAAGAAAATGCTTTAATTTTGAGATCCTGAAGATTACTGCGATTTTTACGGTGTGTCAAATTTATTTCGCTAGATGTACAGTACCGTTCGAGGGGTACAGTACTGTAACTGTTTATTCCTTATTTTCTTGAAGCGGAAAAATACTGCAAAGAAAAATATTACAGCGTACAGCGTATTCACCGTTTGCATGAGAGCTGGCGGCCGTATGCACTGAGCTCGGGGACTGCACAGTTGTGGTCATGTCGTCGGACATCCTAAGTGGTCGTCGCGACAATCCATGTCAACCCTCTTGCTCGACTCGCCGACTATCTGCTTGCTCTATCCTCTCGCAGCATAGCCTCACTCTTTCAGCCAGCAGAACGGAGCAGAATCGCCGAAGACGACAAACTTGTGAGCATCACGTGATCCTCTCGCCACCGGGACGCATCCTAATTTGCTCTCCACGACCCACATCCCACTTCCTCTCATTTCCGCAATGTCTCAAAAACTAGCGTTTTCTTCTCCCATCTCCGCGTCTCACAGCGCCCTCTTCTCCCCATTTGTACTCCCTGTCCTCTCCTCACGTCCCCTTTCCTATCACAGGCACCGATCCTGCCGTTGCGCTCTTTCAGCCCGACGCCCGCCCCCTCCGTCCTCTCCCAGACCTCCAACTCCGGTAGAACCCGGGCTCATAGTCCCTCGTCAATCCGTTGAGTCTGCCCCACGTTCCGGCCGTGCTTTTCGTCTTCGCCGATCCGCATCTCTCTCCGAACTTGACATTCATGACAACCCCGATCCCGATTCCCAGGTCCAAGTCGCCGCCGTAATCCAACGCGTACGTCGTGATTATCGCATTCGTGGTAAGACGCGCGCCTCTTTACCACGGAAATGTGATCGATGTGCAAAGGAATATGTCGCAGAGTCCAGAGGGGATTTTGAGGTGTGGTTGGCCACGGATGAGAATGGTGAATTAGAGATGGATGACGAAGAACAGGTTCAAGTTGAGGCGGTGGAGTTGTTTGCCAAAGGGGTCACAGAGATTGATTTAACGGATCATGTGCGGGATGCCGTATATTTGGGTATGCCCACCAAAAGTTTGTGCAGTGTGAAGTGTGAGGGGGTGGAGGCTCGCGGGGACGCGGGGAGTGTGACGTATGCGATTGACGGGGAGGTGCCGAGGAGTGATATAAGAGTTGCTGAGCAATTGGAAGCGGGGGAGAGAACTATGGCAGATATTGCGGGAGTTGGGGAGCAGCTAAGACAGTTGAAAGAGAGTCTTGAAAGAAATGGATTGTGAGAGAGTGAGGATGAGGAAAGGAAACATGCTTGGGGGACTGCTCCGCGTGATGGCACAGGCGGCGACATTTTGGTAGCAGTGCCAAGGTTTGGTCGCCAGGACTGAACTACAACGCATGGTTGCACGGCTACAAGGTTGTACAGCTGTCATTACCCCAAAGCGATAGCATGACCGCGTGGCCATGATTTCTTGGCCGTGATGTCATTTTGGGGGCGTAGATCTCAAAAAGCTGTCAACGTCACAAATTTGTCCCTGGGATAGTCTGCGCAGAAATGAAGCAAGTCGCAAGTTTCTCAAACAAGGCTGCAGTGCGCATTCGGTATCACAAACCAAGAGTGTAGACAGCGGTAAAGCGGTGGATGGGTCCCAGAATTGTGTGGAGTAGCGGCAAGCGAACACTGGAGTAGAATGAGCGACAGGGATGACGCAAGGGTACCTCGAGAACATAACGTAGATGGATTGGTGTTAGAGGCCACGTTTTGGACGATGCAAGTGGCAGTTCATCATGTGCTTCAAATCATGCCATGTAGTTATATAGTTACTGAAGTGTGTTTGTAGCCCTGAGGGAGATGGCTCTCGACGGACAGGTGGATGGGTTCCGGTTTCTCTGTCTTCGGTTTTGGCAGCCTTCGACTGTTTGAATGAGTGAGAAGGAAAGCTCATGCGGTACGGAAAGTTTTGGGATTTCCGAACTTTTGGCTTGCTGACAGATTGATGGGGAGTTACAACGTAGATTTCCGAACTGACATTCAGACGGGTGTCGCCTTGCATCAGGATCCAGAGGTAGGCCTCCGCCAAGATAGGTGGTTCAGAGGAAAATATAGTCTACTGCGATGACTGTTTACTCGGCAGAAAAAAAAAGCAAACTTCAACGGAAACTAATTGACAATTTGAAAGGGGCGCCAAGTCCCGGTAGCTATGGACGACCGAAATCTATACCGGCCAAAAGAAACCGAGAGCCCCCAATTCGGACTGATAACTCCGAGAAGGAGCTCCAGTAGCTCCCACGTAATGAAGAACATCTTGCCAATAACAAAATGTCCGCTAGAGCAAACGGTAGGCATTCTCTGTTCCGACTATCGCAACGGCGAGGCGTGTAGAAGACTCGAGATGGAAATTCTCTCTCAAGACGTCCAAAAGTCTCCTTTTGGTCCGCTGCAACATAAAACAATTGATCCAATGGTTGCCGTCTCATTTCTTCAATAAATGTCCTGACTTGGGTTAGATTCCTCCAGTAGTCGGTGCGTTTTGAACTTTCCTCTGTATAATCATCTGCTGTTACCCCGTCAATATCAGACTTGATCTTCTTGCCACGAATATGTATCCCAATCATGCTTGACATTGGATAACTTGCAAAGTTTTCTACCAGTCGCAGCACATGGATGTTAGGAGTTAGGGTACGCAAAACTTGCCAATATGAGCTTTGTGTCCGAATGATGAATGGCGTCACTTGCGATTGGATCACGTAGCATGTGGAAATGTAAATATGATATTCCTTATCGTCCTTGACTTCATCCTCCGCGGTGTTGGGAGCTACACCGTTAATACGCATATAATTATACCATTTCACATGCTTCGCAGCAGGGTCCGAGGTCATAGCCTTCTTGAATGGCCATTCCTCCCCTGCGTCGAAACCATCTGAAGTAATAAACTCATCATTTGTCACGAAGAGATCCGTGTACTTGCAATTGAGATGCTGATCCGGAACCCAAATCAGAACCAAAACCCTGTCTGTTCTCCTTGCAAACGCCATTGCTGAGCCAAGCGCTCGAGGCGATTTCCAAGGCCGTATTGAGCGTGGACAAATATCGCGCGCGGCTTCTTGACCCCTCTTCGTTTCTTGCTCATCAACTTTAACAGAAGGAGCCTACGGGCTAGAGGCGACATGCCTCGAAGTAGAAGAGCAGGAACTCGGAACTTTTCTTTGAGGACTAACTCAGCAGATGACGTATTTCTAGTCTCAGAACGTCTCCCAGAATAGATGCTTTCTCCGCGGAAACCCTTATATCACTCCCGTTCTTAAGGTTAGTTGATAAATCAGACAAGATCTCCTCCTGAATGGTTCGCGGAGAGTACTTACTCCAGGTAACCTCGGAGAGGGAAAAACAAACATGGGTGTCAATGGCTGCCAGATTATCTAAAGTGGCCATAATGTTGGTGTTCCCGATCGTCAGAGCTTCCTTGTCATATTCACCTGTTGTTTCCCCTACCTCCCCAACGAGTCTTGGGTAGTAAGAAGTGGAAATAGTTTGTTTCTCAGGGTTTTGAATTGACCTGTTAAACATAAGTTGACCTGGAACAAAGGCCTCTGTGACCGAGAACTCGGCCCAATCGTTGACAGCACCAGTAAGAGCATGTAGTTTATCCACCGAATTGTCGAGCGAGATAAACATTGCATGATGACTCCAAGAGCTGTTGTCGGCAAGCGCTACTAGTTCTGTCAAAGAACCAAAGGTCAGCTTGTCAATAAGTACAACAGCCACCCTCTCAGTCGTATAAGAATATGCAATGGCACTTGCAATGGCCCTTAGGCATTGCTCCAACTTACAATCTCGAATATGAACAAAAACGGCTCTTCGTGTCTTTGAGACAATAGTTCATCAGATGCTTTGCTCGACAGAAGCTGCAAAAGCTCAAACTGCTTGTTGGGAGAGAGAAGAAGAAGAAATCTGACAGGAATAGCATGGCGTTGACGGACTTGCATCTCCAGTGGGGTCAGAGCATCTCTTGCATTGAATACGATTCCGGTGCGATACACATAGCGACCTGCAGAAACCATGTGTATCGTTGCGGTTTGAATACTAGACTGGGCTCCAAGAAAAAAAACAAAGACAAAAAAAGAAGCGATGATTACTAGTGCACTGCTAGCGGTGCAGGGGGCGTCATTTCGATCCTCTGCAGAGTATAGATGAATCTTCTCTGGGCGAGGACCAAACCGTTTGGGTTGTTCAGGCCCAGGCTTGTCCAAATGGTTAGGCAGAATACCCGAGACAGCTTGAGGTAGCCAGGGAAAAAAGTCCCATAATTGACGATGTCGCGGTCTCCAAAATTTCCTACGCGACGTCGAAGTTGCATTTGAGTTTATGTTAATGGGGTTTTCCATTCGGTGAGAGAGGCTCGAAGCTTGGCAAGATTTTTGTTGGAAACTGGAACTGAGAGAATGTGTTTAATAAAAGCCGAGAGAGTTGAACCGCTTTGTCGGGAAACCTGCTGGGTGCATCAAGTTGGTGAACTGTGTTAGTGTACAAAGAAGAAGAGAGAAAGAATGTTGCACACCAGCATGTTTAGATCGTCTGACTTGACGGAAAAACCAGATTTTACATGAGGACCAATTTTCCACGACGGAGCTATCACTGTTAGTTAGACCAGGATGGAGACGAAACGTACAGTAATAACGGCGAATAGGGGTATGAATGATGTCATTTGCTATAGCAGATTAATATTGTAAACATTAGCTTGCTGTACTGATTTTACTTGCAAAGTTGTTTTCCGCGAGAGAAGACAAAACATGATTTAGACTCGGTTGGTGTTAATTATATCTCATCCAGACCGTTCGGCGGTTAGCCGTTATTTGCTTTCAGCAACGGTAACGATCTCATGTAGCATCTAGAAACACTTGGTCGAGGGATTTTTTTCTAGAGGCCCACAGCCTTCCAAGTAAAAGGACTTTGTCCTAGTCGTATGTTCATGAAAACTGTTTTCTGTCTTTCTGTCGACTTTTAAAGCTTGGTTGCTGGATTGGAGATTACGGTATTGCAAAGAATAGCGTCACATGCTTACGCAGCATCAAATAAAAAGCAGCGGGTGACAGTTTGTCGCTGGGTGACAGTGATCCAGCAGTTTGTAAAACAATTACAAAATAAGAATCGAGAATTTCCGATATATTCCAAACATGCGGTCCTGCCAAACTGAAGAGATCAACCAAAATACCACTTACACCAATTGCACGACGCCCTGACAACCGACCTCACGCTACAATTGTTCCTCCCCTCAGCAGCGACGTGCAACGATGGGAACGCCAACGGGAAGCCGTGATGCAGTGGTAGTGGGTGCAGCAAGAACCCCCATTGGATCGTTTGGTGGAAGCCTAGCCGGAGTACCTGCCACCGAGCTCGGTGCCATTGCCATCAAAGGTAAGCCACAGAGAGCGCGCGGCGGCGATTTGCTGCGATAATTCCATCATGACGGACGGCACATCTACGACGACCTGACGACTGGGCCATGTGGTTGACAGTGGACGGGAATGCTGACCTGTATCGGAGTGTGACGCTGTGGCAGGGGCATTGGAAAAGGGTCATGTATCGGCGGATGTTGTCGAGGGGTGTTACATGGGAATGTGTGCAGTGCGGGATTGGGACAGGCACCTGCGCGACAGGCGGCGTTGATTGCGGGGTTACCGTATTCGTGTGTTTGTACGACGGTGAATAAGGTATGTTCGTCGGGATGAAGAGTATCACGATGGCAGCACAGGATATTGCGTTGGGAGTGGCTGATGTAGTAGTGGCCGGGGAATGGAGAGTATGTCGAATGTTCCGTATTATTTGATGGGGGCGCGGTTCGGTTATCGTATGGGGGATGCGGGGGCGGTGGATGGGCTTTTGTATGATGGACTGCGCGATGCAGGGGCTGAGGTACCTATGGGTTTGTTTGCGGAGCGATGCGCGAAACGGTACGAGATATCGAGAGGGGATCAAGACGAACATGCGGTGGAAAGTTACGAGAGGAGTTTGAAGGCGTGGAAGCAGGGCAAGTTTCAGGGGGAGGTAGTGGGGGTGAGGACTAGAGTAGGACGAAAGGAGGTGAACTTTATGGAGGATGAGGAACATGTTCGGATACAGGTGGAGCGGATAGGGGGGATGAAGGGGGCTTTTGTGAAGGATGGGACTGGGACGGTGACGAGTGGGAATGCGTCGGGGTTGAATGATGGGGCGGCGGCTGTGGTGTTGATGAGTCGGGAGAAAGCGGAGGAGATGGGGATAAGGATTGTGGGAAGAATACTGGGGTACGCAGATGCGGAGCAAGCAGGGGAGGAGTTTACGACGGCACCTGCGGTGGCGATTCCAAAGGCGATGAAGCGGGCGGGGGTAGTGATGGAGGAGGTGGATGTGTTTGAGGTGAATGAGGCGTTTTCGGTGGTTTCGTTGGTAAATCGGGAATTGTTGGGTTTGGATAAGGAGAAGACAAATGTGTTTGGAGGCGCTGTGAGTTTAGGGCACCCGTTAGGATGCAGTGGAGCGAGGATTGTTGTGACGATGTTGTCGGTGTTGGACGATAGGAAAGGTCGAGTTGGAGTGGCGGGGATTTGCAATGGCGGTGGTGGCTCGACGGCAGTCGTTGTGGAAAGAGTGGATGATGATGGGGAGATGAGTGGCATGCAAGCAAAAATCTAATGTTTTGAATAGAGGAAAACCCGCAGCGCTTGTGTTAGCGGTGTTTCTCTTCGCCTCAATGGAGATACTGTATTCGTTTGTACACTACCAGTCCGAATCTGTCAATTGGCGTACCTACAATATACTGTACACTGTACGGTACTACGCACTGTCTGTAATTTGTTGGCCCCCAACCCATGCAACTGTAATGGCATCGCACCAGCTCGATGTGCAGCCACCATTTTCTGTACATTATATTTAGTCGCATCGCCACCCCTTTTCTCCTCCCGGCGCGCTCGAACAACAGAGAGAAGTACCCCAACGTCGACCCAACGTCCGTTGTATCGCTGAGGCGCCCGCCACGGCCCTTCTCTAAATAAACTATCCTTTCTTGTAATAAAGTAGGCGTTCCATTTTACCACGACAGTTGCTGCCACGCGCAGACCGCTTGGAGTCGAGACCGGGTCTCACGACAATCCGGATTTGAGGCTC
Organism: Kappaphycus alvarezii; assembly: GCA_002205965.3. Classification (NCBI taxonomy): domain Eukaryota; phylum Rhodophyta; class Florideophyceae; order Gigartinales; family Solieriaceae; genus Kappaphycus; species Kappaphycus alvarezii. The sequence continues at coordinate 590,039 of NADL03000775.1, forward strand.
GGTATCTCGATTACTTTCTCTTCTAATCATCTTCTCTCACTTCCATCCTTCCTGTCTAACCAACCTTCTACCCACAACCCTCTCAGCTTCACGCCGTCCACGACTAGCAGATTTGTGTTAAGCGCTTCAGTATGGAACGACATAAATCGCTTCATACAAGTCGGCAAAGCACAAGATTGTCCAAATGATCAACGCCGCCTCGATCAAAGGAAACTTTACCAAAGATTTATTACAGACCTCAAAGTATACTTTGGAGTACTTTTCAATCGACAAAGACGACGAGAACATCTTGGCCCCTGCGAGTGCTTGCGATTCCCTGGAAAGCGAAGAAGTTGCTGGCTTTCCCCAAGACATTTTCGTACTCCCGCACGGAAGGTTCTACGAGGCGTCCTTCAAGTACTTCATATTCCCGTTCCGAGTTCATCTTTCAGCAACAGAGCTATTCTAGTTTGACAAGGTACCGAACGAATTTATGAATGGACTTTTCTCCTTGACTTCAAAGAAGAAGAAAAGCGCATTTTAATTATAGCATGGCTGTGTTTTTTCATCTTTTTTAAGGTCTAATTGGCTCTATTTGCTGATCACAAGTACAAGGATATCAAAAACGCATCTTAAACCCACATTAGGGAAATTCGCACAGAAGTGTTCAGCCCAAATGCCTCCAACAAGGGTCCTACACCGCTAAATCTCGTTATTTCCCAAGGTGATCGCCTCGCTCCCACTAGAAACGTTCGCAGAGGCAACTGCAGTCCTCAGCCCCCCTACCTTTTATTTCGCCCCCACAATCACGCTATCGATATTCGGTAACAATAGACCTGCCAAAAAATTTCCTCAAGTTACCCAGCAGTCGCCACAAGCTTCTGGATATCCTATCACCTCAAAATAAAATTAAGAAGCTCGCAAGGCCAATAAAATCGAGCACATGTTCAAGGACATGAAGTTTTCCGGCGATATAACGCAAAATATTCATGCAACCCTCAAGCTGTATGAATTTGCTTCCTGCAGGAACGGTCTCTGTCCCGGACAGAAGGCTTATTTATTCATCCATTGATTTAAAAGCACAGCCCGCAAGTTCTTCTTCGAGAACTGTAGCGATTCTATGTGGTCCCATTAGATAGTTACCGTAATACTCAACAAATACTTTAGTGACGAGAGGAAACTCCAAGTCAAGGGTAGTTTAGATACCCTTCACCTTGGCAACTTCATATAAAAGGGAGATTGAAGATGTATCCCTCGGACTGACAAAGATATTCCAGCACATCAATGAACTAGTAATACGGTGTCCTCGCGATTTTCGCACGGATGCCACAAGATCGACTAACTTCGCAAGGCAGTCACGGAATGTCGTATTGATATTCAAAGATTCACCTCGCAAGGATAATCTTACAACAAGTTTGCAACCATCCTGCACGAATTCATCAACAATATTCGTCAGCTCTAGCTTCTCTGTAGTATTCTATATCTTTAACCTTCTTTATGACGCGGTATTTCATAGGCCTTGCAGATTTACACAACTTTACTCCATATACTGTACTGTAAATTCAAACAATCGGTAAACTTGCATCCAGGGCTACTAGGTACTTCACTATTACGGCATTACAATTTTCCTTACAGTTCTTGACACAAAAATTTACCCATTGGTACACTTGGAATAGTTACAAGCGAGTTGCACACTGGGATATCTTATCACTGCTTTGTTAATCAAAAGGTGCCTTGCTATCCCATTACACCTGGACCAATACACGTCTTATATCTTCTCAGAGTATGTCTCTCATGCCGACTACGAGCTCCAAAGTGCTAATTACGATAACTTCAGGGCTGTTTTACGGGGGAAAATTTGCATTAGCTACTGTTAGACTACATTCTCTTTTAGTATGTCAGCTTCGAGGATGCGAAGCTGGGCGATGATGGTCGTATATTCCCTGCGGGCCCTCCCAAGGGCCTTTGGACGTAACCTCTGGACGGTGTGGGGAGAATCGGAAGGTAAAAGGCGGGGGAGGGTGCCGAATATCAAGAGGGAGAGGATTAATCCATTTGGACCAAGCGTATCGTTAATTGATTTGATAGCTAATCGGAGCCGAATCTCCTTCGCAAGGATGGGGTGGTCTATAGTGATCTTGTTATAGACTCTGCGGAGAGGTGCGTGATAACGCTCACCTATTCCGAGGCTGCTGTGTGGCTTTCCGCACCTGAAATGACGAGGGAGATACCTAACGAGGCTGTCATATCTTTCCACCCTTTTGAAGTGCAAACACTTCCCTGGTCAACGCACTGATTGTTTGTGGAGCCAGTATAAACTGTCTTCCAACAACGAAGAAACGCGCTCTAAATGTCACCGACTGATTCACCTGCCAAAAAGATGGCGTTCGAGAAAGAGGTGTCTAGGTCGACAACATGGAGGACTGGGAATTTCTTTCCGCGATAATGAAGGTACATGAGATCGAGGGAAATGCTGTTGTTGAAGACCATGTGTTCCGGCAGCATGGAAATCCGAAAGCGAAGCGGCTTTGTACGCATCGTCTGGTATGTAAAACATGCCTTAGAGATTTTTTCTAGCATTTGATTCTTTGTTTTGTAGACTTGTCGCGGTGAGGCTCGCATGGTTAAACTTAAGAGTTTCTGAGTTGATGGGTGATAAAAATGGAGATGAATGCGACGGAGTTTTTGTTCCGTGAAGGAACTTATTGTATTATGGAGGATGGAAGAAGGTTCGCTGGCGCTCCATGTGATCAAAAAATGGCCATTAATTTGTTGGAGTTTGATCTTCCATTGTGCAGAGCCGTATAATAAAAGGTGATGCTTACAGTCAAGAACAAAGTGGTATCGTTCACCCGTGTCTAAGCCTAGAAAGAGTGGGATGGGGGCATCAAAAACATCAATAATGATATTTAGAGAAGAACCGTTGGTGAGTGGGATCTAAATAGGAAGGGTTCCGAGCGAGGGCGTAATTGCCTTGGCAAATTGGAATCTTTGCGACGAAGTCGTCAACGAGAGCGGACGGTTGGCAGAAGCGGTGAGAACTTGTGCTTGCTGGAATCCAATTACGGATTTGCTGGCACCAGAATCGATGTATGCAGCAAGAAAATTGTCATGCGAGGCTGCATAGATGGTGGAAAGAAATTATTCACTCCAGATGTCGGGATCGGCGAAAATTGGCGGGGTGGTTCGGTGTTAGAAAAGAAAGTTGGGTTCGGTTCGGGGTCGGGAGGGATCTGATGGTGTGGGAAATTCGGACATTCGCCTGTTTTTGGAAAAAAGTCGGCGCAGCTGACTTCCCTTTAAAAGTCCACGTCGGTGGAGGGATATTTTGACAAATTCTGTCGATATGAGGCGTGGAGAGACGTGAAGTTGTTGAGGAAATTAACAAGATGTGCAATACTTGGGTCCGCGATGTCATCATTGCTATTTTCGTCGAGCTGGTCGCACTCGGGTTGTCCACACCCTCAGTGAGCGCGGCAGCCGCGTCTAGTACCCCTTCGTCGACTACAGCTGTGTCTTGGGCAAGGGCCCCTTGGAGGATGGCGAGGATGCTTGATAAGTTTTCACCATTCGTTGCTCCGTCAGGGCTGTGAATAAGGTTTGATACAGCCTGCGGCCTTGGCGGAGGAGCGGACAGTCGCGTTTGAAGTGGAATGGCTTGCGACAGTGGTCACATTGTTCTCCGTGTTTGGGCTTACGTTGAGAGCGTTGCAAACTGTTGGGAAAGTATCTGTTTTGGAAGCGACGTCTGTTCGGGTTGTTCGGACGGCCAAAGCGAGGGTTTGCGTAGTTGACACTAGATGGTTTATCAACGTTTCTAAAGGCGGTGCGTTCGTTTCCTTGATTCTTCTTGAGTCGTGCAGTATCGCTGTGCGCAATTTGTGAGTGCCATGACTAAGTCTCGGTATCTGGGATAGGTGCGCGTTGGGCGCTGTATCTCGATAGAACACCAATCTTGGCCTTCGATGGCGGATAGTAAAAGTTCGCGTTTGAAATGATCACTGTGAAAGTCCTTCGGGATTCGCAAGAAATTGGCTTGGATCTCGGCGGTCAGTTTGGTGAACTCGTCATTTATAGTTCGTTCGCCGGTGAGATAGTCCACAAGCTTAAATATCTGAAGGCGGTATAGAACGCGGCGTTGAGTGGCGATATTACCAAAACGCAAGGACATCAAGGCTTTTGCTTGGTGATAATCGCAAACTATGGGACGGATCTCGTCTTCATAGTGATCGTGTGCTTAGTAATCCAAAATGAGCAGAAGGAGCGCAAATAATTCGTCGCTGTCTAGATTATAGACGTTAATTGCGATCTGCTCGAAGTCTCATGCGGTGCGCTGCAAGGAGTCATCTATGACGCCTTTGAAGCATCGATATTTAAAGTACGCGGATACAGAAAGGCCTTCTTAAGCGTAACAGATCTGGTTAAGGCAGTACTTTCGCTGCTGCTCTCCGTGTCGGTTTCTCGAGCAGGCGGCGTGGTAAGATCCAACGATGGTAGCGGGGGCACAAGGGGGCGCTGAAAGTTGTGCCGCGGGGGCTGCCGTGGTGGTGGGACAGTCGCAGTTGCTTTCTTCGGTTTTTTGGTCGGCGGAGCAGGCTGTTGGAAAGGAGCTTCCGTAGGTTGTGTGGCACTGAGTAAACGGCGATTTTCTTCAACCACACTAGTCAGTATGTCACGAAACTGTGTTAAGCTCTTGTCGTGATGGTACATATATTGCGACATGCTTTTCTACATGTGTTCAATTTGTGCATCTTGGAATTGCTTGTATTCAGCATCCCACTGGGTGGTCAGCTTACGAAGTGTTTGCTGTAAATTGGGCACAATCGCACTTAGAGTGGATTTATTATCCGAGCCGGGGGTTTAAGGAGCATAGCTACAAGGGGCAGAGCTAGCGGCAGGTGCGGTACATGTGGATTGAGAGGGAATATCGGGTTCTTTCACTTTTTCAGGTGGCGGCGTGTGCGGCGGTTCAGGGTATGGGTCAGTAGATAGTGATATGTAGGGTTGACCACGGTTCTCGATCACGTACGAGATGATGGTGTTGAACGCTTCTTCGTTGCCTCCCCCTTTGAATATGAGGTGGGCAATGGGTACGATAAGGCTACGATGACTTGATAGGATCGGAATTATGAAACTAACTGTGATAAGAGCGTCTCGGAGAGCTCTTATGTATGTATAGTTCTTCGCAACGGAGGGGGAACAGAGGAGCAGCGGGTCCAAGGACTTGCGTAGGCGCTCCATGAAGACGGGGCCTGTAGGGCTGTCCATAACGATGTCCTGAATGGACAGGGCGAACATGTTCTGATAAACATTATCGCGCCTCGCACGGGGCAAGAAGCTGGAGATCGTTGCTTGCTGCGGAGCGGAGGTGGCTTCGATAGTGACGCTCTGAAGCGTCTCGGAGGCAGGCGGGATTGGCACAAGAGCGCCGGTAGGGGGGTGCGTATGGCGAAGAGAGCCGGGGTGGTCGCTAGGCTCGCCTTGAGGCGTCAGGGGTTGGTTGGTGTCCATAATGGATGATTGCGGTGAATCTCCGAAAGAGGTTCAATCGATTGATGGTCTACTTTCGAGAGAGGGTCTGCGTCAGCGCAGCGGGGCAGGGGGCGTGAATCGCTGTTGTATGGAGGATTTATCGTAGGTTTTTCAATTCATGACAGGACCTTTACTGGTGGCAATTGGGCGGACCCTTAAGTACATCTATAGGTCTAATGATCGGGTTCGTCAACCGTAGTGAGGTTACGACTACACGGATCGGGTTATCGGCGGGAACTCTGGCCGCAGTGAGAAGACCGATATCTATCGGTTCACGGGGGAAGCGTGTCGTGCTCGCTGAGCATCACGGAAGCGGGTGCACCCAGGGAGTCGAAGGGAATATACCGCAGTGGGGCAGAAATCGAAACCGGTGTCGCGGCCTGGGCAGTCGAGCGTGGGCGTCAGGCGACGTGTGACCTTCTGCCTTTACTGGAGCCTCCCGAACGTCTGCGCATAAGCATATGCAACCTCTTTGCTGCAAAGGAAGCCCCAAATTTTTACCACTCAAAAGCACAGCACTTGCCTTAATTACAGCCAATACAGTGGTGGCCAAAATTATAAGTTTTCTGAGAAAATCCTATGATAGGGGACGGCACCAATGGAAGTACAAAACAAACACATGAGGTTTCTAGTATTTTTAACGAAAAATACGATGTAGCAAACAGTTTTAACTATCTGACCATACTTTCGAACATATCAACGATTATATCCGAAATGATGGACAAAATTATAAAACTATTTCACGTCAAAACAGAGTACTCCACTTTAATGCCGCTCAGTACTTCGTAGCCTCTCCATTAACACTTCTACCTATACGGCACCTCTTTGGCATAGAATTAACAAGATTCCGAAGAGTTTCTGAATCAATTCTGTCCCAACAACGCAGCAACGTTTCTTTCAAAGAAGCTTCGTTTTCGAACTGCCTTTGATTCTCATAGACATTCCGGTTCAGAATGACCCAGAGATTCTCAATGGGATTCAAATCTGGGGAGTAAGCAGGCCAGTCTAATAAACGTATAGACTCATCGCGAAACAATTTTTTGACGATCCTAAAACGGTGGGCGGGTGCCCCATCTTGCATAAAGGTCCAACCAACCGGCAAATCTTCCGCAAAATCTAGCAATGTATCCTTCAACATCTGAAGGTAGAATTTCCAGTAACTGACTCGTCAAAAAAAAATTAGCTGGCTCTTCTTCGCTCCTGCAAATGCTCCCCATACCATAACACTACCTTCTCCGCTGTGACGCTTCTTAAAAACAGGGGAACGAGCACGGCTATCTTGCCAACGCATCGCCAAACCATCCGGCCCGTCTAAATTAAATTTTTTCTCGTCCGACCACACAATTTTAGACCATTGCTGAACACTCCAGTCCCTTCTATTGAATGTTCATTTAACCCTCTCCTTTTTATTCTTCTTCTTCGTAGCCGGAACAGCCAAAACTTTCTTGTACTTCATAAACGGGGCATCAGATAGGTAACGGCGAATAGTGCGGGCACTAAATTCCAACTGCAACGACTTCTTGATTGCTGAAGACCCTTGCCCATTGATTTTTGCTTCTCTTAAAATTCGACGAGTGTCCAGATTGCTTAACTTTCGAGCCCTTCCGGATGAATTTTTGGTCCCATATGATTCACTAAGCTTGAGAAAGTTTCTAACAACCGTCACGCTACGCCCTATTTCATCTGCAATCTCCTTGGGCAACTTTGCTTTATGATTGAATGCGATAATTTTGCCTTTTTCTTCATTACTGAGTTTGCTGCCGCGGGCCATTTTTTTGGGAAGTATTTCGGGACTCTGAACGTCCCTTGGATCACTCAGTCTCTGATGAAGGTCCATGTGTTCTTTCGGATTAAATATGCTTTTCTATTCATGCATTAGTTGGCGGGTAAAGTTAATAAAAAAATAGTTTTATAATTTTGTCCACTGTTTGAAAACGATTTATTGATATCTTGAAAAGTAAGTCCGATTTTTAAAACGGTTTGCTACATCGTATTCAGCGTTAAAAATACTAGAAACCGCATGTTTTTGTTTTATACTTCCATTGGTGCCGTTGGCCGCCTCTGTATAGTATCACTCGTACATACTGTACAGTACATATGTTGTCAGAAAGTTCAATTGCCTTGTACTGTAATTACAGGACAGAGATGTGTAAAACACAAAAGAATCTATTTAGGGTAAAGACATATGGATGCATATTTACAATTAAATTTGTATTACTTGTTTGCACTTGGGCAAACTTTCACTCGCTGTTGCCTACGGTAACCCAACTTTACAAGCTGGGAATTTTTTCTCGTAATTTTCCCGATTCTTCGCACTGTGGGGCACACACTCGCACTTTCAGTACCATCGTATTTGGCGCCAACTCTGCAGTTTTAAATCCAATGTACCCTGTGAACACCCGTCCGCGCTCGTTGACAGCTTCGTTCTCCCCCGTTACTTTCTTTCTGCCAGCGACTTCGAATTCTTTTTTCCGCACCATTCGACCGCCCTTTCAAACAGTCGGCTGCAGCCCACACTTCTACTTACCCCTTCGTTCAACATCTCCACGCCAGCCCTGCTTTCCCACTTCAAATATGTCTGCGACGAATGGCCCTCGTACCCGTAAAAGGCTCCGCCAGACCACTCTCGGAAGCTCTCCCACAGGCGCCAAATCCAAGGCACGCAAGCTTGGTATCTCAATACCACAAACTCGAGGGAACTGGAACGATGAACACTCCAGGAGTGGTTTGTTAATATACGAGCCCCATGCTTGGCGCGATGAGAAGGAAGGCGCCGTCTTGCTCCGTGGCGAGATGATCAAGGTTGCGGCTTTCGATTTGGACAGTACGATCATCACTACCAGATCGCGTGCTAAGTTTCCAAAGACCCCCATGGACTGGAAGTTTACCGTCAACGAAGTTACCAAGATGTTGGAGGGCTTGGCAAAAGATGGCTACGTGCTTGTCATTTTTACAAATCAAGCTGGTGTCGGTACTGGCCGGATCAACGAAGCCTTCGTCAAGTCCCGACTTGATAGCATCATGCTGGCTGTGAGCGTCGATATCGGTGCGTTTGTCGCCACCATGAAGAATAATTACCGCAAACCTGCCACTGGCATGTGGGAAAGCTTTGTGCAAATGGCGGGCGGTGTTCATCGCATCGATCGCGAAAACTCATTTTACGTCGGTGACGCTGCGGGTCGTCCCGCAAGGGGCAGCATGCCCCGCGATTTTTCAGACAGTGACCTCCGCTTCTGCATCAATATTGGCCTTACGTTTCTCACACCGGAGCAGTACTTCAGCGGAAAGTCGGAAGAAGCGGTGTCAATGGATAAGGTGCAAGGATTTGATCCGCGGGCATTCTTGGAGCTTAATGGGGAGACTACCTTCTTGAACGAGTCGGCAAACTTGGATCATCTTTTGAAACGGACCATGATTCCTCCTGATATCGTGGGGGATTTGGATATGGGCCAGTGTGCAGAGCAGCCGCCGGCGGTTCTTACGATGGTTCTAATGCATGGGCCTCCAGCATCCGGCAAGACGACTTTTGTGCAGCGTCATTTGGTGCCGCGAGGATATGTGTGGATTAATCAAGATTCCATGCAAACATTCTCGAGGTGTTCTCGCGCGACGAGGGTCGCTTTGGCAGAAGGGAAGTCCGTGGTGATAGATAATACAAACCCGGATCAGGCGGCGCGCGCAAAGTATATCGAGTTGGCAAAAGGACATACGAGCAAGGTGAGGGTCGTGGTGTTGTGTATGGATACAAATGAAGAGCTGGCAAAGCACCTGAATATTGTGCGTGAGCGGGATACGAATGGTGAGATAAGGCACATTCCGGTGGTGGCATACCATGCATATCGGAGAAGACTTGAGGAGCCGAAACTACATGAGGGAATAGATCGCGTTGCGGTGGTGCGCTTTATTCCGACGTTTAACTCGGAGAGAGACCAATTCATCTTTACGAGGCTCGCCTAGTGTACGAGTTGGTGAGATGATGTTGGTGATGTATGTAGACAGACTCTAGGATGCATGAAAACAGACTGTTTGTGCATGTCAAAAAGAGTCGATGATATGTACGAAGTCCAGGTGCTCGCAAACCGGGGTTACCGTGGCTTAGCGTTGGTCTCTGATTTGGCAAGGTCGAGACGACCAAGTAAATTCTTAAAGTGGGCGTTGGTATCACCGAGGTCTACTTCCTTTTCTCCCATTAGGTCTTCGCGTAGTTCTTTAGGGAGGTCGCGTAAAACAGTTGGAAACCAGACGACAAAGGCAACGGCAGCGAGTTGGACCAGACGAATTTTATAACTCCACAGATGACGCCATGTCCAGGGTTGAGATTTTTGGGGAAAGTTTGTCGGGCGGGAGGGAGCAAAGGTGAGATCAGTGTCTGGAGGCCATTGGTTGGGAGAATGTGGGACAAGAAGGAGGGGTTTGGGCGGGGAAGGACGGACTTGATGGCGGAGGATTGG